>CM077821.1:614896-1229665 GCA_039720395.1 Liquidambar formosana
TGTGAACTCATGACAAAGGCTTATCCAAAAAATAATAAATAAATAAAAATCTGACAAAGAAACGTCCCGTAGCTGAAACGTTTCGGTGGGATTCTTTTGGGCACGTCGGTTTCAGGTTAGGGAATGGCTATTGCAACCCCCATTTTTATCACCCACCCTCTATAGTTTTTAAGATTTTATGCAAAATATAAAAGGTTTTTATGAAAACCAGCCATGATGTTTATTAGAAAACATCATTTTGAACAACTTTGTAGAAAAAAGTTTTTCTTAAATCTATTATTTAAATATACTTTTTAACCATTTATAGCCTTTATTTCATTTTTTCGCCAAAAGTCTACTTAAATGATAGATTTTGAAAAAACTTTCTTCTGCAAAGTTGTTCAAATGATGTTTTCTAGTAGACCAAATGGCTGATTTTTGTAAAAACCTTTTACATTTTTCACGAAATCTTAAAAACCAAAAAAAAAAAAAAAAGGATAGGGTGATAAAAATGGGGGGTTGCAATAGCTGTTCCCTTCAGGTTAGGCTTTAAAGCCCTTTAAATTAGGCCCGGACTAAAAAAAACTTAAGCCCTTCTGAGTATGCTTTATGGCAACGCCTATTGCAACCCCCCATTCCTATAAGCCCCCCCCATCCTTTCGATTTTTAAGGTTTTATGCAAAATATAAAAAGTTTTTATGAAACCCGGCCGTGATGTCCACTAGAAAACTTCATTTTGAACAACTTTGCAGAAGAAAGTTTTTCCAAAATTTATCGTTTAGGTAGACTTTTTGGCAAAAAATGAAATAAAGGCTATAAATGGTTAAAAAGTATATTTAAACGATAGATTTTGGAAAAAATTTCTTCTGCAAAGTTGTTCAAAATGATGTTTTCTAGTGGACATCATGGCCGGTTTTCATAAAAACTTTTTATATTTTGCATAAAACCTTAAAAACCTAAAGGATGGGGGTGGGCTTATAGGAATGGGGGCCGGGGTTGCAATAGCCGTTCCCATGCTTTATTAGCCCCATCTTTTTGCATATTTCCTCTTTCAATTGTGAAAATGCAAGCTTGGATCACATTAGCGTATGTAATCGGTTCTTTTAATTTAGAATACACATTTATTTACTAGGATCTCATCTCCATCCACGGTCCACCTACATTTATTTATTTATTTATTTACTAGATATTGTACACGTGCCTTTGTATGTGAATTTTTATCTAATAATAAAAATGCTTATATCTTTTAAAAAATATATATTTTTTTAATATGATAATTTTTGTCAATGGTGGGAGTCACCATGAAGAGATTATAGTGCACGTATCTATGAGGAGGTTGTATCCTATACTGTTATGTTCAAGGGCGGAACCAGGAGTTATCTCCAATGGGGGCACTGTGTTGTAATTCTATGAAGTTGGAATTGAAAGCTTTGGAGAACCTTTCTTTTCTTTGAAAAATTATTTTTTGGTAATCATTTCCAAAGTAATACTAAAAGAATGATATTATTTGTCAACTTATTACAAATTAACTGCCTATATGCTTCCAAACAACTACTATCTTCTTGTTTTTGGCATTTTGTCAAAAAGTGGTTATCAAGTGGTAATTTCTCTCCCAAAAAAAAAAAAAAAATATTTGAGCCAATGGGGGCACGTGCCCTCACAGGCCCAAGAGTTGAGATAGAGAAAACTCTTCTACTTTAAGCACCACGGGAATAGGATTAGTTATGAATCCTAATTTTTTTAGGGTAAATTACAATTTAGGGTCCCAAGTTTGAGTCAAGTTTCACTTTAAGATCCCAAATTTTAATTTTGTCAATTCAGTACCAATAACGCTATTAACGGCAATTGTGAAATGACTTTAATGTCCCTCAACAAATGACGTCATTTTGAGGAGCAAGTATAAATCAATTCCTCACAACCAAAAAAAAAAAAAAAAAAGGACTTAATAAAAATTTGCACATAGAGAAAATATTTCAACACAATATATAAAAGGTTTGAACATTAGGAAAAAAAAGGTAAATTGCCATGTATGTGTGCATGGTGTTCATTCTCGTCGTAGACATAGGTGTGCCATTCTTATAAATAAATAAAAATTAAAAAAAAAATTTGGTCCCCAATCTATTTGCTATTTGGTATGCCATTTTCATAATTTAATAAATAAAAAAAAATGGATCTCAGAGAGAGAGAGAGAGAAGACGACGAAGATGAAGAGGAAATTATTACCTCTAGCCGTGATTTAATCTTCCAGCAGTCAAATTGCTTCCAAGACAGTCAAATTGATATGGATTCGTTGGGGTTTTTGAAATATCCATGCTTCACAGCTATTAGCAGCCTAGCAACGCTATTATTTGAATACATCCAACAAGGAAAATGAGGCTCTTCAAGACTTTGGCAACAATAATACAGTGAAGTGATGCAACTTTGGATCACTTCTCCTCAGCATTATCTCTCTTTAGTAGATGGAAAAGCATCCCACTGACTTTTTTCTAGTTAATAACCCATATTAATGCTCTCTGCAGTTGATATGCCCATTAATTAACTACACCCCATCCAGCCTTTTTAGACCTGATCAATCATAAAATAATAAGTTGAGAAATTTTGCTTCTCATGGGGAATTTAAATCACCTCTTCTACACTATGCCGTACAGTACATATAAACAGAATCAGGTCTCTGAAGAGAAATCACAAACACATGAAGGACATGAAGTTTGAGTAGTAGAAAAAAAAAATGAATTCTCCTTTCAAATGCCAGTATAAAGGTGGCCGGTGCTCATACATATAACCAACCAAACACATGCCCGCCAAAACCACCACCACCAACCCGTACCCAACTATGCTTTGATTGCAAAAATGAAGAAGATCCAAAGTAGATACTTCATGCAACTAGAATTTAACTCTAACCCAGTTATCCGAATATGTGAATACATATAAACATATATGCATATACAATATAGATAAAAGAAATCCCAATATCGCATATCAAATACCTGCTAGAATCCGGGTCATACAATCAGAAATTGACTCCAACTCATCAAAGTTTGTTCTTCTTTCCCAAGTAGAATCTCAATCTTTGCCCTTAGGTCCCTGAGATTCATCCATCAACTTAACAGTAGATGTCATACTTTGCTTCTTAACAGCCAGCTCGTTGATGCATGCAAATCTTGGCAAGATTAACATGGAAAAAGGCTGACCAAAAAAAAGGAAAAAAGATTAGCATAGAAAAGAGGTTCTTTGTATTAGAGACCTGAATCTCGTGTGATGTTCGTGGTGTCTATTGATCACGTGGAATCTCTTCCATTACAGACGCTCTAAAAGATGCCAAACAAAAAAAAAAAAAAAAAAAAAAACTTTCCAAGCCCTACCCTATATCTGCAGCCTTAGTAAGTCTAAGGCTCCAGATATTCTATTATTTTTGTTAACAGCATCCTTCTTGAATTCTATTTTAGTAGGATTCCATTGGATTTTAGGTTTTTGAGTAAGGGCCTTTTTGTCATATTAATTTTAAATGAGGGATACTATAGTCAATCAATCAAAAGTTTTCTGAATAAGAGAATTTAGAAGCAGTACTATAGATATAGACAATAGATATAGATAGAAAAAATTGGATTCGTATGATAAAAATTGGTCCACCAAGTTCACGATCAATTGACCGCTTACTATCAGCCTAGCTTATCGCCTAGTCAATCGGTGTAAATTAAAAACTTGATTCGATCTAGAGAACTAGAAGATTATTATTTACATTTGTCCTATTAACTTTGATTTTGCAGCTCAGAACCTATGGCTTCAAAATAATAATATTTTGTTCAATAAAAGAGGGTTGGAACACTGACCGTTATAGTCTAGCTCATAGAATTACATCAAATTAAGTGCATTGAATTTGATCTTCCTTATAATTAAAGAGCAAAGGAAATACAAAATAACTATGTAACATGATACCAATAAAACAGAAAGTTATACCAAATGAGAACAGCCACCAAAGGATTGGACCAATCTTAATTGTGAGAGTCTAGGCTGGTAATCTGGGTGGAGCTGGAATTTATGCTGCTTTAAGAAATGAAAATACTTTGTTTATGGTTGGTCTTTCAATGTGTGTAGGAAATCATACAATGTACCATAGCAAAAGCTATGGCATTGAGGGAAAGGGTTTGAAGGCAATCAATAAAGATGCAGAGAAATTTAATGAAAGCAAGTGACGATGAGATAATAGTATAAAGTAGTAACAAAAATATCCCTAGACTGAACTGAACTTATTAAGAGATACTTGTATTTTACTCGGACAGCTTTTTTTTTTTTTTTTTTTTTTTTTTTTTTTTTTTTAAGTTGTAATTAAGCATGAGTACAGAAAAGCAAACCGCATATACTGTTTTCTCTGACATTAAGCCCTTCATTCCAATCCCCCAAGCCCCAAAAGCCACCAACTTTTTAAAATTTTTTTAGGTTCGACAAATCCAGAGATTTCTCGATTTTGCATCCATCAATGACCAACATTTCTAAGGATTCTAGTTCCTCAAATCCTTGGATCACAGTTAAATTCTTGCAATCTCTAATGCTTAATCCCTTAATTTTTTCAGGTTCGACACATCTGCTATCCTTTCCAGTGATGTGCAGTACGACATGTCTAGTACCTCTAAGGATTTCAAAAGTCCTAGGCCCTCAACCTCAACTAAATTTCAGCAATAAGAAAGGTTTAGTTTTTTTAGCATTTCCAAGTTTGATAGATTTGGTAATCTGTGTAGGGATTCACAATTTGGTGTGGACAAGTACCTTAAAGATTCTAACTTTTCAAGCCCGTCAAGCTTAGCTAGCTTTTCACACCTACCTACGGTCAAACCCTGTCAGCGATTGTAATTTCCCAAGGCCTTGAATCTGCACTAGCTTAGAGCACCCATCAACACGTAAGGTTAACATATTTTTTCAACTTTGATGGATCCGGTAATCTTTCCATTGATTCATTGCCCGAAATAGATAGGTTGATTAAACTTGAAGGAAGCCTCTGAATATATTGAAGATTCTCGGAATGTACATTGAGTATCTTGAGCCGAGGAGGGTCACCAATCTCTGCTGGTAAGGTGCTAATGCTGGTTTCACCCAAATCCAAGATCTCCAATTCGGATAATTTCCCACTATCCGTAGGAATTTCCACCAGATTAAAACAATAGAAAAAGTACAACTCCTTTAAACTCTTCAGTTTAGAGAGACTTGGGAATGTTCCCATTAATCTACATGTGACACGTAGACTGGTTAAACTAGAGGGAAGCTCTGGCAGTGATTGAAGCATTCCGGAGCTTAAATGAAGGGTTTGGAGTCTAGAAAGCTCACAAATGCTCCTTGGTAGCCTATAAATCCAGGTAGAATCTAAATTCAAGATTCTCAGAGAGGACAGTCTCCTAATATCAGGAAATTTACCTCGCAATAACACACATCCTGAGGCGTTCATCTCTTCAAGCTTCTCTAAATTTCCAATAGCATTGGGTAACTCTATTGTGGAAGACTAGGCTTGGCAATTTGGGTGGGTTGGGATGGGTTTGGGTTTAGGATAAAGGGTTGGGTTGGGTCATTAATGGGTTATGTAATGGGAACGGCTATTGCAACCCCCCAAAGGGATAAGTTGACCCCTCTAATTTTTTAATTAAAAAAATTATTATACAAAATTACTAAAAAGGGCTTAAGTACCCCTTGCCGAAAAACACAGATCTGACCAGCCCACCGGTGACAGGCGAGGGCAGCCTCCCCTCCCGTTGGCAGCCACTTATCTTCTTCTCTCTTTTTTTTTTTTCTTTTTTCTCTTCTTTCCTTTTCTTTTCCTTTTCTTCTCCTCTTCTCTCTCGGTAGCCCTCTTTTTTTCTTTCCTTTTCTTTCTCTTCCCTCCTGTCGCTGACAACCCCACCCCACCGGAAAAATAAGGTTTTGAAAAAAACCTCCCTCGCCAGAAACACACAGATCTTACTAGTAGCAAAGGAAAAAGAAAAAAAGAAAAAAAAGAAAGAAAGAAAGAAGAGGAGAAGAAGAAAGAAAAGGAAGAACCTCCCGTCGCAAGCACCCCATCCCACCGGAAAAAATGGAGGTTTTGAGAAAAAACCTCCCTTGCCGGAAACACACGGATCTGACCAGCAGCAAAGGGAAAAGAAAAAAAAAAAAAAAAAAAGAAAGAAAGAAGAGGAGAAGAAGAGAGAAGAGGAAGAACCACCCGTCGCCGGCACCCCACCCCACCGGAAAAATGGAGGTTTTGAGAAAAAAAACCTCCCCCCACAGATCTGACCAGCAGAGGAAGGAAATAAAAATAAAAAATAAATAAAAAGAAGAAGAAGAAAAAGAGGAGAAGGAGAGAGAAGGGGAAGAACCTCCCGTCGCCGTCGCCGTCTCGTGTGGGGGGGAGTGGGGTGGGTGAGGGTTAGGGTTATTTAGAAGAGGGGTGCTTTAGTCTTTTAAAGGGGTGGGTATATATATTTGGGGGGGGGTGGGGATATTAGGTGGGGTGGCTTATCCCTTTAAGGGGTTGCAATAGCCGTTCCCTTATGTAATTTGTGCCATTAATGGGTTGGGTTATGCTCAACCCAATTACTGTGCAAACCCAAAACCAACCCGCAACCGACCCAATTATGACCTAGCCCAGATTTAAACCTAATCCACATTCTGACCCGACCCATTTTGTGCCCTAGTTTTTTTCCCCCCCTCCCCCCCTCTTTCTCTCTCTCTCTCCAAAACCCGATCCAAATATAACTACTAAGTGCTGAAACTGACCTCAAGTTGAAATTTATGTTGCTCAAGCATGTTAATATCTAATTGCACTTTCTTTAACTGCACATTTCCAAAAAAGAAAAAAAATCATGGTAAATAAGGAACTTTGTTTTTTTTTTTTTTTTTTTTTTTTTGCCCTCTCTCTCACCTCCCAAAACGCCGACATCAAAGTTTTAGCCTTCTTCAGATTTTCAAAGTAAAAAAAAATCCAAATCTAGTTTAAACTAATTACAACCAAAATAAAAAAATAAAAAATCAGGAGCATTCATGAATGTTAGCTTGCTTTTTCAGATAGAAGGGAAGGGAAACAATCTTTGCACAAGCACATTCAAAATCTCTTCAGCTTTTTGAACTGCTCCCTTCATGCCCTTAACTGAATCAGTTAAAACAAGCTCATAGTCAAATGCTTTTAAAAGAACCCTTCTTTCCATATTCATTGAAGCTGGCATTGTCAAGAATCTCAAGATGAGTCTATATCCTTTTGAAGCAGCTATAAATACGAGACGATCAATGCTCGTGTTTCCACTTGTAGGTTCCACCAGAATACTCTAGAAAGAACAAAAGAAAAGAAGCTTTGTCAACGTGACTGAAAAATGGTGCAGAAGCAATTGAATGACATTGCAGTTGCTGTGGTAAACCACAGAATAATCTAAAATAGCAATTTGTGAATCGTTTCATGATTTGTCGATGAAAATTTCAAACATAAGCACAAATAACAATCAAAATGCAAAGAAACTTAGTTTACATGTTGTCAGATAGACTCTAAAGTGTCAACCAGATGGTTCAGTTTGCCAATCAATAATAGAAACTTCAACAAACTTCAAGCAAAATGACATTGCAGTTTACATGATGGCCTCCTCATTATGTCTCCTCTGGGTGACATTACGGACCTCATCATTGGGAACTCACCATCAAATGTAGGGACAAAATGGGGTGTCTACAATATTCTTTTGGAGGAAAGTCCATCCTAAAGGCATGTTTGCTAAATAGTTGAAGAGAATGATTAGCTTCCATTGTAATACCCGTAATTTTTTAAATAGGGTATTAAGGGTTTAATCTATGGTTAACGTAGCTAATCCCTCGATTATTTGAATGATTTCGTGCATGGGTAATGCATGTGTATAATGTTATGATGCATGATGTGAGTTATTGTTATTTTACATCTTATGCATGTTAGAATGAGCATGGTTAGCATTTGAACGCGTTTCGGCACGTTACTGGACATTTTCAGCAAGGGACGATCAATCCTACCTTAAGGACGATCGATCCTGCCTTGGGGACGATCGATTGTGCCCTCAGACCATGATCGATCGTAGGTGCCTCGGAAATGTGATTTTGCTTCTGTTTTTCACGATCGATCGTGCATCGCGAATTTTGCAAATTGTGGTCGCACCGACCTTTTTCACCGCCGCCACGCGCGCTCGCGCGTTTTCCCCTGTTCACCTGTATTTACCTGCTTTTCTGCTTTCTGATGGTGCTAATCCATTTAGGATTAGCGTGCAAATGAGAGCCGCCACCTGGAAGGGTCTAGGACCAATTTATTTGACCAGAGATGGGTTCGTAGCTAAGGTACATGTTGGGAAGGTGTTAGGCACCCAACAATGCCCGGTAATAAACCGGCCCTCATTCTTGTATTCATTGACCATATTTAATATTTTAATAAAATCCGGATCACCTGTTAATCATACAATAAATAAATGGCACACACGAATGATGGATTAATGGCATAAAATAAATAAATAAAGCATAAACATTTAATAAAAAATAGGGAAGCCTTAACAGAATGAAAATAAGAGAAAACGCACTGTCGCGAGTACTCGCGGTCGTACCATGCGTACGCACACACCATGCATATGCATAATAAAATTATGCGTACGCATGATATTTCGCGAGTACTCATGGTTTCACCAAATCATCTTCTTCGTGGATTTGGACCTCCCGAAGAACATTATTGGCCAAAAATGGACAGTGTATACAATAAATCAACTTCTAAACATCCTACATAATTATATAAATAAATAAATACTGCGTACCTCTTAAAAATAAAGCAAATTGAAATTAAATCCTTCCCTCAGGTCCACCGTCAACCCGGCAGCGTCTCCCCTGTTGCGCAAAACAAGCTTTTCCCAGTCTCACTGGTCTAACTCTCTGTTATATTTTCCTCTCTTTTCTCTCAGTTTATTTCTCTCACCTTTCCTATATTTCTCTCACCCTCAGAATAACTAGCAGTTACTCAAAATGCTGCCCTTCATTATTTTCCCTGCCTATTTCCTCCCGTCTGTCCGTCCTTCCGTCCCCCCCCCGTCCTCTTGAGCTCCCAAGAGCTCCTTCTATTTATAGGAGAAATCACCCGAGTGAGGTCGTCATGCATGACCTCAAACTCCATCCTCTTTGACCCCCCCACGTTCCCTTTGTTCAATGGTCGGGCCAATTCAAGGCCAAATCATTCCCCGACAACACTTCGGTCGAAGTGGAAGGCAGGCTATCATTCAGATGAAGAAAATGGAATCCTATGCGTACGCATATTATTTTATGCGTACGCATAGCTATTCATGCGTACGCATGAAACCACCATGTGTACGCATATTATAAATATGCGTACGCACCACATTCCCTGGCTGTTTAAATTAATCGTTTGAACCCCCATTTGCTTGCTTTACGCGTAGAAAGAGACTCGAGTAGACGGCAAACATTGTGGACCTCATCATCAGGAAATCATCATCAAATGTAGGGACAAAATGGGGGTGTCTACAGTTGCCCCTCTTTCGAATTCTCGCCACTTCGTGGGGAGGATTCGAAAGAAAATCTCTAGACGAACATTTTGTCCACATGCAAATCACACGCACTCATGCAACGTGTCGGGTCGTGCTAGACGCATCCAACTGCCTACGTACTCAGTAGAGATCAGACCCTTATGTAGTTCGAAATGATCAAAGTGGGATTTCCGCAGAAAATCCCCAGAGTGTGACGAATACCTCGTCCTTATGTATGCAATTAAGCAATGCATTGGGTCGTGCCAGACGCATCTAGCTGCCTACGTACTCCGCAGAGATCAGACCTCACGTAGTTCGTGTAATCAAAGTCAAATCAATCCTAGGGAAGATTTCTTCAACAAATTCTAAGACATGCTAGAATCCCGCAGCAATTCTAGTTAAAAAAACATTCCATCAAGGTTTGACTGGTCCCGCAGCATCCCAGTCAACCAATTATAAGCCTGCCCAATCAGGGCAAAGCGAGACCCCCGCAGCAAGTCTCAGGCATCATGTCGGAATTCCGCAGCAATTCCTTCCAAAAATCAGGGACGGGTCCTCTCAAGGCAAATCAAGTTGTCCGCAGACAAACTTGAGTCAAATTTTCGACCTCAGTCAAACCATGCATACGCATATTCTCAATATGCGTACGCGCAGCATACCATGCGTACGCATGCTATGGGGAATCAGCATCCCAAAAGTCGCGCTCCTTTTTCAAGTTTCAAAGCTACCATGCGTACGCATGGTCAAACCTGGTCCAATCATGCGTACGCATATTATAAATATGCGTACGCCTGGATCTCCATGCGTACGCATGGTTTTAATTCCCTCAGCAATCACACGCCTTTCGAGGCGGTACTTATAAAGGGTTTGAAACCCTTTCTCCTTCTCATTCTTTTCAGCCGTCTTTTCCCATCCTCATTCTTTACAACTCCTCCTTCTCCCAAAACTCTTCTTTTTCTTTCATCCATTGTGCTCTTCTCATGGCTCCCAAGAGGCAACGACAGCATGGGTCCTCTCACTCCCAAGGGGATGATTCAGTCAACAAAAGGTGGCTGCCTACCATCCATTCTGGCGAGGTCATCACTCCTACTTTCCGTCCAGCAGAGCACTTGTCCCGGCGTTGTCGGGTGGGTGAGGTACGCTCTCTTTGTACCTGTTTTCTTTATAAAGTTTTTGTCAATATATGGATCTGAAATAATGCATGAAATATCTGTGGAATCTGGATTGGAAGCATTACCAAAACCATTATTTTATCCTTTAATCTGTAAACGAACCTTAAAAATCAAATCTTTTGATTGTTTTGTTGTGCAAAGTCCACTGTACATCCACCCTATTCAAAACTGAATGCATATTTTGATGAAACCAGGAGAATAATATTTGACCCTATCTGACATATGCATGTAGGAAGAAAAAACTCATTTTTGAACCCAAGATTGGCATAAAAATCGAACCTTTCATTTACAGACACGATAAACAAATTAAAAAAAAACTCTGCACCGAACCAGGCGTACGCATGGTCTTATCATGCGTACGCATAAAATAATATGCGTACGCATGAAGACTCATGCGTACGCACAGTCTTATCATGCGTACGCATATTAAATTATGCGTACGCATGACTCGGTGGTGCCGACTTATTCTCCTGTTTTCCTTCTTTTGGCACTTTTGAAGCATCACCTATTGTTACTTATCACATACCTGTGCTGTCATTTACCTGTTTGGCTCTTGGCAGGCGCGTCGCGATCTCTCCACTCGAGGGAATGCTTCCACTGCCTGGGCTTGGTGGAAGCGGTTGAATGACAACACCAAGGGGTACGTCATTCAGGCCGGCTTTGGCTCAGTTGTGGATCTCCTGACACATGACGGGAGCAAATCCCTTTGCTACTGCATCGCTGAGAGATGGTGGGACTCTACCCACACTATGCACATCGCTGGTAGAGAGCTAACCATCACCCCTTACGACGTCTTCAGATTGACCGGGCTGAGGATGGTGGGCTCCTCCATTCCATCCTCATATCCTTCCGGGGAGGAGATCGCACAGTTTCATCGTCGGGTGATAGGGACGAGCTTCACATCGGGCCACTGTCATTATACTGATGTGGCGGAGGCCTTTCAGTATGGACCCCAGGGGACTACCCGGGAGCAACAGATCATGGCGCGGAGTTTCATCCTGTACTTGATTGGTGCTTTTTTATTCCCAAACTCTGCCCAATCTATGACCACTGTCTGGCTAGTAGCTTTGGAGGATTTGGAGACTTGCAGTCAGTTTGCTTGGGGTCAGGCAGTCCTGTCTTATCTGTATACCTCCATGGATTCGTTGAGTAGGGACCAGATTTCTTCCATCACGGGATGTTGGCGATTATGGGCGGTAAGCTTTTTCCCATTGCTTTGTTTGTCACTTGCTTCCATATTATATTTTGATGCCCATCATCATTCATTTTTTTTCTTTTTTTTTTTTTAACACAGCTTTGGGCCCGCCGCTACATCGACTTCACCGGGGATGATGGTCGTCCTATATCGGGGTATGACCGTATACGCGAATTCCTGGACATTGCGCCTTTGAACAAGGTATAATCCTTTAGAATTCTCTAACTAAGTACCTTGATTTCCTTGCAATTTTCTGACTTTTCTTCTTACAGATTCGACCCCGCCCATGGACTGGTGTCCCCTTCACTAGCGACCAGGCCATGCATGATGCAGCATTGAGGGCTTCACTGACCTGCTCTATACTCGATTCTCCTATTTCCCGAGCTATTTACTTGCCGGAGAAGGTCATGTGGCAGCTTTCTAATGAGGTCCTTGCATGGCAGCGGGTGCTTATGCTTCCTCCTTCCTTCATGATCTACCCATACAATATCAGTGAGGAGGACTTGGGCGTCTGGCAGGCAGGTATACCTTGTGATGCTCGTCTCCTTCCCGATGGAGATTATGACGTGTTTGCAGCTGAGTTTCTCATGCCCCTGCTCCTTGGGCCCCAGGTATATATTCCTTTTCGTTTCATTATCTCAATTTACTGTACAACCTGAACTTTTGCTGATTGCATTTCTTCCTAGGTTGCTCCTCCTGCTGATGAGGGTGAAGATGAAGGGATTAATCCGGTGTTGCCTGGCTGGCGTGTGACTGAATGGTCGCCCGCTGGATATTTTATTGAGAATGAAATCCCGCGCCGGGACAACGTTCTGGGCTATCCCATGGCTCCTGGCACTCGCAGAGTGCGTACCTGCTCTTCTCTTCTTTTTCTTTCCTGCATAATGAATTTATTTGCAAAATATGTGCACATGTATGTATGACTATTCGCATTTTCCCCCATTGCAGCTCAACATGGCTGAGTCCGCAGACATGATCCAGCTAGTGGGAAGCCTGAAGGCTATGGTGACGGATTATTCTATGAGGCTGCATGGAGGTCCAATGGCACCTGGTGGTCCACCTGGGGGTCCACCTGGAGGTGGTGGTGATGAGGCTTCGAGCGCTCAGCAGGGTGGGAGCTCATCTCATGCCCCTAGTGTTAGGAGCAGGAGTACTCGAGGGCGAGGGCGTCGTGGAGGGCCCTTTTAGCTTTGCTTTCTTAAAACAATTTATTATTTGGGGTGTAACTTAAACAATTTCTTTTTCTTTTGTTTACTTCTTATCTTACACATTTGATCTGCACATGGGTGCACCTATCCTCCCTTTTGACTGAATTAGGCACATGGGTGCCTCGTACTTTCCATCCATATGATTAATGTTCTTGGCTTTTGTTTGCATCTTTCGGTGGTGATATCTCCCTTTTATCTCCCCTTTTACTTTATTTATTGTATCTGCATCTTTAAACGAGAAATAAGCCCAACAAAGTTTATCAGGTGGATGGTAATGAGTGGGTTGAGGACCAAACATGTCACAAAGCAAGAAACGAGTAAAAAAGATGAATTTGGCCTTGGGGTGCGTACGCATAACCAAAGTATGCGTACGCATGAATAGGGGTGCGTACGCATGAAGGATGGTGCGTACGCATATCACAAATATGCGTACGCATGAGAAAACGTGCGTACGCATGGGGAATGTCAACCTCATTTTTTTGGCGCTTTGACCAACACAGCCCACCTTTTCATCATGAAAAACGACTTTTGGTGCAGGGAGCATCTCCCTATTTCAGCCAGCATCGTTATTCTTCCTTCTATAAATAGGTGATCCTTCCCATTTACTCTCCCATCCTTTCAAAATATCATGGCAGTCTCCTTCTCTCTCCTGAATATCAAAAGGTGGCTTCTGTCTGTCCACCGGCAAACAGCCCATCTACTTGAGTCAACTCATCTTTCTTCTTTAATCCACTACTGCCAAGTGAGGATCAATGAAGGTTTCCTCTCAACAGCTATGAAATATTGGGACCCTCTTCGTCATGTGTTCCGTTTTAACAACATAGAGATTTGCCCCACCATAGAGGAATTTGGCGCAATTCTTAATTACCCAGTTTCCCATGATCCCTTGTTTCCTTCTCAAGCCATGCTCTATTCTCCTGACCTTGCCTGGGCTCTAAACATTTCTGTAGAGCAGGCCAGATCATGGTGCATTAATTTTACCATAAATCTCGAGCCTCTTGTGCAGCATTTTTCTACCGCTCTTCCTTTACCAGACAATTATGCATTCCGGGCTCTTTGCCTATGCTTATTAGCGGGGTATCTTCTCATCAGTGACCTCCACTCAGTTGACCTGGCTCTCCTTTACGTGGTACAACACATTTCTTCCCATAATCCATGCATGATGATTCTTGCAGAAACCCTCAATGGCCTTGACGATGCAGTGCGAAAAGGGACTTCTTTACTGCGTGGCAGCCCTCTTCTATTACAGGTAATCAGTTATTCCCATACCATTAATCTGTCAAATCAACACAAAATATATATATATATATATATATATATATATATATATATATATATATATATATATATATATATATATATATTTTTTTTTTTTTTACTTTTCCCATCCATCAGATATGGCTGCATGAACGTCTCCAATTGGTTAAAGCGCCAACGGTATATCCTTTTCGTCCAGAACATTATCGTTACCGCAAGCTAGCTGAACCCTTTCCCAATCATGAGAAACTGCAAGAATTTTTGGGCTCTTTGTCTTGTCACCACATCCTTTGGCACTGCCCGTGGTGGCATATCGATCAAATGACCACCGAGTTAGTATTCCCCGGGAGTGTAATGTTGATTGGTCTGCATGATATCTCATACTGTCCTGTGTCCCATATTGCACGTCAATTTGGGAAGAATCAATATGCTCTTATTAAAGATCATGCTGGATACACCTGCCCCATCTTCTCTCGAGCCGTCGAGCGAGTTCGATCATCATGGGAAAATAGGTCCTGGATGGGCAACCTTCGGGCTCCGACATTAGTGAGCCCACCATCATCCTATTATGACTGGCTGGCTAGGGATTTAGAAAATGCCAAGAAAGTGGAACCAAAGTCTCCCCATAAGAGGAAAGAATCAACTGGAGAAGAAGGGCCTTCAAAGAGGATAAGAAAGTGAAAATGAAACGTATGCCAATGCCTCTTTCTTCAGATTTCACTGCACATTTCATCGTTTCCTTCTTACATTTTTAATTTAAATAAAAATGATCAGGATGTACTAGTTATCCATTCTCAAGAATTCGTTTTTAATTGACCCATGTATTTAACAAGAATCGCGATAATTACGGATTGGTTCCACCATTGCCTCCGTAGATTATAACATCTCATTTTCCTTCCATAATATGGACCGCACCCATTCAGGGCTGCCTACGTATTCCCGACTTAAACGTTGCGATATCATGATTTACTTCTTTCTCTTTTTCTTCTTCTTGGGAAATCAGGTCCTCGTAGTTCATATGCTTCTCCTCATACATAATACTTCCGTAATCGATCCATGTTGACTGGTTGCATGAGTTCGTTACCATCCCCATCAATCAACTTAACTGCGCCTCCTGTCATGATCGTCTTTATAATGTACGGGCCCATCCAAGTGGGCCTGAACTTGCCCCTTGGATCAAATATATGCGCTTGCATTTGTTTAAGCACCAAATCTCCCTCCTTTAGTCCTCTAGGCCTCACCCTTTTGTTGAAAGCTCTGGCGATTCTCTTCTGATAGCCTTGGACATGATACAGAGCCTGCAATCTCTTCTCATCAATCAATGCCAATTGTTCATATCTGCTCTTCACCCATTCTGTTTCTGGTATCCGATTCTCCACCATGACTCTCAGTGAACCAACCTCCATTTCCACTGGCAGTACAGCTTCTATCCCATACACCAAAGAGTATAGTGTTGCACCAGTTGACGTTTTTACAGATGTACGGTATCCCCATAGTGCAAATGGTAGTTTCTCCGCCCAGTCTTTGTACGTGACTGTACTCTTCTCCAGGATGGATTTGATGTTCTTGTTGGCAGCTTCTACCGCTCCATTCGTCTGAGGCCTATACAGGGAAGACTTGTGATGCTTTATCTGATACTCTTCGAGTAGCACTTTGACCTCATTTTGGAAATGTAACCCATTATCTGTGATTATTTCATGCGGCACTCCATATCGACATATAATGTTCTGTTCAATGAATCGAGCTACATGCGACGACTTCAACTCCGCATAAGCAGAAGCTTCTACCCATTTGGTGAAATAATCTATGGCAACCAGAATATACTTGTGCCCACCCGTAGCCTTGGGTTTAATTTCTCCAATTATGTCGATGCCCCAGGTGGAGAATGGCCAAGGTGAGGTCATTTGATGCAATTCCACTGGCGGCATGTAATTCAAATTGACATATACCTAGCATGGATGACACCTCTTTACGTACTCCACGCAATCTCTCATCATGGTTGTCCAGAAATAACCCATTCTGACTATCTTCTTGGCTAACATCTTGCCGCTCATGTGAGGTCCACAGACACCTTCATGCACCTCTCCCATAAGAACTCGGGCCTTTTCTTCGTCCACACACATTAAATGGACCCCATCATACGACCTTCTATACAAATCTCCCCCACATAAGATATACTGAGCGGCTATAAGGCGTAATGCCCTTCGATCCTTCCGATTAGCGCCTTCTGGATATTCCCCTTTCTCAATCACATTCTTGATATCGTAGTACCAAGGTTTCCCATCATCAGGTTCTGCATCTATTAGCATCACAGCCTCTTCATATGTAGGTCGAGACCTCTGGTTTATACTTAATGGCTTTATTAGGGCTCCTTCTGGCACATTGATCATGGATGCTAGAGTCGCTAGAGCATCGGCAAACTGATTGTGTGACCTAGGGAGTGGAGTATAAGTAACTTTATCGAACTTCCGAGCTAATTTCTCCAAATACCCCTGGTACGGCTTGAGATGTTCTTCTCTGGTTCTCCATATCTTCTGAACTTGGGATATTACCAAGGCAGAATCACCATAAACCTCCACTTCTCGTACCCCCAAAACCAATAGAGCCTCCATTCCCGCGATGCACGCTTCATACTCTGCTGTGTTGTTTGAATTCTCAAAATTCAACTTTACGGACATTGGGATATGCGAACCGTCTAGAGCAATTAGTAATACCCCGACCCCATCCCCATATTGGTTTGAGGCTCCGTCGAAGTACATCTTCCACATCCTTCCTTCTTCAATTGTCAAAACATCTTCATCCGGGAAATCGTCATCAAGAGTTTGCCCCACGACTGGATGCTCTGCACAGTGTTCTGCTATTGCTCGCCCTTTTATGCTCTTCCGAGTGACATATTTCAATTCATATCCTGCCAAGATTATTGCCCATCGCGACATTCTCCCATTCAGCACAGCCTTCTCAAACAAGTATTTCAGTGGATCCATCCGAGCCACCACCCAAACTTCATAACTCAGCAGAATGTGTCTTAACTTCTTTGCAACCCACACAAGAGCGAAACACGATTTCTCAATTGGGGAATAACGTGTTTCATAATCATGCAACTTCTTGCTGAGGTGGTATATGGCATACTCACCTCCTTGTCCATCATCCTGAGCCAACATACATCCCAATGCTTCCTCGAATACTGATAAATAAAGCAATAAGGGTCTTCCCAACCTAGGAGGCTGTAGAATTGGTGGTTTTAAAAGGTACTCTTTCACTGCATCGAAAGCTCGTTGGCATTGGTCATTCCATTCTTTGCTTTCTCCTTTCTTCAGTAACTTGAAGATTGGTTCACAAGTAGTGGTCATCTTGGCTATGAAACGGCTGATATACTGCAATCGCCCCAGGAATCCTCTGATCTCTTTCTCAGTTTTTGGAGGCGCCATTTCAAGGATGGCTTTGATCTTTATCGAATCTATTTCAATACCTCTGCTACTCACCACGTAACCCAGTAATTTCCCAGTCGTTACCCCAAAAGTGCATTTTTGCGGGTTCAGCCTCAGCTTATATCTCCTGATTCTATCAAAGAACTTCTTCAGATTGGCCCAGTGTTCTTCTCTAGTTTCTGACTTCACAATCATGTCATCAACATATACTTCCACCTCTTTGTGCATCATGTCGTGTAAGAGTGTTGTAGCCATTCTCTGGTAAGTCGCTCCTGCATTCTTCAGGCCAAAAGGCATGACTGTGTAGCCATAGATTCCCCACTCTGTCACAAAGGTTGTCTTGTTTACATCTTCCGGAGCCATCTTAATCTGATTGTAGCCTGAGAACCCATCCATGAATGACATCATTGCGCTTCTAGCTGTATTATCCACCAGGACATCAATGTGAGGCAACGGGAAATCGTCTTTCGGGCATGCTTTGTTGAGATCCCTGTAGTCTACACACATTCGTATCTTCCCATCTTTCTTTGGAACCGGTACAATATTGGCCACCCAGTCAGTTCGTGTCATCGTCTGAATGAACCCCACCTTGAGAAGTTTAGTGACTTCATCTTTGATTTTTATCATCAACTCAGGCTTCATGCGGCGAAACTTCTGCTTCACTGGCTTAGCGTCTTCTTTTATTGGTATGTGATGCTGTGCTATCTCAGGGTCAATACCAGGCATATCTTGATAAGACCAGGCGAACACATCATTATACTCATGCAACAAATCTGTCAATTTGCCCCGCTCTTCTTCAAATAAGGTGGAACCAATTCGTATTTCATTATGATTCTCATTAATACCTAAGTCTATTAAAATAGTCTCTTCTTGAATAGGTATTACTTTCCTTTCTTGATCTTTTTTAATTAATTCTTCAATGTAATCAATATCCTGTGATAATGCAGTTTCATCATAGAAAGACTCATCGAAATACGCGGAATTAAAGATGTTATTTCCAACAAAAAGGGTGGTCATATTTTTGGGTTTGAGCTTATTCTCAGTTATGATGCTAGTTACAATTTCAACCCCCTTTTTCCATTCCCATGTGCTGGTACTTCCATCAGCAGAAGTGATCAGATTGGCAGAGTCGTCAGTAGCATCTTCATCAGTCAAGGCATTAATCCTCTCAGTCTGCTTGGGTTCCAGTAGTGCTTGCATCGTTTCCCCTTCCAGAAGATCCTTCCAGTCTTCAGTCTTAGACTCTTCTTTCTTCGCACCGGTCATCTTTTCTTCCTCGATTTTTAGCACTGCCTTGAAAAAGATTTCCAATCCTGGGACCATTTTTCCGGTCATACGATCGAACCAAGGTTCTGGGAATCCACAGTAAGGAAAGTCATCTCCTTCTTTAACAAAGTTCCCATTGAGTGTGCCCTTGTTGACCGGTAAACTGTTATTTTCGCCATTGTATCCCACACCAAGACGATTATCCTGCGGTTTGAAATTAGGGAACTCAGCTACTCCTTGATTATACTTTCCCAAACCCATCCCAGGCATAAAATTCATCTTTCTCATGAGGTAAGCAGCAATATGACCAACACCTTCCCCAAGATTTGGTGGAATCATTTCTATCCCATATGGTCCTTCTTTTTTAATAACCTGTATAATCTCAAATCCCCTCCAAGCCATTTCAACTTCTTCTTCCTTTACCTCGCAGACTAGAGCAGTGATTTCACCATCCCCGTGTATTATCAGAATTCCTTCTTTCCAGGGGAGCTTAATCTTCTGATGAACAGTGGAGGGTACGGCTCCTAGTGGGTGTAACCATGTTCTACCCAATAGGAGATTGAAATTGGTATCAATGTCCATCACGCAGAATTCTACTTCGGACTCGACTGGTCCCACGATACATGCGGCTTTGAAGGTCCCCACAATCTTGCGACATCCATTATCATAGGCTCGCACAGTCAAGGCGGATGGCGTAAGCTGCTCTTCAGTGAGTCCTAACTTGGAGGCAGTGCGCATTGGGCAGACATTTAAGGCAGATCCATTGTCCACTAGGACCACCGGTATTTTCTTTCCTCTGCACTCCACGGTGATATACAAGGGCTTGGCGTGTGTTACTCCTTCAGCTGGCAAATCTTCTGTTGAGAATGTCAATACAGCTTCACCTTCTGGGTTTGTACCCATCAGTGCTACAACTTGCTCTGGTGAAATTTCCATAGGTACTTCTTTTCTGGCAAGGGCCTCCAAAACAGCTTGTCGATGCCTTTTGGATGCTACCAAGAGTCCCCATATAGAGATATTTGCCTGAGTTTTCTTTAATTGTTTCAGCACACGATCCTCATCATCTTCTTCATCTGACTTCTTATTATTCCTTTCTAGCTCAGCTTCTCTTCCTGGGTGATCTCCCTCCAGGTAAGAAGGTTTGAAATGCCTCCCAGATCGAGTCAAATGCAGAATTCCATCCTCATCATCCATAGAACCCCAGAAATCCCTTTTCTTGACATTGACTTCGTCGCAATCCTTCCAAGCATCAACATCTAATACCATTATTTCCCTTATAAGATCGGAGGGATCCCGTATCTCGGTGCCTTGTTCTATAAGCCCCACATTCCTTTGGTATTCTGGTAAAGGGTTCTGATGGATGTTTGGTTCGGCTCCTGCTCCTGGCTTGGGAATCTTCTTATTATCAATCAAGTCCTGGATCTCATGCCTCAGCCTGGCACAGTTGTCTGTCTTATGCCCTGCCATTTGATGGAAATGACAAAATTCATTCAAATTATATCGTGGTGGGAGAGGATTAGGCAGGGGACGCGGTGCTAAGGCTTGCAGATGTCCTCTCCTCATCAAATTGGCGAAAGCTTTAGATAGAGACATTCCCAGATCATCGAATTCTCTTCTAGCCCCTTGGTTCACAGCAGCTACTGTACTTGAGTTTGGAAACGGATTGGCAACCCTGTTTCCTCCCTGACCGCTACCATTTCCTCCAGCCCCGTAAGTTTTCTTCATTGCCTTTCCTTCATACCTATCCACCTGACCACTGCTTATGGCTTGTTCGATACGGGTCCCACAATCATACAGCTGCTCAAAATTCATGACAGGAGATGCTAACAATCGGTTGAAATACACAGGCTGTAAATTTTTTATGATCAAATTGACTTGATCTCTTTCTGTGGGCCTGTTCACCATCTTGATCGCCTTTTTCCTCCATCTGATTAGGAAGTCAAAGAATGTCTCCCCAGACTTTTGTACCGTCATTTCAAGATCCCGCAAGGTTGTATCCAGCATGGTATTGTAATTGTACTGGTCCTTGAAAAGCTTCATTAAGGTTTCCCAAGACGAAACTTGTGCATCATCCAAACCATAGTACCATTTAGAGGCTTCTCCGACAAGTGATAATGGAAAGGCAGCCACAGCTTGGGCTTCGTTCATCCCTTTCATTCTTACAATGCTCATATATTGGCGAATGTGCTGTTTGGGATCTCCACCCCCATCAAACTTTTCCGTGTCAGCAATTTTGAATTTGGATGGCAAATTTGCTAAAGGATCAGAGGTCGACCCTCCAACAAACATGAAATCATCCATACCTTGAGATTTTCGCATTGCTGCATGCATCTTTTCCACCTTCTCTTTCATCTCCTCCTGCCCTGCCGTATACCTCTCCCATTTTTCCCATTCTTTTTTCTTCTTTAAATAATCAGCATAATCATCTTCCTCCCACATTTCACTTTCAACTCCCTTTTTTTCTTCTTTTCCCTTGCCTTTTTTATCCCCTGAGGCCTCTTCCTCCTTTCTTTCTGCTGAAGGTATCTCTTCACTTATCGTTTCTCCTTCTGGCTTTTCGTTCTCTTTTTCTTTCTCCAAAACTTGGAGGCGATTTTCTATCCCAGACAAACGCCCATCCAATTTTCCCATTGTTGCCTCCATTCTGGTCAACACTTCCATCATTGCAAAGTCTGCCATGGCTCTATCTTTTCTTAATCTGTTTGTTGTCGGCGACCTAACCCAAGCAGTACTGAGGTCTTGTGATCTTGTTGAGCGACCAATTGTGTTCTGCCAGTCGAGAATTATTTAGGTTCCACCCCAACATAATTAACATTTTAAGAATCCATTTATCTTATGCCAATTTTCGTCATGTCTAATAATTCTTCAGAGAATTAGCATAAGATAAATCAAGAGAAATCCAATGTCATTGTGAATTTAAGCCCTTTACAATGCACTCATCCTACACTCAATTGGATCTCAGCCCCCTTTTTTATATATATATATATATATTTTTTTTTTTTTTTTTTTTTGTTGGGCATGAGTTCCTTACACAATTTTTTGTACAACCCTCACACTAAATGGGCTTAAACTCAAATAACATTGGGCTTCAAGGTTATTACCCAGGCCAGATTCAATAGTTAAATCCAAATCCACATGCCGAGTGGGTCGGTTAGTCCAAAGTAGGTCACATCATTGTTTAATTTCTTTTCCTTAAAGGCCCAATTACTTGTTTCAATCTTGCAATAAGTTTTTCAAACCTATCAGAAATTCAAATCAACCTGGGCTCCTATTCTTATTGACGGACGAGTATTGGGCTAATAGCCCAATAACACTCAACTTGTTTCCATGGGTACTTGGTACGTCCAAGTCCCTGGGCCCAAACATGGAAGCCTATCTCTCACCCAACTGCCCAAGATTCCTACCGACACAGAAACTGTGGCTGACAAATTGAGTCTTAGCCACTTGTCATCAAAACGGTGATACTGGCCGACAAATGCAAATCTCGAGAGGATTAAAATAACTCTCAAACCCTAATATCGTTGGATCCTCTGATGACGCGCTGGGTGCCCTAATAGCGCATTAATTGTCAAAAACCCTCTTTATGACCCCTAATCTTTCTAAAAACAAAGATTGAATTGCTAGTGACTCACAGTTCCCCTTCAATCATCCAACATTCAAAAACTCTTCACTCTCATGGCATCTTCCTCTTCCTCTCCAAACCACCTAGACCTAAACATTGTGCCAGAAGCATTGTCGGCGCCAGAAGCACAGACAAACATCTGGCGCCCGGTATTCCCAACCAGTGACCAACCAGTCATGGTGAGTGACACCTTGGTGTACAACCCTACAAACGCAGCTGCAGTGGGTGCAGAGCTTATCACTCCTCGCGATGAGGTGCTAATGAGTACGAGGTCGGATGTGGATATCATGAGGAGTGCCTTGGCCCTAAATGTTCAGGCAACCACAATTGCCGCTAACCTGACTCGACGCCTATATGCTAGGGGCATGGAAGTTCAGAGGTTGAACGACCATATCCAACGCCTCCAGCGAACACTCAACAGATCTAACCGGACAATGAGGTCCCTAAGAGGAGAGAACGACGAACTGAAAAGAATGATAGATTCCTATGCTACAGGCCTTGTGCCCAGGGTTGTGCAGCTAGAAGGGTTCGGGGAACAGATTCGAGAACAACTTGAAAGGCTTCAGAAACAATCTGAAGCAGGGCCTTCAAATTCCCCTCAGGATGCTGCTAACAAGTAGCAATTCTCTCTCTCTTTCCCTTTTTTTTTTTCTTTTGATTTCTGGTTTTTGGACTTTTTGATGTACAACACCCCCCTCTTTTTTTCTTTTTTTTTTTGTGTATATATTCTTTCTCTTTTTTTTTCTTTTGTGGAAGTACAACAAAAAACAAACCGATGAACACAAAGGAAGCCTATCATTTATTCACATAAAATGATCGGAATACATAGCTAAAACCGGCAAAACACATTTACATGGAACAAACCTCTAAAGACCTAAGAATAAAGGAAATACATCAACACGAGTGACATTATAAAAAATGTCACAAACGAAACTGCCACCTCCACTGGAACCCCCTCACGTAAACAGAAGCTGACCATTAAGATGAAAAGGATGAAGTGCAAGACAACAGCTATAAAGCACTCAGAAGAAGTCATGGTTGCAGAGACGCAGATCTAAGAGGCATAACAATGGGTACTTAAGGAACAAACCTACAATAGCTAGAAATAGCAGATCCCAAAAAGCTAGAAAGAGTGCACTCCAAAGGCTATAACTAGTAGGTTTCCAACGACTATGAACAGTAATCCCTATACAGTAGGCACATGCAGTGGTCTCATAATTCTCTAATAGGTGTGAACTTATTGCAAGATTGACTCTTTGTTTGGGTTTTAATTAAAAGACTTTAAACAATATTGGGCCTCGCCCCATTCCCAATCCTAGAAATGATTAAAAAACCTTTATACAATTTTGGGCCTTGCCCCATACCCGGTCCTAAAAATGAAAATGATGCATGTCACACATTCACACAGGATTGTACAGAAAAAGTAAATTTACCCATGTTTTTAACGTGCAGTTCAAACCAAGAGTTTCCTTATATCCTCCGCCTTCAATGGGTTACCCAAGCTAGGATGCTCGAGAGCAATCCGTTAACGTACTCACAAGCTTATCACAGGCTAGTGGCACAGGCTGTGGGCTGATGGAGCAGATAAGAATTACCCAAGAATCGAGTGGAATTTGGGAACCCTCACCCAACTACCATCGGGGTTTAGACACAGGCCGGTGTGTGTGTGCAGTATTTTATTGTAAAAAACAACATTATATATTTTTTTCAAAAAAACATTTATTCATTTTTTTTTTTGTGGTTTTTCGTATTAAATTAAAATATTAATTATGGTCAATGAATACTTCGAGGTTGAGCTCAGTCCCCAGCAGAGTCGCCACTGTGGTCGCACCGACCTTTTTCACCGCCGCCACGCGCGCTCGCGCGTTTTCCCCTGTTCACCTGTATTTACTTGCTTTTCTGCTTTCTGATGGTGCTAATCCATTTAGGATTAGCGTGCAAATGAGAGCTGCCACCTGGAAGGGTCCAGGACCAATTTATTTGACCAGAGATGGGTTCGTAGCTAAGGTACATGTTGGGAAGGTGTTAGGCACCCAACAATGCCCGGTAATAAACCGGCCCTCATTCTTGTATTCATTGACCATATTTAATATTTTAATAAAATCCGGATCACCTGTTAATCATACAATAAATAAATGGCACACACGAATGATGGATTAATGGCATAAAATAAATAAATAAAGCATAAACATTTAATAAAAAATAGGGAAGCCTTAACAGAATGAAAATAAGAGAAAACGCACTGTTGCGAGTACTCGCGGTCGTACCATGCGTACGCATGGTATTATCATGCGTACGCATGGTCTCACCATGCGTACGCACACACCATGCATATGCATAATAAAATTATGTGTACGCATGATATTTCGCGAGTACTCATGGTTTCACCAAATCATCTTCTTCGTGGATTTGGACCTCCCGAAGAACATTATTGGCCAAAAATGGACAGTGTATACAATAAATCAACTTCTAAACATCCTACATAATTATATAAATAAATAAATACTGCGTACCTCTTAAAAATAAAGCAAATTGAAATTAAATCCTTCCCTCAGGTCCACCGTCAACCCGGCAGCGTCTCCCCTGTTGCGCAAAACAAGCTTTTCCCAGTCTCACTGGTCTAACTCTCTGTTATATTTTCCTCTCTTTTCTCTCAGTTTATTTCTCTCACCTTTCCTATATTTCTCTCACCCTCAGAATAACTAGCAGTTACTCAAAATGCTGCCCTTCATTATTTTCCCTGCCTATTTCCTCCCGTCTGTCCGTCCTTCCGTCCCCCCCCCCGTCCTCTTGAGCTCCCAAGTGCTCCTGCTATTTATAGGAGAAATCACCCGAGTGAGGTCGTCATGCATGACCTCAAACTCCATCCTCTTTGACCCCCCCACGCTCCCTTTGTTCAATGGTCGGGCCAATTCAAGGCCAAATCATTCCCCGACACACACTTTCGGTCGAAGTGGAAGGCAGGCTATCATTCAGATGAAGAAAATGGAATCCTATGCGTACGCATATTATTTTATGCGTACGCATGGCTATTCATGCGTACGCATGAAACCACCATGCGTACGCATATTATAAATATGCGTACGCACCACATTCCCTGGCTGTCTAAATTAATCGTTTGAACCCCCATTTGCTTGCTTTACGCGTAGAAAGAGACTCGAGTAGACGGCAAACATTGTGGACCTCATCATCGGGAAATCATCATCAAATGTAGGGACAAAATGGGGTGTCTACACAAATTTTTTTGCGTCAAATGACGCATGTGCCCCTCACCCTTTATAAAAAGCCATCCCCCCATGATTTTGGACCAGATCTGGTCTTTTTGGGCATGGAGAGAAGGAAAGAGAAGGAGAGAAGGAGAAGAAGGGGCAGAGGCTCGACGGCGGCTCGCTGAAGCACAACGACCCCGATCTGACGTTGGCGAGCTCGGATCTAGCTTATTTTGGCCCAATCTGTGCGCGTATGGTTATGGATTTGGGTTTTTCTCTCTCTTTGATGCTTGGGAATGCATTATTATGGTTGGATTCATCTTCTGCAACCTCTTAGTGGAGCTTGGAGTTTGTTCATAGCGGCGTGAGCTTGGATTTCGTGGGTTTTGACATGGGTGTTCATCCCCATCAACTCCTTTTGCATTCTAGAGGTATTTTCTCACACTTTAGAGTTGGGATTTGTAATTTATTTTGGGTTATCATCTCATTCTTACATTTTTGGGTTGTTTATGCATATTGGGGAGTTTTGGTGGCGATTTGGAGTTGGGACCTCCATTATCTTCATCAACTAAGTCATTTGGGAGCTAGGACTTGAGTTGGGAGCTTGCATTTGCATCCTAGGGCTTGGACTTCATACCCACAACATCAAAGGTTACATTTTTCTACGCATTTGGTTGAGGTAGGTGCAATTTACATAGGTTTAAACTATTGACATGATAATATGGTATATATTATCATAATATTTGGTATTTTTGGACCTAGTATGTGCATATAAAAGATTGCAAAATAAATCTTAGAATGAGATTATGGGTATTTAATAATCTAATTCAAGAATTATATTCTTTACGAATTTTGGTTTATTTTATACATCCTATAGAATATAGATGTATGGTTTAATTGATGTTTTCGATTATGATTTTAAGGCTATATTCATAATGGGAATTTATGTGGTTTATCATAATGTTGGTATAATTATAAGGTTATTTGATTACGGGTTATATAGCATATTTTGGATACGATTTTGGGATAAAAATCATTTTATGGTTTATTGCACTGCATGTTGGGCATAATCATGCATTAAATGGACTTAATGAATACTGGGTAAAAGTATTGCATAAAAAGGCGTCATTGGAATTGGACTACTTGCAGTCAATGGGACTTTGCAGTGTTTTCCATTCCTTTGGTCCTGGGTACTTTCCGGTCCCAGGTAGGAACCCTTGTGTTCCCGAATCAGAGGCTACTTTCCGGTTCCAGGTAGGAACCCTTGTGTTGTCCTCTTAGAGGTTGAGTTTAAATCCTTCGTTTCCGCGCGAAGACTCCTGCTGGAGTGGTTGGTAATAAATGGATTTAATGTAAATTGGACATGAGTCACATGCATTGGGCATTATGCATTATTTATTTTAAGTTATGGGTTATAACTTATTTTGGGATTTGTAATATTCTTGGTTAGTATATTTTGATGTAAATGATATAATTGGTTTTATTTATATCATTGCCTTAGTTTACTATGTCAAATTGTATCTACTGAGTCATTGGACTCATGCCTATTATTTTAAATGTTTTTCAGATAATCCAGGGATTGGTTATGCTATCTTGGGCGGAAGATGCTATTAGTGGGAATTTCTTTAAGTTAATTGATAATGTATTTTCATGGGAAAGAATATGTATTAATTGGTTGTAATTCGGGTCAATAGCCAATTTATATGTAATTAAGTGGGTTTTCTGTTGGGTTAATGTAAATGTAAATTTAATCAGGGTTGTAATTTTAATTCCATGGTTATATATGTGGAATGCGACGCATGGGATGATACCACTTTCATGGATGACAGGAATTTTTTATGTATGGAATTTTATAACAGGTTTTCACGAAGGTATGTCCTATCTACGGATGGGTCGTGCCGAAAATTATTTTAAAATGGTAGAGGATTTTAACACATGTCATCCATGCTTTATCAAAGGATTTATCAAAGAAAAAGCTTGTTTTATTATTATTGATCACGGCTTAATTAATTTGGGTCATAACATCCATCGGTGGTGGTTCATAGGTGTTATCTACTACAATCCGATTTAGAATATGTTTGTCTCTTGTTGTAACTATAATCATACTTCCAGGAACAAACCACTCACTTTTCCTGCAATCTTACCAAATTGGTCAAAAGTATCAACATCGTCAAGAACAATAAGAACTTTTTTTCTGCAAATTCATTCTTTGATTATATCAAGTCCTTTGTTAAGATTAACAATTTCATCCATGCCTTTAATTTTTAGGATTGTGGAACAAAGTTCATACTGCAAATCAATGAGACCCTTTTGTTGTTGTGATTTTTCTGGGACATTTTCAAGGAAGCTACATCCTTCAAAGCGCTTAGAGAATTTGTTGAAGATGACCATGGCGATAGTGGTCTTGCCAATACCACCCATGCCAAGGATTCCAACAATCTGTACATCACTAAAGTAAATATTTTAAAAAGTTATCATTTCGTCTACGTTACTAATATTTTATCTAATTATAGACTAATTTCCAATTTCCCCATAAAGTAAAAACTTTGAACTTTTATAAAGAACCATGATTTTCTTGAGTTTTTTTTACTTTGTGAGGGATTCACTTTTAAGCTTTGTTCTTTGTAAATCCCTAAGTGTCCTAACATGATTGGATGGGGTTACCTTGAAGAAACCCATGATGTCGTTTTTTTTTTTTTTTTTTTTTTTTTTTTTTTTTTTTTTTTTTTTTTTTTAAATTTAGTTTTATAAAGATTTGATTTTAGAAAGATTCACTCACAAGCTTTGTTCTTTGTGGATCTTGTGGTGTCCCAACATGACAGGACGGGGTTACCTTGAGAAAACCCATGATGTTGCTTTTTATAAAGGTATGATTTTTATTGTTTTCCATAAAAATAGTTCATTTCCACAAGAGGTGACACCAAGTTTTCAAACTTTTAAATCTACCCAATCACTTCGATAAGTGTAAATAAGGCTTAAATAATGTCATACCTAGGGTGATATATTTTCTTTTAGAATTTCTAGCATCGAGTAGGGATTTCATTTCAAGAATGAGTTTAATTAAAGAAAGTCATTAATTCAAGGCAACCGTTTGTTAACAGATATGGTAGGGTGCCTAACACCTTCCCCACCCATAACCCATAATAGAGCCTCCTTACCTAGATCTCGAGTTCATAGACCATTGTTTGGAGTCATTTACATTTAAAATAATAAAGACTAACCAAAGGCTTTAGGGACGCCCTTTCACGGCTTTAAATATATGGTAGGTGGCGACTTCAAGCCTTTCTTCTTTTAAATTGTGCTCGCATAGCTAAACAAGAGAAAGGCACCCCGAAAGGAGTTAATTGAACCATTTTATTGTATTCACAATCCAATAGGAAACACGGCATAACAACATGCAAGAAAATGGCATATTGAGAGTGTGTGCGAAAAAGTCATTACCCGCAATATGGGAAAGGAGTGAGATCCCTGGTCTCCCTCCGAGGGGTAGCGACAGGATGGAATGATTTGTCATTGTCCTAAAAAATGAAGTAGTAACTTATAGTATATTAGTATTTAAAGAAAATTTTACTAGTTTAAGAGAAAAAAATATACTTTTCAATATTGATGGGGGAAGGGGGGAGGGAGGGAGAGAAAGAATAAGAGAGTTCTTGAATTTTGGAAGTCAATGAGTTTAAGGCATTAAGATTTAAGACTTTGTTATTTTGTTATTTTTTAAAAGAAAGAAACAACAAATTCCACAATTATACCTGTTAACACCCCATTCTGTACCACTTGGCACCTCAAGCCACTTTCTGAGACCCGATGATGAAGGGCAGTAGCCAACGGACCATCGCAAGCACGCCCGAAGGACTCGCGGAGACACAGCAGGCCTTTGGCCTTGGTTCAATACCCCATGCACGTACGTGCATGGGATATGCACGTACGTGCATATACCATGCACGTGCGATCATGCCTTCTCTTTTTGAATTCCATCTCTTCCCCCCCGAAATTACTTCTTACCTTATACAGCCCCCACGCTGACAGCTGCTCAGTGGCGGCTGGGAAACCCTAGAAATCCCCGAATTAAACCCTAATCCCCGCCTATAAATACCCTGCTTTCATTCAAGAGAAGGGATCCGGATTTTGGCTATCAAAACCACCATCCTAGAAACCCTGAGACTGACGGCTGTGTCCACGAGAGGTCCGGAAAGCACGCTTGTGAAGGGACCGCTGCTGCCCAAACCTGAGGGTAACCATTCTCAACCCTTAATTTCGTTCTAGCATGATTACTTATAATATTGCATCTATCCTGTCATTTAATACTCATAATTAGGACACGTTCAGATCTAATCCGGCACCGTTTTATTTGTGCATTTAAGGTTATGAAATGAGTTCCTCATCCATTCCGAATGCGTAGGGCTGCATAAGATTCATCCGTTAACTCCAGCATTTTTTCCACACATGATATATCTCTATCTGTTAATTCTCAGCATTTAATTCGCACGGTTTAGGCCTACAAATATCTGTTGCATCTTTATTAGCATCTGTGGTCATTTCGCCATCTAGATCTAGGACTTCTGTATCATTTTCAAAGCATATTTGAATCATGTGTAGGCTCTCAGGTATATGATAGCAGCATGTAGGTATAAATTGAAGCATATAGCACAGTGGTCCGAGGGCATGTACGTACGTGCATGATATATGCACGTACGTGCATATCATAGGCACGTACGTACATGACCCATATTTTTGCAATTTAATCCTTCTTTCTCTTTTGCAGGCAGTGTAAGTATTCTTGTTAGCCTTTCAAATCTCTTTTCTTGTATATATGTATATGCTCAAATATCTTGTTTTAATATCTCTGCATTGTGTGCCATTAATTGCTTCAGTGCTTGAATAGCGGTAGAATTCAATTGAGTCCTTTCTAATTAAAGCCAATAAATGTATGTGAGGCCGGATTTTAGCCGGGCGCAGACGGGTGCCTAACACCTTCCCGTCCGCGTACCTTAGCTCCGAACCTTGATTCTTTGGGTGATGACGAGTTGGGCCCTTGCTAGGGGTCTATCGGTTCCCGAGGCCAAAATCGGGTGGCGACTCCCTCTCCGCCCTAATCGTCTGCGGTTAGTGGCGTACTCTCGAGCCGGGTGTGGTGAAAGGACACGGCGCTCACAATGGCGACTCCACTGGGGATAGAGAGCTTGACTCCGAAACATTTATTGGCTTTAATTAATTAGGAAATTTAATTGAATAAGACCGAAACTGCACACACGCGCACGATATTTGGCATTTGTTATCCCCCGATGGCAGTCTGATTAGAGACCCGGGTTCCATTTAGTTCCTATGGGCGACTCGATTCAGCACCATCAACCCACGGCCTGTGCCACTAGCCTGTAATAAGCTAGTGAGTACGCTAACGGGTCGCTCTTTGAGCACCCTAGCCTGGGTAACCCTTGAAGAAGAAGTACCCCCAATTGACCAACCACGCTAGTGTCCCCCGAGACCTTTGCATAGCCTTGCTTGAATGTATGTCATATCGCATGTCATGTTGCATCCATACTCATTTGTATAGCGCGGGTATGGGACGAGGCCCACGTTGTACATGAGCTTTCTAGTTTGAGCCGGAAGTGAGGGAAGATTGAGTGCTGTTGTAATTGGACCTAGGCCCATTGAAAAAAAAAAGAAAAGAAAATGATGACAATGAACAAAATGGGCCTAGAATCCAAATGAGGTGCAAGATGTGGGCGTGACGGGCTCAAACGAGAAAACTGATGGACCACGTAGACCTGTTGAGAGTTAGGAATGGACCACTATGATGAATGAACACAACCCATCTAAAATTGAACATCGAAGTCCAATATCATTCTACCTAAGGCTTGATGAGTGAGAGGCAAAATAAAGTGTGATCTTGTAATTGGACTAAGCCTATCTAAGTGAAAACAATGAAATGGGCTTGGATCCAAAGTGAGTATGTGAGATATGTGTGAACTTGTAACGGGCCAAAGGTAGAATGATGTTCGACTTCGTAAATTAATATCTGCCCATCATAGACCCTTGGAAGATCTAGTGAACATGACAAGGCTCTAGCAATGGGTTTAGATAAGGGGTTTGAAGGTATTCGGATTGGGCTAGGGGAGAAAGTTTAATGGACATGTGCTCATTACGCTCAACTCCTGTTTCAGCAAGATTGATTCACCAGGGAGAGAAGCACCGAGTAGTGTTTGGGCCCGATCTCCGACCACTAACAGATTAAGAAGAACTCCGGCTGGAAGAATGGCAGAACAAGTGACTTTGGCTGATATCCTTGAACAGATGAGGAGCGATAGAACCGAGATGAAGGGCTTCATGAATGAAATGCGGGACCGGGTTACTAAGCTCGAGAAAGGGAAAGGGAGAACAGAAGAACCACCTGAAACTGAGGAGAAAGGAGAGCCCAAGGTTAATGAGGAGGAGCACCCGAAGTGGGAAGACGATGACTATGAGGACTACCTGAAAAGGAAAGAAACCAAGGAAAAAGACACTAAAGTGGAAAAGTTGGCGGCAGAGAATGCTGAGATGAAAGCTCGGATGGACCGAATGCAAACAGCATGGCAGAAATCACAAGGCATGGATGATTACATGTATTCTATGGCAGGGATTACGGCCGACTCCAAGGTGCAACTCCCTCCGAAATTCAAAATAGCCGACTATGAAAAGTTCGATGGCACCGGTGACCCCAAACAGCATTTGCGCCAGTACTTGAGCATTGCCCGAATGAGAGGGTTGACCGCCGATCAAGTGTTGCACGCCTTCCCTTTATCTCTCTCAGCAGATGCCTCGAAGTGGTATTATGCACTTGATCCGAAAGTCACGGACTCTTGGGAACTACTGGCTTCAGAATTTACAAACAAGTATGCGTACAACACTATGTTGGATGTCACTCTACGGGATTTGGAAATGACTAGGCAAAAGACGGATGAGACGTTCTCAGAATTTCTGACTCGCTGGAGGGCTAAAGCTGTCAAGATGGTAAATAGGCCGACAGAAATTGATCAGATAAACATCATTTTGAGGAACCTGACACCCGTGTACTTTGATCGCATGTTGACTTCCTCTGTCATGAATTTTGAACAATTATACCAGTGTGGAACTCGCATCGAGGATGCTATTCACCGCGGTCAGATGGATAGGCAGAAGAAAGTATATGGTTCTGGTAGTGGTGGTGGAAGCGGAAGTGCTAGAATTAGTGGAGGAGCCCAGCCACAAGCTACAGTGGGAGCCATCCAGCAGACGCAAGCAGCACCGAAAGCGCCAAGGGTATACCATGACTTGGGAGTCCCATTGTCCAAAGCCTTGGCCAACTTGAGCAAAAGGGACTATCTGAAGCCTTTGGAACCAAGGACACTGCCGAACCCGATTCCCTCGTATTGGAGGCAGAATGAGTTTTGCGACTTCCACCAGCGGATCGGACATAAGACGGACAATTGCATGCGCTTAAAGAATGAAATCCAAGACCTGATTGATTCAGGTAAGCTACCTCCTCCAGGCGGCGACAAGCCCAATATTCAGAACAACCCTCTTCCCAATTATCGAAATGCACCGCCTCCTGCCTACATGAATATGGTTAGTGATACGAAGGAAATGGAGGATCCGTCACAATTTATTCTCATGATCAGCATGAAGAAGGCTCCATGGGAAGATTATGACAGTGGGGAAGAAGATATTTGGGCAAAAATGAAGAAGGATTCCATGCATCTAACCCGTTCGGGGAGGCATTACAAGCCTAATTATCTGGAAGGGGATCATCCTGGAAGAGAATTGAACCAAGAAGTAAAACGAGGAGGAGGAGGACAGGATACTGAAGCAGTTAAAGAAAACACAAGCAAGTATAAGCATTTGGGGCCTGCTGATCGCCTCAAAGAAACATCGCCAGGTTTTACTGGATGCGTTGGCAAGAAAAGAAGTACCAATGGAAACCACACCGGAGCAGGTTCTATCACTTATGGGGGTCAGCTCGGTGAGCAAGGCTGTGATGACCTTTTCTCATAAAGATTTGCCACTTGAAGGGGCAGGGCATGCCAAGCCACTCTATGTCACGGTGGAATGTAGGGATTTGAAAATACCTGTAGTTTTGGTCGATAATGGGTCCGCATTGAATGTTTGCCCGATGCGCACCGCAACTAAGCTAGGGGTTGGCAAGGAGGACTTGATACCTTCTGTTGTGACGGTAAGGGGTTATGACAACAGCTGTCGGAGTGTGATGGGAACTTTCAAGGCCGCTTGTAAAATAGGGCCCGTTGAGTCAATCGTGGAATTCTGCGTCATGGACATTCCCGCCAACTACAACCTGCTGTTGGGAAGAACTTGGTTACACCCTTTGCAAGCTGTTCCCTCAACCGTGCACCAGAAAATAAAATTGCCTTGGGATGAAGGAGTTCTAGTGATCCATGGAGACGGAGAAATAACTGGGCAGATATCAGGAGTAAAGGAAGGAAGCGGAGAGTTGGAATGGAGAGGTTTTGAGCTGGTACAGGTGATTGAAAGGAAGGAAACTGGAAGAGAGAAGGTGTCTCCCGATTTTGGGGAGGGGGTTAGCCATATCGTGACCCATATGATGAGAAAACTGGGGTACATGCCCGGGATGGGGCTAGGCCGAAGGGGAGAAGGGATAGCTGAGTTCCCGGATTTCCACATGCAAACCGACCGGCGAGGGCTAGGGTACACTGAAGAGGACGACAAATGCGTCCCCAAGAATGGAAAAACTCTCAATGGTAATTTTGTGAAGGAAGGAGAAGATTTCCCCTATTGTGGATTTCCTGAGCCATGGATAGACCGAAGGAGCGGAGAAAGGAAGCCTGGGTTGGAGGTATTCTTTAGCGAGAAGTTGAATCTGGAAGATACGGACAGGGGAACCCTGGAAGAAGAAAATGAAGAACGAGACTGGGCGGAAAATGTGGATCAGACAAGCTGGAAGGTCTTATTGTCACCTAAGAGCGGCGAAGAAGTGTTCTCTCTGACGGATGAAACCGTCCCTACCAAGCTTATTGTTGTGGCTGATGGGGATACTAGCACCTGGATCTGGGAACGTGCAGCTAGGGTTACGTATGGTGTCAAGGCGATTAATAAGCCTACTCAGGAGAAGTCTAGGGTTGGGTCTAAATCTGAGTCCGGGTTGGGGTATGGGTTTGAGTTTTCCACTGATGTAATTTCCAATAATTCAAAGAAATTTGATTCTGCTTACTCTGCTGTGTCCCCTAACAATCAAATTGCACAAATGCACGATCTTTTAGACCCAGATGAGCTAATTAATGAAAATCAAGATGTGAAAATTGAACCCATTAAAGAAGAGACTATCATTATTAATATAAGCACTGATGAGAAAATTAAGGAAATCCAAATTGGCTCTACTCTGTCCATGCAAGAATGTGCAGATCTTACAGCTCTGCTGCGGGAGTTTTCTGATGTGTTTGCTTAGTCTTATGAGGACATGCCTGGAATTGACCCCGCTATAGCACAGCATCACATTCCTATTAGGGAGGGAGCAAGGCCAGTCAAACAAAAGCTAAGAAGAATGGCACCGGAATGGTCATTGAAGGTTAAGGAAGAGGTGACTAAGTTATTAAAAGTGGGGTTTATCAAAACGGTAGATCAGGCGGATTGGATAGCCAACATCGTGCCGGTACCAAAGAAGGATGGAAAGGTGCGGGTGTGCATTGACTACAGGGATCTTAACAAGGCTTGCCCTAAGGATGACTTCCCCCTGCCTCACATCGATGTGTTGGTAGATAACACAGCAGGGAGCGCTTTAATGTCTTTCATGGATGGGTTCTCGGGATATAATCAGATACGGATGGCGCCGGCAGATATGACTAAGACCACCTTCACAACTGGGTGGGGGACGTATTGTTACACGGTAATGCCATTTGGACTTAAAAACGCCGGAGCGACATACCAGAGGATGGCTACCACGCTACTCCACGATATGATGCATCAGGAGGTAGAGGTGTATGTCGATGATATGATTGTTAAGGCAGAAACTCGAGAAGGGCATTTAGGGAATCTTAGGAAGTTCTTTGGACGAATCCGGGAATACAGTCTGAGGTTGAATCCACAAAAGTGCACATTCGGGGTCACGTCAGGGAAGTTGTTAGGATACATTGTGAGTAGCAGGGGCATTGAGGTAGATCCAACGAAGGTCAAAGCAATTTTGGAAATGCCGTCACCGAAAACAGAGAAGGAGATTAGGGGGTTTCTGGGGCGATTACAGTACATTAGCCGTTTCATAGCCAAGTTGACCCCCACCTGTAAGCCCATTTTCAAACTGCTTAGGAAAGGGGAGCCTAAAGAATGGAATGAGCAATGTCAACAAGCTTTCGAAGCCATCAAAAGATATCTCCTGAATCCCCCGGTGCTGGTTCCCCCACGCCCTGGTAAACCTTTGTTACTCTACCTGTCCATTTTTGAGGAAGCTTTAGGAAGCATGTTGGCGCAAGAGGATGATCGTGGTATTGAACATGCGATCTATTACCTAAGCAAGAAGCTGCAAGGTTACGAGGCGAAGTACAATGCGATAGAAAAGTCCTGTTTCGCTTTGGTTTGGGCTGTGCAAAAACTGAGGCACATTCTGCTAAATTTCGAGGTGTGGATAGTGGCAAGAATGGATCCGCTCAAATACTTGTTTGAGAAACCGGCTTTGAATGGTCGTCTATCTCGGTGGTTGATTTTATTGGCAGAATTTGAACTTGTATATGTGACACAAAAGTCTATTAAAGGAGGGGCTGTTGCCGAGTACTGCGCCGAACACCCGATCCTGGGACATGGACTTAACGATGAATTTCCTGACGAGAACCTTCTAGTTGTCGAGTGTGATGAGGCATGGAATCAGTATGGAGATGGGGCTTCGAATCAGTATGGAGATGGGGTAGGGGTTTTGTTAATAGCTCCTGATGGTTCTCACATGCCGCTGTCGATAAAGTTGAACTTTCAGAACTCCAATAACACAGCAGAATATGAAGCATGTGTCGCTGGGCTAGAGGCCTTGTTGGCGTTGGGAGTCGAAGAAGTGGAGGTATATGGGGATTCAGCCTTAGTGATATCTCAAGTACAGAGGATATGGAGAACCCGAGAAGAACACCTGAAGCCTTACCAAGGTTACCTAGAGAGACTGACCCAGAGATTCCGGAAATTAACTTTCACACCCTTACCCCGAGCTCACAACCAATTCGCCGACGCATTGTGTGATGACCTGAATTATTTATATATATATAGAGGGATCATTAGCTGAACCCACCACTTCAATTTGCTTTGGATATATATATATGTTAGAGGGATCATTAGCCGCACCCATAGCCGCACCCACCACTTCCATTTGCTTTGGATATATATATAAGTATAGAGGAATCATTAGCTGCACCTACCACTGGCATCTGCTTTGGTTATATTTATATGTATAGAGGGATCGAGACAGAGAGTTAGAGAAAGAGCAACAGAGAGAGAGAAATTGAGGAAGAACAGAGGAGAAAAAAACAGAGTGGTCTGGTAGAGGTTTTTGGCTGAGTTCGTGGAGCTCTCTTAGTGAGGTAAAATCCTCACCTCCTCTATCATTGATTTCATATATATATATATATATATATATAAATATCACGTACTGTGTATATATATATATGTATATGCAATTTTATTTTCTTATGTTATTCTTAGAAAGGATGATCATATTTTATGTTTTTGGGACCAAGGAACACCATGGTAGTGTCAAATTTTAGAGAAATTGACTGTAGGTTGAAGTTTTAGAAATTTTAGAATTTTGGATCATGAAAACCCGAAACTTTAGGCTTAAAAACGAATATGATTTTATAGGATTCTGAATGAACAATTTATAGTCGCACGTAGTACTCTGCATGAGCTTCGATTTGACACTTGAATCACTGAAAACGGTTAAGAAACAAGGGAGATATTAATCGTCGAAGTTGGCCCGTTGAACACACGGTGTAACCCGGTTACACAATTCAACCCGCGGGAGGTTGAAGATGACCCCATAGGTCTATGATCCTGTGTGGGTGCATCTGTGTACCTTACCGTGTTCTCACGCATTTAAAAGCCATACGATAATCATATGAACCCCAAATTTGACCGTTGGACTCGTCTTGGAGGGCCCTACCATGTGGGACCCTTAGTTGATCATTTTGACCAAGTTTGACTGTAGTTTGACTTTTTGGCCAAATTAATATTTATTAAAAATTCCAGAAAATATCAGAAAATTCCAAAAATTACAGAAAATTCCCAGAAATTATAGAGAGTGTTTTAAAAATTATTTTGATGATTTTGGGACCATAGTTTACTGTTAGAAGGCCAATAGTAATTTTTGAGTGCGTTATATTTATTTTGAAATTTACCTAAAGATTACGTATGCATAATTATCAGATTTTATCGGTCCTCGGGAGGACCCTAGGGAGCATTAACACTGCATTCGCATTGTCAGTGTCTATCACGTGGTTTTGGGTTGGTATTGCTCGCAATTGAGGTAGGAAATGTGGCTTCTTTACATTTAATATGGTGTTGTTCTATAAATGTGATTTTAAATGCTTTAATGATATTTTTGGATTTTCCCACTGATTTATAACCAAATATTTTTATTACTTGTTCAAAATTTAGGGAATCCTTCAATATATCATTTGATATGACTGTTTTATATTGTTCCTTAAAGATACATGGTTATATACTCGTTTAAATGTTATTGTGAAATATCTGTTAAATGTGTGGAATTTTCATGATACTTGGATATTGGGAAAATGTTTTATAAATGTTGTTTACTTGGAAATGCTTTAGAAATGTTACTGAAATTCTAGAAATTTATCAAACATGTTTATGGATACTTTTGGACACTCGGATATTTATTTGAATGATGGAAAATGTTTTGGATATATGGACCTTGGGTCTTGGTATGCATCAAACGGGTGGGGGCATCACAATGAAGTGGTGTCCTGCGTTGAGAATACTCCGCGAATAGCAAGCAGGGTAAAGTGCCCTTGGGTGAAAGACCCTGAAGCCCTCGAGGAAGAACGCCGCGTAGGTGTTAGTTATTTTCGTGCTTGGCTGAGCCGGGGGTTGACGTGACGACGTAACCTATGATTAGCGACGGTTGATGCATGGTTTGATCCCATAGTCTTGGGAATTGGAGATACTATGAGAATTTTAGGAAATTAACTCAAAACCCACATAAAGTATTGATTTGTGACTGATATTTGATTTTGAGTTATTAAATAATTTTAAATTCATATACCATGTATCTGCACATATATTAATTGTATAGAATCCACACATATTTCCTATTGGGCTTTGCAGCTCATCCTATTATTATTTCAGATGATCAGGTGATGAGTGAGGGTTTGCCGATGGCGGATGCCTAGTGGCATAATCTGAGGTTGGAACTTGAAGGTGGCATACTAACATAGTCATGGATGAGGATAGATGCACGTGCATTACATAGAGACTATGTTATTTAGATGTATGGACATTTCTATTATTATTATTGTTATTACCATTATTACTTAATGAACCTTGAATAGTTTGAATCCAACCTATGTGCCAGGGATGTTGGCATTATTTTGAGACCATATATTATTATGGGCATGATGTGTGAGCATAACATTTCATATTAATTATTTAGGTATTATTGATGAGCTGGCACCATTATTATTAAAAATATTAAATAAAAAAAAAATACACGTGGATTTGACTAAGTCTTCCACAACTTTTATACTCTGACTTATCCACGTGTACACCTTTTTACTTTGACTTTTATCCACGTGTCGACTCTCCGAGTCGGGGCGTGACACATTGGCTACCTTGGCTTCCATGATTCAAATGCCCGCTGGAACCCAGATAGAGCCATTGACCGTCCAACAGAAGTTCAGACCCGCACATGAAGAGGGGATCCTGGTAATTGACGAAGAGCCAGATGATGGGCACCCTTGGTACTTTGACGTTTGGAACCTCTTGGAAAAAGGAGAGTACCCGGAAAATGCCAATAAGAAGGATCGTAGGGCATTAAGGCTGTTCGCCACGCAGTTTATCATCTGCGGAGGGAAATTATTCAAAAGGTCCTATGATGGGATACACCTGCTTTGCGTAGATCGCCGCATGGGAGAAACACTCATGAGGGAAGTGCATGAAGGGGAGTGTGGGTCACACATGAATGGGAGAATGTTGGTTAAGAAGCTGCTAAGGTTGGGGTATTACTGGACAACTATGGAAACTGACTGCGTACAGTACGTCAGAAAGTGCCATCAATGCCAAGTGTACGCCAGTGCAAACTACATGCCGCCGGTGGAGTTGCATCAACTGGCATCTCCCTGGCCGTTTTCAGTATGGGGAATAGACATCATCGGAGAGATTAAGCCATCTGCAACTGGTGGGTATAAATATATCCTGGTGGCAATCGATTATTTTACCAAATGGGTAGAAGCGGCAGCATATGTAGAGTTGAAATCGAAACATGTGGCCAAGTTCGTCGAAACCAACATAATCTGCCGGTACGGAGTACCCCATGAGATTATTTCAGATAATGGAACGCACTTTGAAGATGAGGTCAAGAAGTTGTTCACAAAATTCAGTATCCAGCATCACAAATCTTCACCCTACAGGCCCCAGACTAATGGAGCTGTGGAGGCTGCCAACAAGAATGTCAAAACCATCCTCAGTAAAACGGCAGTAACCTACAAGGATTGGGTGGAGAAGCTTCCTTATGCATTATGGGGATATCGGACGTCCGTGAGAACTTCCACAGGTGCTACGCCCTATTCATTGGTATACGGAATGGAAGCCGTATTACCCGTGGAGCTGGAAGTACAGTCTCTTAGGGTTGCATTGGAAAGTCAGATTCCGGAGGTAGAATGGGCCAGAGAGCGGTATGAACAGCTGACGCTATTGGAGGAAAGAAGGCTCAAGGCATTGTACCATGTGCAAGGTTATCAACGACGAATAGCTCGGGCTTTCAATAAAAGGGTCAGACCGCGGAACTTGAAGGAAGGGGACTTGGTTCTTAAGGAATTTAGAGCACCTGTGTTCGATCCTCGAGGGAAGTTCAAGCCCAATTGGGTGGGGCCCTACGTCGTCAAGACAATTTACCCAGGTGGTGCGGTCAAGTTAATGGATGGTGATGGGAACGAGTTGGTGAATCCAGTGAATATGGACAGACTCCGTAAATATTATGTGTAGGCAGAGTCGTGACAATTTGGCAAAATACTCAGTGCCCAAATTAATAATAATAGTTTTTTATTGATTGGGGAAAATCATTACATCTTTTCTGATGCTTATTCATTAACTCATAAGGGATTAAAAGCAAGTGCATGGGTACAATAGTTGATAGGGGTACGGGGGATAGTCAAGTTCATTTCTTCCTCGCCTCTGTTTCGACCTCTGTTTCCCTTTTCCTCTTGTGTTCTTCTTCTTCCTTTTCCTCTCTCTCCATGTTAGTAAACAGCCAGTTATAGTAGGACCCAGGGGGGCTAATCACTTCAGAGGGGGTGACAGCCCAATACACTGCCTTGCTATACCAGTCATTTTCCACGCGATCCACATGGTTGGGTTTCCAAGGGCAGGTGTAACCAAGGTGACCCCATTTGATCGGATCCTGGCGTAGCCCTTGCTGACGGCGGATGCGTATAGGGGAGTAGAAAGAAACCTCCTTGAGACCGATCAGCATGACACTGTGAGGAAGGATCAGATTTCGAACAGCATGAGAGGTCCTCCACCAAGGACAGAGCCAGCGGATGTTGTGGCAGGATATGGATTCTAACAAATCCCGGGCTTGCTCAACGTTTGGGAAAGGTTTGATGACCTTCCTGTGACGATAGTGCTGCGGGTGATATGTCCAGATACTCATGGCAGGGTCTTCGACCAGTTTTAGGCGTTCGAACAGCCAAATCTGCATCACAAAGGAATAAAGATGGAAGGGTCAACAGACCATGCACGTACGTACATGAGTTATGCACGTACGTGCATGGACAATGCACGTACGATCATGGCATGAAAAAAAAAAAAAAAAAAAAGAGAGAAGGAGGGAAAAATCTGAGAAAATAAAAGAAGAAGAGAGAGAAACCTGTAGAAGGAGGGGGCTGCCACCGAAGGAGAAACTGTCGCTTCGCGCCACGCGATCGAGCCCATTCAGAGTATCTGCCAAGACAACCATGCTGGGGTTGAAATCCTTGATTTCCGGGATCATGCGCACAATAAAAGTCTCCAAACTCGATGACTCATCTCTGAAAAAGAGGGCGGCAAGAGCACAGAAGCACGCCGCGCGCAGGTAATAGACCCGAGCCTGGCCAGCAGGAGGCATGGGACGGGACATGAAGTATTCAGCGAGTTTCGCCACGTCCACTCTGAAACCCGTAGTCCACCCTTGCACCAGTCGCACAGAAAGGCCTAGGAACTGGGCCACCTCGGCAGCAGGGACCTTGTCAATCGGGGGAAGGAGCAAGCCGTTGAAGCTAGTCCGCCCTATGATACCGCAAAAGTCTTCGAGTGTGGGGCACAACTCGTTCAGATTGAATCGGAAGACGTGGCGGGTTGGCTTCCAGTATTCTGTAGCAACGAGAAGGAAAGTATAGTTGATTTTCACCCGACAGTAGTCAAACAAGCACGGGAGGCCGAAAGCTTCTTTGAAATCATCCCGAGCTCGGTTATCAAAGGACAAGAGCCGTCGTTTGATGTCTTTGACAAACTTAGGGTCTTCCATCGTAGGGTTTCAGTGGAGAAAAACGGAGAAGGGGGCTCCTTTTATGCAGAAAAGTTGCCAAATCGACGAAGTGCGAGAAAAAGGAAAGAAATAGACCCATGATCGTACGAGCATAAGCCATGCACGTACGAGCATGGTCTGTGCACGTACGAGCATGGCCTATGCACGTACGTGCCCAGACCCCTTTTTTCGTATTTTTCATCCCCTTTTCTCGATTTTATGGTCTTGTTGCTGTCGTGTGAAGCCTTTTTGGGGTGCTATCCTTGTATTAAACGGCTGGCTATTTACCCTAGCGCAATAGAGGAAGCACGAAAGGACAAATGTGCATCGCAGTGTAAGAGAAAAGGGAAAGAGAAAAATAAAGCCATATTTGATATATCACAGGAGTAACGGTCATGTCCAAAATATACAGAAAGGGGAGGAGAAATGAGTACATGTCCAAAATATACAGAAAGGGGAGGAGAAATGAGTACATGTCCAAAAAAAATAATAAACAAGTAACCCCTAATGTCCAAAACAAATACATCAACGTGGAACATATAGAGGGGTCTGGGCAGGAGAGGCTGGCGGGCTGTCATCATCATCACCATCATCACCACCATCACCACCATCACCACCATCACCACCATCGCCGTCATCCTCATCAGCCCCGAAGCCATCCCAGTCCTCCCCAGCAGGAGCCTGCTCCGCAATCACTAACCTGCGAGAGAGAGACGTGACCATGACCTTCAGGCTCCCCACCATCCGTAAAAGTGTCGAGGACTCCTCACGGGTGAGCTGCGAGTAGAAAAGCAAGGGGCAATCGTTAGGACATGCATGTTTTACTTGTATATATGCGTGAAAACTAACAAATGCAGGAACTTGGGAACTCACCGGCCTAGTACCCTCAGCCATCGGGTACCCAATGCACCTGTTCAGCCTGGGGATATCCTCCTCCATGGCTAAATCAGGTGTGACATGGAAAGGCACGCTCCACCCCGGCATGATGGGGGCCAGCCCAGCGGGCGCATCTGCAGCAGGAGCAGCCTGTGGAAAGGAGTCAAGCACAGTTGGTAAAAAGAAAGCAGAGATGGGAAATTAACAAGACTCAGAAAAGGGTATACATACCGGCGCAACAAAGATGCTGCCCATCAACCGCTCCCGCGCAAAAGAGGCATAATCGATCTCCTCTGCAGATAAGCGATCTGTATAAGGGATCATGGCCCGCCAGGCAGCCAGGTCACTCGATGTCGCCTCAGCAGGGATAGCGACAAAACGGGGAGGATCTACTGGGACCGGAGGACCACCCGCGCCCACATCGGCAATCTGCCATACCACCCTCTCCGCAAGATAGAAGGAGCGGACCCCTGGGCACTCGAACACCGTGGACAGGGTGGAGAGCGTCAAGGCAGCAGCATCCCACTCAGCAGGGGCGCGTGCGGGGGTGCCCTCCCAGGGGCGCGGGATGATCTGTGGAAAAGCAGTAATATGGTGAATACATGAGTATAATGCTATCAACCGTACCATTAAAGTGAGATAAGACTTACCCGGTCAACGGTCAGCTCGTCCAGGAAGCGACGGGAGCTCCAATAGTCGTGCTTGTCGACGGGGGAATCTGGGTTCCCGCGGAAGTACCGACCTGCCCAAAGCTGCACAAGTAGATGTGATAAGGAACCAATATGGAATGACAGGTAAGGAAAGGAGAAAAGAGACAAAAGAGGAGGAAAAGGAGGAGATATATACCGCCCAGACCCGCCAGTGGCTAACCATGGACTGGACAGCCATCCGACTCAGCGAGTCCATAGCCGAGATCACATGGCCGTACACCGCCGCTCCCCAGCTGAACTCGCGGGCCCTCCCTAAGTCCCTCAAGGCCAGCAACCAGCCGAAAGGGACCGTCTGCGCTGCATTCGGGACTAGATAGCCCCCTATCAGAAACAGCAGATACCCGCGCGCCATCCGGATCCGCTGAGCAGCTGTACCCTGCCCCTGGGTGGACATACGGTCATAGATGTCCAAGATGAAGATGGAGGCGCTGTCATACTCGATCCCCAAAAGATCGTGGGAGAGTCTCTCCCTCTCGCTCTCCTCGTGGTCAAAAGGAAGCGGAAGGCCATCCATACGTAGACCCGTGAGGCGGTAGAAGTCGTAGGGGGTCAGGGTCAGCTCCTGACCAGCAATGTGGAAAGTATGGGTGGTGTCCCACCATCTCTCAGCCATGCAGTGGACGAAAGCCCGGTCGCTATCGTCCACCAATCCCGAGATCACCGTCCCGAAACCGGCACAGGTAACCAAGGCCTTCGTCTCCGCTGTGAGACGAGCCCACCACGCCTTCGCATTCGCCACGCCTCCACGGGTGACGGGCAGCTTCGGCAGCTGTTACACAAGGAGAAACCAGGTAAGCACAGCACAGGTATGTGTATTTGCAGCAGAATAGAAAGAAAAGAAAAAAGAAGAAAACAAAAAAGAATTCGAAAATAAGGAAGAAAGCACAGCAGGCACGTACGTACATGCCTTAGGCACGTACGTGCATCAGGCAGGCACGTACGTGTCTGTGACCCTTTTTTTGCCTCTTTTTGGACCCACCCCACATTCGTTGCACGAAAAAAAAAAAAAAAAAGTGTATGTAAAGGCCAAGCACGTACGTGCATGCCTTAAGCACGTACGTGCATCAGGCAGGCACGTACGTGCATCAGCCTGTTTGCCCCTTTGATTCCCAGTCATACCCACACGAACCCCTGAGGTTCTTACCCCCTCATGTCTGTTTCGAATCTCGGAAAGGCTCGAATGCGTCCTATTCCACGATTAACTGAAAGGAGCTGGGTTAAGTCCGGATAAAGACACGTGCGCACGTATACGACGCACGTACGCGCATTCGATATGTACGTACGTGCCTTTAGCTGGGTTTTTTCCAGTTCTTCTTCCATTTCGGTAACATCCCACCAAATCCCCAGATTTTACCCCCTCACATTTCGTTTTCTTGATAACCCAAAGTCAAGGTTTTTGTTTTGATAACCGAAAATGAAATAAACGTTGCGGAAATGAACACTTACTCGGCCTAACGCGGCGAGATGGGAGGCGTGCTCGGTGGGACGGAGGAGGATGCCACCCTCACTACGTCGGAGGCGGGGCTAGGGGCGCCACCTCTGGATCGCGGGCCTCCCTAGCTCGTCAGGGTCCCTCGCCGGTGCGGCACCTGATGTGCTCGCCTTCGCTGACGTGCGCTGGCGTTTGGGTGCCATGGGTATGCTCGGATGAGATCGAGAAGCGGGAGGTGAGGTTGGGAGATGTAAAGTCTCTTGGTCTGTAAGAGTGTACGTAAGGATTATGGGATGTGGGTGCGAGTTTATAGGCGTTTTCGCGCCTTTTGAACTGCCCCATAACCATGCATTGAAAACGACGCCGTTTGGGGAGTCTCTTTGAATACCCACAAGAACCGGATGCACGTACGTGCATTGGGCATGATCGTGCGAGCACGACCGAGGCACGTGCGATCATGGACTTCAATTGCCGATTTATTTGCGGTTCGACTCGGTAATCAACCAATCCAAGTTCATTTTAAATATCCCTTCAATCAACCCGGATTTAATTGAAATTCACCCCGCAAATTTTAATTCGAAATTTAATCAACCCGGATTTAATTGGAATTCACCCCGCGAATTTCAATTCGATACTCAATCGATCTAGATTTAATTCGAAATTAAATCAACCCAGATTTAATTGGAATTCGAAATTTAATCAACCCGGATTTAATTGAAATTCACCCCGCGAATTTTAATTCGGAACTCAATCAACCCGGATTTAATTGGAATTCACCCCGCGAATTTCGATTCGAGACTTAATCAATCTGGACTTAATTCGAAATTAAATCAACCCGGATTTAATTGGAATTCACCCCGCGAATTTCGATTCGAAATTTAATCAACCCGGATTTAATTGGAATTCACCCCGCGAATTTCAATTCGAAATTAAATCAACCCGGATTTAATTGGAATTCACCCCGCGAATTTCAATTCGAGACTCAATCGATCTAGATTTAATTCGAAATTAAATCAACCCGGATTTAATTGGAATTCGAAATTTAATCAACCCGGATTTAATTGGAATTCGAAATTTAATCAACCCGGATTTAATTGAAATTCACCCCGCGAATTTTAATTCGGAACTCAATCAACCCGAATTTAATTGGAATTCACCCCGCGAATTTCGATTCGAGACTTAATCAATCTGGACTTAATTCGAAATTAAATCAACCCGGATTTAATTGGAATTCACCCCGCGAATTTCAATTCGAGACTCAATCAACCTGGATTTAATTGGAATTTACCCCACAAACTTCAAAATGCTGGACTCCCCGGAGGCCACGCATTACCTTCCGATTGCCCCGGAAAGGTATCACCATACACTATGAACTACGGTAGGTCCGATCCTCGTTAAGAGGTACGTAGGAAGTAGGGAGCTTCCCCCGATCCGACCTTTTCATACATGCATTTGCATCATTTAAGGTTTGCATGAGCCAATTGGTCCAAAATGAGTGTTTCCGGGTCTTTTAATTTTGTTCGCTACACGAGCAAAATCAAAAGAAGGGGCAAACTGTTAACACCCCATTCTGTACCACTTGGCACCTCAAGCCACTTTCTGAGACCCGATGATGAAGGGCAGTAGCCAACGGACCATCGCAAGCACGCCCGAAGGACTCGCGGAGACACAGCAGGCCTTTGGCCTTGGTTCAATACCCCATGCACGTACGTGCATGGGATATGCACGTACGTGCATATACCATGCACGTACGATCATGCCTTCTCTTTTTGAATTCCATCTCTTCCCCCCCGAAATTACTTCTTACCTTATACAGCCCCCACGCTGACAGCTGCTCAGTGGCGGCTGGGAAACCCTAGAAATCCCCGAATTAAACCCTAATCCCCGCCTATAAATACCCTGCTTTCATTCAAGAGAAGGGATCCGGATTTTGGCTATCAAAACCACCATCCTAGAAACCCTGAGACTGACGGCTGTGTCCACGAGAGGTCCGGAAAGCACGCTTGTGAAGGGACCGCTGCTGCCCAAACCTGAGGGTAACCATTCTCAACCCTTAATTTCGTTCTAGCATGATTACTTATAATATTGCATCTATCCTGTCATTTAATACTCATAATTAGGACACGTTCAGATCTAATCCGGCACCGTTTTATTTGTGCATTTAAGGTTATGAAATGAGTTCCTCATCCATTTCGAATGCGTAGGGCTGCATAAGATTCATCCGTTAACTCCAGCATTTTTTCCACACATGATATATCTCTATCTGTTAATTCTCAGCATTTAATTCGCACGGTTTAGGCCTACAAATATCTGTTGCATCTTTATTAGCATCTGTGGTCATTTCGCCATCTAGATCTAGGACTTCTGCATCATTTTCAAAGCATATTTGAATCATGTGTAGGCTCTCAGGTATATGATAGCAGCATGTAGGTATAAATTGAAGCATATAGCACAGTGGTCCGAGGGCATGTACGTACGTGCATGATATATGCACGTACGTGCATATCATAGGCACGTACGTACATGACCCATATTTTTGCAATTTAATCCTTCTTTCTCTTTTGCAGGCAGTGTAAGTATTCTTGTTAGCCTTTCAAATCTCCTTTCTTGTATATATGTATATGCTCAAATATCTTGTTTTAATATCTCTGCATTGTGTGCCATTAATTGCTTCAGTGCTTGAATAGCGGTAGAATTCAATTGAGTCCTTTCTAATTAAAGCCAATAAATGTATGTGAGGCCGGATTTTAGCCGGGCGCAGACGGGTGCCTAACACCTTCCCGTCCGCGTACCTTAGCTCCGAACCTTGATTCTTTGGGTGATGACGAGTTGGGCCCTTGCTAGGGGTCTATCGGTTCCCGAGGCCAAAATCGGGTGGCGACTCCCTCTCCGCCCTAATCGTCCGCGGTTAGTGGCGTACTCTCGAGCCGGGCGTGGTGAAAGGACACGGCGCTCACAATACCCAAAACCTACCACCTATATATAAAAATCACAATCCAACACTCTAACTGGTTTCCACATTCAACCTTCACAAATCCCACTAATTAACATCTATTGCTTTTTCCCCACATCTCCCTGTGTTTCATTCTCACCCTCACACCACCTACTATTTCCAATTGAAAACCTAATGCTTATATATTCCCATCTTTCCTTCACTAAACCCCACCCAAGATGGAAACTGTTATGTAATTAGTACCACGACAGCACACCTTTGTGGGTTGGGGACAACCTGGCACACCTTTATTGTCACGACTCAAATTAATAAACCGTGATCAATATTAATAAATCTAGTTTAATTAAAGAAAATCACTTGAAAATCACATAGATGACACGTGTTAGAAGATCTGTTATTTCAATAAAACTTTTAGCATGACCCATTCATAAATGGGACATAACATGATAAAACCTATTTAATTAATCATCAAGATGCCCTGTCATCCATCATTGGTATCATCACATGCATAAAAAACCATATAAAGACGCCTACAATAATTAAAATATTACAGACTTAAGTTATTACATGTCCTGCGTCCATTAGCCAAATAAAATTATTTAACTTAATACATTCCATAATATTAAAGTTCTGTAGAATTGTTCCAAAATAAAATAGCATAATTAACTAAGCCGGTCCCAACCTAAACACCTTAAGGTGAGACCTCCCCAGCTATGTAATCATCTGAAAAGGTTTTATAAAAATAAGGGTGAGTATAAAACTCAGTAGATATAATTTTCACATGAAAATAACCAAAGCATGATAATATAACTAAATAATCATGCGTATAAAATATCATAAAAATCCATGCTATGCCATAAATGAAATGAGACACCATGTCCATTTTCAATAATTCCACAATTACCAATCACACTCCTACAGGAGTCTTCGCATGGATATGGAAGATTTAAACCCAACCTCCAAGAGGGCAACACAGCATGATATCCCTGGGACCACAGTAGCCTCTATTCGGGAAAACAGCATGACATCCCTGCTTGGGACTATAGTTCCCCAGGACCAAAGGAATAGAAAACATAGCAAGACGTCCCGTGACCGTAGTCCAACTCCAATGACCCTTTAATACTTTTACCAAGTATTTATTAATTTCATTTTATGCATTATTTTGTCAATGATGCCATAGAAATGCATATAAATCCCAATGCATGTCAATATATCTAGAATTAACAATATATAATTATTCTATAATTATACAACATGTTTGGGCTATGTAAAACATGTAAAATATAGACCAACAACAATTTACATAGCATATACATTCAAAATAAATCAAATTACAACATGTATATCCACCCATATATTCCCAAATGCAATATTCCTAACACAGGGTCATGTAAACTAGACCCTCCTAATACATGCATTACAAAATATATATGATAATATGCTCAAAAATCATGTAAACTCATAAATACAATAAATATTCATTCATATTCAACATATTTGGGCTTACATCCTTACCCATCATCATTCCTAAGGTTAAATCCCATGAAAATTACACCTACCCCAAGTACAATGCACTAAATGTGTAGAAAATGCATTGGGAAGGTTGAATCCAAGCCTAGGATACAAGAATGAGTTCCTAACTCCACGAATCACGCTTGATCTACAAACTACATGTAGTAGAAGATGAATCCATCCCTTAAGAAGCTTCCCCAAGCGTCAAAGTGAGGTGAGAGAGTTGAAATCCCACACATGCAAGCCAAGAATGTGATTTTCTCTCTCCAAACACCCCTTTCTCTCTCCTCTTTCTCCCCTTCTCTCTCTCTAAGAAAATGGAGTGAAAATGGCTGAAAATAAAGGTGGGAGTTGGGTTAGATGGGTTTTGTAAAGGCTGAGGGGCACATGCGTCATTTGACGCAGTTTAAAAAAAATTGCATTTTGGTGCACCCCGATCAATTGCCCTAGGCAAAATGCACAAATGGATATTCCTGGCCTACCTTGATCGATCGCTTTCATGTTCCGATTAATCGGCCTATGTTGCAAAAGCCCAAAAATGAATGGAAACATGTATAAACGCTACCCATGCTCAATATAACATGCATATCATGCAAAACGACAATAAACCACATGTTATGCATCATAAACATCATCAAGGATCTCACGTGTAATGCACATGCGAGTTATAATCCGACAAATCACCAAATTATGATGCAATTAAACTAATTTAATGGGGTAGGTGTTACATTTACCTAAAGATCTTCGCGGTAAGTAGTTGTTATACATATGTGCCCCGTGTCTAGACACGTAGTTGTTGTACATCTTGGCGCATCTTTACCTAAAGATTTTTACGATAAGCTTTGGGCCATGCGGCGGCATCATTGTTCTGGCTCGGGTTGAACAATGGTTAAATTGATTCTCACTGCTGATTTTTAGGCTAATTAGTGGCATCACCACCTTAGCATTTCAGAGGAGACGATGGCAAATGAATTGATCCTCACTGCTACCTTCGGGCTAGGCAGTGGCATCACCGCCTCAATATTTCTGGTGAGACGATGGCAAAGGGATTGATTCTCACTGCTGGCTTTGGGCCAAGCAGTGGCATCACCACTGGCTTTGGGCCAGGCGATGGCATCATTGCCTCAGCATTTCTGGTGAGACAATGGTAAAGGATGCCTTGAGATTCAAATTTGTGAGTAAAGTGGTATGGACAGAAGCCCTACAAAATTGGGGTGTCTATACATACCAAACAAGTTCTCAGGTACATTTATGTTATTCTTCTTTAACTCTACCAAAACCTTTGAAGTAACCTGACTTGCTAATTCTCCTTGAAGCCTGCCAAACATAATTGATATAATGATATCAAAGTGAAAAACATAGCAAGTCATAATGCCTAGAAACTTAATATAAAATTTAATGCTTACAAACTTTGGGCAAATTAGATCATCTATATCTATATCTATGCTACTTATAAAAGTCTTTTGAGCAAAAAAAATTTTGATTAAGAATTATACCATCATTTAAAATTTTATGTACTTTTTTACCCTTTGTTTGAGATAAAGATGATCTACATGAAAGTTTGAAATAACGATGATCTACACAAACAAATCTCTATCAAGAAAAAGGGAAAAAAAAAAAGAAAAAAGAAAAAAAAAGAAAAAGGCAAGTCGCTTTGTTACTCGACGTTTTTTTTTAAGAACAATTTATCAAACAGTTTAGAGATTTTAGTCAATAAATTAATAAATGCAGAGTTTGAAACCATTTAAAACTAGCACGTATACATATGCCAAATAAAAACACTCTCTCGAGCCATTCTTCTACGATTTTTTTTTCTTCATGCACCGCACTCACATATGTGTATATATATATATATATATATATATATATATACACTCTTTGTGTTTACTTTTGATGCGTGATCATATACATTTTTATGTATTTTTTATTTATTCTTTAAGCGTTAATGCTAACGATTCAAAGACAAAAATATAACAAATGTTTATGCTAATAATTTTTACAAATAAAGTATTTTTATGTTGATTTTTTTTTTCAAAAAATTTATCACAAAAAAAATGCACATGTGCTATTGCTAGTACTATAAAATAGGGGCCGAGTTAGCAAGAATTACCCATTAGGGTCTGTTCGTTTGGTTAGAGTTTGAACTCTTGGGAATCTTAAACTCTCAAGAGTTTAAATTCCTGAGAAAGTGAACTCTCAAGAGTTCAAATTTCATTGTTCGGATCACCATGAGAAATAAATTTTAAAACTCCTAAGAATTCAATTTGGGTTGTTCGGATGACTTAATAAAACTCATGGGAAATAAATTAAAACTCCATTTGCTATTATATTTGTTAAGCATGAAAATCATATCAGCCCATAAATGCATAATATTAATAATTCATGTCTCGTACCAAGAAATAAAAAAACAATAGTAATAAAAAAAAATCTCCATTTTAATAATAAAAGTAGATAACGCAAAACTAACTACTTAATAAAAATTCAAATCGATTTGTTGCTCTCGACGTAAATGCTTCAGCAGCCATATTCTCTTTTGATTTTCTTTCAACGCAATAAATAAATCTGCCCTTTTCTTGTCACCAGAAAGGTATTCCATAGCTTCAACAACAAGATCATCATCAAAATTTGATATCTTCTCAATTTCTAGCATGAGCAAATCCATGTCAATTTTATCTCGATTATTGATTGCATCAGCTACTATCTTGATATTCTCACCTAGAAATCTCAAATCAGTCGATATTGCATCATCTCATCCCTTTCTCTTATTTTTGGGAAGTTGATTTCCTTGTGAAGATGGCAACTTAGATTTTAACGGTTGTGTTGTCGCTAGTTGTGATTCATTTCCACTCACTCCCTCAAATTCAAACCTTGTTCCCTCAATCCCAATATTGTCAGTGTTTGCTTCTAGATCAATAGTCTCCACTATATTATCAGCTTCAATACTAGTTTGTGCACCTTGTCCATTTGCTTGGTCATTGCCTATGATAAGAGATATGTCGTCAAAGTTGTCAATGGATCTGTGACGGAATTGAGCAGCGTCGCTATGATTCTACAAAAAAATGGAGTATAAATTAATCACATAATATGTATTCAACACTATTTTTAAATGCTTTTAAAAAATTATAGTTATACCTGCAAGTATTCATCCCACACTGAATCTTCGGCTTCTACCATTTTCTTGGTATCATTCCAACCAAATCCAGTTTGATTGAGGAGTTCTTGCATAGCTGTATACAAGCCTCTCCAAGTTTTCAATCGACTTCTTATATTTTCTTTGTTTAAACTCATGCCAAGTTGTGAATTAATCGCATTAACAGCTGCCTGCAATGCGGTGGGCTTCCAACCATTATCTCCCTTATGTCCTTTATAATATTCATCACGAAGCACTTCTGTTAATATATCATCCATTCGTGGTGTCCATCTAACATACTTAGCCTTCTCTTTAGGCTCCAAGTCATTCTTGTTTGCTTTATGACTCATTTCTAATCAATATCAACAATTCAAAATCAAACTCACACACAAATCTAAATATAACAAATAAAATAAATGAAAGAGAATATTACAATAAGAACACATCATAAAACATAGCTTCTAAGAGGAGGGAAAAACCATTCATAAAATGAAAGTAATTTCCTTAATTAAACAATTAAATTAAAATATAGGCTAGCGATTATATTCATTCCACATCAATGTTGCTAATGCATCCCTTCTTCCCGACCACTCAAGACTTGTTGCAAGATTAGCTACATCTTCCTCTAAGATGACTTGATCAGACCCTAGATCCTCACTTGCATCATTAAGCTCATGCTCTAACAAATCATTTGGATCCACATTTAAAATGAAATTGTGAAGCGTACAACAAGCTATCACAATTTTAACTTGAACTTTAATATCAAAAAATGGCTCTGTCCTTAAAATTGCCCAACGCTTTTTTATCAATCCAAAAGAACGTTCAATAATATTTCTTAATGATGAATGCTGATAGTTGAACAATTCTTTTGCATTTGTGGGTGCATGTCCCCGACGTTCATTTCGATGGTAACGAACACCACGATATGGAACCAAAAATCCTAAGGAATTTGGGTATCCTGCATCCACCAAGTAATACTTCCCTAAAATTTTTATAAAAAAAAAATGCATTAAACAACATGATTTTTTTTTTTTAATAACATTTAAACTGAAGATTCTATAGTTAATGAATAACACCTGTAGGTACAACTAGTTTGTCTTGCCTATTTCTTAAAGAAGATTGTAACACTTTTGAATCCCTTGCTGATCCTTCCCATCCAGCCAATACATATGTAAATTTCATATCAAATCCAACCACAGCCATTACATTTTGTGCAATCCTTCCTTTCCTAATACGGTATCTTGGTTGATCCTCAAGTGGTACCATTGCAGGGATATACGATCCATCTATAGCTCCAACACAGTCCTATAAATTTAGATAATATGTAAGACTACTAGATTAGTCTAATTCTTAAACCCAAGAGATGAAAAAAATTATTGATGGATAAAGGTTACCTTAAAGTAACTATGCCAAGTCCTAAAGTTGCTTCCAATTTCAGGTGAGGAATTAATTCCTGGAGGCTTTACAAGGTCTTTATACAACTTTACAACAGCCTTCAAAACGTTAAGAAAGTGACAATGCACTGTGTCTAAGGAGCGGCTAAAGTTGTTTGCAATTACACGAAGCCTAAGATTGTGTCCAAGAATATATGAAAACATAGCAACTTGCTCCTCGACATCAACATTGGAAGTGTTACGTAGCCCTTTTGTCTTCAAGGCAATGCATAATTTAAAAAATGCATTTTGATTCATACGTAATAGGTTGTGGGTAGCTATATTATTCTCACGTATGAGTCCATTTCAATACTTTATCCTAACATCATTTCTATTAACTTGAGGTTGTCTACATATATATAGATGTGTCCTTTGTATAACTTCCATAGCTGTGGCCCCAGCAGCAGACACCACAACTAAAGCTGCTACATCTATTATATCTTCTTCATTATCTTCATAAATGGGGTCCATATATAAGATTTTTTTTTTATACACTTACCTACAATCAAATCAAAATTAATATAAAAAAAAATGAGAGAGAAAAAATTTTTTCAATGAGACCAAGTGAATGAAAAAAATAAATCACCACAAACAATAACACACATCACTAATGCACTCTTTCTAACATCGCTAACTAGTTTTGATTAAGCAAATGCACTAATAATTGTATATGCAATTAATATTTCAGCCCTCCAAAACCCTCAATTCTATATATATATATATATATATATATAACCTTCCCTCCCGCAGGGCTAAAGTCTACCAGTAACCCAGAGAGACGTGTTTAAGTAGCTAATAATAGATAAGCTTGTTGCATCACTTATGTGCAGACTTAGTAGTTAATACTTAATAATCATTCCTTCATTGTTGCTTCTGATGGGTTCTAGATAGAGTGAGAAGATATTAATTTGTTGAAGGTTGTGCAACAAATTCTATGTAGTATAAAGTAACAGTTTCTATGTTCTTGACAGTTAGCCCTCCAAAGCCCTCAATTATATATATATATATATATTATTATTATTATTATTATAATTATTATTATTTTATTTATTTATTTATTTATTTTTTGGATGGGCAAACCAGCATATTATTAGAAATAAAGAAATATAAAAAAAACCAAATACAAAAAAACAACCCCACACCCACAAAGACACTCCCAGCAGACCCATAAAGACACCACCGAAACAAACACCACAACTAAAAAACGAGACCAACCCCACAGGCAAAACAGCAAGCACCTAGGTAACCAGACTAAAAGCAAGAATAAACTGATCAAAGATACCAGCTAAGACCACCCACGCAGCCAAACGACACATATAGCACAGAAACCAAATCCAGTTTTGACCATCCAAAACAACTAGCCTAAACAAGATATCTGAAACATATCCCAAGCTATCAAGGATAAGTTGGATCCTAAACATAAAACCACCATTCGAAACAAAGAAATCACCAATCAACGACGAGATCAACAGACAAAATCACCATCTCCGTTGCAAAATAAAAAAGAGAACCCAAAAGTCTGGTTCGTCGTCCCTGCCCTCTGGCAAATTTGCTAGCCACCACTCTAACCCATCTCCATCCCCATCACTACCGTTGAAATCCCCAAACAAAATTGGGAAAAAAAACAATAAAACAAAAGGCTTTAGAAAAAAAAAAAAAAAAAAGATTGAGGGGGTCATCTCCTCCGACGAATTCGCCGGCCACCCACAAAGGATTGTGCATAACAAATTCACAAATTAGAACAGGGGACGGAGGGCATAATAGATTACTCAAATAAGAAAGGGGAACAACTGAACAAGAGATAAGGAGAAAGAGAAGGAAAGAAACTTACTGTTGCAACAAGATTGCAGCCAGTAGGATGGAATTGCAGAGGACGTCGATCAGCCAGTTGCGTGGGTTTGATTGAAGACGATGGTTCTTAAATATGTGTGTGAGGCTCTTTCGATTTCCCGCATCAATCAAAAGAGCGGGATTTGTCAATTCCATCGAGTTTAGATGGGAGTTTCATCTCCCGCGTAAGGTGAGAAATCAGATCATTCGGGAAATTGCAAATCCCGTGAACCAAGCGATCCGAACAACCGAAAATTGATGAAATCCCAGGAAACTCTGATTCCCAATCCCAAATCCTGCCAAACGAACAGACCCTTAGTTTCTTTATTCAGATCCAATCCATTCAGTTCTACAACTTTTTTGAGAGCCTCCTTCAATTTCTGGACAGTCTTTTCATCAACATCCTCCTTGTGTTGGAGAAAGGCCTGATCGTAAGTCCCTGTTTGATGTCGTACATCTGAAGGCTCGATGTCAAAGAAAATAGGGAAAATCTTTTGTCCCACACTTGTGTGGCACTCGACCATCTGGGAGAGCTCATGTAGGTACCATTGACTAGAAGCATAGTTCTTGGATAAGATTGGGATGCAGATTTTCGATTCCTTGATTGCTTTGAGAAGCTCCGGGCCAATCTTTTCTCCTACACGAAGCTCATCATCATCCCTAAAGGTGCGAATTCCCGCACCGACAAGAGAAGTATAGAGGAAATCGGCGAAGGTTTTACAAGTGTCTTTGCCACAGAAACTTAGAAACACTTCGTATTCCCCTCCGGAGGCAGAGGTCGAGGAAGTGTTCCCAGCAATGCTGGGACTTGGGGTTCGTTTTCACTTAGGGTCTGTTCGTTTGGCAGGATTTGGGATTGGGAATCAGAGTTTCCCAGGATTTCATCAATTTTCGGTTGTTCGGATCGCTTGGGGATTTGCAATTTCCCGGATGATCTGATTTCTCACCTTACGCGGGAGATGAAACTCCCATCTAAACTCGATGGAATTGACAAATCCCGCTCTTTCGATTGACGCGGGAAATCGAAAGAGCCTCACACACATATTTAAGAACCATCGTCTTCAATCAAACCCACACAACTGGCCGATCGACGTCCTCTGCAATTCCATTCTACCGGCTGCAATCTTGTTGCAACAGTAAGTTTCTTTCTTTCTCTTTCTCCTTATCTCTTGTTCAGTTGTTCCCCTTTCTTATTTGAGTAATCTATTATGCCCTCCGTCCCCTGTCCTAATTTGTGAATTTGTTATGCACAATCCTTTGTGGGTGGCCGGCGAATTCGTTGGAGAAGACGACTCCCTCAATCTTTTTTTTTTTTTTTTTTTTCTAAAGCCTTTTGTTTTATTGTTTTTTTTCCCGATTTTGTTTGGGGATTTTGACGGTAGTGATGGGGATGGAGATGGGTTAGAGTGGTGGCTGGCAAATTTGCCAGAGGGCAAGGACGACGAACCAGACTTTTGGGTTCTCTTTTTTATTTTGCAACGGAGATGGTGATTTTGTCTGTCGATCTCGTCATTGATTGGTGATTTCTCTGTTTCGGATGGTGGTTTCATGTTTAGGATCTAGCTTATCCTTGATAGCTTGGGATATGTTTCAGATATCTTGTTTAGGCTAGTTGTTTTGGATGGTCAAAACTGGATTTGGTTTCTGTGCTATATGTGTCGTTTGGCTGCGTGGGTGGTCTTAGCTGGTATCTTTGATCAGTTTATTCTTGCTTTTAGTCTGGTTGCCTAGGTGCTTGCTGTTTTGCTCGTGGGGTTGGTCTTGTTTTTTAGTTGTGGTGTTTGTTTTGGTGGTGTCTTTGTGGGTCTGCTGGGAGTGTCTTTGTGGGTGTGGGGTTGTTTTTTTTGTATTTGGTTTTTTTGATATTTCTTTATTTCTAGTAATATGCTGGTTTGCCCATCCAAAAAAAAATAAAATAAAATAATAATAATAATAATAATAATAATAATAATAATAATACTAATAATATATATATATATATATATATAATTGAGGGCTTTGGAGGGCTGACTGTCAAGAACATAGAAACTGTTACTTGCACAACCTTCAGCAAATTAATATCTTCTCACTCTATCTAGAACCCATCAGAAGCAACAATGAAGGAATGATTATTAAGTATTAACTACTAAGTCTGCACATAAGTGATGCAACAAGCTTATCTATTATTAACTACGTAAGCACGTCTCTCTGGGTTACTGGTAGACTTTAGCCCTGCGGGAGGGAAGGTTATATATATATATATATATATATATATATATATATAGAATTAAGGGGTTTGGAGGGCTGAAATATTAATTGCATATACAATTATTAGTGCATTTGCTTAATCAAAACTAGTCAGCCATGTTAGAAAGAGTGCATTAGTGATGTGTGTTATTGTTTGTGGTGATTTATTTTTTTCATTCACTTGGTCTCATTGAAAATTTTTTTTCTCTCTCTCATTTTTTTTTATATTAATTTTGATTTGATTGTAGGTAAGTGTATAAAAAAAAAATCTTATATATGGACCCCATTTATGAAGATAATGAAGAAGATATAATAGATGTGGCAGCTTTAGTTGTGGTGTCTGCTGCTGGGGCCACAGCTATGGAAGTTATACAAAGGACACATCTATATATATGTAGACAACCTCAAGTTAATAGAGATGATGTTAGGATAAAGTATTTAAATGGACTTATACGTGAGAATAATATAGCTACCCACAACCTATTATGTATGAATCAAAATGCATTTTTTAAATTATGCATTGCCTTGAAGACAAAAGGGCTACGTAACACTTCCAATGTTGATGTCGAGGAGCAAGTTGCTATGTTTTTATATATTCTTGGACACAATCTTAGGCTTTGTGTAATTGCAAACAACTTTAGCCGCTCCTTAGACACAGTGCATCGTCACTTTCTTAACGTTTTGAAGGCTATTGTAAAGTTGTATAAGGACCTTGTAAAGCCTCCAGGAATTAATTCCTCACCTGAAATTGGAAGCAACTTCAGGACTTGGCATAGTTACTTTAAGGTAACCTTTATCCATCAATAATTTTTTTCATCTCTTGGGTTTAAGAATTAGACTAATCTAGTAGTCTTACATATTATCTAAATTTATAGGACTGTGTTGGAGCTATAGATGGATCGTATATCCCTGCAATGGTACCACTTGAGGATCAACCAAGATACCGTACTAGGAAAGGAAGGATTGCACAAAATGTAATGGCTGTGGTTGGATTTGATATGAAATTTACATATGTATTGGCTGGATGGGAAGGATCAGCAAGGGATTCAAAAGTGTTACAATCTTCTTTAAGAAATAGGCAAGACAAACTAGTTGTACCTACAGGTATCATTCATTAACTATAGAATCTTCAGTTTAAATGTTATTAAAAAAAAAAAAAAATCATGTTGTTTAATGCATTTTTTTTTATAAAAATTTTAGGGAAGTATTACTTGGTGGATGCAGGATACCCAAATTCCTTAGGATTTTTGGCTCCATATCGTGGTATCCGTTACCATCGAAATGAACGTCGGGGACATGCACCCGCAAATGCAAAAGAATTGTTCAACTATCAGCATTCATCATTAAGAAATATTATTGAACGTTCTTTTAGATTGATAAAAAAGCGTTGGGCAATTTTAAGGACAGAGCCATTTTTTTATATTAAAGTTCAAGTTAAAATTGTGATAGCTTGTTGTACGCTTCACAATTTCATTTTAAATGTGGATCCAGATGATTTGTTAGAGCATGAGCTTAATGATGCAAGTGAAGATCTAGGGTCTGATCAAGTCATCTTAGAGGAAGATGTAGCTAATCTTGCAACAAGTCTTGAGTGGTCGGGAAGAAGGGATGCATTAGCAACATTGATGTGGAATGAATATAATCGCTAGCCTATATTTTAATTTAATTGTTTAATTAATGAAATTACTTTCATTTTATGAATGGTTTTTCCCTCATCTTAGAAGCTATGTTTTATGATGTGTTCTTATTGTAATATTCTCTTTCATTTATTTTATTTGTTATATTTAGATTTGTGTGTGAGTTTGATTTTGAATTGTTGATATTGATTAGAAATGAGTCATAAAGCAAACAAGAATGACTCGGAGCCTAAAGAGAAGGCTAAGTATGTTAGATGGACACCACGAATGGATGATATATTAACAGAAGTGCTTCGTGATGAATATCATAAAGGACATAAGGGAGATAATGGTTGGAAGCCCATCGCATTGCAGGCAGCTGTTAATGCGATTAATTCACAACTTGGCATGAGTTTAAACAAAGAAAATATAAGAAGTCGATTGAAAACTTGGAGAGGCTTGTATACAGCTGTGCAAGAACTCCTCAATCAAACTGGATTTGGTTGGAATGATACCAAGAAAATGGTAGAAGCCGAAGATTCAGTGTGGGATGACTACTTGCAGGTATAACTATAATTTTTTAAAAGCATTTAAAAATAGTGTTGAATACATATTATGTGATTTATTTATACTCCATTTTTTTGTAGAATCATAGCGACACTGCTCAATTCCGTCACAGATCCATTGACAACTTTGATGACATATCTCTTATCATAGGCTATGACCAAGCAAATGGACAAGCTGCACAAACTGGCATTGAAGCTGATAATATAGTGGAGACTATTGATCCAGAAGCAAACACTGACAATATTGGGATTGAGGGAACAAGGTTTGAATTTGAGGGAGTGAGTGGAAATGAATCACAACCAGCGACAACACAACCGTTAAAATCTAAGTTGCCATCTTTACAAGGAAATCAACTTCCCAAAAATAAGAGAAAGGGATGAGATGATGCAATATTGACTGATTTGAGATTTCTAGGTGAGAATATCAAGATAGTAGCTGATGCAATCAATAATCGAGATAAAATTGACATGGATTTGCTCATGCTAGAAATTGAGATATCAAATTTTGATGATGATCTTGTTGTTGAAGCTATGGAATACCTTTCTGGTGACAAGAAAAGGGCATATTTATTTATTGCGTTGAAAGAAAATCAAAAGAGAATATGGCTACTGAAGCATGTACGTCGAGAGCAACAAATCGATTTGAATTTTTATTAAGTAGTTAGTTTTGCGTTATCTACTTTTATTATTAAAAATGGAGATTTTTTTTTATTACTATTGTTTTTTTATTTCTTGGTATGAGACATGAATTATTAATATTATGCATTTATGGGTTGATATGATTTTCATGCTTAACAAATATAATAGCAAATGGAGTTTTAATTTATTTCCCATGAGTTTTATTAAGTCATCCGAACAACCCAAATTGAATTCTCAGGAGTTTTAAAATTTATTTCTCATGGTGATCCGAACAATGAAATTTGAACTCTTGAGAGTTCACTTTCTCAGGGATTTAAACTCTTGAGAGTTTAAGATTCCCAAGAGTTCAAACTCTCACCAAACGAACAGAACCTTATTGGCATTCCCTTGGTAATCCGTTTCCACAATACAAGCAGCTCAATCACCCCTTTGTCTAAAAAAATTGGAAAACCTTTCGTTAGGGCTTTGCCTTGGATTCCTTTTAACAATTGGAAAAAAGCTATCTCAATGGGAACTTATGACAATTGCTTAGTGGTTTCGTGGAAAAAAATCCACGAAACTGACAAGAAACGTCTAAGTAGCTCAGATAATTAGGCTTTAGACCAACCAGGTCAACAAATGTTTTTTGGGAATAGTGGATGGAGTTTGGAAGAAGGGAGGAAATTTCTTTGGGAGGTGCAGGTTTTGTGATGGGCATCATCAATCAAGGAGGCAAGAAGATTGTAGCCAGAACGCCCTTACAAGCGGAGGTTGATCGAAACCCTTTTGTTAGCAGCTGAAATCACAAGCCAAGCACCTCAATATCAACGCTATATCATTTTGGACAGACTCCCAACCATTGGTTTCTTACCTTATTGGTGTAAATTGTAAATGGAAATAGCTCCACTTTTGCATGATATTAGGCAAATAAGTAATCCCTCTGTTCCGATACTCCCTCCACCGTCCCATAAAGATAGTTTATATTTGACAAAATATAGAATTTAAGAAAAGATCATCATTGTATTGATTTTTCATTTATTAAACTTTATCTTTCCAAAAAATACCATCTCTTACTTGGTATTGGGTTTTGTGTTAAAAGTAATTATTAAAATAATAAAAGATAGTGTAAACAATATTTAAAAAAATTATGATTTGACTTTTCAAAATGAACAAACATTTTGAGACAAAAAAAAAAAAAGAAAAAAAGAAAAATACCCTATCTTTGTGGGATTGGGAGAACACTAATTTTCAATATTGTAGTATGCATGTGTAACAAGTCTCGAGTAATGATATAAGTGGATCATAATATTGCACGTCAAATTGTGAACATTGATATTATTACTACTTTACTAGTAGGTCTATAACTTTTATTTCTTAGCAATGAAGTTTTATTTTGTACCAAAAATATATGTATATATATTTATTTATTTTACTTCTGTGAAAATGCAAGCTTGGTTATCACATTAGTAGTATATTAGATTAGATCGGATCGGTTCTTTTGGAATACATATATATAATTTTATCAAGCATCAATTTTGTTACGAAATATTTTTTTCATATAATGTGTTACGAGTATATGTTAAACTCAAGCTACAGGGTAGGCTACTAGGCTTGAGTCAGTGCGCATAGTCTTACTAATTTCAGTAGTTGACCCTACTGAACCTGGACAAATGTAGGCTTGCCTCGGATTCCTTCCATGTCTTTTACCTTAATAACTTAAAAGAAAGTTGTGGTCCTTTTTTTTGTTTTTTTTTTTCTCTTTTCTTGAAAAATAAAGAATGCCTTTCGTACTGTAAAGGGCTCTAGCAAGTAGCAAGAACTCCTTTAATGCCAGCCATGTGGAAAATTGAGATGAAATTTGACCCATTAAAAAAGGAGAGAGGGAGGTTCTTTCTCTATTCTTTCTGTTTTTGGGCCAGTACATTACGAGGAATATCAATCTTGCCATTGGTGGTGCACGTTTGCCTCTTTAAAAAACTAACAATAAATAAATAAATAAAAATAGCTTGCCATTGCTTAGATCAATTTTAATGGGAATTTATGGGGGAACATAAAATTTTTTTAGAAGAGACTACATATGCTTTCTCAATTGGTCTAATTCGTGTTTGACTATCTTCACTATGACCATGAGCACATTAATCGATAATAACAAAATCCGACTATATATATTGGATTAAAGGCAGATCATCTATTAGAAGTGTTCAAAACGACAAAACCATATGGCTTGGTCCATTGTTAGAGGTTTTGTGGGTTGGTTATTGTGCATCCATCATCCATGGGCTCAAAAACAATATGGCATGCCAAATTTTCAACAGGCATATTTTGGTAATTTCACATTTGTTTATGTTTGTTACATCTCCATTTAAGATCATAGTAAAGTTGCAACGACTTTGACCTAGGAAGAATTTTATCCAACCATGGAAGTCTATACTTCTTGTGTACGTTTATTTTTTATTTTTTTTTGATATTCTTTATTTTCGTATCTTACATATCTTGAGTTAGGATAAATACTTAGAATTAGGAAGGGCAGGAATTTGACATCTAGCAGCACAGAGGCCTACACTGATCCAAAATAAACTACGGCACGTACTCCATCTAGTGTTTTGTTGTGTTTAAATTGCCAATTGAAAACCAAGGTTGGTTTTGAAATGGCCTTGAGATGGCCTTGGCTTCGCTTCACAAATTACAAAGTGGTGGATATGCGTGGTAAATGGGCAATACCAGCACCAATTTGCCAAGAAATCCTGTGATAAGCCAACTGCTGAAAGAAGGTACATCGGCTATGAGCCCCGCTAATACATTTATGCTTCTAGGCTTCTCAATGGGAACAAGAGCAGCCAGTCTTGGACTGAGGGGGGAAGTTCCATGTGTATTACGGAGTATAAAAAAGGATAAATTTCACTTTAGAGTTCAAGGTTTGGATCAAGTTTTATTTTAGGGTCCAAATTTTAAATTGTATCAATTTAATATCTGAATTATTAGTTGAGTTGCAATTTGGGCTCTACTGTCAAAATTTTTTCTATTATTCCTACTTTACCCTTTTTATGAGTTTGAAAACCCTATTTTACCTATATCAACATCTAATAAACCTTTATATTTTGACCAGATTAGACCCAAGTCATCTCCTCTCTCCTGTCGGCATCAATGTGTTTGTAACCTCAACCAACTGAGACCTGTAGGATCCTAATTTAAACTTTAAATCTTTTTTTTTCCTCCCTTCCTATATTCATTGATTTATATTTGTTGGAATTTTTTCATGAATTGATTCTATAAAATTTGGATTTGTAATAATTTTTTTTTTCCTTAAATATCAATTCATGTTCTTTCTTTCTTTTTCTTTTTTTTTTTTTCAAAATCCCTAGTAATACACCTTTGTGAGGTTGGTCGAGCAGTCAAGTCTTCTTGGGTGTGTTTTCCAGAGGTTATCATTTTGACGCCTCACAGCTATTGTTGTTTGTATGGGTATGGGACATCTCACCTAGGTTATTAGGGGAATTGTCCGAGCTCAAACTTTGATAAGAGTACGACCTAGGATACCCCCAATCGTCAATATTAAAAAAAAAAAAAAAAAAAAAAAAATCAATGCTAATACCAAATAGAGTAACAAAAAAAGAAAAAAACAATATTATAAGAGGCAATTCAGTCAATTCAGGGTTATAACAATTTCAACAAATGTTTTTCCCAAACAGATAAAAAAATCACTTCCAGCTCTAACAACATTTTTAAAATACAGTTTCCAAACAGAGACTGATTATCTTATGCTTCATTAATTAACACCATCTTTGTGCATTTTTCTTTTTTCATTTTTCAAATTTGTGAAAATGGAAGCCTGGTTTTCACATTAGTAGTGTAGTAGATTATTTATTTTGAAATACTTATATAATTTTATCAAGCATCAATTTTGTTAGTTTTTAGAATGTGTTGTATACGAGAAAGAAGCCACAGGGCGGGCTGAGCCCAAACAAATGAGCCATGGCTAATCATTTATTAGATTTGGTGGTACGCAATTTTCTTCTCGGGCTTCTTTTTCCAAACGAAAAATGCTAAGAACCTGCGGACCCCAAAAAAGGAAAAAAAAAAATTGCAAGGAGGTTAGGAATCTGTATTTTAGGCTTTGGCTTGGATTTCTACCGTGTTTTTAACTTAGAAGAAAGTTCTGGCATTCTTTTTCTTCTTCAAAAATAAAGAATGTCTTTGGTATTGAAAAGAACTTTAGTAACAACTTCTTGCCTCCTAGAGTCCTAGGTCAATACAAGCCATCTAGAAATTTGAGATGAAATTTGACTCATTTTAGGGGAAGGAGAGGGAAAAGGGGGGGAGTGTTTTCTTTCTTCTTTCTGTTTTTCTTGAGTACATTAAAGAGAATACCAAATCTTGCCATTGGTGGTGTGGGTGTGGGCGGTGGCTGCACGGTTGTCTCTCTGTCTCTTTAAAAAAAAAAAATAATTAAATAAAAACAACTTGCATTGCTTGATCATTTTTGAAGGAATTCTATGGCAGAACATACTTTGTCTGGAAGAAGACTTGTGGTATTTTAATAAAATATAAAATATTGTATTGTAATTATGAGTGAATTTTTCATTTGACCATTATACATGACTACATGTGACCATTAAGGTGCATTAAAGTGGTGGGTATCCGTTGAGGCCTTGAGGCTATCCAACTAGCCTTGCCGGATGAAACTTATCATTTGCTCCTATTTGTTATGTGCATGCACTATATAAACACAGTATATATTTCATCCTCATTTTATATATACACTTTTATTTATTTATTTTATTTATATTTTTTTTGGGTAACATGGGTAAGAAATTTCATTACAGCATTCATACAATGATCCCTACGAATGGAACCTACAACCTCCTCCCATACAAGGGGGAGAAGTGTCATTAGAGCATAAGGCCATTGGCTATCTTTATGATTTGGATAATTTTTTTTTTCTTTTTTGACAATCAATAGAATTTACTCATATCCTTAGTTCCCCTTAATACCAACAAATGAGTATCAATTAATACTTCTCTATAAGTTTGAATAAAAAATCACTCACTCAACAAGTGAGGAGAATACCATTAAACTACTATGTCATTAGCTATGGTTTCGATAATTTGATCACACGCTTTTAATGATATTGACAACCTTTGTACTACACTAGCATATTGGGTTATTGGATTGCAGCTTTTTGGGCTTTGTGATCAAAGTTGTGTGGTGCAATAGGCTGTAGCCTTAGGCTTAAGCAATACTATCTTCGTTTCGATTGTGTTTTATGGAAAACTTGATTAAACTTGATTTAAGCTTTTGGAGAATGGTTTAAGTGCTATTTTGCTTTAGAAAAAGTTAGGGTTGTTAGATATTGACGTGGGATTGAATTTCGGATGAGTTTAATTAGTACCTCAATTTGACTCATGAACATGCTTGAGGTTGATCAAACATGAACCAAGCTTGAATATTGGGTTGATCTTGGGCTTGACCACTTGAAAACTTAACAATTACACTTTAACTAATCAAAACTAATGACACCACTTGCCTCCACCCTAAGGTGGAGGAGCTCCTCCCCACCTCCATTCATTTTCTGTCACGTATCATAAATATTTTAGAAAAATATGAATTTAAAAATACAAACAAACAAATATGCAAATATGGACACATGTCCACACATTCATGTTAACATAAACATGTAACATGTAAATATGAACTTATGAAAATGTGTTTATAATTATGTAAACATGGGAATGCGTGCACACAATCAATGTTCTTTATTTATTAGGACAAGTACGTGGCGAAATATGAGTGGGAGGAGGGAAGGAACTCTCTTACCCAAGGGTGGAGGCAAGTATTTTCCTATGGCAAAAAACTAAGATCGAAAAACTTAGAATCTGTTTGGGCGTCTAATGGAAATCAAACAATTTAATATATTTTAACTAGTAATGGAGGCATATATTAGTTACCTTGAATGAAAACATTCAAGAGAATATGAGAATGTAGGTCATCATCACAAATGAGAGTAGAACTTTAAAATAATGACATTCATGAATTTCTAAAAATCGATCTTGTAACATCAACAAAATAGTGAAGGTTCCAATTTTTTAACATAACCTCATTCAACCTGATGGATTTGCACCTTTTTTTTTTGTTTTCCGAGAAAGAGTAGAAGCATCAAAGAGACTCTGACATCCCAATTAGGTTGGCACCCCAGAACTCCTAATCATGTGCTTGCTACTCAAAATATTATTAAAAGAAAGGAAAAAGAATACAAAAGAAGATATGAGGAAAAAAAAACAAAAAAACAAAAAACAAAAAACAAAAAAAAACAAAAAACAAAAAAGAGAAAATGGACTTAGTGGCTTATAATTGCCCCAACCTAGCTCACAAAATAAGCAGAACTAGCTAAGAAGGACAAAACCTATATCTAGGCAAACTAAAAATATCATGACAAATAGCAGCTTGAAACTTTAGAGGAGCAGTCCACTACCAACGAAAGTGTCCGATAGAGAGACCTAGATTAGCACAAAGATCTGCCACATGATTGCCTTCTCTAAAGATATGAGTACAATGAAATTGCATATGCTTTAAATAGTGCATACAATTTTGCCATTTAATCTTAAGAGGCCAAGGAGGACAAAAGGCAAGATTATGAAGGCATTTAACAACTGAAGAAGAATCACACTCAAGCCAAAACTGATGCCAACCATTATCCCAAGCTAAAGAAATCCCTATCAAAGCAGCATGCAGCTTAGCAAAGAAAGAAGAATGAATACCCAAATTACAACAAAAGACACCCTTAACAAATCCTCTATGATTACGAAACACTCCACCTAAAGCTCTAGGACCTGGATTGCCTTTGGCAAGCCCATCTGTGTTTAATTTAACCCAAGAAGGTGAAGGAGGATACCAATTAACAGTGATAATAGAAGGGGCTTTCATTGGCTTACCCGGAATGCCAATCGATTTCAAAGTCAAAAGATCCTCAACGGTGTTTTTCACATGACCAGAGCTTAACTTTCCAACATCATAAAGGAAAGCTTTAATATGATAGCACTCACGAGTAAAAAGAATCCTCTTGCCTTCAAATCTCAACAAATTCCTCGAGTGCCAACTACTAGAAAAAACCATTAAACAAGCTACAATCCAAAGGTTATAGATCTGGGAGCTCATAACTTTACTTGAGATTTGATACAAAAAAGAAAAAATGGAAGGAGCAGCAAAATTAATGATTGTATGAAATAAAGAAACTAACCATGCCCAAATAGATTTTGCAAAAGAGCACTGAACAAATAAATGAAGAGCCGATTTAGAATGACAAAGCGTTGAGCAAAGGCTACAGACTGAAGCAAGTTGAATTCCCCTTTTCCGCAAATTATCATCAGTAGGCAACCTATCCCAAAAGAGTCTCCAAGCAAGAGTCGAAAGTCTTGGAGGGATAAAGTTTTTCCAAACATTGGGAGCCCAATTAACGTGCAGTTTCTTATCTCTGCAGAAGTTAAAAGCCTCTGAGAAAGATAGAATTCCATCACTAATGTGAGGCCAAATCACTACGTCTTGGGAGGCCTGGGAAGGCAAAGATATAGAAGTAATTTCCTGAGCAATTTCTGGGAATGCATTAGAAAATTGTTGAGGAATGGACCAGGCATTGTTATGAATGAGAGCAGACACAGGGCATCTAAGAACACCGATGACATCCTCCTAGAGCTGCAATTTGGAAATAATTGAATCCCCAAGCCAATTATCCTTCCACAGATCTATAGATTTACCATCACCAACAAGCCATTGGGCATTTAGCCTTATAACTGCAAGGGTAGTCTTAATGCCAATTAACTGTATATAAAATACATTATAATTGTTTAACTTCCATTTGGACAATCAAACGAGCCTTTAATTTATAGTATTATGTGGCAAGATCAAAATGAACAATTGGGAAAAATCAGGGGCACTAGGATGCTCTATATTCACTTTTCCTATCCCCCCCTATTCACCTTCCTATGTTCCCATCAATGATATCTCAGAATGACGACTAATATATTTCTGCACGGACACAAAAGCCAATAAAACCAATCACTAGTGAGCACACAACATATTAGGAGGAAAACCTACTTAAGCAACAAAATTTATAGACGGGGAAAAGAAAAAGGAGACTACTTCGTATATATCGAATGAAAACACATACATGAATGAAAAAAATTAAGAAATACGGCGAACGTCGTCGTCCCTCTTGTCGTTTGTCACAAAATAAGGTTAGAGAAAGCTGTGAGGTCAAGATATTGGATCGAGTGGGAGAACTTATAAATTTTGCTTTTAAAAGCAAGTTTTATTTGCTTTTGATTAAAAGCAAAATTTTGCTTTTATTTGCTTTTTACTCATTAAAATCTATAACTAAACGTACGTTACTTTCTACTTTTTACTTTTGTAACTTTTTGCTTTCAAAAGCAAAAAATATCTTTTAAAAAGTCTAACAAAACTGTGCTTAAGTATGTAGGCTATGACCATGAATGAGGCTGGCATCTATCTGAATGTAGTATCATTTTGATTTTCGCTACCATGAATCATGACATGCTAGCATGTAATTTAATTTAGATAAAAGAAATTTAGGTTCTTCTTGAGACATGAAGTCCAAAGAATTATTGGGCCATCCTTCAAGATTGCAAATTTTGCCTTTTTTTGTTTTGTTTTTTTTGTTTTTTGTTTTTTTAAATACAAATAATCCATTATAGCTAGATCCCAAGTTCGAAGCAAGTCACCGCAACTCACATGCCCAATAGTAGAAGGCCCATTTGAACCATTAAATCTTGTGTGAGTGATCTCAAGAATTTGATAAGAGTTGAATTTAAGACCTCTTGCTTCTTAAAAATACCAAGTTTTCATGCCCTACCTACCACTTGCATGCTCCAGGTGGATAGATAATCAACCCTCACCAACGGCCTTCCCACCTCCCATAATCCTTACATGTTTGCTCCAGTGAAGTTAGCTCAAGCTGAAGAACCCACTAACCTTCCCTGTATATATATATATATATATATATATATATATATATATATTATTTTTTTGGAAAAAGTATATAGTGTTAGGTATAATGTTCGGTTAAGTGAGACAAGGAGCTAGCTCAGAGGAAAATAAAAAATAAAATAAAAATGAAACTAGTGCCACTGGGCTAGCTAGAGCGCCAGCCATAGGTAACAAACCCTAACATCTAGTACACATACTAAAGTATCTGTTGGAACATTCACATTTACCCTCCACACTCTAGCTAATACAAACTGAGCATAAACAACTCTACAAATTGACCCCATGGAGATGTTCTAAGACTAAAGATCTGTTTGGCAGTCCAAATGGAAATTAAATAATTTTATTGTGTTTTACATAGTATTAAAGACACAAATCCATAGCATTAAATAAAGGAATTCAAAAAAATGATGGGTTTCATTACAAATGAGAGTACAAATCCAAAATAATTGTTTTGTATTAATTTTTAAAATTCGTTCCTATAAGATCAACAATAGAGATGACTTCTACTTTTTAAATTAGTCTCACTTAGGCCATGTTTGTCTAGTTGGAATAGAATAGATGAGAATGAAATGTGATTCCATACTTGAAGTAATGGAAAGGAATTTGAAATGGCAATCCAAATAGATTGTTTGATTCCATTCACATTTAAATTACCTCATTCAAACACGCTGTTTGGAATGAATTCGAATGCAATTCAATTCCAATGAAATAAACGTGATCTTAAGGAGATGGATTTGTGCCTCCAATAATATGCATGTAAAGCATACTAAAATTGTTTAATTTCTAATTAAAAAACCAAACCAACCATAACTAAATAACTCAATTCGGCTCATGAACTAGCTTGAGGTTGATCATGAGCCAGGCTTGAACATTGGGTCAATCTTGGGCTTGGCCTGACTTGGCAAATTAACAAGGATTCAGATATTGCAACCCCTTCAAGTGACTCTTCACCCCACTAATTTTAATTTTTTAAAATTTTAGAAAAATATATAATGTTTTTATGAAAAGTGACCTTGTAGTTCACTTGGAAACATTATTTTGAACAACTTTGAAGAAGAAAGTTTTTCAAAAATCTATCATTCAAGTAAACTTTTTGGCCATTTATAGTCTTTATTTCATTTTTTGCCAAAAAGTCCACTTAAACTATTAATTTTAGAAAAACATTTTTCTGTAAAGTTGTTCAAAATGATGTTTTTTAGTAGACTACGTAACCACTTTTCAAAAAAACTTTTTACATTTTTTAAAAATTTTAAAAAATTAAAATTAGTGGGATGGAAAGACCACTTGAAGGGATTAGGGCTACAACTTGGGTGGGTTGAGCTTGCCCAATCCAAACCCAACCCGGTCAATAGATGGGTTGGACAAATAGTTTTCATACATTGGGTTGGGCTTGGGTTAGAAAATATCAACCCGATTTAAATCGGGTTGGGCTTGGGAATGGGGTTGGTTAACCCAAACCCAACCCGAATCCGACCTATATAAAATATAATTTTTAAAAATATTTTTATATGCATTAAATATGACATCATATGGTTTTTAATTATTGGTCATTTGGTGTGGACATAGGGGGCTTGTATGAGAAATTGTTAGAGGAAGATGTGCAATCGGCTGGAGAAAGATGTGCAACTAGATTACCTTTTATTGTTTTTTCCTTTTTTTTGGGGGGGGGGGGGGGGGGGATTTAAAAGGGGAGCTTTATTTAGACTATTAGCCCTAACCCAGTGGTTAGTAGCTATAAAATCTCCTCTCTTAGCAAGAAAAAGAAAAAAAAATCTGTAAAATCTACTAGAATCATGAGATCATAATCCATGTTTGACCTAAAAGACTCTTTAAATAAGTCTCCATGAATGTCAATTTTTCTTCTTTTTCTGAATTAGTTCTTATCATTTAGGCATCAGAGCACTTTGCCACCACTTCTCTCATCTTTCCCTAGTCCCCATTGGCTACTAACGAGTAACGCCGTTGATTTTATTGAAGCAGGTTAATCAATTGAGTTTGAATAATTAAGATTTTTAGGCAAATGCAACAATGCATTTTTATTTTATTGAAGCAGGTTTACTAAATATGAAAAATGAAAAATGAAATTAATAAGTTAACCAGCTCAACCCAACTTCAACCCGCTCAACCCATGTAACCCATGCCCAATCTGTGCCCGTCCAACCCAAGCACGGGTTGAGCTTAGGTTAGGAAAGTTCTACCCGAAGTATGGGTTGGGTTGGGGTTGGGCGTAGGGATTTACACTTAGGGTTGAGCTTGGGTTGACTTCTCAACCCGCCCAACCAGCCCAAGTTGCAGCCCTAGAAGGGATTGCAATAACCAAACCCAATTAACAATTGCACTATAACAGATCGATATTGTTCAAATGTATCCATTTTTGCCATCTTCCTGGTTATTTCAATTAATGTATCCATTCAAGCCAATTTTCCTGAGCTCTTGATATTGTTCAAATGCATTGCAACGGCCTATTTAATCCCATTTTTTTTTCTTCTTTTATATACAAAAGATTAATTTTAGCACCGCAATTAGACTGAGATGGGCAGTTCGGCTGTGCATCATACATTCATCTGCTGATGATTTTGACTTTCCTACTTCCCAAACTCAATTGTCATGCTAGATATCAAATTTGCATTAGTGAAATTAATATCACTATTTCCATTTTTAGTAGTGCCATGCTCCAATTGGGTTTGTCGATCATGTGACCCTATGTGATCGAGGACTAAAGCTATACTGTTCAAATTATTTGCCCAAATCCTCTTTACCCAAATGGAGTGGCAATTGGGCTAATCAATTAAAAAATTTATCAAAAAAATAATTATTCATAATGAACTGATGAGGCAATTGCCACATTACTTGGGCAACAAGATTTGGGTAAAAAACACAATTGGGCTGAGCTGCTCCAAAATCTAAATCAAATTGAACTACCATATGGGTCAACCCAAAATTTTTATGGGATCTCTATTGGCATCCCAAGACTTGCTTTTTATTCTCCCATAAATTTTAGTCAAGCTCATAGAATTACATCAAATTAAGTGCATCAAATTAAGCTCATACCAGAAGCCATGGCATTGAGGAAAAGGGTTATGATGGCAATCAATAAAGATGCAGAGAAATTTAAAAGAAAGCAAGTGACGATGAGATAGTAGTATAAAAATTGGTAATAACAAAAATATTCCCAAGACTGAACTGACTTATTAAGAGATACTTGCATTTTGATTGGACAGACAAGATAGCCATGTATGCAGCAGCCTATACCCTTTTACTAATCAATAGAATCCCTTTCAAAAGAAATAATAATAATAATAAAATAAAGGATCACGAATGCTTATGTGATCGAAAGATCAAATTTGTTCTGAAATGCCATAAGTTTTACAAATGTGAAAGTATAGGAACAAATGCTTATGGAGAGAGTTGCCATGTTTCGAGATGATCCAAAATATTCAAATCATAATCTGAACCACAAATAGAGAAAGAAAAGATAATTATCAGGCAATCAAGGAAAATCCCTCTTGCAATGAGAAAATAGTAATTCAATAGAAAATTTATGCCCGGAATATCCAGTGAATTTTCAATCGAGGAACAAATGTTGTCTGATGCCCCACGCACTGTCGTTTATTCTCCTGCGCGCTATCTCCAATAATTCTTCTTTTCTCCACCCCCTTGGCTTGGTTGATTCTTGAAGTATATTTATGTCCAGAAATGTCCAATAACGTTAAGGATTTCGATTCCTCAAGTCCCAGAATCGATCTTATTTTCACACATTCAAAAGCTACTAACTTTTTTAATCATTTTAGGTTTGACAAATCAGGTGATTTCTCAATTTTGCATGCAGCGATGTCCAACACTTCCAAATCCATGGATTGCATTTAATTTCTCCCAACCACGGATTATTAATTCCTTTAGTTTTCTCAGGTTTGACAGATCTGGTGTCCCTTCCAGGGATGTGCAGTATGACATGTCCAGTACCTCCAAGGATTTCAAAAAGCTTAGGCCCTTAACCTCAGCTAAATTCTGGCAATACAAAAGGGTTAGTGCTTCTAGCATTCTCAAGTTCGATATATCTGGCAATCTTTGTAGGGATTTACATTTTGATATGAATATTCAAGCATTTCAAGCCCGTCAAGCATAGCTAGTTTTCCACAACCTGTTATGGTTAAACTCGTCAACGATTTAGATTCCCCAAGGCCTTCAATGTGCATTAGCTCATAGCACCAATCAACACGTAAGGTTGACAAATTTTTCAAATTTGAGAGATCCGGTAATCTTTCCATTGATCTACTGTTGGAAATTTGTAGTTCAAATAAACTTGAAGGAAGCCCCTGAATATATTGAAGATTCCTGGAACATACAATGAGTTTCTTGAGCTGAGGAAGGTCGCCAATCTCTGCTGGTAAGGTGCTAATGCTGTTGGTATGATCCAATTTCAAGATCTCCAATTCGGATAATTTCTCAATATCTCTAGGAATTTTCACCAGATTATAACAATCGAAAAATTCCAACTCCTTTAAACTCTTCAGTTTGGAGAGACTTGGGGGTGTCTTCATTGATTCGTATGTGACACATAGACTCTTTAAACTAGAGGGAAGCTTTGGCAACGATTGAAGCTCTCCGAAGCTTAGATCAAGGGTTTGGAGTCTAGTAACCTCACAAAAGTTCCTTGGTAGGCTAGAAATGTTGGTCCAATATAAGTTCAAGATTCTCAGAGAGGATGGTCTCTTAAGAGTAGGAAATTTACCTCCCAAAGTCCCAATTCAAGACAACTTGAGGCATCTTTCTCTTCAAGCCTCTTTAAATTTCCAATAGCATCAGGCAACTCTATTATGGAAGACGTTGAAATGTCAAGCACTCTCAATCTTGTTACATTCCCAATCGATGAGTCAATTTTAACGAATCCTCGACAATATTTAAGAATCAACATCTCCAAAGTTGCAAATGTGGAAAAGTCGGGAATTTCGATTGAGCTAGAACATCTCATGAGATTTAGAACTTTCAAATTTTTCACCGTCTGTTAAACAAAGAAAAATCAATTTCCAACAAGTATATGTTGTAACAATATGAATAAAAGTATTCGTGAGATATTCTACGAGACCTTGATTTGATTCCATGATTCCCTCTTGTCTCTGAAGCTGCACCCTGATAGATCAAGAATGACTAAATTCTCTAGATTAAAATTGGTTACCCCATAATGCCACAAGAAGCCGTGCCAATTTGTAAGTTGTTTAGGAGATACTACAACCATTTTTTTTAGGGGAATTATATGTTTTAAATGGCTAAACAGGAGAAGGTTTCTCGTAATTTACCATAACAATAAAATAAAATTGCATGATAGATAGAAAATAATCCTTAATATCTTCTTCCAAAGATGAAAGATGAAAACAAATCATTCTTATGTCCTTTTCACACATGATACTAGACTATCATGCTAAACAAAATACTCCAAAACCCTTAATATTTTCTTGGAAGGGGAAAAGGTGAAGATAATATTTGTACTAACATTCATAGTTTCACAAGGTCTTCTTGTTCGAACTCCCAAAATATTGTACGCAGTATATTTATTTGAAGGTTTTCTATTGGCAGGAAACCCAAAAGGATGAAGCATTCAAGGTTGAAGCCCTCCGTATTGAGTCTGCTCTCTTTATGGAGTCTTAGTCTTATTTTCCTTTTCCAAAGAAAAAATTTGGGCTGCTATATAAAAAATCTGAGGTATCTCCAAGTGGATGAAGGAATATTTTCTGGACATAAAACAGATGTTGGAGATTTAAAGCATTTTTTTCCAAAATTAAGATGGCTTAAATGGCACGGTTTCTTGTGGCGTTATGGGGTAACCAATTTTAATCTAGAGAATGATTTGTTTTATATTATAATTACTAGAGGTGATGTGGCAAAATGTGTGTGTGCACGCACACCGCCCTAGATATCTTACTATAATGTAGGAGAAAATCGTGGATGGTGGATACTTTAGTACTTTCCAAGTTCGAATTTCCATGTTGTTACCAATGTAACTTTTTTACTATTTAAGTTATGATGTAATGATTGGGGAATATTTTTGAAATAAAATTGTGCACTTCTCTTCTCTTTATATATATAATAGTATATATAATTATGAGTAATTATTTACATTTTAGTGCAAGATTAGAAGTATATAAGGTGTTTTTGAAAGCTAGTAAAAGAGCAAAAGTGGAAAAATGGGATGAGAAGGGAAGAGAGGTGTGCATTTCGGCGAAGAGTAGAGGGCACACTTCTAAATACTTATAACGTTTTTATTTTCTTTGCATGTCCTGTTGTTGGCTTTATAATGTGTAGGTGATTGTCATGGGATTGGTGGCAGGTGCTTTAATGTATTGCTATTTTTCCTTTGATGGCAATACTGAGCTTGTTACAGGGGATAGCAGGCTGAGGCTTTAACTACTTGCCTTTTTGACTGTTACATGAGCTTGTTACTGGTTATTTTCAGTTTTCAGATTTAGGTGTATGAGATGGTGAGGCCAAGGGGGGTTGTTCAAAATTACTGTGATTTGCCTTTTGCTCTTAAAGAAACTATCAACTTAAAGCAAAGCAGCAGTGTCATGGCCTGCTGGAGAGAGAGGAGATAAATGGTTTTTTCATCTCCAGTTCTCTCACATCAATTCTAGTTACTTTGTATTGTGTGTTTTGACCAGTCACTGATAAATTGATTCATTCTAGTACTACCGGCAAATTCAAATTTCAGTTTTGATCAGTCACTGATAAATTGATTCATTCTAATACTACCGGCAAATTCAAATTTCAGTTGGTCATGTGTGTCTTGGAATACTATTTATGTATGTCCAGGTTGTGGTGGCGTGGTTGACTTTTTAACTTTTCCATTGCTGTTCAATTTGAGTGGGATTTTGTTAGAAGATGCAATTTTTATGGTAGAAGGCTTCATGTGCTTGTTCGGCGATAGATTTAATGGTGGGTACAATGGGATGGCTGTGTTTCTGTTTTATACCGCAAATCTAATTGAATATGTGAACTATTTATGAGCTGAAATATCCCAAAAATCCCCTCAATGTGGTAAATATGTCATAATCAGAAAGAAATCGAAAATGTAAGTTTGAGATCGAATTGTAAGTAGGTTTGAATTAATTTGATTTTTGGCATAAGTCGCTTACTTGATAAGACTATATAGTCCAATAGTTGTTTTCAAAAGTTACGAGTCACAAGTAAGAGTTTTAGAGTTTAATATAACTCTAAATATGTGTATATATTTACATATGCAGATAAAATGGATAGGGTCTCACAGAAGTATAAAAAGGTTATATAGCCTCAGCATCTCATTTTGAAGTTCCTTCATGTTTGGATTCTAGGTGGAATTTATCTTTGAATGGAATTTATAAAATTCTTATAAGATTTGTAAAATTCTTATATTTTATAAGAATTTTACAAATTCCATTTCAAAGATATATTTCACCTAAAAATTCCTCATCCAAGCATAGCGAAACAAAAAATCAAAAATAGCAAAATACCCATGTACGCCAGGGTTGGCAAGTTTGGATAAATCTTGTTCAAAACCATCTCCAAACAATTACAAAGCACCCCAAAACCAGAAAAGAATCCCAATATTTAATTAAACAATCACCAAGACTGGTGTTTTCTTTCTTTTTTTTTTTTTTTCTTTTTTTTTTTTTTGAAAAAGAGCAAGAACTTCATTCGATAGCAAGAAAACAGAAAGAAAACAAATACATTGGCCTAGAAGAAAACAAAGAACAACCTACCAACACACCAATCAACCCAAGATAGCAAGCACCTAAAGAGACCCGAGAAAGTACACCGTCCTTCTGAAAGAGCCCCAAAGCCTGATCAGTTCACGTCAACACAAGGCTACTCACCTCTGACTACATCGACTAGCCCAAAATTTCCCTTCTTCAACTTCAGCTCCAACATTTACTTCCAAGTGGATGTCAAAGTCTCACAATTTTTGCAAACTCGAGAGCTCAGAGAAACCTCCAAGTCCTTACTTCGCTTCCGATTTTTATTACCACTGTTTAGCAGCACACGATCCCATAATAATAACCTTGGCCTTTTGATTACGCCTAAGATGTATGCCCACTTCAATAAGTCCTCCAAAATAGCTGCTGCACCCAAAAAATGACTTTAAAAGGTGCTCTTTTTTTTTTTTTTTTTCAAGAAGAAAAAAAACATTCCCCAAAAAAGTTGGGAGATGTACCATATGATTAGTGAATACAGCAGAAAATATCAAAGCTTAATACGTTGATGGCCAGTGCTGACAGTCCTGTAAATTACCAATCAGTTTCTTCTCTTTCTGATCTCCTCATTAGGACAGTGCAATAGCAAGGTCAATATCTTGATACTCACAATCTGACCAAAAGCATCCTATATTCAAGTCCCCAACAAGATAAGGTAAACACAGGAAAAACTTGAAAGAAGAAAGCTAGTAAAAATTATATGTTTATATATAAACTTTAAAGAATAAAAAGTAAGGTTCCTGCCGAATTTCAAATTCGTTACTCACAGCAGAATGTGTTGCATCATGACCAACTAATACATTGAATAAACTAGTGAACAATAAACATCTTTCAATACTAACCTAACTTCATATTTTAAGTTCAACCTGAATACTAACCTAACAAAAGTCCTTTTGTTGCGTTCTTTCCAAAGGGTAATCTAGATCCATTATGCCACTAGGTAGTATCGTACAACTAGTGGAAAAAATAGCTTAAAAAATTATCTGGAATAATAGTAAGGAGGTAGATTAGTCATTTGAACATAGATATATTCAGGATTAGTGGTTCAATACCTCAAATTAAGAGATACAGAAAGGTATTCTCTAAGGATTGGACAAATCTCAATTTTGAGGGAGTCTAGGCTGGAAATCTGGGTGGACTTAAGAAATGAAGATAGTTTGTTTACGGTTGGTCTTTCAATGCGTGTAGGAAAGCATACAATGTACAAAAGCAGAAGCTATGGCATTGAGGAAAAGGGTTTTGATGGCAATCAACAAAGACGCTGAGAAATTTAATGAAAGCAAGTGACTACGAGAAAGTAGTATAAAATTTAGAGTATAAAGAGACTTACCATGTCCCGGTCATTACGGGGATTCTCTGGAAGGAAAGTATTTGTTTTATTTTCTGACTTGATGATAATGATGTATCAAGATGATCCAACTTCTGGCTTTTTTATTACTGCCTACAAGTTTGATTCTTGCTCTAATCAATGATACCATTCACACTCGCAATCGGAATCCCTCTTGCAAAGAGAAATTAGTAATGCAACAGAAAATTGAGATATACCGGAGTCATCTGATCCATCTGATCCCCCATGAGATGCATGTTCTTTTTCATTCTCAGAAGCCTCGGATGGAAACCGGCAATATGAATCCTTAACTATTCTTGTGTTTGGCAAATCCAGTGGATTTTCAATCAACTTGCTGCTTCCAGAAATGTCTAACCAACTCAATTTTTTCAGGTTTGACAGATCCGGTATACCTTCCAGTGATGTGCAGAATGACATGTTCAGTTCCTCCAAGGATTTCAGAAAACTTAGGCCCTCAACTTTAGCTAACTTCCGGCAATAAGAAAGGTCTAAGTTTTTTAGCATTCCCAAATTTGATAGATCTGATAATCTGTATAGGGATTTACACCTTTTTGTGGTCAAGTTCCTTAAAGATTCATAATTTTCAAGCCCGTCAACCTCAGCTAGCTTTTTGCATTTAATTACGGTCAACGTCGTCAACGATTCAATTTTCCCAAGCCATTTAATGTGCATTAGCTTAGAGCACCTTTTGACAAGTAAGGTTGACAAATTTTTCAAATTTGATAGATCCGGTAATCTTTCCATTGATCTACTGCTGGAAATAGATAGGTCGATTAAACTTGAAGGAAGCCCCTGAATAGATTGAAGCTCGCGGGACCGTATAGAGAGTGTCTTGAGCCGAGGAAGGTCACCAATCTCTGCTGGTTGGGTGCTATTGCTGGTGCCGATTGATCTCAAGATCTCCAATTCGGATAATTTCCCAATATCTGTAGGAATTTCCACCAGACCATAACAGTAGAAAAACTCTAAACTCTTCAGTTTAGAGGGACTTGGTAATGCCTTCATTGATTCGCATGTGACAAGTAGACTCGTTAAACTAGAGGGAAGCTCTGGCAGCCATTCACACGGTCCATCGAATAAATCAAGGGTTTCGAGTCTAGTAAGCTCACAAAGGCTCTTTGGTAGCTTACAAATCCCAGTAGAATTTAAATTCAAGATTCTTAGAGAGGATAGTCTCCTAATATCAGGAAATTCACCTTCCAAATTTTCACAATATGAGGCGTTTATCTCTTCAAGCTTTTCTAAATTTCCAAGAACATTGGGTAACTCTGTTATGGAATTACAATGTGAAATGTCAAGCACTCTCAAACTTGTTAGATTCCCAATCCATGGGTCAAGTCGAACCAATTTCTGACAACCTAAGGCATGTATCTCTTCAAGCTTCTCTAAATTTCCAATAGCATCAGGTAACTCTGTTATGGAACTACAACTTGAAATGTGAAGCACTCTCAAACTTGTTAGATTCCCTATCGATGGGTCAATTTTAACCAAATCCTGACAGTATTCAAGAATCAACATCTCCAAAGCTGCAAATGTGGAAAGTCGGGAGCTTGATCGAAGCCAGAACAAAACGCGAGATTTAGAACTTTCAAATTTTTTGCCATCTGTAAAACAAAGAAAAAAAAGTCAATTTCCAAGAAGTACACAGAGATGGGGATGTAACAATATAAACAAAAGTAGAGATATTCTATGAGACCTTGATTTGATTCCACCAATCAGTGTCGTTTCTGAAGCTGCTCTGAGATAGATCAAGAATGACTAACTTCTCTAGATGAAAATTGGTGACCCTATAACGCGACAACAACCCTCGCCATTTAAGCCATCTTAATTTTGGAAAATGATGCTTAAAATCTCCAACATATGCATCTCCAACACTTACTTGCTCATCCAAAATATATTCTGGATATTCTCCGTATTCTACTTCGAGATACCTTAGCCTTTTTGTTGCCCAAATTCTTTAGGAAAAGGGGGATCAAACTCCACAGAGTCGGCTTGAACCTTGAACGCTTCAACCTTGACAGCTTCATGCTCTTGTGTTTCCTATCAATTGAAAACCACAAAATAAATATAGAATATTACGGACTCCAAACAAAAACACATATGAATGATTTGTTTTAACCTTTTCTCTTTCGAAGAAAACATTAAGGATTATTATTTTTTGCTACCTGTGACTGCACACATGATGCATGCTTATGTGCAACATCTTAGTTATTTTTTAGAGAGAAGTGTGGGATAGTGTATTAGTGTTGATATCAATGGATTTGAATTCAAACAAATATGATATTACTATTTTACCCCTTTTAATTTTGCAGTTACAAAATAATGATGGTTATATTTTGAGGTTTTAATTTAAAAAATTCTTAGATAGTGAAGGGCTTTTATTTATATTTTTATTTTTATTTTTCCAAACGATAGGAGAATACATACTTACACATGCACTCATGCTTAGTTAAAACCAAAACCTCCACAACCCTATATCCCTATTGGGATAGGACATACCATTAAACCCAAAAACCATTGATCAAAAAGTAAGAAATCAAAACCACTCAACCCTTTAATAATAATATAGAATATAGAATATAGATAAATATAAATCTATCCAGCACATTTTACCACTTGGGCTCGGGGTAGGGGCTTCTATCCGGGCAAATATTAAAGGGATTTTGTCATTTTGATTCCTTTTTCTCCTTTCTTTATAAAATAGAAATTGAAAAAAGAAATCAACATGTAAAACAAAGAGGGCTTCTCCCTTCAAAATGCAACTTTTAGTGCCCACGTGGTCATCCACTAGTGTAGCTCCATCAATTTTTGTTTGTAACGCATTTTACTTTATAACTAGGAAAGACCCGTGCAAATGCACGAAATAGGATAAAAAAACCATTGTATAAAAATATCATGTTTTTTTATTGGAAAAAATATCATGCTTTTGAATAGTACAAAATAAATAATAAATTGGGAACTTTGGCCACAAGTCTATAAAGTTAGACTTGTGCAGCCATAAGTCTATCATAAAATCTTATTTAGTCAAAAGTCCTTCTTAGATATTTTCAGACGATATTACCCCTTCATATTATGTAACAAAAGATTTCTCTTACAAAGTTACATATAATCAATGTAATTTTTTTAAAAAATATTTTTTATACATAATTTTATATTCATCATGAGTCTTTTTCCTAATTTTTCCCCAAAAAAAAAAAAATCAATTAAATCTGGGCAAACATCTACTTGTAACTGAAGTATATACTGAACCCACAAAAAAATAGTTACATAAAAAAAAATTACTTTTAAGTCAATTGTGACTGAATTTTAGTCACAAAATATTTAAATCTTACAAATTTTTAGTTTCAAACATATCAATTTAACTGATTCAATAGTTACATCTAATAAATTTAATAATTTTGTATGGGAAATTGTACAAAATTAAACCTACATTAAAATAGTTACATGTTTATTTATTTTAAAACCGGTACATGTAAATATGTAATCAATGTAACTATTTTTTTTATACATAATTTTATTTTCATCATGGGTCTTGTTTCGAAAAGCTCGACGAATAGATTTCAAATATATAAATTTTATTGGAAATCAATATCTAAATCAAAAGTTATGTCATTTTAAAATTTGAAAACAAAAAATAACACCTAAGGGTAAACTTGACTTTATGCATTTACCACAGTTACAAAAGTAAACTCATTTTACTTAAAAGTGGACTTATGGCTACATAAGTTTGCTGCATAGACTTATACCTCTATAAGTCCTATAAAAGTAGGCTTTTCGCTAATTTCCCCTAATAAATTTAAACATATGAAAGAGAAAATCTTTAAAATATAGATCACGTAGATGATCTAGAAAAGTCAATTAAGAAAATGTAATTTAATAGAGTTTTTTTTTTTGAGTTTAAATTATAAGTTTTTAAGAAAATGTAATTTAATAGATTTTTTTTTTGTTTAAATTATAAATTTGGTTTAGGTCTGCTGATTAGATAATTATTAGGAATATTAGGTTGGTTTAAATCTCTCTATAAGAAAACTGGAAAGCTACGTTGGCTAAGGTGTCTTAAAGTAAACTTATTACAAAAATAAAAATAATTTGGTAAAAAAAAAAAAAAAAAGAGCCATGTGGCTATTATGCACATTTACTTTATTTAATATAACTTATATTAGCACCGTGCATTAGGGGTGGTACCATAATACAATCCAATGCGGGTGCTTTTATAAGTTATATCAGCATGTGCTTACCTGACCGTCATTATATATATATCTATATATATATATATATATATATATATATATATATATATACGGTTATGTTCCCATCAGCACGTGCTGATATAAGTTATATCAGCATTATGCTTAGGGATTTACCCCTTGCATTGGTCCAATGTATCTTATATCTCACTAATGCATAAGGTATAACTCTCGATGCAGGTTTTGATATAAGTTATATCAGCACGTGCTTACCTGATCATCATCATCATCATCATCATCATATATATATATATATAGTCGCCATCAAGTCAGCACGTGCTCACCAAAGTTATATCAACACCACGTATTAGGAGTTGTATCTTATGCATTGGCCTAATATACTTTGTAACCTACCAATACACAGGGTACAACCTCTAATGCGAGTGTTGATATAAGTTATATCAGCATGTGTTTACAGAAACGAGGAAATAAGAAATATGCAAAACAAGGAAAGTGAAATTCATAACGCACTCAGATCTTACCTTACATCTCTCCATCGTCTCCCAGGCATCATCACAAGACCACACCCTACTACGCTCCCACGGCTTAGCACGATTTTCCTTATAGACAATATTCCTACCCATGTCTCTAAGTTGATCATGCATCCGTAGCCTATTATCATCACTAATTTTAATTAGAGACCTGAGAACAAGAACATCAATCCCATCCTCTGGATAAAATTTACGGTCTTTCCACATGTAAAAGGCAACACGTTTTTCTTCTCCAATCAAGAAACATGCAATATCAAGGAATATCTGTTTTTGCAGATCATCTAATGCTTCATAACTTATTTCCAACTTTTTCTGGACATCCTGACGAGGTATTTTCTCAAGCTTTTCCAATATACCTGGCCAATTTGATTTGTTCTGGGCATATAAATGTGACCCTGTTAGCTCAAGAGCCAAAGGAAGCCCTGCTGCAGTGTCTACAAATTTTCTAGAGAGAGTATGATATTCTTCTGGAGCAAAATCCTTCCTAAAGGCATGCTTGCTAAATAGTTGAAGAGAATGATTAAATTCCATCGTTGGTGGTTCATAAGTGCTATCTGCTGCAATCAAAGTTAGAACTTCTTTGTTTCTTGTTGTAACTATGATCTTACTTCCTAGAGACTTTTTGTCAAACCACTCAGGCTTTACAAGCTTATCAAATTGAGATTTTTCGTCAACATCGTCAAGAACAATGAAAAATTTCTTTCTACAAACTGTATTTTTTTATCATGTTGCGTCTTTCATCAACATTAGCAATATTGTCCAGGGCTTTTCTGTTTAGACAGAGTTCATTTTGCAAACCAACAAGACCTTCGTGTTGTTGTATCCTTTCTCGAACATTTTCAAGGAAGCTAAAACTTTCGAAGCGCTCAGAGATTTTATTGTAGATGACCTTGGCAAGAGTTGTCTTGCCAATACCACCCATGCCAAGAATTCCAACAATCTGTACAGCATCAGACTTAGCATTTAATAATTCCTCCATTTCCTTCACTTGATCCTCAATTCCAACCAAGTTCTTAGTTACATCCATGTAATTCTTCTTTAGCTCTATCAAAACCTTCATAGTAACCTTCTTTGCCAGTTCTCCTTCATGCCTGCCAAATATAATTTTGATATCAAAGGGGAAAACACAACAAAAAAGAGTGCAACTTAAAGAATTTACTCCTCACTAAAGAAATTTGGCCAATTTGATGATACTATAAAATAGGGGGGGGGGGGGGGGGGGGGGGGGGGGTAGCATGAGTCAATTAAATTACCCGTTCGTTTCTTTTTTCAATTCCAATCCCTTCAGTTTTCCAACCGTCGTCAGAGCCTCCTTCCATCGCTGGACAATCGTTCCATGGAAACAATGCTCGTGATTTCGAAAGGCCTGCTCGTAACTCCCCGTTTGATGCCGTACATCCGAAGGCTCAACGTCGTAGAAAATGGGAAAAATCTTCTGCTTCAGATCTGTGTGGCACTTGACCATCTGGGCGAGCTCACGTAGGCACCAGTTGCTAGAAGCATAGTTTTTGGAAAAGATAGGGATGGAGATTTTCGATTCCTCGATTGCTTTGAGAAGCACACCGCCGATCTCTTCTCCTACGTGAAGCTCTTCGTTGTCCCTAAAGGTGTGAATCCCAGCATCGATGAGACAAGTGTAGAGGAAATCGGTGAAGCGGTGACGAATGTCTACGCCACAGAAACTCAAGAACACTTCGTATTGCCCTCCTGAGGCGGAGGGGGAGGCGGAGGAAGTGTTCCCAGCAGGGCTGGGACTTGGGCTTCGTTTTCGCTTATTGGCATTCCCCTGGTAATCCATTAATTTGCACAATACAAGCAGCTCGATCAGCTCTCTGTATGAAGAAATTTAAAACCTTAGTTACGGCTTGCCTTGGATTCCTTTTAACAATTGGGAAAGAAGCATTGCTGACTGTCGAACGGTTTCGTGGAAAAACACACACACTCTCTCTCCCCCATCCACGAAACCGACGAGAAATTAACGTCTAGTAGCTCAGACTAACTTTACAAACGTCATGTTTGTTATCAGCTTATCAAGCTTGGCTTTAAGCTTGATAAGCCTGACAGTGGGAGGTCGTGGGGTCATTTTCTTCCGTGTTTTAGAGGAAAGAAGAAGAGGAATTACCAATTGAGTTTATCATTTGGTGGTATTGCCTCCGAAGGAATGGCTCAGAATTCTAAGATTGGTAATGACCATTCAGGAACGGGTTAACCAGAGGTGGGGGTGTGGTTAGTTTTTATTTTCCCATTTTACCCTTCTGCACTAAAGCAAGCACAACGCCATCCTCTCTCTCCCTCTCTCTCTCTCTCTCTCATCCCCTTCTGCACAATACAGCATCCGTCCAATCTCTCTCTCATCCCCCAGCACCCGTCCAATCTGTGTCTCTCTCTCTCATCTCTGTCAGTCTTCATATGCACAGCACTCTCTCTCTCTCTGTCTCTCTCTCTATCTTCCCTTCAAGCTCCCGCTCAAGGAAACTTAACAGACATCTCACGGCGACCTCCCTCATACATCCAAACGACAGCCTCCTCCCTCACCGGCGGCAAGAAACAGCGGCAAGGAATGTGATGACCTGAATTTTATATATATAGGTCACGTTACTGTATATTTACATATGTATATGCAATTTTATTTTCTTTAATTATTTTTGGAAAGGATGACCCTACTTTATGTTTTTGGGGCCAAGGAACACCATGGTAGTGTCAAATTTCATAGAAAATGACCGGAGGTTGAAGTTTTAGAAATTTCAGAATTTTGGATCATGAAAACCCAAAACTTTAGGATTAAAAACGAATATGATTTTATAGGATTTTGAATGAACAATTTATATACGCACGTAGTACTCCGCGTGAGCTTCCATTCGACACTTGAATGATTGAAAACCGTTAAGAAACGAGGGAGATATTGATTGTCGAAGTTGGCCCGTTGAACACACGGTGTAACCGGGTTACACAATGCAACCCGCGGGAGGTTGAAGAAGACCCATAGGACTATGATCCTGTGTGGGTGCATCCGTATACCTTACCGTGTTCTCATGCATTTAAAAGTCATACGATAATCATATTAACCCCAAATTTGACCGTTGGACTCGTCTTGGCGGGCCCTACTATGTGGGATCCTTGGTTGACCATTTTAATTAAGTTTGACTGTAGTTTGACTTTTTGTCCAATTTAATATTTATTAAAAATTCCAGAAAATACTAGAAAATTCCAAAAATTATAGAAAATTCTCAAAAATTATGAAAAATTCCCAAAAATTATAAAGACTGTTTTAAAAATTATTTCGATCATTTTGGGACCATAGTTCACTATCAGAAAGCCAATAGTAATTTTTTAGTACGTTATATTTATTTTGACATTTACCTAAATATTACGTATGCATAATTATCAGATTTTATTGGTCCTCGGGAGGACCCTAGGGAGCATTAACATTGCATTCGCATTGTCAGTATCTATCACGTGAATTTAGGTTAGTATTGCTTGCGATTGAGGTAAGCAATGTGGCTTCTTTACACTTCATATAATGTTATTTTATAAATGTGATTTAAAATACCTTAATTATGTTGTTGAATTTTCCCAGTGCAATGAGTCCAATATCATCCACCCATTCTGATTTTTTTTTTTTTTTTTTTTTAACTATAGAGTCTTTCAACATGGGGCAATCAACATATATATATATATATATATAGATATTGATATGAGAAACCCCTTATGGATAAACCCTGAACCCATGCAAGAATAGTTAACAATAACTAACTACAATTTTAGGGTATCGAAATGAGCTTTGGGGTAGTAAAATTTATTTAAAAAAATAATAAATAATTTTACGATGTTTTAAGGGTATAAACATGTTCTAATGAATTAGTAATTTATTTGGAAAAAAAAAATTACAAATGAAAAGATAGAATGCATGTGTTTTGACTTTAGTGTGTACATTTTAAGTAACCAATGCGTACATATTTCAAGTTTATTATGTACATATTATATTCTCGTTTAGTACACTTGGGGTCAGAACCACGTATGGGATTTTTTTACACATTTTAGGGTACTGAAATGATTTTTGGGACAGTAAAATTTATTTGAAAGAACAATAAACAATGTTACGATGTGTTAAGGGTATAAACATCTTATAATGAATTAGTAATTTATTTGAAAAAAAAAAATTACAGATGAAAAGATAGAAATCATGTGTTTTGACTTCAGTGCGTACATTTTAAGTAACCAATGCGTACATGTTTCAAGTTCATTGCGTACATATTATATCCTCGTTTAGTACAATTGGGGCCGGGATCACGTTTGGGATTTTTTACACATTTTAGGGTACTTAAATGATCTTTGGGGGAGTAAAATTTATTTGAAAGAATAATAAACAATGTTACAATGTGTTAAGGGTATAAGCATGTTATAATGAATTAGTAATTTATTTGAAAAAAAAAAATTACAAATGAAAAGATAGAACGCATGTGTTTTGATTTCAATGTGTACATTTTAAGTAACCAATGCGTACATGTTTCAAGTTCATTGCGTACATATTATATCCTCGTTTAGTACACTTGGGGTCGGGACAACGTTTGGGATTTTTTTACACATTTTAGGGTACTGAAATGATCTTTGGGACAGGAAAATTTATTTGAAAGAACAATAAACAATGTTACGATGTGTTAAGGGTATAAACATGTTATAATGAATTAGTAATTTATTTGAAAAAAAAAATTACAGATGAAAAAATAGAACGCATGTGTTTTGACTTCAGTGCATACATTTTAAGTAACCAATGCGTACATGTTTCAAGTTCATTGCGTACATATTATATCCTCGTTTAGTACAATTGGGGCCGGGACTACGTTTGGGATTTTTTCCACATTTTAGGGTACTGAAATGATCTTTGGGGGAGTAAAATTTATTTGAAAGAATAATAAACAATGTTACGATGTGTTAAAGGTATAAGAATGTTATAATGAATTAGTAATTTATTTGAAAAAAAAATTACAAATGAAAAGATAGAACGCATGTGTTTTGATTTCAATGTGTACATTTTAAGTAACCAATGCGTACATGTTTCAAGTTCATTGCGTATATATTATATCCTCGTTTAGTACACTTGGGGTCGGGACCACGTTTGGGATTTTTTTTCACATTTTAGGGTATTGAAATGATCTTTGGGGTAGTAAAATTTATTTGAAAAAATAATAAACAATGTTACGATGTGTTAAGGGTATAAGCATGTTATAATGAATTAGTAATTTATTTGAAAAAAAAAAATACAAATGAAAAGATAGAACGCATGTGTTTTGACTTCAGTGTGTACATTTTAAGTAACCAATGCGTACATGTTTCAAGTTCATTGCGTACATATTATATCCTCGTTTAGTACACTTGGGGTTGAGACCACGTTTGGGATTTTTTTATACATTTTAAGGTACTGAAATGATCTTTGGGGGAATAAAATTTATTTGAAAAAATAATAAACAATGTTACGATGTGTTAAGGGTATAAGCGTGTTATAATGAATTAGTAATTTATTTGAAAAAAAAAAAATTACAAATCAAAAGATAGAACGCATGTGTTTTGATTTCAATGTGTACATTTTAAGTAACCAATGCGTACATGTTTTAAGTTCATTGCATACATATTATATCCTCGTTTAGTAAAATTGGGGCCGGGACCACGTTTGAGATTTTTTACACATTTTAGGGTACTGAAATGATCTTTGGGGGAGTAAAATTTATTTGAAAGAATAATAAATAATGTTACAATGTGTTAAGGGTATAAGCATGTTATAATGAATTAGTAATTTATTTGAAAAAAAAAAAAATTACAAATGAAAAGATAGAACGCATGTGTTTTGATTTCAATGTGTACATTTTAAATAACCAATGCGTACATGTTTCAAGTTCATTGCGTACATATTATATCCTCGTTTAGTACACTTGGGGTTGGGACCACGTTTGAGATTTTTTTACACATTTTAGGGTACTGAAATGATCTTTGGGGAAGTAAAATTTATTTGAAAGAATAATAAACAATGTTACGATGTGTTAAGGGTATAAGCATGTAATAATAAATTAGTAATTTATTTGAAAAAAAAATTACAAATGAAAAGATAGAACGCATGTGTTTTGACTTCAGTGTGTATATTTTAATTAACCAATGCGTACGTGTTTCAAGTTCATTGCGTACATATTATATTCTCGTTTAGTACACTTGCGGTCGGAACCACGTTTGGGATTTTTTACATATTTTAGGATACTGAAATGGTCTTTGGGGTAGTAAAATTTATTTGAAAGAATAATAAACAATGTTACGATGTGTTAAGGGTATAACCATGTTATAATGAATTAGTAATTTATTTGAAAAAAAAAATTACAAATGAAAAGATAGAACGCATGTGTTTTAATTTCAATGTGTACATTTTAAGTAACCAATGCGTACATGTTTCAAGTTCATTGCGTACATATTATATCCTCGTTTAGTATACTTGGGGTTGAGACCACGTTTGGGATTTTTTTACACATTTTAGGGTACTAAAATGATCTTTGGGGGAATAAAAGTTATTTGAAAAAATAATAAACAATGTTACGATGTGTTAAGGGTATAAGCATGTTATAATGAATTAGTAATTTATTTGAAAAAAAAAAAAATTACAAAAGAAAATATAGAACGCATGTGTTTTGATTTCAATGTATACATTTTAAGTAACCAATGCGTACATGTTTCAAGTTCATTGCGTACATATTATATCCTCGTTTAGTACACTTGGGGTTGGGACCACGTTTGAGATTTTTTACACATTTTAGGGTACTGAAAGGATCTTTGAGGGAGTAAAATTTATGTGAAAGAATAATAAACAATGTTATGATGTGTTAAGGGTATAAGCATGTTATAATAAATTAGTAATTTATTTGTAAAAAAAATTAAAAATGAAAAGATAGAAGGCATGTGTTTTGACTTCAGTGTGTACATTTTAAGTAATCAATGCGTATATGTTTCAAGTTCATTGCGTACATATTATATCCTCGTTTAGTACATTTGGGTTCGAGACCACGTTTGGGATTTTTTACACATTTTAGGGTACTGAAATGATCTTTGGGGTAATAAAATTTATTTGAAAGAATAATAAACAATGTTACGATGTGTTAAGGGTATAAACATGTTATAATGAATTAGTAATTTATTTGAAAAAAAGAAATTACAAATAAAAAGATAAAACGCATGTGTTTTGACTTCAGTGCGTACATTTTAAGTAACCAATGCGTACACGTTTCAAGTTCATTGCGTACATGTTTCAAGTTCATTTTTTACACATTTTTTCGAAATAAATTACTAATTCATTATAACATGGTTATACCCTTAACACATCGTAACATTGTTTATTATTCTTTCAAATAAATTTTACTACCCCGAAGATCATTTCAGTACCCTAAAATGTGTAAAAAATGCCAAACGTGGTTCCGACCTCATGTGTACTAAACGAGAATATAATATGTACGCAATGAACTTGAAATATGTATGTATTGGTTAATTAAAATATACACACTGAAGTCAAAACACATGCATTCTATCTTTTCATTTGTAATTTTTTTTTCTAATAAATTACTAATTCATTATAACATGCTTATACCCTTAACACATCGTAACATTATTTATTATTCTTTCAAATAAATTTTACTCCCCCAAAGATCATTTCAGTACCCTAAAATGTGTAAAAAAATCTCAAACGTGGTCGCAACCCCAAGTGTACTAAACGAGGATATAATATGTACGCATTGAACTTGAAACATGTACGCATTGGTTACTTAAAATGTACACATTGAAATCAAAACACATGCGTTCTATCTTTTCATTTGTAATTTTTTTTTTTCAAATAAATTACTAATTCATTATAACATGCTTATACCCTTAACACATCGTAACATTGTTTATTATTCTTTCAAATAAATTTTACTCCCCCAAAGATCATTTCAATACCCTAAAATGTGTAAAAAAATCCTAAACGTGGTCCCGGCCCCAATTGTACTAAACAAGGATATAATATGTACGCAATGAACTTAAAACATGTATGCATTGGTTACTTAAAATATACACATTGAAATCAAAACACATGCATTCTATCTTTTCATTTGTAATTTTTTTTTTCAAATAAATTACTAATTCATTATAACATGCTTATACCCTTAATACATCATAACATTGTTTATTATTTTTTCAAATAAATTTTATTCCCCCAAATATCATTTCAGTACCTTAAAATGTGTAAAAAAATCCCAAACGTGGTCTCAACCCCAAGTGTACGAAATGAGGATATAATATGTACGCAATGAACTTGAAACATGTACGCATTGGTTACTTAAAATGTACACACTGAAGTCAAAACACATGCGTTCTATCTTTTCATTTGTAATTTTTTTTTTCAAATAAATTACGAATTCATTATAACATGCTTATACCCTTAACACATCGTAACATTGTTTATTATTCTTTCAAATAAATTTTACTACCCCAAAGATCATTTCAATACCCTAAAATGTGAAAAAAAATCCCAAACGTGGTCCCGACCCCAAGTGTACTAAACGAGGATATAATATGTACGCAATGAACTTGAAACATGTACGCATTGATTACTTAAAATGTACACATTGAAATCAAAACACATGGGTTCTATCTTTCATTTGTAATTTTTTTTTTTCAAATAAATTACTAATTCATTATAACATGCTTATACCCTTAACACATCGTAACATTGTTTATTATTCTTTCAAATAAATTTTACTCCCCCAAAGATCATTTCAGTACCTTAAAATGTGTAAAAAATCCCAAACGTGGTCCCGGCCCCAATTATACTAAACAAGGATATAATATGTACGCAATAAACTTGAAACATGTATGCATTGGTTACTTAAAATGTACACACTGAAGTCAAAACACATGCATTCTATCTTTTCATCTGTAATTTTTTTTTTTTCAAAGAAATTACTAATTCATTATAACATGTTTATACCCTTAACACATCGTAACATTGTTTATTGTTCTTTCAAATAAATTTTACCGTCCCAAAGATCATTTCAGTACCCTAAAATGTGTAAAAAAATCCCAAACGTGGGCCTGACCCCAAGTGTACTAAACGAGTATATAATATGTACGTAATGAACTTGAAATATGTACGCATTGGTTACTTAAAATGTACACACTAAAGTCAAAACACATGCGTTCTATCTTTTCATTTGTAATTTTTTTTTTCAAATAAATTACTATTTCATTAGAACATGTTTATACCCTTAAAACATCGTAAAATTATTTATTATTTTTTAAAATAAATTTTATTACCCCAAAGCTCATTTCAGTACCCTAAAATTGTAGTTAGTTATTGTTAACTATTCTTGCATGGGTTCAGGGTTTACCCATAAGGGGTTTCTCATATCAATATTTATATATATATGTTGATCTCCCCATGTAGAAAGACTCTAAAGTTTAAAAAAAAAAAAAAAAAAATCAGAATGGGTGGATGATATTGGACTCATTGCACTGGGAAAATCCAACAACATAATTAAGGTATTTTAAATCACATTTATAAAATAACATTATATTAAGTGTAAAGAAGCCACATTGCTTACCTCAATCGCGAGCAATACTAACCTAAATTCACGTGATAGATACTGACAATGCGAATGCAATGTTAATGCTCCCTAGGGTCCTCCCGAGGACCAATAAAATCTGATAATTATGCATACGTAATATTTAGATAAATTTCAAAATAAATATAACGTACTAAAAAATTACTATTGGCCTTCTGATAGTGAATTATGTTCCCAAAATGATCGAAATAATTTTTAAAACAGTCTTTATAATTTTTGGGAATTTTTCATAATTTTTGAGAATTTTCTGTAATTTTTGGAGTTTTCTAGTATTTTCTGGAATTTTTAATAAATATTAAATTGGACAAAAAGTCAAACTACAGTCAAACTTAATCAAAATGGTCAACCAAGGGTCCCACATGGTAGGGCCTGCCAAGACGAGTCCAACGGTCAAATTTGGGGTTCATATGATTATCGTATGGCTTTTAAATGCATGAGAACACGGTAAGGTATACGGATGCACCCACACAGGATCATAGTCCTATGGGTCTTCTTCACCCTCCCGCGGGCTGCATTGTGTAACCCGGTTACACTGTGTATTCAACGGGCCAACTTCGACGATTAATATCTCCCTCGTTTCTTAACGGTTTTCAATTATTCAAGTGTCAAATGGAAGCTCACGTGGAGTACTACGTGCGTATATAAATTGTTCATTTAAAATCCTATAAAATCATATTCGTTTTTAATCCTAAAATTTTGGGTTTTCATGATCCAAAATTCTGAAATTTCTAAAACTTTAACCTACGGTCATTTTCTCTGAAATTGGACACTACCATGGTGTTCTTTGGCCCCAAAAACATAAAGTAGGGTCATCCTTTCCAAAAATAATTAAAGAAAATAAAATTGCATATACATATGTAAATATACAATAACGTGACATATATATATAAAATTCAGGTCATCACATTCCTTGCCGCTGTTTCTTGCCGCCGGTGAGGGAGAAGGCTGTCGTTTGGATGTATGAGGGAGGTCGCCGTGAGATGTCTGTTAAGTTTCCTTGAGCGGGAGCTTGAAGGGAAGATAGAGAGAGAGACAGAGAGAAAGAGAGAGTGCTGTGCATATGAAGACTGACAGAGATGAGAGAGAGAGACACAGATTGGACGGGTGCTGGGGGATGAGAGAGAGATTGGACGGATGCTGTATTGTGCAGAAGGGGATGAGAGAGAGAGAGAGAGAGAGAGCGCGAGAGAGGATGGCGTTGTGCTTGCTTTAGTGCAGAAGGGTAAAATGGGAAAATAAAAACTAACCACACCCCCACCTCTGGTTAACCCGTTCCTGAATGGTCATTACCAATCTTAGAATTCTGAGCCATTCCTTCGGAGGCAATACCACCAAATGATGAACTCAATTGGTAATTCCCCCTTTTTATTTATTTATTTTTATTGGGATAAGCCTTTGCCATGAGTTCACATTGAGAGGAAAAGAGAGAGAGTGGTGCTTTTCCATGGAATCTCTCAGCCCTCAGCAATTGCCATGAGTTAACAGTTGTTTCCATGAAATCTTCTGCTAAATTATTTGGTGGGAATAAAATGGAGGGAGAAAGAGGGCCTTTATTTGCGACTTCGATCATCTGAATCAGAATCTGAATCTTCAAATCCTGTCGGAAGGCATCCATTAATTATGACGAATAAGGAGGAGAAGCACTATTGTACTGTGGAAATCTACTCCCAGGGGTGGTTCCGGTTACCTTGTCTTGTGACAATCGCTGTAATTCTCCTTTCCTTGCTTGTGTTTCGTAAGTTGTTTAAGGAGAGGGGCATACCAAGCGCGACCGCCGCCACTGCTGGGAACGATGCTTCCTCCGCTTCCGCCTCCGCCTCCGCCTCCACCTTAGGAGGGGAATACGAAGTCTTCCTGAGTTTCTGTGGCAAAGACACTCGTCACCCTTTCACCGATTTCCTCTACACCTCTCTTGTCGGGGCCAGAATTCACACCTTCAGGGACAATAATGAGCTTCGAGTAGGAGAAAACATCGGCCCGGAGCTTCTCAAAGCAATCAAGGAATCGAAAATCTCCATCCCAATATTTTCCAAGAACCATGCTTCTAGTAAATGGTGCCTACGTGAGCTCTCCCAGATGGTCGAGTGCCACACAAGTATGGGACAAAAGATTTTCCCTATTTTCTTTGACGTCGAGCCTTCGGATGTACGGCATCAAAGGGGGAGTTACGATCTGCAGGCCTTTCTCCAACACAAGGTCGATATCGATCAAAAGACTGTCCAGGAATGGAAGGAGGCTCTCAAAAAGGTTGGAGACCTGAAGGGATTGGAACTGAAGAAAGAAACTAATGGGTAATTTGATGGCTCCTGATAACCTCCTTATTTATAGTATGATTCAATTTGCCCAAAGTTTGTAAGCATTAAATTTTATTAAGTTTCTAGGCATTATGATTTGCTGTGTTTTCACTTTAATATCAATTATGTTCGGCAGGCATCAAGGAGAACTAGCAAGGCAGGTTACTTTAAAGGTTTTGGTAGAGTTAAAGAAGAGTAGGATAAATGTACCTGGGAACTTGTTTGGAATGGATCGTCATGTAGACAAAATGATGACTTACTTAAATGTTTACACTAGTGATGTACAGATTGTTGGAATCCTTCGCATGGGTGGTATTGGCAAGACCACCATTGCCAAAGTCATCTTCAACCAACTCTCTGAGCGCTTTGAAGGATGTAGCTTCCTTGAAAATGTTCGAGAAAAGTCACAGCAAAAGGGTCTTGTTGATTTGCAATATGAACTTTGCTCTACGATCCTAAAACTAAAAGGCTTGGACAAAATTGTTAATGTTAATGAAGGACTTGACATAATCAAAAAAAGAGTTTGCACAAAGAAAGTTCTCATTGTTCTTGATGATGTTGATACCTTTGATCAATTTGATAAGCTTGCAGGAAAGCGTGAATGGTTTGCTTTGGGAAGTAGGATCATAGTTACAACAAGAGACAAACATGTTCTAAATCGGATTGCTGCAGATAGTACTTACGAACCACCACTGATGGAATCTAATCATTCTCTTCAACTATTTAGCATGCATGCCTTTAGGAGGGACTTTCCTCTAGAAGAATACGATACTCTTTCCAAAGAATTTGTAGACATTGCTGGAGGGCTTCCATTGGCTTTTGAGATTATAGGATCGTATTTATGTGATAAGGAAAAATCAAACTGGCCAGGTATATTGGAGATGCTGGAAGAAATACCGCATGAGGATGTCCAAAAAAAGTTGAAAATAAGTTATGATGCATTAAATCGTGGGCAACAACAGATCTTCCTTGATATTGCATGCCTTTTCATTGGAGAGGACAAACGTGTTGCTTTTTACATGTGGGATGGTTGTAAATTTTATCCAGCAGATGGGATTGATGTCCTTGTACTAAAGTGTTTGGTTAAAATTAGAGATAATAATGTGCTATGGATGCATGATCAACTTAGAGACCTAGGTAGGGATATTGTCCGTCACGAAAATTTTGATGAGCCATGGAAGCGTAGGAGGGTGTGGTCTCCTGAGGATGCCTTGATGACAATGAAGAAATGTAAGGTAAGACACGAGTGCATTATGAATTTTACCCTCCTTATTTAGCATTTTTCTTACTTCCTCATTCATGTAATTACAAAATAAGATGCTTTACAAACACAAATTGATGTAGCTACTCTTGTGGGGATAGCCACTTGGGCACCATAAAAGTTGCATTTTTAAGGGCAAACACCCTCTGTTTTCCACATGATTTTTTTTTTTTTTTTTTAATTTAAAATTTATATTTATAAAGAGAGAAGAAAAAGGAATCAAAATCCCTTTAAGCAGACCAGGATAGAGGCCCCTACTCCTAGCCCAGGTGGTAAAGGGGTGGACGGGGTTGGGATAGGCCTCTGTATTAAGCCTACCCACTTTGTGGGCGAGATGGAGTCTTTTCCAATGAAAAAGTTTGGGCTACTAAACAATCTAAGGTATCTCCAAGTGGATGAAGGAATACCTTGTGGAGGTAAAACATATGTCGGAGATTTAAAGCATCTTTTTTCAAAATTAAGATGGCTTAAATGGCATGGATTTTTGCAGCTTTATAGGGTAACCGATTTTTATCTAGAGAATTTAGTCATTCTCGATATATCATGGAGCATCTTGAGTGACAACTGGGAGACATGGAATCAAATGAAGGTCTCATAGAATATCTCTACTTTTGTTTATATTGTCACATCCTATACTTCTTGGTAACCTCTTTTCTTCCTCTTTTTTCCTTTTTTTTTTTTTTTTTTTTTTTTTTTTGTTTTTTGCTTTACAGATGGCAAAAAATTTGAAAGTTCTAAATCTCACAAGTTGTTATGGCATGTTCAGAACTCCTGACCTTTCCACGTTTGAAGCTTTAGAGATATTGATTCTTAAAGATTGTCAAGGATTGGTTGAAATTGACCCATCGATTGGGAATCTAACAAGTTTGAGAGTGCTTGACATTTCAAGGTCCTCAATAACAGAGTTACCTGATGCCATTGCAAATTTAGAGAAGATTGAAGAGATAAATGCCTCAGAATGTCTTGAATTGCGAGGTGAAATTCCTGATATTAGTAGACTATCCTCTCTGAGAATATTGAAATTAGATTTTACCAAAATTTCTGGCCTACCAAGGAGCATTTGTGAGCTTAATAGACTCCAAACCCTTGATTTAGCCTTTGGAAAGCTTCAATCGCTACCAGAGCTTCCCTCTAGTTTAACGAGTCTACGTGTCACATGCGAATCAATGAAGACATTCCCAAGTCTCTCTAAACTGAAGAGTTTAAAGGAGTTGAACTTTTTCAAATGCTATGATCTGGTGGAAATTCCTGAAGATATTGAGAAATTGTCCGAGTTGGAGATCTTGACTTTGCGTGAAACCAGCATTAGCACCATACCAGCAGAGATTGGTGCCCTTTCTCGGCTCAAGATACTCAAAGTAGATTCCAAGAATCTTAAATATATTCTGGGGCTTCCCTCAGGTTTATTCGAACTACATATCTCCTATAGTAAATCAATGGAAAGATTGCCTTTTCAGTCAAATTTGGAAAATATGTCAACCTTATATGTTGATTGGTGCCCTAAGCTAGTGCAGATTCAAGGCCTTGGGAAATTAAAATCATTGACAAGTTTGACCGTATATAAGTGTGGAAGGCTAGCTAAGCTTGACGGGCTTGAACAGCTAGAATGTTTAAGGTACTTGGACACATCAATGTGTGAATCCTTAGAAGGATTACCAGATCTATCAAACTTGGGAATGCTAAACGAACTAAACATTTGTAAATGCCGGAAGTTAGTTGAGGTTGAGGGCCTTAGGTTTTTGATATCCTTGGAGATATTGGACATGTCATACTGCACATCACTGGAAAGGACAATGGATCTGTCAAACCTGAAAAAATTGAAGGAATTAAAATTTCGTGGTTGGGAGGATTTTAATGTGATCCTGGGATTTGAGGAACTCGAATCCTTGGAAATGTTGGACATTGCTGCATGCAAATTTGAGAAATCACCTGATTTGTCAAACCTAAAAAGATTAAAGAAGTTAGTTGCTTTCGAGTGTGAGAAACTAACTAAGATCCTGGGACTTGAGGAATTGATATCCTTAATGTTGTTAGACATTTCTAGATGCAAGTTGATCGAAAATTCACTGAATTTGCCAAACACATCAATACTTACGAATTCAGAGGAGGCAATGTGGTGGAGAAACGAAGAATCAATAGAGGTAGTGCCAAAGAAGAATACAGCACATGGAGGGATCAGATGGCCTGGTATATCTCAATTTTATGTTGAATTACTATTTTCTCTTTGCAACAGGGATTTTCCTTGACTGCTTTTCTTTCCCTATTTGCTATTCAGGTTATGATTGGAGTGATTATTGAAATGTCCCAATATCAATTGTCATTGATCAGAGTAAGAATCAAGTTTGTTCCAAATAATAAAAAAGCCAGAAGTTGGATCATCTTGATGCATCATTATCATCAAGTCAACAAACAAAACGACTACTTTCCCTCCACAGAATCCCTGTAATGATCTTGACATGGTAAGTCTCTCTATACTCTTGTTGTTTGTTCTATTCTTTGCTCTTATACTTCCACACATCTGTAAAACTTATGGACTGTCAGAACAATTTTGATCTTTTGATCACATATGCATTTGTGATCTTTTTTCTTTTCTATTCTTTTCTTTTATTCCCTTTGAAAGGGATTCTATTAAGCAGTAAAAGGAAATAGGCTGCTGTATACATGGCTATTTTGTTTGTAGAAGCACAATGTGAATGAAATAAGGGGAAATTAGCAATTACCCCTAATAGGGGATGGCTTTTAACAATAAACCCACCATAAGAATTTTTAACTCCATAACCCCATTTTTTAGAGATTCTTTAAGGATAAGGGAAACAATTTTTAAAAAATTCCTGTTTTAGCCTTTTATATTTATACCGTAGATTTTTTAACTGGAAGGGTGGGGGGGGGACCTTCGACTATGGAACCAGATTTGGTTTCCCAAATCTGGTGATAACATCATGAAGAAAGAGAGAGAAGGGGGGGGGGGGGAAGAGAGAGAGGAGAGAGAGAGAAGTCGTCATTGTGAGCACCTTCTCCAACAGCTTCATTTGCGCCAATTCAAAGCCCAAAAAAGATTAAAAAGGTCCATTGAGCTCCAACGCCAACCACCAGTGGCGGTTTTGGTTTCCATGGAAACGACGTTGACAGTAGCTTCTTTTCCGGCGGCTCTTCATCAAGGCCATGACCAAACCTTCTCCGACGACGGCCTTCTCCGAACTCCCTCTCTCTTCCGTCGCCCTGTCATAGCTGTCTTCTGTTTCTTCTTCGTCTTCTTCTTCTTCTTCTTCTTTTCATCTCCAAAGTCCATATCTGTGTTTTTTTTTTGTGTGTCTTTGTTTGCAACTCCAGATCGGTCCATTTTTTGGGGGCTCCTGCTTAATGTTTGAGTTTAATTCATTTTAGTGTTTTTTTATAACGTAAATAGCAAGTTGTTACTGTATTGTCATATAATTTTTTAAAAACAATAGTAAACTGTTACTATTTGGTGTATAATTTTTTTAAAGCACACAATAGTAAACTGTTACTATTGTCTGTATTAATTTTTCAAAACGCACAATAGTAAACTGTTACTATTGTCTGTATTAATTTTTCAAAACGCACAATAGTAAACTGTTACTATTGTCTGTACAAATTTTACAAAGCACACAATAGTAAACTGTTATTATTTTATATACAAATTAAGCAATTTTCTTGGTCGACGACAGTGAAATCACGATGGGGCTGGTTAGCAACAGTGGATGCAATCCTCCATTTTTTTTTATTTTTTTTTTATTTTAGATCTAGTGTTTACCCCTTTTTTCTCTTCTCTAGTGAAAACCCTACCACAATCACCCAAAATGGAACCACCCAAATGAAGGAAGATGTCGTCGATTTATCTATTCCGTCTTCCTTGAATTTTCCGTCGAGATTCTTGCCAACAATATCTCCAGCAATAAACGGAAATCGCTAATATTACTGTTTGAATAGTAAGAAGCTATTACGGTGGCACGGGTGTAATTAGTGTTAGTTGTGTAAAATGGTGGTAGTTTTGACCATTCATGCTCAAAAGGGGTTTTGAGGGAATCAAATTTGTTTTGGGTTCTATTCTAAAACGTATCTTATACTAGGGGGATATGGCCAAAATTCCCATGAAATAAAGGGCTTGCTGTTAGAGAAAACAGTATATGTGGTTTACTGTCCAAGCAAAATACAAGTACATCTTAATAAGTACAGTTCAGTCTTGGGGATATTTTTGTTACTACTAATTTTTATACTCTATCTCGTTGTCACTTGCTTTCTTTAAATTTCTCTGCATTTTTATTGATTGCCATCAAAACCCTTTCCCTCAATGCCATGGCTTCTGCTATTGTACGTTGTATGCTTTCATAAACAAACTTCTTCATTTCTTAAAGCAGCATGAATTCCTGCTCCAACCAGATTACCAGCCTAGACTCCCTCAAAATTAAGATTGGTCCAATCCTTTGGGTGGCTGTTCTCATTTGGTATAAATTTCTGTTTTATCGGCATCATGTTACATAGTTATTTTGTATTTCTTTTGCTCTTTAATTTTAAGGAAAATCATATTCAATGCACTTAATTTGATGTAATTCTATGAGCTAGACTAAAACGGTGAGTGTTCTAACCTTTTATTGAACATGAAATTATGAAAACAGAGAGCTTAAGGTGATTGAATTATGCTTTACCCAAATTGGGTTTAAGCTTCTGTATATATAGATGTACAGATTACAACATATGGAAGGTTATTCAAAATTCAGAAGTATTACAGCTAATAGAATTCTTTATTTAACAGGGAATTGACTAATTTCCCTCAGTGATTTCTGGCCAGAATCTTGCAGTGGACTTTGCTGAATCTTCTCCTTTGATTTTATGATTTCCTTGATTGAAGCCTTATTGCTATGGCATGGGATAGTTTCCTTCTTTAAGGAAAACCTTGTGTGAAGGCTCCTGTGATACTCTAACACCCTCCCTCAACCTCAGCGGTCCTGAAGTGACGTTGAGTTTGCAACGAAGATTAACAAAGCGCTTCGAGGAAAGGCCCTTGGTAAGTGTGTCTGGAAGTTGGTCTTCACTTGAAACATATAAAACTTGTAAGGAACCATGGGCTGCCCTTTCACGAACAAAATGATAATCAACCTCGATATGCTTGGTACGAGCCTGTAGAACAGGGTTGGCAACTAAATATGTGGCACTTATGTTATCACAGAAGAGAGTTGGTGGTGTTTTTAAGAAAATACCAAGATCTTTGAGAAGTGATTGAAGCCAACATATTTCAGCTGTGGTAACAGCAAGTGCACGATATTCAACCTCTGAACTGGAGCGAGAAACGGTTGGTTGCTTATAGGATATCCATGATACAAGCTTGGTGCTAGAGTAAAGCACCCTTTACAACAACCAGCGTAAAGCTTTGCAAAAAAGGCTGAATGAATACCCAAATTGATAAAAAAGCACCCTTTACAAACCCCCTATGATTACAAAAGACTCCACCTGCTGCAGCCGGACCAGGATTGCCTCGAGCAAGAACCGTACATGTGGCTTGGCTTGGTTAGTTGCTCTTAAAAAAAAGGATTGGTGCTAGAGTCACCGGCTCTTTTTACTGGAAAAGCATACCCGTACATGTGACTTTTGCTTTAAAACACTAAAAGAGACATATTTTTCTATTTAAGTACACATATTGCCATTGCCACATCATACGGTAAGCCTTTTTGGTACAAAAAGATGGTACACCTGTCATTTCCCTCAAAAAATGAATAGTAATGATCAAGTGTAGAAGGAAAGACCGAGTGTTTGTCTATCTTCCAATTGTGTGTTCTTTGTAAGAAGAAAGGAGAGTCAGGGGACCATATTTTCCTACATTGTGACTCAATCTATAGAGTTGTGACATTGTCTTTTTAACGCGGCTAGTTTGAGTTGGGTGAGCCCAGCGCATTTGTCAAGCATGCATTGAGTTCAGTCAATGAGTAAGTTGTGATTTTGTGATTTATTATTTGATGAATTATTTCATAATGTGTTTAGACTGAAAAAAGGAAAGAAAGAAAGGAAGCTGTGGCTTAATGTGTTGAGACTGAATAAAAAGAGGGGAAAAAAAGACATCTACAACTTTTTGATGCATCCTACCCAGTAGCATAATGTGTTTAGACTCAATAAAAAACTTCTGTTAGTAAGAAGTCGTGGCTTGCACTCTGCTCATCCAAAATAACATGTCCTGAAAGATGGTTATCCTCCGTCTGCCATCCAATCAGGTTGAACCTTAAATATGAAATAAGGTAGCCAGTGCTCTAATTTGGTCAATTGATTACTTGGTTGACGCACCACATTCTGCTGTGAGTAACGAATTGGAGTTTGGGAGCAACCTTGTTTTTTATTCTTCGAAGTTCCAACTTATCCTAGCTTTCTTCTTTCAAGTTTTCCCTGTCTTGACCTTGTCTTGTTGGCCAACTTGAATATAGGATGCTTGGTCAGATTAGGAGCATGAAGATATTGACCTTGCTATTGCACTGCCCCAATCAGATGATCAGAAAGGGAAGAAAGTGATTGGTAAGTGACATGACTGATAGCACTGGCCATTAACATATTAAGCATTGATATTTTTTCCTGTATTTCATAAATTATGTGGTACATTTCCTGAGTTTTGTTTTGTTTTGTTTTGTTTTCAAAACCTTTTAAGTCATTTTTCTGGGTGCGGTAGCTATTTTTGGAGGAATTATTGAATAACCTTACCTAGCGTAATGGCAGACTCATTGGATAAAGATACGGCAACTGCAGGAACAGCATCATCGGAGCAGCAGATGCAAATGCAGCAGCTCTTATTGCAGAGGCATGTTCAGCAACAACAATAGCAATAACAGCAGCACCTGCTGGAAGAGATGGGACCTAGATTCTAAATGGCACTGCCAAAGGGCATTTTGGCCGCATAATTATCCCTTGCAGTAACTAATGGCACTGCCATTGGATTGATTGGAGACTTCTATGATTTGATTATTTGTAATTTTTATTTTTCAATTTTGATTAGTTCAAGAAGTGCGGAAGCAATTGGAACGGTTGTCGATAGAGAGAGGCTAGTTTAGAACAAGGAATACAGGGAGGTGATATAAACTCTCTCTATTGTCATGAAGATGCTGTGTAATTTTTTAGAAATGTTTCTATGGGCACAATTTTTGCTTGATAATCAAGGGGCGAGCACTATATTTTTAAGCTAATAGTACACTTTTTCAAGTAATATTGAACAAAAATACTACATTTCTAATGCAATCGTATCATAGAGTATGTTGGCTTTCAAGTTGTCCGTTAATTCCATCTCGCCGACAAGATTGGGATGTGGATCCTCTCCTTGTTTTTCTATCATTGATTGACTAGAAAGATTGAGGACTGTTAGATTTACCAAATAAATTTAGTGGATTCATCCACTGAGTGGTGGCAATGTGGCATTGATTTCACAACCATTCTTTAAAGTGTAAATTGGAAAGGACTTAAAAATTCTAGTAGTTGTAATTTTACTCCCACGTCTGCAGCTGAGAAGAGTTGATAAACTTATGTGCTATCTTGAACAATATTTTATATAAAAGATTGATTTCATTTTCAATGTGCTTTGTCCAAAAATTGGAAGAAAAAGGAAAATATTGACCTAGGAGAGGTGGTCACTATAACCTTTTTCAATCTGTTTATAAAAAAAAAAAACACAACTTTCTTCAAAGTTAAAAACAGAAGTGGAATCAAACTGCAAACCAAAGGTCTTCAATTTCTTCGGTGAGATGCTTGTAGAAATATATTACAATGTAAGTTTTGGTTTCATCCATCCTCTGTGTGACATGTATTATTCTTTTGTAAAGTCAAAACTAAGTAATTTAATTATTTATTATTAATTTGTCGTTGCCACATCAATTAATAAACAAAATAGGTAGATGACATTTTTCTAATTGTGAAAACATATTAGAAAAGAAATCTGAATAAAATAAAAATGACTAACGGACTACATTTATCATGCAGTCCAACTTAATCACTTGGCCATGGGTGAACCCTAGCAGGAACTAGGCCTACTACTAAAATTCGTAAGATTATGCTGACTCAAGCACGTCTTAACTTGATATTGGGCTTGGAAAATTAACAAAATTGATGCTTCATAAGATTCTGATTATATGTAGTCCAATATATATATATATATATATATATATATATATATATATATATATATATAACAATCATATATTTATGAGTATGAATTCTTTGCATCTTAAAAATGTGTCGAGTTCATACTTAACTTTGCATCAGTCCAAATGTTTTAGTGTACTGATGTTTTATGATTCGTTACTCATTTGTTAGATGTCCTTTCTATACAACCTAGCATCCTATTGCATAACCAAACACGAACCCAACACACTTTAAATAAATAGAGGATCCGAACTCCATTTATATGCATCCACAGCAAATAATAATAATGTCAACCCAGCTTGCGTTTGTGTCAGTTCAGCACAAGTGGTTTGGGCCTGATTCGAAGGGCTTAAAGCCTGGCCACCACCAACGGGACGGGCCCAAACAAGGGAACGGCTATTGCAACCCCCCATTCTTATAACCCCACCCCTTTTTTTTTGGTTTTTAAGATTTCATGAAAAATATAAAAGGTTTTTGCAAAAACTGGCCTCATGGTCCACTAGAAAACATCATTTTGAACAACTTTGCAAAAGAAAGTTTTTCCAAAATCTATAGTTTAGGTAGACTTTTTGGCAAAAAATGAAATAAATGTTATAAATGGCTAAAAAGTATATTTAAACGATAGATTTAGGAAAAACTTTCTTCTACAAAGTTGTTCAAAATGATGTTTTCTAGTAGACTACACGGCCGGTTTTCATAAAAACTTTTTATATTTTGCATAAAACCTTAAAAACCTAAAGGATGGTGGGGTGATAAGATTGGGGGGTTGCAATAGTTGTTCCCCCCAAACAATCACAATGGCTTTTATTGGCAACCCAAGACTTCCTTTTCGCTCTCACCCTTTGTGTTTTCTCAAGGTTTTATGAAATATATTAAGGGTTTAACGAAAACTGGTCACATAGTTCAATAGAAAACATTATTTTGAACAACTTTGTATAAAAAAGCTAAAAATTATCGTTTTTAGTGGATTTTTTTTGAAATTTTTATAGAAAAATATATTATAAATGGCAAAAAAAAAAAAAAAAAAAAAAAAAAACCCAAATTAAACAACAAATTTTGGAAAAACTTTATTTTATGAAATTGTTTAAAATGATGTTTTTTAAATGATAGCACAAAAGCTTTTATATTTTTCATAAACCTTAAGAAATCACAAAGGGATGCGGGTCCAAAACAAATCTTGGGTGGAATTGAGGCCCCAAAAATACCAAGTAACATACTTACATGTAAAGCCTAGCCTTCTAGGGAAGAGAGAAACAGAGATGGAGAGAGAGAGAGAGAGAGTGAGAGAGTGTTTTATAAGTTCCCACCGTTAAAAGCATTTTTTAATTGTTAAAGCTAGGGGTGCAAAATGGTTCGGGTAGACCCGAGAATCGGACCGTTTTGTATAATTTGGTCCGGTCTAGTTTGGTCCAAACGGTAACCAATCCGATTTTCAAGACAAATTTTTAAGAACCGATGATTTAGGGGGTTTTAGAACCAACCCAAACTGAATTTCTGAATTACGAAAATAAAAAAATAAAAAATATATATATATGATTATATATTTAATTATATGTTTATATTAATATATTATACTTCATATATAAGTATTATTAAATAAATAATAATACTTTTAATAAAGTTATTACCTTTAAGAAAAAAAAAAAAACACAACCGAGAACTGGACCCTTTTTCCAATACAAATTTTGGTCTAACTCTGGTCCAATTTTTGGGTTTCCAAATTAATTCGGTCCGGTCGAGATATAGCCCTAACCTGGACCAATTTGCACCCCTAGCTAAAGCCCCATCCGAAAGGCATTCCTTCCTTAATCATCATGAAGATTAAAAAGAGATGAAAGGAATACAAAGCATGCTTTAACCAAACGTTTCCAATTTAGGAGGGGTCGCATCCTGTTGTTAGAGCATTTACTGAAAGTCTCACCACCACAATCAAAGGTTTCCAATTTCTGCTTGATTTGTGGAAGTGTCTTCCAAGGGCTGGTTCTGGTTACCTTTTATTGTCACCATTGCTGCAATTCTCCTTTCATTGCTTGTGTTCACTAAGTTACTCAAGGAGAAGAAAATATCAACTGCCACTGCTGGTAACAATTCTTCCTCCGCCTCCGTCCCTGCTTCCACCGCCGCCGCCGGAGGGGAATACGAAGTCTTCCTGGGTTTCAGAGGCGGAGACACTCATTACGGCTTCACCAATTACCTCTACACCGATCTTGTCCGTGCTGGAATTCGCACTTTTAGGGACGAAAACGAGCTTCGCGTAGGGGAAGTGATCGGCCCGGAGCTTCTCAAAGCCATCAAGGACTCGAAAATCTCCATCCCAATATTTTCCAAAAACTATGCTTCTAGTAAATGGTGCCTACTTGAGCTCGCCCAGATGGTCGAGTGCCGCACAACTCTGGGGCAGAAGATTTTACGTCTTTTCTACGACGTTGAGCCGTCGGATGTGCGAAATCAAACGGGGAGTTACGAGCAGGCGTTTCGCAGTCACAAGAATCGTTTCGGTGAAAAGATTGTCCAGGGATGGAAGGATGCTCTCAGAGAGGTTGGGGAATTGAAGGGATGGGAATTGAAGAAAGAAACTACCGGGTAATTCACTCCTGCTAACTCACTATTTTATAAAGTATTAGTTTTGTTCTTATTTTTTATTTTTTTGGCCAAAAGTATCTAGTCCTTCAGCCTGTTTAATCTTGGTCACGGCACTAGCTGTTGTGCCAAAGCGTGAAAACAAATAAAACAAATCAATCAAAGAGAAAATAAAACAATCACACAAAGAGAAGACACAATGTTTATGTGGTTATGCAAGATGCCTACGTCCAATTCCTAGAACCCTTTTTACAACTCAATGACGGCTCTGTCAGAACTCGGCTCTTCTCTCATAAGAAAGAACCCTAAAGAAACAAAACCCTTGTATACTCAAGTTACAACATAAGAGACCAAATTGGGTCAAAATTACCAATAACAAAATGGGTCAAAAAAAATTTCTCATGGCCCATTTTTTCGGGTCACTCAAGTTGCAAAATGGATCGTCAATGATTCGGGTGGAATTCATGACAACACCCAACATTAACATCAAGGATAAACTTGTTTTTTGGCTTGCCCAAAAAGGGAGTGGGAATTGAGACCTAGGACTTTCCCCCTTCTTGAGGTGTAAGTCTTAGGAATCACCGGTCTACTCCTTAGGGTTTATATTGTATGACTCGATTTGCCCAAATTTTTTTAAGGCCGAAAAACATTAGGATAGAATATAAAAGAAACAAAAGGGGTGGTGGTTTTCTTTCCTCTTGTTCGGGAGTTATGAGAGAAATGAAATATGATTTCTTCCTGCTTAGTAGTTGGAAAGAAAATAAAGGAAACGATTCCTTAAGAAGTTGGTTACATAAGATGCCTAAGGGTCAATTGTTATTTTAAATTTCTTCTTTAGTAGTTAATGGACATAATGGTATTAATATAAGTTTTCTTTTCTTCCCATTTGTGGGAGGAAAAAAAGTGAGCCTTGGTGGGATTGTAGACCCCTATTTCTTTCTTTTCTAGCTCTTCTCATAAAACTCAAAAATAAGAGAAAATTGGTCCCCTCCTTTCCATTTCTTTTCTTTTCTCTCCAAATCAGTCTTCGTCAACAAAGCTATGATGATTAAATTGTATTAAGCATCGATGCACTATTATTTGTTGTATTTTTTCCTTTTATATTTGGCAGGCATGAAGGAAAGCTAGTAGAGATGGTTACTTCAAAGGTTTTGTTAGAGTTAAAGAAGAATTACATGGATGTAACCGAGAACTTGGTTGGAATTGATCATCACAAAGAAGAAATGATGACATTAATAGATGTTGACTCAGATGATGTACAGATTGTTGGAATCCATGGCATGGGTGGTTTTGGCAAGACAACTATTGCCAAATTCATATACAACCAACTCTCTGAGCACTTTGAAGGTTGTAGCTTCCTTGCAGATATTAGAGAAAGGTCACAACAACACAAGGGTTTTGTCGATTTGCAAAATGAACTTTGTGCTAAGATCCTAAAAAGAGAAAACCTGAACAATATTTCTAGTGTTGATGATGGACTCAACATGATAAAAAACGCAGTTTGCAGAAAGAAAGTACTCATTGTTCTTGATGATGTTGACGAAAAGTCTCAATTTGATTAGCTTGCAGGAAAGCGTGATTGGTTTGCTTCAAGAAGTAGGATCATAGTTACAACAAGAAACAAACAAATCCTAAATCAACTTGATCCAGATAGGACTTGTGAACCCCTGCCCATGGAATCAAATCATTCTCTTCAACTATTTAGCAAGCATTCATTTAGGAGGGACTTTCCTCCAGACGACTATGATATTCTCTCTAGACAAGTTGTGGACATTGCTGCAGGGCTTCCTTTAGCTCTTGAGAATATAGGATCATTTTTATATGGCATGGGGAAAGGTGTATGGGAAGATACATTGAAGAAGCTCAAAAAAAATACCTGAGGAGGATGTCCAGAAAAAGTTGGGAGTAAGTTATGAAGCATTAAATTATGAGCAACAACAGATCTTCCTCGATATTGCATGTCTCTTCATCGGAGAGGATAAGAGACTTCCTTTTTACATGCGGGATGATTGTGAATTTTATCCAACATATGGGATTGATGTCCTTGTTCTTAGGTCTTTGGTTAAAATTGGAGATGATAATATCCTAAGGATGCATGATCAACTTAGAGACCTCGGTAGGCAAATCGTTCGACAAGAAAATTTTAGGGAACCAGGGAGGCGTAGTAGGTTGTGGTCTCAAGAGGATGCCTTGAAGACATTGGAGGAATGTATGGTAAGATCAAAATGCATCATGAATTTTACTTTCCTTATTTAGCATTTTCTTATTTCCTCATTCATGTTATTGTAAAATAAAATGATTTCGAACAAAAAGATCTTTTACTAAAAGGCTTTACAAACTCATGGAGCTGCTCAGGTGGATTGCCACGTCAGCATCATCAAAAGTTGCCCTTTTTAAGGGCAAAAGCCCTCTTTTTCCACAAGTGTTCCTTTATTTTATTTTATTTTTTTTGTTTAAAAAGAAATAAGAAAAAAATCAAATAAAATTTCCTTAAAAGACACTTGGCAGGATGGAAGCCCCTAGGCCTAGCCAACGTGGTAAGGGGGCGGGGTGGGGTTGGGTTGGGTAGGTTAGTTTTAAGTTTACTTGATGTTTTTTGAACATAAACCATTAGAAGAAAAATGCAGGATAGATAGAAAATATTACTTGTAAAATTTTCTTGCAAGTGAAAAGGTGAAAATAATCTTTAATATTCATACGTCTTTTTGTTTAGACTTCATTAGATCTTCTTTATTTATTTAGGTTTTCTATTGGCAGGGAACCCGAAAGGTTGAAGCCCTCTGTGTGGAGTCTTATTCCTTTTTTACAAATAAAGAATTTGAGATGGAGGAGGCATTGTTGGAGATTTTAAGAATCTTCTTTCAAATTTAAGATGGCTTAAATGGCCCAGTTGCTCAGGGAGTTTGCCGCTAACTAATTTTCGTGAATTTAGTCATCCTGGATCTATCATACAGCTACATCACACAGGACTGGGAGGCTTGGAGACAAATCAAGGTGTCATAGAATATCTTAATTTTGTTTAAATTGTCACATTTTATATTCTTGTTGGAAATTGATTGTTTTTTTTTTTTGGGTAATTATTTTCTTATTTTACAGATGGCACAAAAGTTGAAGGTTCTAGATCTCACAAATTGTTATAACCTAATCAGAACTCCTGACTTTTCCACATTTGTAGCTTTAGAGAGATTGATTCTTAAAGGGTGTTCAAAATTAGTTCAAATTGATCCATCAATTGGGACTCTAATAAATTTTAAAGTACTTGACCTTTCAAAAACTGTCATAACAGAGTTACCTGATGCTCTTGGAAATTTAGAGAACCTTGAAGAGATAAATGCCTCACTCAATTTTAAATTGCAAGGTGAAATTCCTGATATTGGAAGATTATCCTCTCTAAGAATCTTGAAATTTAATTTTACCAAGATCCGTAGCCTACCAACAAGCATTCGTGGGCTTTCTCACCTCCAAACCCTTGGTTTATACTACTGCAGAGATCTTCAATCACTGCCAGAGCTTCCCCCTAGTTTAACAAGTTTAGGTGTCACATGCAAATCAATGGAGTTCCCAAGTCTTTCCAGCCTGATGAATTTAAAGGAGGCCTACTTTTCCTGCTGCCGTAATCTGGTGGAAATTCCTAGAGATATTGAGAAATTATCCAAATTGGAGACCTTGACCTTGTACGCAGCTGACAGCATTAGAACCTTACCAGTAGAGATTGGTGACCTTTCTCAGCTCAAGATACTCAGAGTACAGTCCTGCACACTTATTCAATGTATTTTGGAACTTCCCTCAAGTTTATTAGAACTCTCTCTTGAGGATTGTATATTGATGGAAAGATTGCCAGATCTGTCAAGTTTGGAAAAGGTATCACAATTGAAGATTTCTCAATGCTATGAGTTAATGGAGATTCAAGGCCTTGGGAAATTAGAAGCATTGATGGATTTGGATGTATCTTGGTGTAGGAAGCTAGCTAAGTTTAACAGACTTGAGCGGTTAAAATCCTTAAGATATTTGGACACATCTGGGTGTGAATCCCTGGAAAGATTACCAGATATGTCAAACTTGGGAATGCTAAAACAACTGAAGCTTTGTAAATGCCAAAAGTTAGCTGAGGTTGAGGGCCTTAGTCATTTGAAATCCTTGGAGAGACTGGATTTGTCATGCTGCACATCACTGAAAATGATATTGGATCTGTCAAACCTAAAAAAATTAAAGGAATTAAAAATTCGTGGTTGGGAGAATTTAAATGCAATCCAGGGATTTGGGGAACTGAAATCCTTAGAAGTGTTGGACATTGGTGCATGCGAGATTGAAAAATCACCTGATTTGTCAAAACTACAGAAGTTGGAATTATTGGATGTTTCTCAGTGTAAGAAACTCACTAAGATCCAGGGACTCGAGGAATTAAAATCCTTAAAATTGTTGGACATTTCTGGATGCGAGTCAATTGAAAAATTACCTGATTTGTCAAACACACAAGTACTAACAGAACCAGTGGAGGCAATGGTATGAACAGAAGAAGACAGCATGTGAGAGATTTGATGGCATGGTATATCTCAATTTTCTGTTCAATTATTGTTTTCTCTTTGCAAGAGGGATTTTCCTTGATTGCTTGCTAATTATCTTTTCTTTCTCTATTTATTGTTCAGGTTGTGGCTGATGAAATGACCAATATCAATTATCATTGATTATGGCAGGAATAAAAATGTTCCTACTTCCCAGTAATAAAAAAGTTGCAAGTTGGATCATCTTGATAGATCACTATCATCCAGTCAAAAGCCAAAACAAGTATTGTCCCTCAAGAGAATCCCCCTAATGAGTAGGAATATGGTATGTCTCTCAATACTCTGACTGTTTGTTCAGTTTCTTTTGTTCAAAAGCTTCACACAACTGTGAAACTTACGGAATTTTAGAACAATCTTGGAATCACATACAGGTCCATAATCTTTTTCTTTTTCTTTCTCTTTTTTTCCCCTTTTATTTTGTTTGTAAGGGATTCTATTGAATTGTAAAATCAAATAGGCTGCGGTGTACATGGCTATCTTCTTTGTTGCAAGTAAGTAGTGAATGAAATAAAAGGCTTGCTTCCAGACAAAAAATTATATGTGATTTGTTTTTCTGTACTCATGCCTAATAAGTTCATTCAAGTATCTTGTAGTCACTTGCTTTCACTAGGTTTCTCTGCGTCTTCATTGATTGCCATCAAAACCCTTTCCTTCAATGCCATAGCTTCTGCTATAGTAAATTTTATGCCTTCCAACATACATTGAAAACTAGCACAAACAAACCTCATTTCTCAGAGCATCACAAATTTCTGCTCCCCCTAGATTACCAGCCGAGACTCCCTCGAAAGTCAAAACTGAGCTTGGTACAATCCTTTAGGTCGCTGTTCTTATTTGATATATGGTATCATGTTACATTGTTATTTTGTATTTCCTTGGCTCTATAATTACAAGGAAAATCAAATTCAATGCACATTGATGTAATTCTATGGGCAGACTAAAACGGTGAGTCTTCAAACTTTATTATTGAACATAATATTATTACTGTGAAGCCATAGGTTCTGTTTAGCAAAAACAAAGTTAATAGGAGGGTTTGACTTAGATTGGGATGATATTCTAAGCAGTCAACCATTAACTTGGGGGGCCAACTTTAGAGTAGCATGATAAGTTAATGGGTATTTGGATACTAGTTGGTGATTGGCAAAGTTTGAGCTGGATTTTTCAGTGGTCGAAAATCTTATTAAAATGGGGAAAAAAGATTCCAAGTGATCATATTTTTAATCTCTTAGCTTTAATCATTTCTCTCTCAATTTTTGAACACGCAGTAAGAGCATGTTGTACCTCCTTTTTGTTCTGATTACTTTTTTCATTGTCCCTCTTTCACATATTAAAACTTTTCTTTGAACTTTACATAGATAGCCATTATTTTACCTGATATAGTCTAGCACTTTAGAGAATACCTTTCTGTATCTCTTAATTTGAGGTATTGAACCACTAATCCTGAATATATCTATGTTCAAATGACTAATCTACCTCCTTACTATTATTCCAGATAATTTTTTAAGCTATTTTTTTCCACTAGTTGTAGGATACTTCCACAGTACGTTTTTTTTTTTTTTTTTTTTTTTTTTTTTGATAAGATTACTTGCACTATATGTGAGCATTCTTGTCTGACATAGGACTTAAAAATTAACACACGGAAGAAGTTTTTTTGGAAGTCTAATTTTTTTGGAAGCTCCTTTTTTTTTTCTTTTTTTTTTTCCATGGAGTTTCAGTTCTTCCTTTTGTATATGTCTTATGTACGAGGGATTTAACCCTTTTTTAATACATATCTTTACCTGATCAAAAAAAAAAATAATAATAATAATAATAATCAACAAGTTAAGAGTTAAAAAATTGATTTCTTTTCTTTTCTTCCACTACTTTTTATCGGGAACCAGAGTGTAATATTATTTAAGTTTTATCTATTTGCTAAAAAATCATAAGGAAACTAAATTTAGAAGTGGAGTGAAAGATTTCGCCATCTATTGGGACTAACTCTAACATTTGGTAGTATATTGGGTATATAATAGCCTGGTTGGGATAATGGTAAAATGAGATGTCAAATTTTAAGGACTTTGGGGTTCAGGTACAGTGGATACTGGGGTTCTTCCTCAGTGTCAAACTGGGAAACTTGGGATCATGTCATAAATTTGTCCTAGGACCATGTGAGCATGCACGACGATATCTTCTCTGCTTCTCCTAGAAATTTGCACAATGCAGTAGTAAGTACTCCTGGCTGAAATTTGAAAAGCTGTAATGGTCTGATGTTCTTATGAGTATGAAAAAATAATAATAATAATAATAATAATAAATTATAGGAGATGGATCCTACCTAGTGGCATAATGGATCTAGATTACCCTTTGGAAAGAATGCAACAAGAGGACTTTTGAAGATGCAGAAACTTCAGTGCAGACTCTGAAAAATATTATAATAGATCTCCTTTTTGCGTGGGAAAACCTGGATAAATTTTGTAACTGGCAACCCCTTCAAGAATTTTTGGATAGCCTTGCTTTGTAGATGTTTTGGGCTGTACACTTCTGGTGTACAGGAGCTTCGGCTTTTTTTTTTTGGTTAATAAATCCATTACTTCATTAAAAAGAAGAAAATGGATCTCGACTGTATACATCGAGTTCAATTGGTGAGAAGCTGTGATTTATTCTCTGATAGAACAAACATATAATTTTAGTCACCACACAATAAATTTCTGGCTGACGTTCAAAAAGTTGTTGTGGTCGGATGTTCTTAACTGTGATTTGCACTCTGCTCATCCGAAATAATGTGTTCTGAAAGATGGTTATTGTCCATCAGTCATGGGATAATCAGGTTGAACTTAAAATATGAAGTTAGGTTAGCAAGTGCACTAGTTTATTCAATGTATTAGTTGGTCATGATGCAACACATTCTGCTGTGAGTAACGAATTTGGAATTCGGCAGGAACCTTGCTTTTATTCTTTTAAAGTTTATATACAAACATATAATTTTTACTAGCTTTCTTCTTTTAAGTTTTTCCTGTGTTGACCTTATCTTGTTGGGGACTTGAATATAGGATGCTTTTGGTCAGATTGTGAGTATCAAGATATTGACCTTGCTATTGCACTATCCTAATGAGGAGATCAGAAAGAGAAGAAAGTGATTGGTAATTTACAGGACTGTCAGCACTGGCCATCAACGTATTAAGCTTTGATATTTTCTTCTGTATTCACAAATCATATGGTACATCTCCCAAAACTGCTGTATTCACAAATCATATGGTACATCTCCCAACTTTTTTGGGGAATGTTTTTTTTCTTCTTGGAAAAAAAAAAAAAACAAAAAAGAGCACCTTTTAAAGTCATTTTTTGGGTGCAGCAGCTCTTTTGGAGGACTTATTGAAGTGGGCATACATCTTAGGCGTAATCGAAAGGCCAAGGTTATTATTATGGGATCGTGTGCTGCTAAACAGTGGTAATAAAAATCGGAAGTGAAGTAAGGACTTGGAGGTTTCTCTGAGCTCTCGAGTTTGCAAAAATTGTGAGACTTTGACATCTACTTGGAAGTAAATGTTGGAGCTGAAGTTGAAGAAGGGAAATTTTGGGCACGGCTTCTTGTGGCGTTATGGGGTAACTAATTTTAATCTAGAGAATTTAGTCATTCTTGATCTATCAAGGAGCAGCTTCAGAGACGAGGGAATCGTGGAATCAAATCAAGGTCTCGTAGAATATCTCACGAATACTTTTGTTCATATTGTTACATTATATACTTGTTGGAAATTGATTTTTCTTTGTTTAACAGATGGCGAAAAATTTGGAAGTTCTAAATCTCACGAGATGTTCTGGCTCGATCGAAATTCCCGACTTTTCCACATTTGCAGCTTTGGAGATGTTGATTCTTAAATATTGTCGAGGATTTGTTAAAATTGACTCATCAATCGTGAATGTAACAAGTTTGAGAGTGCTTGACATTTCAGCGTCTTCCATAACAGAGTTGCCTGATGCTATTGGAAATTTAGAGAGGCTTGAAGAGATAGATGCCTCAAGTTGTCTTGACTTGGGAGGTAAATTTCCTGATCTTAAGAGACCATCCTCTCTGAGAATCTTGAACTTATATTGGACCAATATTTCTAGCCTACCAAGGAACTTTTGTGAGCTTACTAGACTCCAAACCCTTGATCTAAGCTTCGGAGGGCTTCAATCGCCGCCAGAGCTTCCCTCTAGTTTGAAGAGTCTACGTGTCACAAGTGAATCAATGAAGACATTCCCAAACAAGGCAAGGGGGTGGAGAAAAGAAGAATTATTGGGGATAGCGTGCAGAATAAACAACAGTGCGTGGGAGTTTCCTTGCACGAAACTATCGGGTAATTCAGTCCTGCTAACTCAATATTTTATGAAGTATTAGTTTTGTTCTTATTTTTTATTTTTTTGGCCAAAAGGTATATCTAAATTTTCTATTGAATTACTATTTTCTCATTGGAAGAGGGATTTTCCTTGATTGCCTGCTAATTATCTATTCTTTCTTTATTTGTGGTTCAGATTATGATTAGAGTGATTGATGAAACGGCCCAATATCCATTGTCATTGTCATTGATTAGAGCAAGAATCATTATCATCTGTCAAAAAACAAAACAGACCATAGAGCAAGAATCATTATCATCTGTCATTGATGAGAGAATCCCCCTAGTGACCGGGACATGGTAACTCTCGCCATACCCTGGTTGTTAGCTCTATTGTTTGTTCCTATACTTTCACATTTGTAAAACATAATGGCGTTTCAGAACAAATTTGATCTTTTGATCACATAAGCATTCGTGATCCTTTTTTTTTCTTATTATTATTGTTTCTTTTGAAAGGGATTCTATTGATTAGTAAAGGGGTATAAGCCGCTGCATACATGGCTATCTTGTCTGTCCAACCAAAATGCAAGTATCTCTTAATAAGTTCAGTTCAGTCTTGGACATATTTTTGTTATTACCAATTTTTATACTACTGTCTCATCGTCACTTGCTTTCTTTTAAATTTCTCTGCATCTTTATTGATTGCCATCATAACCCTTTTCCTCAATGCCATGGCTTCTGCTATTGCATATTTTATGCTTTCCTATCCACATTGAAAGACCAACCATAGACAAACTATCTTCATTTCTTAATGCAGCATAAATTTCTATTTTGTTGGTATCATGTTATTTTGTGTTTCTTTTGCTCTTTAATTTTAAGTAAGAACAAATTCAATGCACTTAATTTGATGTAATTCTATGAGCTTGACAAAAACGGTGAGTGGTCCAACCTTTTATTGAACAAAATAATATTACTATGAAGCCATAGGTTCTGATTAGTTTTCATGAGAAATTTTTATATTTTTCCTCAACTCTTGAAAATTTTAAAATTAGTGAGAGAATAAAAAGCAAGTCTTGGGATGCCAATAGAGGTCCCATAAAAATCTGGAGTTGACCCATATGATAGTTCAATTTGATTTAGATTTTAGTACGGTTCAACCCATTTTTTTTTTTTACCCAAATCCTCTTGTCCAAAAATGATGTGGCAATTGTCTCATTAGTTCATTATGAATAATTATTTTTTGATAATTTTTTGTTATTAAGGTTAGCCCAATTGCCACTCCATTTGGGTTGGGCTACTCCATTTTGGTAAGGGGATTTGGGCAAATAATTTGGACAATATAGCATTAGTCCTGGATCACATTAGGTCACATGACAAACCCAATCGGAGCATGGCACTACTAAAAATGGAAATATTGATATTAATTTCACTGACGCAAATTTGATATCAAGCATGATAATTAAGTTTGGGAAGTAGGAAAGTCAAAATCATCAGCAGATGAATGTATGACGCACAGCCGAACTTGCTATCTCAGTCTGATTGCGGTGTTAAAATTAATCTTTGGTATATAAAAGAAGAAAAACAAACCAAAAAGGGATGAAATAGGCCGTTGCAGTGCATCTGAGCTCAGGAAAATTGGGTTGAATGGATACATTAACTGAAATAACCAGGAAGATGGCAAAAATGTGGAAGGAGGATGAATAACGAGGGAGACAAGATATTAATTTCGATCCTGGTTTTCTACCACAAGTGGTATCGATCAGTCACAGTGCAATTGTTAATTTGCCAAGTCGGGCCAAACCCAAGATTGACCCAATATTCAAGCCTGGCTCATGACCAGCCGCAAGCTAGTTCATGACTCATGAGCCAAATTGAGTTATTTAGTTACGGTTCATTTGATTTTTTAATTAGAAATTAAACAATTTTAGTATGCTTTACATATTATTAGAGGCACAAATCCATCACCTTAAGGTCATGTTTGTTTGGCTGGAATGGAATCACATTTGAATTCATTGCAAACATTGTGTTTGGATGAGATAATTTAAATGTGAATGGAATCAAACAATCTATTAATTTGGATTACCATTTTAAATCCCTTTCCATTCCAGACTACTTTAAGTATGGAATCACATTTTATTTTCATCTATTTCATTCCGATTAAACAAACAAGGCTTTAGTGAGACTATTTTAAAAAGTTAGTTGATCTAATAGAAACGAATTTTTAAAAATCATACAAAGCAATTACTTTGGATTTATACTCTCATTTGTAATGAAACCCATTATTTTCTTGAATTTTTTTATTCAAAGTTACGGATTTGTCTCTCTAATACTATGTTAAACGCAATAAAATTGTTTAATTTCCATTTGGACACCCAAACATATCTTTATCCTTATCAGGCATTCAATCACATGTCAATATTTGACAAACCTTACTTCCCTAATACAAAATAGCAATAATACCACTCTCCAAATATCCCAAGTCGATTATGTTCATTGGAAAAACCATCGAATATATTGGCTTCCTCTCGCCCTATTTCTACTTTGGGCTATTTTCCCTTGGTCCAAAACCGGCTGCTCTTGTTCCCATCCATAAGCCTGGAAGGGATAAATGAATTAGAGGGGCTCAAATCCCATGTACCCTAAACGCTTATCACAAGAGTTCTCTGAAAATTGGTGCTGGTAGTGCCCATTTGCCATAAAATTAGAGACCTACATACCTTTCTATTTTTATTTCAATAATTAGAGACCTATATGAGTTTAAAGTAAAAACATAAGTAGTTTGATTTCAGTCAATCAAAGAAACAAAATAAATACAGTATCAAAGGATAGCTCAATTAATAAGGAACCACATACCCCTTAGAACATCTCCATCGGATCAATTTGTAGAGTTGTTTATGCTCAGTTTGTATTAGTTAGAATGTGGAGTGTAGATGTGAATGTTCCAACAGATACATTAGTGTGTGCGCTAGATGTGTCAGATAATAAAGGGTTTGTTACCTATGGCTAGCGCTCTAGCTAGCCCAGTGGCACTAGTTTCATTTTTTCTCTATTTTTCCTTTTTTTTTTTTTTTTTTTCCGCCGAGCTAGCTAGCTCCTCCTCTCACTTTACCAAACATTATACCAAACACTATATTCCTAATATGTAGATGCTTTTTCCAAAAAAATAAAAAATTCAGTGAGGGTTAGTGTGTTCTTGAGCTAACTTCAGTGGAGCAAACATGTAGGCTCTATTTGGTTTGAGGATTTTATCAAAGAAAAAAAATAAGATATGAAGAATTGTACTTTTTCTTATTTGGTTGCAATGGAAAATTGGTAGAAGAAGAATAATTGAAATAATTTTGTCTTTGTATGATTTCATCTTTTCCTTTTATTTTCTTAATTTCCTTTGCATTTTTTTTCCCTTCACTTTTTTTTTTTCCATGGTAAAATCCACGAACCAAATAGAGGGGTAAGGATTATGGGAGGTGGGAAGTGTGGTAGTGAGGGTTGATTATCTATCCTTCTAGAGCCTTCAAGTGGTAGGTAGGGCATGAAAACTTAATTAGTATTTTTAAGAAATGGAGGTGTTAAAAATATGGGTCATTGGGTCGTGACCCAAACCCATGGTCCGCCCACATATGGATGCTGGACCCAGTGGTTAAGTCTCCAATTATATGAGGTTTCCTAATTGTACTTGGAAACCAACTCCTGCTAGGGTTTGGACTGTGAAATAGGGTCACATATATATTGAATGTCTCTTTTAGTGATTGAGACACACCACAACACAGAAATACAGCAGCCTCCATTGTTTTCTCTCTAGTATTCTCTCTCTAGGATCACCATTGGCCTAGTGGATTTGGTAGTGTGGATTGCGTGGGAGGACTCTAGTAGCGGTCCCTACGGCTATCACGACATTGAGAAGCATACACGGAGGTCAGACTTGCAGTGGAGGAGCAACCATTCGTGCAGCGACTACGTGGAGCTTGTAACAACAACCGACAAACATCCTCGGGTCTCTTCCACTTAAGGTATGTCCTTGGACCCGTTATTGAGTGCTATATGCAGTAAATATAGCGTATTTACATTGGTATCAAAGCCTGTGGTTGTTGATTCGCCCTATTGTCACGTGGTTTGCATTCTCTCTCTAAAATACAATTTTTGGGTCGTTTAAAAAAGTTTTTCAAAAGTGGTTTTTAACTCAAAATTTTTATATGGACGTGTTCTCCTATGTGTGAGGAACATGTCTGCAAAATTTCGTGAGAAACGGACGTGTATTTTGAGAGAAAACGTAAACCCTAGTTTTGAAATTTGTGGTTTTCCTGAAACTTTGGGCTTATTTTTGATGCACTTAGACCTGTTTTCAATGCGGGAAATTGGTATACTGTTAAACTACGTCGCGACCGTAGACATAAAATTTGCGCAAAACCGATATCGTATGTGAAAGATATAGCCCCGCGAAGATGGCCCCGTGAACATTCGAAACTGGTTCGAATAGGTTCAAAGGAAGAAGATGAAGTGCAGGTAATACGCTAGCCCACTCTCACCCGAGGAGAGTGAGGGCGCGTGTGCACGCGTGGCTGGTCCCCTTCGCGCGTGGACCCCACAGTTACATTCCCAAGGCCAAGACGAGTTTGACGGTGCCGACGGTGTCAGCGTCGGAGGCCTCCTCGCCGGCGCGTGGCTTACACGCTCCTTCACGGAGCGTGAGGTAGGGGATCTGCAATTACCAAAAAAAAAAAAAAAAAATACGCTGATGCTGCAGCGTGCGCCCACACGCATGTGGTAGCGCGTGGGGGGTCCTTTTGGGCCAAATTTTTTCCAGAATTTTTTATTTTTTATTTCTGAATTTTTTGGTAATTTTTATTTTATTTTTTAATTACTAGAAATTATTTATTTAATTAAAAATTGATAAAAATACAATTAAACCACACCACTCACGCGCGTGGAGGCGCGTGAGGGTGTGTTTGGCATTCTGGAAAATTTTTGAATTTTTTTTGGGGCTCATTTGACTCTGTGGTGTGCTGCACCTCCCACCATAGCTTCTAGATTTTTTATTTTACTATATTTTTAGTGTTTTTCTTTACTAAAAAATTAAATAATATTATTATATGCAAAATTAAAATTTCCAGAAGCTGTATTTTTATTATTTGAGCATGTGGGAGTATTTTTGTGTCACGGGGAGAGTCACGCGACGTGGATTAACTATGCATCTATTAATTACATGCGGTAATTAATTAATTAATTTGTGTAATTAATTATTCTTATTACGTTGCGCAATTAGATTGCCGCCAACGTTTTACCCGCCTTATAAGACCCATTGGCACGCTCCTTATGTGTTTGAGCATGGCCCTACCATCCATTTAATAGACCAATTGCTTAATATGTGTTAGCATGTTAGTTATAGGATTAAATGGATTGATTTTTGGTAAAATATGATAGAGCTTATGTTTGTTTGCCTTCTGTGTATAAGATATTCCTTGAGGCATAATGTGTGGCGCAGCATCCCTATTTATTTATTCATTGCAGTAAATCCATTGTATTAGGATTTTTGGGAATGTAATGTATTGATTAATGTACCATTTTTTGGAGGAATTATGTAAGGGGATGTGTTTTCGCGACACACATTATGCTATGGAATTTTCTTATCATAGGCTCTAATATTTACCAAATGATTCCATATGGGAATCCGTGTGTTTATGTGGAGCATGTTATCGTTATTATTGTTATAATACTGTAGGTAATATGCGTATTTATTCGAAAAATGATTGGAAAATATACTCCTAACCTACATAATTGGGAGATGATTATGAGCAATAGCAATATTTTTCAATTTTGATTTGTAGGGAGGGATAATGTTTTTCCAATCGGGTTTTTTGAATAAATAATGGATGTGTGTATAATAATGTCAACCCTTGCGTAATTCCTGAATGTAGTGATGGCAACCAAGAACCTAGTTGTTGAACTAAGTCAGGCTGACAAACTAGTTGGGACCAATTATGACATATGGCATAGGAAGATCACCTACCTCCTGAATGAAATAGATCTGATTGACACCTTGACCACTTCCATGGATGCCCCACAACTTCAGGATGGGGCATCAGTGGGAGAATTCCGCTATAGGCAAGAAACCTACCAGGCTTGGTTTAAGAAAGATCGTCGTGCACGGTATACCATGTTGAACTGCATGCATGATGATCTCATTGGGGAGTATGAGAACTACCCAACTGCCAAAGAAATATGGGAAGAGCTGAAAATTGCCTTTGGTGGTACATCTACTACTAGACTTAGGAGTCTGGTTCTGAAGTTTGAGATGTACAGAAAGGATCCCAAGCACTCGATGACTGAACATCTGAGGACGATGTCTAGTATGATTCGAGACCTTAAGGCTGCTGCGAATGATTTCACTGATGAGCAACAGGTGCAAGCTATTATCCGTTCCCTGCCTGATTCATAGGTGCACATGAAACAGATCATGACGCATAATGAGAACATTAAGAACTTCTAGGATATCTCGCGTCATTGTGAGCTTGAAGCGGAGCGCCTAGAGGTGACCTGAGTTGTTACCCTTATCGCCAAGAGTGGCAAGTGCCAAGGAAATGTGCCTAGGCGCAATGGACAAGGGAAACTGTACAAGCATGGCGGGGCAGGTAGAAATGCGCCTAAAGGGGCTGGCAATAATGCGCCTAAAGGGGCTAGCAACAAGAAATTCAAGCGCCGTGGCAAGCGTGGTGGAAAAAGAGATATGTCCAAAGTGAGGTGCTACAATTGTAACAAGATGGGTCACTTCACTAGTGATTGCACTGAGCAGAAGCAGGTATCCTCCACACCTAATACTCTCTCCATTTTTGTATGTTCTCATATTCTAGTTGCTCATTCTCTCCCTGATTAGATTGTAGACACAGGAGCAACCAAACATGTAGCGAGAGATCGAGTAGGGTGTGTAGATTATCACCGCGTTCCGTCTGGTACACATAGAGTTTACATGGGAAACGGCACTAGTGAAGAAGCTCTTGGAGTTGGTTCTTATCAGCTTCATTTGCGCACGAGGCACACTTTACTTCTACACGATGTGTTATATGTGCTTGGGATCCAGTATAATCTACTTTCTGTTTTAGCACTATTAGAGGATGGATATTCTTTTAATTTCAGTGGTCATGGTTTGGATATTCTTTTAGGAGGAATTGTTTTTGGACATGGTTTATTATTAAATAATTTTTATAAAGTTGATTTGGATGATTCTGTTTACTCTTTATCCTATACTGCTGATGCTAATAAAAATATAGATTCTATAACTTGGCATGCTAGACTTAGATATATAGGATGTGATAGGATGACTAGATTAGCTCGAGCGGGCCTCTTAGGCCCACTCGCTAAGGTTGACCTGCCTGTATGTGAGCCTTGTTTGGCTGGAAAAGTGCTGCGACTTTAATAATGCTCCCAAGTGCAGGATGTCGCAAAGTAATAAATTCTCGGTGAGTCCGAGGTCGAACCACAGGGAAGGGGAATAATTAGCAGAAAAGATTGAGAAAAGATTTTAGAAATTTGGTTGCTTGGTTGCGGAGAATTAGCTTGATTGAAAACAATAATTTAAAAGCACTAAGGTTCAGAGGTCCACTCACAACAAGTATTAGATATTTGCTAACGACTCAATTTTATAACTCAACTGAGATTCATACGAAGGATGACCCCAGTCAGATGATGTAACAATTAATTTTATTCAAAACAATTCTAAAAATATGGATTCATAAGATTGATTGATTTAATGCATGAGAAAACTAGTAATTTAATTCGCAGGGAATTCTAAACATTCACCGTACTCGGAGTTAACGATAAATAAAAGAATTATACAGAATAAATACTTTACAAAATAATCAAAATCAATCAAAATTATAAAACCTTACATTAAATTCATGAAAGAGTCATTAAACAAATACTAAATAATTGTTGTGGCTTCACTCCTAACCTTAGCAAAAGGTTTAGCTACTCATGATAATTGAAAACTAAACTGAGGTAGAAGAAGAAGAACAAGAGAGAGGTCCTCCTAGAAGAGAAGAGGAGAAGTAATATATAGAGGTGCAGCTACCTTTTCCTTTCCATGTGATCTTAGTGTTGGGAATCGAACAAGAGGGAAAATTGAAGAGCGGAATATAAAAATTTTCCCTACGATTCCACAGCCCATGAATCTAACTATGCATAACACAAAATCAAACCCTAACTACAAAGAGGGTTAGAACACTTACAGAATTTTTGTCTTCTCCTTTTTGCTCCAAGCTTTGATTCCGGACAGCGGTGAATGAGCAGCCCAAGTGTGCTGCCTCCAACGGTATCCACACCTAGCTAGAGTTTCAAGTCCTTTCTTTCTTCTTCCTTGTTGTTGCTAGAGGTGGAGAAGAGAGAGAGAGAGAGAAGAGAGCCTCCAAGGGGCTTGTTGACACCCAATTTTGTACCGCCTAACATTTTAGACCACCTTTAAGCCTAATGATGAAGGGCAACAGCAGATAAACTACCACAAGCGAGCCCGAAGGACCCATGCAGGCACAACACAACTTTTTGATACCTTTTGATACCCCATGATCATATGAGCATGGTTCATGCACGTACGTGCATCTTCCATGCACGTACGATCATGCAACCTGATTTTTTGATACCCCATGATCGTACGAGCATGGTTCATGCACGTACGTGCATCTTCCATGCACGTATGATCATGCCCTTTATTTCCAACACAGCTTTTTGATACCCATGATCGTACGAGCATGGTTCATGCACGTACGTGCATCTTCCATGCACGTACGATCATGCCCTTCGAATTTCAAATTTTCAGCATTTCCCCCCAAATCGTTTATTACCTTATGAAGCCCCTGTGCTTATAGCTGCTTGATGGCGGCTGGGAAACCCTAATGGACTCCGAAATAAACCCTAATTACCATCTATAAATACCCTGCTTTCATTCAAGAGAAGGGACCGATTTTTCTGAAGCCCCCACCCCCTAAAAGGATCTGATTTTTCTGTTCAGCGGAGACTTTTTGACCTAGCCTCCATCCAACTTCCTCACCTAGCCTCCATTCAACCCCTTTTTCCCAGCCTCCACCCCTGAAAGATCCGATTTTCCTAATCTAGTCTCCATCCATCCTTTGCACCGAATCTCCATCCCGAAAAATCCAAGTTGTGACTGCGAGAGGTCCGGAAGGCACGCTTGTGAAGGAATTGCTGCTGCCCGTACCTGAGGGTAACGGTTCCCAACCTTTAATTTCGTTTTCCTCTTAATGATTTAACATGTTTGTCCATGATTTTGCATCAAATGCGCATAGCATCCCATCTGTCTAATGCCGGCATATTAGATTCGTTCTAGCATCTATTTGTCCCCTGCATATGATATTTATATTCTGAACATTGCTCCAACATAAAGGATAGGAAGAATCATGCAATTATATTTGTCCATCAATTCCAGCATTCAACTCGCATGATTTAGGCCTGTGTATACAAGTATCATTTATTGCTTGTACATCCTCGTCAATATTTGCTTCCAGTCCTTCATCATTTAGATTTAGGTCATTTTTATCACTTCTAAGTCACATTTGAGTCAATTTCCTATATATATCCGAGTCACAGATTCATTCAAGCAAAGCACGATAAATATTGGGCTAATTTATTGAGCATGTACGTACGTACATATTATGTGCACGTACGTGCCTACCATATGCACGTACGTGCATGACCCTTATTTTTGCAGTTTAACCCTTCTTTCGTTTTGCAAACTAATCCTTGTTTTGCAGGCTGTGTAAGTATGATTCAACTCTGTTAAATGCTTTTGTTTTCTGTGTACATATTTATTTCTCTCGTTTTACCTTGATTTTATACCTATTTGCTATTGTGTGCCATCGATTGAATTAAATCATTGAATTAATTGAATATGGTTAAGCCTAATTAAGTCCTTTTTAATTAAAGCCAATAAGTACATGTGGGGGCCGGCCTCGGCCGGGCGTAGATGGGTGCCTAATACCTTCCCATCCGCGTACCCTAGCTCCGAACCCGAACGATCTCTGGTTATGGTAAGTTGGCCCTTCCAAAGGGTCAATTGGTTCCTGAAGCCAAATCGGGTGGCGACTCCTTCTCTGCCCTAATCATTCGTGGTTAGTGGCGTAGTACTCAGCGAGCTCCGGCGTGGTCCAGGACACGGCGCTCACAGGGCTGGACGGCTAGGGTTTATTGTGCAAGCCTATTATGCCATGTCACACATAAGTGTGACTTATATAGGCAGCCCACTAAAGGGGGCTGGCCATGGGGAAGAAACCCTAATAGGGTTATGTGTAATTACACTTAATTGCACATTAACCCCTATTATTTGTATCAAATACAAATAGGCCTATAAAGAACTATTCTTTATTCACTAAAACCCTTTCTCTCATAGACTTTAAAGCCCTTCTTGCATGATCAGTGTGTGACCCATTGGGTTCACATCATTAAGTAGTAGGAATAGCACGAGGTGTGCACAATGGAACTCTTTCCATTTAGGGTCTAATTGGAACTCCTTCCAATTCCCTAGTTGATTATAACTCACTTATATCAATTAGGGCTTCTACTAACCATGAGTAACACCTAGCATATGGCTCATGGTGTGGTCCTTAATGAGGTGAATAGTCATTTACAAAGAACCCTTCTGTTATAGTTTATAGGTTACAATTGCATCCTTCCTTCAACACAATGTCTCCAATTGAATTAATAGGACATGGAAGTCTGTCAAGTCCCTAGTTCAATTACTTTATACTCATTCATAGATATCAACTCATTGATGAACTCATGAAACTCTTTTCATATTCATCCTACCATGGCCATGGATTTAATGAGTTATATTATGAATGCTATATGAGACATTCTCTCTCTTTTTCCTGAGAGTGATGGATCCCTTGTTGATCACTCACATGCCTTCATACACATAGCAGTAGGGCCAATGAACACCTTTGCAAACCCCTGAATAGGATTTGCACTTAGTGTTATCAAACTTCTAAAGCTACATGCATAAGACAACTATGGTGTCTCAGGTCTAAGGATTACTTGTACCACTATAACAATGAGAAACTGATTGACAGGCAGGATAAAACTCCATTCAGTTTATCTCATATCTTTGGTCACATTCAGTGTACCTATTCTCGTAATAGGCACCCACTTGTTGGTTGTAGTGTCTCCACACAAATAGCTTGAGACTAGCTATCCTCCTATAGAGTCAACCTAACAAGTGCTAGTCCTATGGTTCATTATTGTCCATCATAGTGAACCTTCAACTAGGAATGCTTTAGGAGTTTAGTATAGAGATATATCTACAGTCTCAAAATTACAACTCTTTGTAATTCCATATTCTCAACTCTAACTCCATGGACATATTATGTAAATATAAATTATGCATATAAACATAATAGAATAAGCCCTTTTATTAAATCAATAATAAATGTGACATACATAAATGAAATCAAATGATTGTTCCTAATCCCTAAACAATCATCTCTATGATTGGCTCTAGGGCATAATCCTAACACTTAGGGTTTCTAAGAGAAAGAGGAGAAAAATTAGGAAACAAATTGGGAATCCCGGTTTTTTCCAGCAGGGCTAACTTGTAACCCATTTTTGACCTACTAAACGTTGAAATCACAAAATATTCATGAAATACAATATTGTAGGGCTTCAAATCAGCTTTCTAGGAACACCAATTTTGTATCAATTGGACTTCGGAGTCAAAAGTTATCGCCAAAATATGGTAAATGCTCCAAACTTCCTTTTTAATCTTCTTTCCAACTTTGGGGTTGCCAATTTCTTTGCTAAAATCTTCTAAAATTAATGCACTTCAACCTTGCAAAGCTTCTATATAGTTTCAAATAAATAAAGAATGCTTGACCATAGGAAATTGGCTTCCTAGAAAATAAAACACGCATTAATACACCACTTTAAACATAAGAGCATGTATCAAGAGAATTCATGTATAATGTGTAAAATGCGGAATTAAGTGCCAAATAAATGTGATAATGCCTACTAAAAGTATAACATTAATGCAATTTTAAGCTATTATAAAAAAGCATGTAGGAAGCCTTTTGGTAAGGCTAAAAGAGCTACTCAACCATTAGAATTAATTCACTCAGACATTTGCGGACCTATGAATGTTAAGGCATGTCATGGCGCCTCTTATTTCCTCACTTTTATTGATAATTACACGCGATATGGTTATGTCCATCTGATCGCTCATCGATATGAAGCTTTGGATTGTTTCAAACGCTTTGTAGCAAAGGTTGAGAATCAGACAGATAGGAGCTTGAAAGCTCTAAGGACAGATCGAGGACGCGAGTATCTTTCCAATCAATTTAAGGAATTGTGCGAAGAAAAGGGGATACGCAGACAACTCACTATTCCTGATACCCCGCAGCAAAATGGCGTGGTAGAGAGAAGGAATAGAACACTTCTAGATATGGCTAGATCGATGATGGCGTATATCCTTTTGGGGGGACGCGCTTATGACTGCTACCGACATCTTAAATAGAGTGCCTTCTCAATCAGTTTCCTCAACCCCTTATGAGTTGTGGCATGGCGAAAAGCCTAATTTGGAGCATTTGCGCCCTTGGGGTTCAGCGGGTTTTGTTCAAAGTACCTCCCATAAGTATGGGAAATTAGGCCCTAGAGCTAGAAAACATATTTTTATCCGATATTCCGATAGCTCGAAAGGTTATGTAATGTATGGTGAACACCCTAATGGAGGAATGACTGAAATAGAGTCGCGTGATGTTGATTTCATAGAGAATGATTTTCCTAGCATAGGCGACACTAAAAAGGATATTGACCTTTATAAAATAGAGGAAAGTGAAGACATCTTACCATCTTCGAGCGAGGGTGGGGAATTAGTTCCTTATCCTGTATTCGATGAAGATAGTGGGAGTGGTCTTCAACCCAGTGGGAGTATCCTGTAGGGTGTTTTGCAGGAAATTGTCCCGCAAAACCAAGAATCCCAAGTGTGCAGGAGTAAACGAGGAAATATTCATCGTCATCATTTTGAGATTGAGGGGGATATCTTCCTATGTGGTCCTAGAGAAGATGATGAGCCGGCTTCTTATATAAAAGCGCTTTCTTCTCATGCTAGAGATGAGTGGATAATTGCTATGCAGGATGAGATGAGCTCTATGGATAAGAACAAGGTCTGGGAGTTGGTTGATCTTTTGCCTAGGCGTAAGACCATTAGAAACAAGTGGGTCTTGAAAATTAAACGCAAGGCAGATGGTTTAATCGACAAGTATAAGGCACGTCTTGTTGCAAAAGGCTATACCCAACGTGAGGGTATTGATTATGAAGATACATTCTCCCCAGTGGTGAGGTTTGCATCTATTCACCTTATCCTAGCAATTTTTGCACAGTTGGATTTGGAACTTTTCCAAATGGATGTTAAGACCACATTTCTCAATGGAGAACTAGACGAAGAGATCTATATGGATCAACCCGTGGGTTTTGAGGTCAAGGGACTAGAGCACAAAGTGTGCCATCTCAAACGTTCCATTTATGGCCTCAAGCAGTTGTCTAGGCAGTGGTATTTTAGGTCATGATTCTATTACCTCTGTGGGTTTTGAGATGATTGAACAAGACCATTGCGTATATTTGAAACGGTCCAATGGAAAAATCCTTATTCTTTCTTTGTATGTTGACGACATCCTTCTTGTTGGGAATGATATGGAGTCTATAGTCGCCACTAAGAAGTGGCTGTCCTCTATTTTTGAGATGAAGGACATGGGTGAAGCAAATTATGTGATGGGAGTTAAGATTGTTAGAGATCGTTCTAAGAAGCTTCTTGGTTTGTCTCAAGAGACTTACATTAGGAAGATTCTTGAACGTTTTCGCATGCATAACTCTAAACCCATTAACACTCTAATGGAAAAGAACTGTGCCTTGTCTTTAGACCATTGTCCTAAAACTGAAGAGGAAAAGAATCAGATGTCCACTACGCCATATGCATCTGCAATAGGAAGTCTGATGTACGCGATGATGTGCACGTGTCCAGATATCAGTTATGCAGTTGGTATTGTCAGCTGATTTCAAAGTGACCCTAGACGCGCTCATTGAGAAGCAGTGAAAAGAATCTTTCGATACCTACATGGAACAGCTGACCTCGTCCTTTGTTACCAGGGTGGAGACTTGAGACTGAAGGTTTATAGTGATGCAGATTGGGCTGGTGAGAAGTTAAGACACAAGTCCACCTCGGGTTATGTTTTTATCCTTGGAGATGGAGCTATTTCTTGGTGTAGCAAGAAACAAACTTGCGTAGCCCTTTCCACAATGGAGTCGGAGTACATAGCATGTTCAGCAGCTGTTCAGGAAGCAGTTTGGTTGAGGAGGTTCCTACAGAGTCTAGGCATTACTGCTCATGCAGAGGAAGCTGTGGTCGTATATTCAGATAATACGTCAGCCCTAGCTCATGTGAAGGATCCCAAGTATCATGGTAGATCCAAACACATTGACATTAGATTTCACTTCATTTAAGATATGGTTGCGCGTCAGGAAGTTGTCCTGAGGCATATCTCCACTGGTAGCATGGTGGCTGATCCTTTGACTAAGCCTATTGCTAGAGATGTTTTCCTTTCTCACATCAGGAGTATGGGATTACGTAGGATTTGATATGTTTAGACAATTCAGTTGTAATTGACATTATTATTATTAAGATATGATATTTATTCCTTTCATTTTAGTACATGGGTTGTTTATATCATTTGTACACACATCCTTGTAATGTCACCGGGTTTAAATCGACCCACTCACACGAGTGATTCACCTTGGTGCTGAGTTAGTGAGCAAGATGAGACATTTATATCTTTGGCACCTAGTTGGCGAGCAAGATATACAGTTGCTATATTATATGTCGCCTTAGATTGAGCTAAGATGAGATCTCTATTAGATCGATCATGGAGTTTTTCCACAAACTCTATGTAGCCCGCTTAATAACCGAATGTGAGATTTCAGATAGGCGCTGAAAGAGCGACTGGGCTAAAAAACTCAGGTCAGGCTCTTGAGTAGTGACTGGACTAAGATTCGTATGGCGTTCTTTTGCTTTTACTTATAGTGACATGCTCATGTTTATGAGTTAAACGCCATAGCATACATTTCATATTGTATGTGCTTTATGTCGACCGATGGTAGGAGTGATGAATGGATCCCTACTTCATCACTGTGTGAGCCACATGGATCGCTATGATCCAACTCTATACCCTTTTTGACCTGAGACTATGTCATGAAGAAGATGCTTAATGACGTTACTTTAGTGTGTTTTCCAAAGGCTAGGAAACAATTCGGTCTTATAGGGGCATGTCTAGGAAAGCAGTTAAGTTGAATTGAATTGGCAAGAGGGCTTAGGGAAGACGATTTGATACTACACCATGTTTTGTGACTCATTAGCTGTGCAGCGTCTGTGTCGTATTTTGTTATGATATGAGACATGGGTACATTACATATGTGGGATACAGCACTGTTTTTATGTTTATATGAGGGATTAGAGAGTGCTTATTCGGTGTTTTATGAATTGTCTGGGGCATATGCGAGATACTTTCGAGTGATGCATTCTTGTTAGTTTGGTGATACTTAACATTTACGCTCCTGTAGTTGTATGTTCTTCTCGTGAGGTCCCACGCTCTGTAGACACCCCATTTTGTACCACCTAATTAATTTGGAGTCACATATTTTGGAAACCCAATGATGAGGTTTATTGTATGTTTTGAGATAATGACAAAGCAATTCCTGACGAGTCGTCAAGATTATAACAGGAAAATACTGCCTTTTTACATTTCATGCGTACGCACCAATGGTGGTGCGTACGCACCATGTTTCCATGCGTACGCATCCTATGCCTTTTTCAGGAATCTTCAGATCTGTCTCCCACTAAACATGAGAGCATAGGGGAGAGTTTGGGGAGTGGGGAGATTCCCACGGGTGTTTCCAGCATGGGTAGGGGATGGGCCAGTCAGGAGATGATTTTCAAAACCTAATTGAACCTTATTTATACTCGACTGATGGGACAGGAGAAGGGGGCTCTTTTGGAGGAGAGGACGGTTTTGAAAGGAGAGGACTTCCTTTTTTGGAATAGATCTGAGAGAGGCTAAAGAGAGAACGGCCAGAAAGAGAGAGTGAGAGAAACTAAATACCCACCAAAACACTAGAAAACCAGAAGAGAGAAAAGAGTGTTGAATGTTGTAATCCAAAGCTGCGAGAAGGGAATTGCTGTGTTGATATTGGAAGCATTCAAACCTAAGGGGTACGTATCACAGATACACATATATGTATGCACTGTGAATTTATACTGCATATTTGTTTCTATGAGTTATTGTTTAATATAATGACACCATGTTACACTGTTAAGATCGAGAAAATCATTGGTAATGTTAGATTTGAAGGAAAATAGCTGTGACATGAATTCTTGAATTGATGGGTTTTCGGGTTATAAACTCAAGACTTTGACCTAAAAAATAATCATGATTCTGTAAGTTTTTGGATGAACGATTTATGCGCGCTTGTAGTACTCTGCAAGAGCTTCAATTTGGTTTTTGAGTCATTAAATTTGGTTAAGAAATAAGTAAGATAAGTTAGGGAGAAGTTAGCACGGGACAAAACTCAATACTGTATTTTTCAGCTTCAACCCGTTTTGAGATTGAAGGTGAAGTGGACAATGATCTAGTGTGGGCGTACCCACCCATAGATACCGTGTTCCCTAGCATTTGAAGAACCCAGGTTGGCCCAATTGACTCCAAATTTGACAGATGGATTCGTCTTGTTGAGACCTATCATGTGGGACCTTTGGTTGATCATTTTGATCATAGTTTGAGCAACTTTGACCGTTCATCATTTGAGCTAAATTGGTACGTATGCACTACTGCGTGATGCATACGCACCACTTCTCTAGGTAGAGAATTATTTTGTTTATTGTTATCCATTAGTTTAATGCTAGAATAATTAGTTTTAATATTATATACATAGGTTTAATGTGAGTACTTATGGGTGTTGCATTATTTATTGTAGTTTATTCTAGTTTTGATTAAAATAGATTAGATTATATCATTATAATATTAGTTAGGTTATTTTATTAGAAGTATGGTTAGAATATTTAATGTTAGTGTCAACATTCTTGGTATATTTTAATGATTGCATCTTTTGTTTAATATATTAGTATATGCTGATAGCTATTTTATAGATTAATTTAATGTTAGTGGTGCTAGTATTTTATTTGTTAAATGCATGTTAGTGGAGATTGTAGAGAAATTGTCATGATGATGCGTACGCACCTCCACATGGTGCGTACGCACGCTATGCCCTGACAGAAAAACTCATCTGCTTTAAATGGTCATTTCGAATCCACATGGTGTGTACGCACCACCCCATGGTGCGTACGCACTGTAGTCTAGGCACTCTTTTATTTATTTATTTATTTTTCTTTCTGTGAGTTATTATCTCTTGTATATTCTGCCATGCCATGTTCTACTAACCATTTCTCCACTTGATCATCTTCTTATTTGCATAATCATTCGCGTGCTCGGCATATTGTTGCATTTTTGCATGCTTAGGGTTGAATTTGATTAAATGCCTTGATTAATTAAAGCCAACAATTATTCACGGAGGCCGGTTTCGACCGGGCATTTTTGGGTGCCTAATACCTTCCCAATAATGTACCCTAGCTCCGGACTTGAATCTCTGGACCTTGAATTTGAACCTGATTATATGAGACCAAAAACACAGTTCCCAAAGCTAAATTGGGTGGCGACTCCCGCTTGCGTTCACAGTGGCGACTCCACTGGGGACTTAAGAGCTAGATTCCATATGATAAATTGTTGGCTTTAATTAAAACAAAGGAATCTAATTGAATGAAACCACAAAAATTGCACACACGGGCACGATTACCCTTATACCCTCGGTGAAAGTCTGACGGAAGGTACTGGGGCCCATTCGCGCCTATGGTTACTGAAAGTTGGCATTACCAACCCACAACCTGTGCCACTAGCCTATGATAAGCTAGTGAGTACATTAACGGATTGCTCATTGAGCGTCCTAGCTTGGTTGACCCTTGAAGTTGAAGTACCCATTGACTAACCCCACATAGAAAACCCCAACCAGCCGCTTTTGCATAACCTTGTTTGAATGTGTGTCACGTTGTGTCATGATACATCCATGATTAGGCATTTATCGCGAGTACGGGGCGAGGCCCATGCTACTCATTAACCGTTTCAAGTTGAGCCCAATTGAGGGAAGATGTGAGATATTGTTATTGGACTTAGGCCTAAAAATAAAATAAAATAAAAGGGTTTTTTTTTTCTGTTCGTAGGCCTACTATTCCTAGTCGTCGGAAAATCGTTCTATAAGTGCTCCTTTTGTCACCCCAACAAGGCTCACTCCTCCGCCACAATGTTTTCTTGGGGTTTCATCATCTTTGCTATCCTGTTCACCATGTTTACCCTCCAAGTGGCCTATTACTGCGCATATGAGGGGATCCCATTCAGGAGGATGGTTCCAGTTCTAGCAATCATCACGCTTTTGCCCGTTTATATGCACCACTTTGGGAGTTAATATGTATTTTGTATTTTGGCTTACTGTAGCCAGTAGTGCAGAATATGTAATCTGGTTTTAGTTCATGCATGTGAATATAATTTCCTTTTATGTTCATTTACTATACTCCAGAAAAAGAAAAGAAAGAACAAGAACCCAGAAAAAGAACAACAAAACGGAGAAGGAGAAAGATACTACTCATTAGTAGTATTCTGAGTCGGATTGGAGGGACCAGCTTCATGCTGTCTTCGGAGACTCTCAAGTTGGTCCCGAATTTGATCCTCGAGCCCTTCTAGAGCCACAACCCTAGGTGTGATGCCCCTACCATAAGCGTCCACTATGTCCTTCAGTATTCTGCTCTCCTCTCTCAAATTCCTTATCGTCTAACCAGATTGTCGGATAGTTCGTTGAAGGCTGAGAATGTGGTGGTTTAGCCTCCCGACTTCCACACTCCTAGTGTGTAGACGCCGAGCCATGCTAGAGATGACTGTGATGGCCCGAACACTCAAGGCCATGGCATCCCTCATAAGGTCCATATTAGACCTAGCGTTTAAAATCCTTTCATCACGAGGAGTGATGAGTCCTACGGCTACCGCTGTTGCGTTTGTGGGGTTGTGTACCACGGTGTCATTGATCGTGATAAGTTGATTTTGGGTAGGAACATTGGTTGCCATATGTCTGGTTGTGCCTCTAGCACAGCGTTCAGATCAGGACAATTTTGGGAGGTAGAGGAAGAGGCCATGGATCTAGGAGAGTGAGAGATTTGAGGAGGTGAGGGTTTGAGTGTCGAATAATTGTGGACTGCCGGCAATCGATCTCCATTTTTAAGGTCAAGAGTCAAGGGAGGGACTCGAGGGCTGATGCGTTGTCGGAAGGCCCGACACGCTATCAGAAACCCTATAGGGGATTAAATTAATCCCCTCGAGATCCGTAGGTAGCAGCTGACGCTGCCATTTTATTGACAAAGCGACACTTAGGCTGTCAATCGCTGAAATAGCATCTGTTGACAGCCACGGGCTAGGCTGTCGAGCGAGCGAACAGGTTTTCAAGTTTGGGCCAAGTCCGAATGTACCGAGTTTTCGAGTCGTTAAGTGTTATCGGGCTAGAGGAGCACTAGCCCACTTTTCATCTACCAACGAGAATAGGAAGGCCTAAATGGATTAAAATCCTAAAAGGAAAAGAAATATAATTTTTGGGCCTTTGATTCAAAGAGAGGTGAGGTGTGTGAATGTTGGGCTCAATTTGAAAAGGCTAATGGACTGCATGGACTAAATAGGCATTAGGATTCACCTAATTTGATGAACAAAGCAAATCCGATTTAAAATTGAAGTTCGAAGTTGATTATTCGTCAAGCTTAGGCCCAATGAGAATGAGGTGTGTGATTTTTGAAATTAGACTAAAGCCCACAAAAAAAAAAAAAAAAAAAAAAAGGAAGAAGAAGAAGAAGAAGAAGAAGATGGGCTTGGATCCAAAAAAGTTTGTGAGATGAGAGCATTTGTAATGGGCCTAAGCTTGGAAAATGATCTACTTTGTGTACCTGTCAAACCTTGGACACTTGAAAGATTTAGTAAACATGATGAGGCCCAAGGTATGATAGGACAGAATTGGGTAAAGCCTAATAAAGTTCTCATTCAATAAGAGAGGCATGGACTTAATCAGTTGCCTTGGTCAAAATTTCAGTAAAGGATTGAGCAATCAAAGTCAGATTTGCATACACCAGGCTAGGCTTGGGTCCGTTCCCCTACATCAAACCGTTTAAGAAAAGCAGAGATCGAGCAAGTAGTAATGGAACGTGGACAGACAGCAGAACCAACCTTGGCAAAACTCATGGCCACGATGGTACGTGGTAGAGTTGAAATGAAAGCGGAAATGAAAGAAATGGTTACTAAGATGAGCGAGAGGCTGAGAGCCTTGGAAACAGGGAAAGACAAACCTAAAGACCCAGAAGCACCCGGCAGGGAAGAAGGAGAAGGAGTAGTTATCCAAAGAACTAGAGGCACTGATGGCATATGGGATGACGGAGACTACGAAGAATACCAAGCCAAAAGGGATGTGAGAGCAAAGGGAAAAGATCCGAGGATGGACAAACTGGAAACAGAAAACCAAGAAATGAAGGAACAGATGAACCAAATGAAAATCGCCTGGCGGAAGTCACAAGGCCTAGATAGCTTCATGTTCTCCATGGATGGGATCACTTTTGAATCAAAGACTCAACTTCCGGAAAATTCAAGATCACAGATTACGAGAAATTCGATGGAACCGGGGACCTTAAGCAACACTTACATCAATACTTGAGCATAGCTAAGATGAGGGGGCTAAATTCAGATCAAGTTTTGTGTGCCTTTCCCCTTTCACTATCAGGAGATGCTTCTAAATGGTATTACGCAATTGACAAGAAGATCACTGATTCTTGGGAGTCATTAACTCAAGAATTCACGGACAAATACAACTACAACACCATGTTGGACGTGACATTGAGAGATCTGGAAATGACAAGGCAGAAGCCGGATGAGACTTTTTCAGACTTCCTAAGCCATTGGAGGACAAAGGCAGTAAAAATGGTGAGCCGTCCAACTGAAATAGACCAGGTCAACATGATACTGAGGAACTTGACGCCTGTCTATTTCGATAAAATGTTGACTTCATCAGTTATGGATTTTCAACAGTTGTACCTGTCACACCCCAAACCCAAAAGACTGGATTTGGCAATATGATAGACACAACTCGCAAAGGTTTATGCCCTACATAGGCCAACCAACTTAACCATATCAACCTGTAATAACGTTGTCTCCAATAATCCATCCACAATAAAATTCCATCCTATTTTTAACTAAAATCTCAACAATTAATTGAAATAACTAGATAAATCCATAAGCATCAAATAAATTGTCAACTCCAATAATCCACTACAATGTCCACTGAAATAATAAAAAAAAAAGTAATTCTTCTAATCATTAAAATAAAAGTTCTAGTGTAACTAGAAGATCAAGCCATCGACTCCCTAGCTCTTCGCATGCGGAAGCCACTCACATTGGTTTCCTTCCGCACTGCTTTGTTTCTCTTGATCAGGCTTCTCAATCCTCCATTAAGCCCAGTAATCTGTATATCCCTTCTCCTGATGCTCACAAGGAACCAGCTCCTCAAGGTAAAATTTTGGAGAGGCCAGAATATAAGCGATACCGTATCAAACATCTGGCTAGACAGTCAGGTATAGTAAACTCTAGTGATGCAGCTCTACTGATGGAGGTTCCCTCTACTACCCCTAGTTATATTAATTTTCCTTTAACTATTACTGTTTCTTCTCTATATAAGGTTGAGGCGGCGGGCCATACCTTGCCCCCAACCCCAAAATAATTGTTATTGCTTGGAATTGTCGTGGCTTAGCCTTGGCTGCGGTAATTTGCTCGCTCCGGGCACTTGTTTAGGATCATCATCCTGACATTCTATTTCTTGCTAAAACTAAAATTAAAGATATAATAGTTAATCGTACTCTATCTTCTCTTGGTTTCCACCACTTTATTTCTATCCCGCTAATTACTAAAGCTGGTGGACTCTGTCTCTGCTGGCGTAATGGGATGGAACTCGAAGTTACTTGCTCGAATAGCTCTCTGATTAATGTTCTGGTGTTCTCTGATCCTCTATCTCAGCCGTGGATGATCACTTTTGTGTATGGTCCGCCTTACTGGAAATGTAGAAGAAGTTTTCTTGATCAATTGGATTTTTTGGCTAATTCTTTTGTTGGGCCGTGGTTATGTGTTGGTGATTTCAATTGCATCCTTTCTCAAGCAGATAAAAAAGGTGGTAGGCCGTTTGCAAGTTCTTCAGTTGGTGGCCTTGGGGCTATTATGAATTACAATGCTTTAGTTGATTTGGGTTTTTCTCGGAACCCGTTTACTTGGAATAATAGAAGAGAGGGCTCTGCTAATATTCATGAAAGACTTGATAGGGCCATTGCTAATATGGATTGGAGAACCCTGTTTCCGTTTGCTTGCATCTCACATCTCCCTGCAATCTCTTCTGACCACTATCCCATTATTCTTTATTCTACAGGTAATAGGGACACTATTGCCAAACCTTTTAAATTCCAAGCTATGTGGACTCGGGATCCTACTAGCTCGCTGATGGTAGAACATGCTTGGAGAGCCTCATACTTTGGCTCTCCTGCTTTTCGCCTTTGTTATAAGATTAAAGCTTTCAGATCGGCTCTATCCCGTTGGAATAAAGCTTATTTTAGTTTCATTCGAGGAAAAATTCTTAGCATTACAGAGCACATTAAGAAGGTTCAACTTGTTGACCCGAGTCATCTCAATTTTGAAGCTGATTCCAGCCTTCAACTTGAATTGGACGAATAGCTCCACAGGGAAGAAACTTTTTGGAGACAAAACTCTAGAATAAAATGGCTTCAAAAAAGGAGATCGCAATACAAAATTTTTCCATCTCTCTACCATTATTCGGGGGCGTAGAAACGCTATAGATTTCAAAGGAAGACCTTGGTGGATGGGTTTCTAATAGACTAGCCATTGGTGACAGTTTCAACCAGCATTTGCAACATCTTTTTACCTCCTCCTCCCCCTCAATTCCTGAGGGTCTGGAAGGGTTACTTCCTCAATGCATCACCCCTGATGACAATGTCTCTCTATGCGCTATCCCTGATGAAACTGAGATTCGGGAAGTTCTTTTTCGTATGGGATCAACTAAAGCCCCAAGCCCCGATGGTATGTTAGTATTATTCAACAAGCACTACTGGAGTACTATACATTTTGAATTGGTTTCTGCTGTACAAAGTTTCTTCTTGGGAGGTTTCATGCTTAGACAAATGAATCATACCAACATTGCTCTGATTTCAAAGGTGTCCTCACCTTATAAAGTTAGTCACTACCGTCCTATAAGCCTTTGTAATGTTACTTACAAAGTAATTGCAAAGCTTCTTGCTAATTGTTTGTAGCCATTATTATCTAAGATTATTTCTCCAATGCAAGCTACTTTTTTCCCTGTCAATGCATCTCAGACAACTCAATTATAGTTCACGAAATTATCCATACTTTGAAAAAGAAATCTGGGAAAGGTGGACTGATGGCAATTAAGGTGGATATGGAACGTGCCTACGATAAGATTGAATGGCTGTTTCTTCTCGAAGTCATGAAATTTTTTGGTTTCGATTCCATATGGATCAACTGGATCCAACAATGTATTTCTACGACATCCTTCTCGACCCTGGTTAATGGGGGTCCTATAGGCTTCTTTCAACTGCAGTGAGGTTTACGTCAAGGGGACCCTCTATCCCCTTTCTTATTTATTATATGCACTGAAGTGCTTTCTAGATTATTGGTCAAAGCTGAAGTGAATGGTCTTCTTCATGGTATCAAGCTGAGTAGGACCTGCCCTCTTCTTTCGCATCTGCTATTTGCCGATGGTCTTATTATTTTTAGCAAGGCAACTTCCCTTGATGCGGAGGCTATCATGCAGTGCCTTAATAAATATGGGGAATGGTCAGGGCAATCAATTAATCGTCTGAAATCTAAAGTCCAATTCAGTAAGAATTTCAATTGCTCCTCTGCAACAGCTATTTGTTCTACTTTGGGTTTGGGTAAGAGTCCCTCAGGGGCAAAGTATCTTGGCTTACCCCTTTCTTTTGTTCGCCCCAAGAAAAAAACTTTTTCCGATTTGGTGAAAAAAATTCATGGTAGAATCAGTGGGTGGAAAGCTCATTCCTTGTCCCAAGTAGGTAGAGGTACTCTTATCAGAACAATGGCTTCTTCTATTCCTATTTATACAATGTCCACCTTTTCCCTACCTAAGTCTTCTTGTAAGTCCATTGACTCCAACATGAGACATTTCTAGTGGGGTTTTACATCTGGTAAACGCAATGGTTTGTGACTTAAATCGTGGAAAGCTATTTGTCAGCCTAAAAGTGTGGGAGGTCTGGGTTTTCATTCATGTTCTGCAATGAACAAGGCTTTGATTGCCAAAATGGGATGGGCAATGCTTACTAATGCTGATAAACTATGGGTGCAACTCTTAAAAGCCAAATATTGCAAAGGTAGGCCTTTCCCTTATGTTCCGCTTTGGTCTTCTGATTCGTGGCTTTGGAAAGGCATCTTTTGTAGTCGAACTCTACTTTGTAAAGGCTCCTATTTTTTGGTTGGGGATGGTAGCAATATAGACTTGTGGGAAGACCCTTGGGTGCCTAATGTTCAAGGTTTCTGCCCAAAACCTATGGGCATTCGTAGAGATGGTGTTAATTTTGTGGCTGACCTTATTATTGCTTCTACTGACCAATAGAATGAGCATAAAGTGAGGTCAATCTATGACCCAGGTATTGCTGATAGTATTTTAAGCATCCAAGTTCACCCTCCATCATCAACCCGCCTCCTGATAAATTGGCTTGGATTTCGAATAAGAAAGGTAACTTTTCAGTGAAATCTACATACTTAACTGATAATTTTGATGATTTTTGGGGAATTAGCCCTTTTTCGCATAAGGAATGGCTCCTTCTTTGGAATGCCCCTATCTATGAAAGGTTCAAGCATTTTCTTTGGAAGCTTATATGGGATGTGTGTCCTATGCGATTTGTATTAAGCACCAGATTTACCATTTAAGATCTTTCCTGCCCTCTGTGCCACCACCCTTTAGAAACAACTAAACATCTTTTCATGGAGTGTGACATTATCAAGCTCTTATGGGCAAGCTCACAATGGGCATTTCAGATTTCTTCAGTCAACAATCTGAGTTTAAATGAGTGGATTTTGGCATTCCTATCTAGTGATTCTCATCTTAATCTCGAACCACAAGCAGCATCCTCTTTTTTTATTTTTATAGTTGTTATGATGGAACATGTTTGGCATATCAGGAATAAAGTAATCTTTGAAGGTGCTACGGTGGATCCTATGGAGTTGCTCAAGTCCATTAGTTCTATTGCAACTGAGCATTTAGCAATTCTAAGGAAGCCTATTCTCCAATCCTAAGTGGTTGCTAGGTGGAATCCCCTTCCAGCTAATTGGCTTAAATTGAATTTTGATGTTGTGGGTCGCCCTACCTTCTCTGTGCTTGCTGCTGTGGTGCGGGACTCAGATGGCTATGTTCTCTATGCATGGACTGCCAAAGATGTGTACTTAGAGCCCTTAGTTGCCGAGGCTAAGGCCGCTACTCTTGTTCTTGAAAAGTCTCTACATCTTGGAATCTCTAATATTTTACTTGAAGGTGATGCAGCTGACGTTATCAAGCCAATTTTGGACCAGCACACCCCGACCCATTGGTCCATTGTTCCTGCGATAAGCAAAATTAGAAGTTTGCTTGATAAATTTAGTTTTTGGGTTGTTAGGCATGTACCTAGGTCAGCTAACAAGGCTGCTCATGAAGTAGCCCAATGGGCTGCATTTTGTAATCTTTTTGGAGACATTCCCATTACCGACCTCCCCCCATCTGTTGTAGAGGAGGTTGATCATGGGAATAATTCTGTCTTTTCTTCTATATAATATCATTTGCTTAATAAAAAAATGTTAAACTCAAGCCACAGGGCAGGCTTGAGGGCTTGAGTCAGCATCGTCCTACTAATTTCAATAGTTGGCCCCTTGGGCTATGGCCTAGTCAATTATTCGGGGGGTTTTTTTTTTTTTACATGGAAAAACAAACATATATATCACACTTAGGATATAAACCCAAAAATCAATTTCAAAACCGCCTAACTTTTGGAGGGATGATGAAACCTTATATACTATAAGCGTGCACACACACCAACCGATGTGGGGATAACCCACTTATTTAAAATCATTTTTGGTAACATGGAAAAACAAACATATATATCACACTTAGGATTATAAAACTAAACCCTGGCATCCAGAGAAGTAGAAGATTATTAAAAAGTTACATTGTCCTACTAACTTCAATTGCGCATATCAAAACCTATGGCTTTATAGTAACAATATTAAGTTCAATAAAAAGGTTAGAACACTCACCGTTTTAGTCAAGCTCACAGAATTACATCAAATTAAGTGCATTGATGAGTTTGATCTTCCGTATAATTAAAGAGCAAAAGAAATACAAATTAACTATGTAACACGATACCAACAAAACAGAAATTTATATACCAAATGAGAATAGCCGCTCAAAGGATTGAACCAATCTTAATTTTGAGGGAGTCTAGGCTGGTAATCTGGGTGGAGCAGGAATTTATGCTGCTTTAAGAAATGAAGATAGTTTGTTTATGGTTGGTCTTTCAATGTGTGTAAGAAAGCATACAATTTTCTATAGCAGAAGCTATGGCATTGTCAATAAAGATGCAGAGAAATTTATACTTTTTTGAGTTTTCACAGCAATGTTCTAGATCAATGTAAGATTAGTGCACGACAAAGCAACAAAGTTAATGACAATTGAGCCGAAGTTTAAAAGTATTTAAAGGGAGAAATTATAAAGAACAATCACATGCACCAACACCATTGGAGTAATTTGCATTGAAAATGTCTAATCTAAGTCCTATTTTGTTTGTTTTTGTAAATGATTGTCATTGTATCCAAAATTATTTTCTACTCCCTTGGCGCTTATGGTATATCTGAGAAATTATCAGAACCATTTGAAATTTTTAATTCAAAAAGTACATTTCCACGGACAATGAAAGGAATTTTGCTCATCCCTCGTCATATTTAAGGAATGCCTTCTGTCACCTTTCGACAGGACAGCCTTTGAAGATTCTATCCAGATGAAGTCACGAGACAAAACAAACCTTCTTTTCCTTCTATGAAAACGAAGCATCTCTTTCCCTCCTCTTTATTTCCATCAAATTTTGGCGGAAGATTTCATGGAAACAACTGGGGAAAAAAAAAAAGAAAAAAAAAAAAAAGGGCTTTATCAATGGGAAAACGTGGCCATGGCCTGCTCAATTATTTGGACTGCAAATTAGTTAAAATTAAGCAACGAATTTAGTTATAACCTTAGTTAGATAGTATTAAAAAGATTAAGTATGTGCACTATAACCACGAATGAGGCTGGCATCTGTGTGAATGTAGTATCATTTTGATTTTCGCTATCAAGAATCAGGACAGGCTAGCATGTAATTTAACTTTAGATAAAAAATTTAGGTTCTTCTTGAGACATTAAGTCCAAAGAATTATTGGTCGACCCTTCAAGATTTCAAATTGTGCCCCCCCCACTCTTTTTTTTGTGTTTTTTTAAATATGAACAATCCTTTATAGCTAGATCCTAGGTGCAAAGCAAGTCACTGCAACTCACATGCCCGATAAGTAGAAGGCCCATTTAAACCATCAAATCCCATATGAGTAGTCTCAAGAATTTGACTAGAGTTGAACTCAAGACCTCCTGTAAATACGCTATATCTACTACATATAGCACTCAATAACGGGTCCAATGACATACCTTAAGCGGAAGAGACCCGAGGATGTTTGTCGGTTGTTGTTACAAGCTCTACGTAGTCACTGCACGAATGATTGCTCCTCCACTGCGAGTCTGACCTCCGTGTATGCTCCTCAATGTCATGATAGCCGTAGGGATCGCTACTAGAGTTCTCCCACGCAATCCACACTACCAAATCCACTAGCCCAATGGTAATCCTAGAGAGAGAATACTAAAGAGAGAACAATGGAAGCTACTGTATTTCTGTGTTTTGGTGTGTCTCAATCACTAAGAGAGACATTCAATATATATGTGCCCTTATTCCACAGTCCAAACCCTAGCAGGAGTTGGTTTCCAAGTACAATTAGGAAACCTCATAGAATAGGGGACTTAACCACTAGGTCCAGCACCCACATGTGGGCGGACCATGGGTTTGGGTCACGACCCAATGACCCATATTTTTAACATCTCCCACTCGCCCACGTAGGGTGAGTTATCTCCATAATTTCTCTATCTCTCAACATTCATCTCCTCATATAGGAAATGGAGCGTGTGAGCGCAAACGGGAGTAGCCACCCAATTTAGCTTTGGGAATTGTGTTTTTGGTCTCATTTAATCGGGTTCAAATTCAAGGTCCAGAGATTCAAGTCCAGAGCTAGGGTACATTATTGGGAAGGTATTAGGCACCCAAAAATGCCTGGTCGAAACCGGCCTCCGTGAATAATTGTTGGCTTTAATTAATCAAGGTATTTAATCAAATTCAACCCTAAGCATGCAAAAATGCAACAATATGCCGAGCATGCGAATGATTATGCAAATAAGAAGATGATCAAGTGGAGAAATGGTTAGTAGAACATGGCATGGTAGAATATACAAGAGATAATAACTCACGGAAAGCAAAATAAATAAATAAATAAAAGAGTGCCTAGACTACAATGCGTACGCACCAAGTGGATTCGAAATGACCATTTAAAGCAGATGAGTTTTTCTGTCAGGGCATAGCGTGCGTACGCACCATGTGGAGGTGCGTACGCATCAGCATGACAATTTCTTTATAATCTCCACTAACATGCATTTAACAAATAAAATACTAGCACCACTAACATTAAATTAATCTATAAAATAGCTATTAGCATATACTAATATATTAAACAAAAGATGCAATCATTAAAATATACCAAGAATGCTGACACTAACATTAAATATTCTAACCATACTTCTAATAAAATAACCTAACTAATATTATAATGATATAATCTAATCTATTTTAATCAAAACTAGAATAAACTACAATAAATAATGCAACACCCATACGTACTCACATTAAACCTATGTATATAATATTAAAACTAATTATTCTAACATTAAACTAATAGATAACAATAAACAAAATAATTCTCTACCTGGAAAAGTGGTGTTTATGCATCACACAGTGGTGCGTACGTACCAACTTAGCTCAAATGATGAATGGTCAAAGTTGGTCAAATTATGATCAAAATGATCAACCAAAGGTCCCACATGATAGGTCTCAACAAGACGAATCCATCTGTCAAATTTGGAGTCAATCGGGCCAACTTGGGGTTTTCAAATGCTAGGGAACACGGTATCTATGGGTGGGTACGCCCACACTGGATCACTGTCCACTTCACCTTTAACCTCAGAACGGGTTGAAGCTGAAAAATACAGTATTGAGTTTTGTCCCGTGCTAACTTCTCCCTAACTTATCTTACTCATTTCTTAACCAAATTTAATGATTCAAAAACCAAATTGAAGCTCTTGCAGAGTACTACAAGCGCGCATAAATCGTTCATCCAAAAACTTGCAGAATCATGATTATTTTTCAGGTCAAAGTCTTGAGTTTATAACCCGAAAACCTGTCAATTCAAGAATTCATGTCACAGCTATTTTCCTTTAAATCTAACATTACCAATGATTTTCTCGATCTTAACAGTGTAACATGGCATCATTATATCAAACAATAACTCATAGAAACAAATATGCAGTATAAATTTGCAGTGCATACTGTCACACCCCATTTTTGCACCACCTTACTAGGGTTTGTCATTCCATGCATGTTTTTGTTTTGTTTTTGAGTCTAGTTACTTGCATTAGCTTTCTAGAATCACAAAGACATTGGATATGAATTTTGGTCTAATTTGGAGTTGATATTGAGGGATAATAAGAGCTTTTGTGACTTGGGGGGCATAATCGTCTTTTAGGTCACAAACTTTTCATTTAACCTTGAAATGATCTCCAAATTGTCAATTAGAGTTCATGAGGAGGCATTTGTGGTATTTATGGGTTCAATTTGATAAATTGATGGTTCGGGATTAAAATGGCTCAATACGGTTCAAGTTGGTTAAGAGACCCATTTTGGGTTGGTTTAAATTGGCTCATGATTTTCACTCAATTCCCACCCATTTGACTTTAATTAGTCTTAATTTCATTCCTAAAGATGTTTTGGAAGGTTGAATTTTGAATTGGAAAGCATTCGGTGCGACCCTATGTGCATACCTGAGCTTAGCGACGGTGGTGCATAGCGGTTAGCTGCCTTTGTAAAACCTAACCATGCAACCATGGCTAGGTATTTTTGTCCTAAAATGTCTCAAATTACATTCCTTTTCGAAACACAGTCGTTTTGGCTTTCATTTCGTCAAAATCGGAGTTGATTTGACCCCCAAAACACATTTGGAAGCCGAAAGGGCTCAAATAAGGCAATTGCTGATGGCGCGCTCGGGTGACCACCTGGGGCTTAGCAGCTAACTGCCCAGCCCAGGTGGTCAGCCGCCCAAGGCCAGGTGGTTAGCCGCCCAGCCCTGGGTGGTCAGCTGAGGGACTTCGTCATTTTTAGGGTTTTTTGGTACTCCTTCCTATTTTGACGTATTTTTCCGCCTCCAGCCGCCATCCCTCCTTATTTTTAGCCCTATTTGACCTACTTGAGCCCCAAAGAAGTCTCTAATGACCCTTGGATTGATATTTACGGTTTTAATCCCAACCATTGGTTGATTCCCCTTAAACCCTATAAATACCCCACTATGCTTCAGCATTAGAGGAGGCACCTAGAGGCAATCACAGCAATCCTTAAGGCATTCTAACCTAATTTCTGAAGAAAGAGAGTAAGAGAGAGTTCCAAAGGAGAGCTAGGGTTTGTGTGGAGGCTTGAAGGAGAGTGTTTCAAGAGGAGAAGAAGTCTCTACAGCTACAAGGGGACATCCACCATAGGTATACCTCTTTTCTCTTTATGCTGAAATTAAGGTTTCACTTAGAATAATTCTATTACATGTTCAAGATAGTATTTTTATCATGTGTTGATGCTTGTAACAGTTAATATACATGGTTTAAATGTTATTCATAATGCGTTATGCATGTAATTGGATTATTTCATGTGGTTTAATGCATAGTTGGGATTTTAGGGTTTCTATTGTGCTGAAATTAGAATAGCTCTATTTCATGTTCAAGTTGGCATTTTTTATCATGTGTTAATACTTCTATTGGTTAATATTCATGACTAAAATGTTATCCTTGAGGAGTTATGCATGTTATAATGTTATTCCATGTGATATTATGCATAGTTGTGATTCTAGGGTTTCTAATGTCTTTTTTAGGGTTTTGCATTGAATAGCTATTATTTCATGTTCAAGCTTGCATTTTTATCATGTGTTGATGCTTTCATTAGTTAATACATATGATTAGAATGTCATTTATGTTTAGTTTTGCATGATTTAGGGCTGTTTCACATAGTTTAAAGCATGTGTGTGAGTTTAGGATTTCTTTTGTCCTTGTTTTAGGTTTGTTGCATATAGCATAGTAGTTTAGGCTTTTTGTTGTCTTTTTCTTCATAGTTGCTGTATATGTATTGCATATAGAATAGCTATGATGATTTTCTGCATTCATGGTAGTGGATTTTAGGGTTTTATGCATGTCATGGTTCTAGGATTGCATTAGGGTTTATATTATTTCACTGTTTATGTTATATGCATTATTAGTGGATGATTTTAGGCGCTTATACTATTCTGTCTAGATTTGTATTTTCTTCTTTTGGTTTGTTTTGAGCACATGTAAGGGTGCAAACATGGGTGGTAATCGCTTTATTGCAAATAAGGTCGTTATTGCTTAAGCTTGCCATTGCTCGGAGATATTGCACAAGGTAAGTAGGGTTTAAAAGTGCCCTAATTCACTTTTTCTTCCTTTATCCTCTCTCTTCTCCCTCTTTAGGGTTATTTCCTAATATGAGTCTATGGTAATAATTAGAGGTTTCCTTGATTAAATAAATTACCTTTTTATCAAAGTTTCCATCTTGTGGAAGTTATTTCTATTTCAAACTTAGTTTAAATACCAGATTTTATATCTTTCAAATAAGGAAACCTAGGGTTTTTACCATAGGTTTATATTAGGATTTAACCCTAATTCTTTTCGAACTACGTGGACTTTGATCCATGTATTTCACTACATGGTACGTAGGCGCTTTGAGGTTCAAGTCCGCCTTAGGATCTAAGTATCCTAGTTTAGTTTAGTTTTTCTTTGTTTTGTTTGTTTGTTATGGATGGATATATGATATGCATGCAACTCTTGTGATGATGTCTTGCTGATTTTTGTATGGTAAGATCTTGATTTAGCCCAAATGAACTAAGGGACTGAAAGGGTGACATGGGCGCCTATAGGCTATGCCTAGAACCTTCCCATGTCATAACTTAGCCTCCGAATCCATGATTTCTTTGGTTTCCAAAAGACTGTTTTTGCCTTTCCTTTTTAAACATGGAGTCATTCTTTTGTTTTCTTAAAACAAAATTGGTTTTTAGGGTTTTCCTTGTTTCCTTTAAAAAATAAGGTGGCGACTCCTTTTTCTTTTTCAACCTATTTTCTTTTCAATCCTTGTGGGCCACTTTCCGGGGTTCACACATACATATATGTGTATCTGTGATACGTACCCCTCAGGTTTGAATGCTTCCAATATCAACACAGCAATTCCCTTCTCGCAGCTTTGGATTACAACATTCAACACTCTTTTCTCTCTTCTGGTTGTCTGGTGTTTTGGAGGGTATTTGGTTTCTCTCATTCTCTCTTTCTGGCCGTTCTCTCTTTAGCCTCTCTCAGATCTATTCCAAAAAAGGAAGTCCTCTCCTCTCAAAATCGTCCTCTCCTCCAAATGAGCCCCCTTCTCCTGTCCCATCATTCGAGTATAAATAGGGTTCAATTAGGTTTTGAAAATCATCTCCTGACTGGCCCATCCCCTACCCATGCTGGGAACACCCGTGGGAATCTCCCCACTCCCCAAACTCTCCCCCATGCTCTTATGTTTAGTGGGAGACAGATCTGAAGATTCCTGAAAAAGGCATAGGATGCGTACGCATGGAAATATGGTGCGTACGCACCACCATTGGTGTGTACGCATGAAATGTAAAAAGGCAGTATTTTCCTATTGTAATCTTGACGACTCATTGGGAATTGCTTTGTCATTATCTCAAAACATACAATAAACCTCATCATTGGGTTTCTAAAATATGTGACTTCAAATTAATTAGGTGGTACAAAATAGGGTGTCTACAGTTGCCCCTCTTTCGATTTCACTTGCTCCTTCGAGTGATGTCGAAAGATTCCATAGACCCAATCATTTTGACCGCCTAACAACTCAAAATCAAATGTAACCATGTATGGGGTCTGTCACACCCCATTTTTGTCACCTTAGCTAGGACATATCATTTCATGTAGGATTTTGAGTCCTTTTTGAGTCTAGTCTTTTGCATTGAGTTTCTATGGCATTGAATATCATGTGTATGAATTTTGAAGTGATTTGGAGTTCATTTCGATGGTCAATAAGAACTTTTGCGACTTTAAGGGCATAATCGTCTTTTAAGCCGTATATTTTCCATTTGACTTTGGAATGAATCCCGAGTCATTCCCTCGAGTTCATATGAGTTCATAGAGTCCATATAGAGGTTCAATTTCATGAATTAATGGTTTAAGATCAATTCGGCTCGTAATGGTTCGGGTTGGCTAAAAGACCCTTTCTTGGTTTGCTCAAATTGACTCATTAGACCCATTCAATTTTCTCTCATTTAACTTCAATTGGGCTTTATTTATGTCCTAAACATGTTTAGAAAGATCAATTTTCGATTGGGAAAGCATTTGATTCGACCTTGTGTACAAACCCAGCTTAGCGACGGTGAAGCACCATGGTTAACCACCTTTGTAAAACCTAACCATGCACCCATGGTTGAGGATTTTTGTCCTAAAATGCCTAAAAATGTGTTTCCCTTCGAAACACGGTCGTTTTGGCTTTTATTTCGTCAAAATCGGACTTAATTTGAAGATTTTAGGACTTCTGAAGCAAGTAGAAGTCAAAACCGAAGCAGAAATAGAGGACCCTCGGGTAACCGTCAGGGGCTGGACGGTCAGCCGTCCAAGCCTAGACGGCTAACCGTCCAGGCCTAGTTGGTCACCCAAGGAATCCTTTTTTAACTCGAACTCTGACTCTATCTTCCCTCTTTTGACGGTTTCCTCTGCCAAAACAACTTGTCTGAGCTTAAGAGTGTGTAGGTTTGAGTTTTTTGAGCACCAAGAGAGTCTCTAATAGCCCTAGGATCATTATTTAGTGAATTAATCCTAGCCATTGGTTTAGGGGGTCAGTTCTCTATATAAAGGACATGATATTCAGCACATAGGGAGAGGTTAATTGCATTTTACACTTAGAGAGAGAGGGAGCTACGAGTTTGGAGAGCTAGAAGGACTTCAAGAGGAGGCTCTTCAACCCCAAGCAAGCAAGGAAACAAGAGGATTGAAGACAAGGAAGAGTCTACAAGAGGTAAGCATGTCTCTTCAATGCTGAACATGAATTTCTGCTTCTCCTTCTTCTCTTTCTTCTTCTTCTTTTAAGATAGTTATGGTGCATGAGATTATTCTTCTTATGGATGGAATTCAATGTTTATGTGATGTTATATGAATGATTTTAGGATAGTTTATGGCTTTATATGCTTGATAATCCCTGGTTTACCAAGGATTTGATAGCCATATTCGTTCTATCTTCTTAAATCATGCATAGTTCACATGTTTAGGTTGCTGTGATTATTATCATGTTTGGATGCTCCTGTTAGTTAATATATGTTATATGAATGATATTCATGATAATTTGAGCATGTCTTAGAGTCGTTTCATAGGTTTTAATGCATAGTTGTGAGATTAGGGTTTCGATAACCCTGAAATTCCGTAGGTCTTATACAGCATGCTTAGCTTAGTTTTTTGAGCTGTTGCTCATTATAGTCATTCTATATATGCTGCATATAGTTGAATCATGCTAGGTTTGCATTCATGTAGTATATTTTATAGGGTTTTTGGAGACATTATCCTTTTCTAAGGATAATTATCCTTTTCGTTGAATGAGGTTTTGCATGAGAGTCTTCTGTGATGTGTTTAAGCATGAAATCTCTTCTGTTGTGTTCTAGGGTATATATTTTACGTAGGATATGCTGATTGCACCTCCCCATAATGACTTTCTTACATGAAATTATCTTAGGATAGTTTCGCTTAAGAAAGCTCGCCGTAGGGAGGCCTATTTTCATATTTTACATAAAATATCATCCTTTTGGTTAGAATATGCTTTGTTATCATGTTTATTGATGTTATTGGAGTCTCCCATGCTTGTTAGTGTATCTTTCATAGGTTTTTATGCATGTTAGTCGAGTCATTGCATGTAGGATTGAGTTAGAGTCCTTAGTTATTCATTATTCTTGTTGTTTGCATGATTAATGGATAATTTTAGGCATCTTCATGGTTCTGTCCAGAATGGTATATTGCTCTTTTTGCATGGTTTTGTGCACTTGTAAGGGTGCAAACAGGTACAATGCTTATCCTATTGCAAATAGGGCTGCTATGGTCTGAAATGGCTAATGATTGGAGCTTATGCGCTCAAGTAAGTAGGGTTTGAAGGTGCCCCAATTCACCTTTCTTTTTCTTTCTTTTCTCTTCTCCCTCCTAGGGTTACTTCTTAATACAAGCTTATAGTAATTATCAAAGGTTTCCTTCAATAATAAATTCTGGTTTTTTTATCAAGGTTTCCATTTTGTGGAAGTTTTCCTAAATTCAAACTTGTTTATTCAATTCTCTTTCAAATGAGGAAACCTAGGGTATTTACTATAGGTTCGTATTAGGTTGTAACCCTATTCTTTTCGAACTACGTGGACTTTGATCCATGTATTTCGCTGCACGGTACGTAGGCGCTCTTCGTGGGCTCAAGTCCGTTCTAGGATCCAAGTATCCTAGGCTTTTTCTTTTCTTTTCTTCTTTTTTTTTTTTGTTTTGTTTTATTTGAGTGATTATGCATGGATGATTGGATGGAATATATGATATGCATGCTGCCTTGTGATGATATATGATGATATTTGAGTGGAAAAGATATTAAGTTAGCCCAATCAAATTAAGAGACCATCTCGGGCGATGTGGGTGCCTATTGGCTTTTGCCCAGAACCTTCCCACGTCGTAACTTAGCCCTCGAATCCAATTTTCTGGTTTCAAAGACTTTGCTTTTCCTTTAATGGAGTCATGTGGTTTTGAAAATAAAACATTTTTGTGGTTTTCCTCTTTTCCCTGAAAAATGAGGTGGCGATTCCCTTTTTGTTTGTTGTCTTTCATACCTATTATCATTTTTGCCAAACCCTTGTGGGCCGCGCTTTTTCGTGGGTTCACAGTTTGGCGACTCCACTGGGGATGTCGAGGGCTAGACTCATTTAATTTGATTGGGCTAAATTAATTTCTTATTGTTAATTAAAATCAATCACATTGCATCCGCTTGATTGTGTGCTTTCATTTATTGCATTGTGTGCGCTATTATTGCATGATTACTCGATTGTCCCTCGATGTAGCCTTGCCAACTGATAGCCTAGTTCGACCTTGGTTTTCCTGATTCCATGTGTTGGGCGAAGCTATCAAACCTCTCTTGCCAAGTACCCTTGGGCTTGCCCTTGCGTATATCAAATGGATCAATCACGTACTGTTGGATCCACGCGACATTCCTGATGTCACATGTGGTTAGGTATAAAGATTGGTACAAGCAAAGTTGAGGACCCTAGCCTACCCTCTTAAAAGAAAGAATTGCATGTAATGGGCCTTCTAGGACACCGTTGGATCACCTATATGCACACACATTTGTTATGATGATATGCTGCCGTGTTTGTGATGTGTTGCCATGCTTTGTTGATTGAGTGGGTAATTAAAGGAAACTTTACATCATACATCCTTAATACGTACCCTTCCCTATGACCCCCGCAAAGGAAATTGGTTAAGAGAACTAATTAAGGGTGTACGTTGTAAAGATTTTAAGATAATTATGGAATCTTAGGATGGACCCTTAGGCTGAAAAATTGAGTATTTGCCCTATGTTAGAGGGAGAGACGTGCTGGCTTGGATCCGCGATCAACAAGGGGGCCTAATCAGTGCTGATTCCGTCACTGAGTCGGATATGGCTGAGGAAAGAACTAGCAACCGGGGTTTCAACCTTGAGGCCGCTTTGAAAGCTATCATGGAAAAGCTTGACCACACTACCCAGGTATCCGAGACCGCACTCAAGTTAGCTTAAGACCTTCAACAGAAGAACTCTGAACCTGAATCTAGGGCCCGTGCCACTGATAACAATTAAGGATCCAATGATTCCGAATCTGCTGAGGAACCATTAGGAGAAGGGGGAGAGCCACATCAAGAGAGAGCTCAACCGTCCTGGCAAACAAGGTCGAGGCCTTAGAACGAACTCTGAGGGGAATCCGCAGGTCTGATGATATAGTGGACATCCGCACTTTGTCCTTGTTCCCAAAGGCTCGCATCCCGTTACAATTCAAGATCCTGGAGTTGGAAAAATTCGATGGGATAGGCTGTCCTAAGACCCACCTCAAGATGTATGTGAGAGCTATGCACCCCCGAGGGGCGAACGATGAGTTATTGGCTCAAATGTTTCACGAGTTATTAGCGAGTTCCGCCTTGAAATGGTTTTTGTCATTAGAGGAAAACAGAACCAAGACTTGGGAGGATGTGTGCAATGCATTCACGGACCATTACAAGTATAACACTGAAGTGGATGTCACGCGAAGGGACTTGGAAACCACTAAGCAAGGGGTTAATGAGACTTTCTCCGCCTTCATCACTACGTAGAGACAAAAGGCTTCCAAGATGACAGACAGACCGAATAAGGAAGAACAGATTCAGTTGGTGGTGAAGAATTTGTTGCTCGTATATCATAAGCATCTCTTTGGTCACTACTTCCCGAACTTCAAGGCTCTTGTTGGGGCCGGCACACAAGTTGAAGATGCAATCGCCAATGGAACAATCAAAACGGAGGAGATCCAAAGGAGTCGAAGGACAAACTTTGGGGGAAAACCCAATGCTGAGGTCAATACCATTACCCAACCCACTCGCCCTTTCTCTCTAAATGACTCCACCTCACCTCGCCAATTCACCGAGCTATACATGCCACTCGAAATAGTTTTGAAAAGCTGAGAAGCCGTGACCTCCTGAAACCCCTCGACCCAAGGCCTCCACCAAACCCATTGCCCAAGAACTACAATGAAAATGAATATTGCAAGTTCCACCAAGCCAAAGGCCATCTAACCAATCGTTGTTACCGCTCCGCCATGAAATCCAAGATTTGCTCGACAAGCAGATCATTTCACCACCCACCGCACCAAATCGCCCAAATGTCACTCGAAATCCCCTCCCCACTCACAATGTGCCTTCTCCCAACAACATAAATGCCATCGAGCTTAGCTCGTCCCAATCCCATCAACCCATAAGGCAATACACGCCGCTTCCCATGACCTTGACTCAAGTTTTCCACCAATGTTGTTATAAAGGGCTCATATTGCCATGCCATTCAAAGCCGAGGCCTTCGACTCCTCACCAATTCTGTTTGTACCATCAGGCGCCCGGACATGATACGGAGGACTGTGTTATACTGAAAACGGTAGTTCAAGACCTTATTGATCAAAAGGTTTTGGTATTGCCAAAGAAGTCCATGCAGCGACAATTGAAAGAAAGTTTCGAGGCAGGAGATCCTAAAGTGGGTTTGTTGGGAGAGTCGTCCAGAAAGTTTGATTACTATGTACTCTACCCCGACCCCATCCCTGATGAACCTATAATCCCCACAGGTTGGGATGAGTTACCAGAGGAAGTCCAAATGGAAGAGATCGACACAATCACATGGGATGACCTCATGGGTGATGTAGGTGAGATTGATGATATGTGGATGAGCGATGACGAGGTGGAGCACATAACTAGAGGGGGTCGCCATTTCAAGCCTCCGCACTTAGAATCTGACAACCTATTGGGGGACTTGGAAGGAAATCGCCACCTCGACCTGCAAGAAGAGGAGGACGAAGTGCTTAGGCAATTGAGAAAGACTAATGCCAACATCACTATATGGGGTTTGCTCATGGCCTCTTATAAGCATAGGCAGACTATCTTGAAGTTGCTCAACCAGATACAGGTTCCTTGCTGCGACTTTAATAATGCTCCCAAGTGCAGGATGTCGCGAAGTAATAAATTCTCGGTGAGTCCGAGGTCGAACCACAGGGAAGGGGAATAATTAACAGAAAAGATTGAGAAAAGATTTTAAAAATTTGGTTGCTTGGTTGCAGAGAATTAGTTTAATTGAAAACAATAATTTAAAAGCACTAAGGTTCAGAGGTCCACTCACAACAAGTATTAGTTATTTACTAACGACTCAATTTTATAACTCAACTGAGATTCATACGAAGGATGACCCCAGTCGGATGATGTAACAATTAATTTTATTCAAAACAATTCTAAAAATATGGATTCATAAGATTGATTGATTTAATGCATGAGAAAACTAGTAATTTAATTCGCAGGGAATTCTAAGCATTCACCGTACCCGGAGTTAACGATAAATAAAAGAATTATACAGAATAAATACTTTGCAAAATAATCAAAATCAATCAAAATTATAAAACCTTACATTAAATCCATGAAAGAGTCCTTAAACAAATACCAAATAATTGTTGTGGCTTCACTCCTAGCCTTAGCAAAACGTTTAGCTACTCATGATAATTGAAAACTAGAAAACTAAAAAGAAGTAGAAGAAGAAGAACAAGAGAGGTGTTTGTAGAAGAGAAGAGGAGAAGTAATATATAGAGGTGCAGCCACCTTTTCCTTTCCATGTGATCTTAGGGTTTCCAAGAGAAAGAGGAGAAAAATTAGGAAACAAATTAGGAATCCCGGTTTTTTCCAGCAGGGCTAACTTGTAACCCGTTTTTGACCTACTAAACGTTGAAATCACGAAAAATTCGTGAAATACAATATTGTAGGGCTTCAAATCAGCTTTCCAGGGACACCAATTTCGCATCAATTGGACTTTGGAGTCAAAAGTTATGACCAAAATACGGTAACTGCTCCAAACTTCCTTTTTAATCTTCTTTCCAACTTTGGGGTTGCCAATTTCTTTGCTAAAATCTTCTAAAATTAATGCACTTCAACCTTACAAAGCTTCCATATAATTCCAAATAAATTTAGAATGCTTGACCATAGGAAATTGGCTTCCTACAAAAATAAAACACACATTAATACACCACTTTAAGCATAAGAGCATGTATCAAGAGAATTCATGTATAATGTGTAAAATGCAGAATTAAGTGCCAAATAAATATGATAATGCCTACTGAAAGTATAACATTAATGCAATTTTAAGCTATTATCATTCCTGTTGACACATCTCCAGAAAATTTGGTGAACTTGGTGAATCCAACCTCGAAGAACTCAACCATTGTGTTCTCAGAGGCAGACCTACCTAAAAGTGGACCTAGCCATTCGCAAGCCATGTACATCACTATCGACATCATGGGAAAGAGAGTTCCAACAGTCCTGATTGATAATGGTTCAGCTCTTAATGTGTGCCCTCTCAGAACTGCCACTGTCTTGGGGTTGGATCCAACAGACTTCATGCCATCCGGGCAAACAGTGAGAGCCTATGATAACACCCGCAGAGAAGTGATTGGAGTGGTCACTTTGCCGCTGATTATGGGGCCTACAGAATTCAGAGTGGAGTTCCAAGTGCTGGATGTCCCGTCGTGCTTCAATCTCTTGTTAGGAAGACCTTGGATTCATCCTGTAGGGGCTGTCCCTTTTTCATTACACCAAAAAGTCAAGTTCCCTTATGAAGGGGCTATCGTCACACTTCAAGGTGATTATGACTTAAAGTTGTCGGGGGTACCCATTTGCGAGATCAAGCCCGAGCTCGTTGGAGCACCATTGTCTGGGTTCGAGTATGTTCAATGCATAGAGAAAGAGCCGGAACAGAGAGAGTTGATACCTCTCAACTTTTGCCCTCATGGCAATTTGCATGTGGGGAACATAATGAAGAAAATGAGTTTCTTCCCTGGCATGGGACTAGAACGCCGTCAGCAAGGCATACCGGTATCTGTTCAGAGCCGCATTGTCACCTACACCTTCGGATTGGGGTATGAGCCTTCCAAAAAGGACCGTATGGAGATGTTGCAGAGAAGCAGAGAAAGGGTCAAAGCAAAAGCAGAAGGAAGGGTGCCAGATATCCGAATCTCGCCATACCGACCTACTTTGAATGGTTACTTTGTTAAGGAAGGGGAGGACTTTCTATTCTGTGGATTTCCCGAACCATCCATTGACAAAGCAACCAAGGTGAGAGTTCCGGGGTTTGAAATATTCTTCACTGAGTGGTATCCCATCACCGCAATGATGGTTGATGATGAAGGAATCAATGATAGCTATTGGGAAGAGAAGAGCGAGGACTGGGCAGAATAGATGGATTCAGAAGCCATGGTTACAATGTTTCAAGATACGGTTCTTGCTGTGGAGGAATCGGATCTCAAGTGTTCTTCAATTCACCATGCAGCCATACCGCTCCTTAATTGGTATCTTGAAGAGGGTACCATTGCAGAAGTTCTTAAGGGCGAGGATCTTGACTTACCTGATAGTAGCTTGTAGGTTCCTTAGTAGCTTGTCTTAACTTTCCTTTTAAATAAAGTGTGTCCGCCTAGCCCACCTTGTGGAGTTAGGAGTCGTTCCCTAGTTGTGGCACATGTGTTTTCTTTTCTTTGTTTTGTTTTGTTAGTTCAGTCAATAAAGTGTGTTTCTTTTCATTATTTGCAGTGTTTCCTTTCTCTCTTCTATGGATATCTATGGCATGGATATAGATCCTAGGAATGACGTCCCCCTGGAGCTCGTCGAGCAAAGGAAAAGGGGTGTTACCGAACCTAACATGGATGAATTGGAATCAATCAATCTAGGGACAGATGAACTGCCAAGGATAATTAAAATTGGGATAACTCTCTCGCCTGCTGAAAAAGGAAAATTGATAATACTTCTAAAAGCCAATGTAGAGGCCTTCGCATGGTCTTATGAGGATATGCTTGGTATTGATCCAGATATAGTGCAACATTATATCCCCACTAATCCCACTAAAAAGCCTATAAAGCAAAAATTAATAAGATTAAAACCAGAATGGGCTTTGAAAGTAAAAGAAGAGGTAACTAAACAATTAGATGCCGGGTTTCTCCAAGTTGTGGAGTACCCTGAATGGCTGTCTAACATAGTGCCTGTGCCTAAAAAAGATGGGAAAGTGCGAATGTGTGTTGACTTCCGCGACCTTAATGCTGCGAGCCCAAAGGATGATTTCCCTCTACCACATATCGATGTATTGGTGGACAGTACGGCAGGCCATGCTGTTCTCTCCTTCATGGATGGGTTCTCCGGTTACAACCAGATAAAGATGGCACCTCGAGACATGGAAAAGACGGCTTTTATCACGCAGTGGGGCACGTATTGCTATAAGGTAATGCTTTTTGGCTTGAGAAATGCTGGGGCTACTTACCAAAGAGCTGCTACGACCCTATTGCATGATATAATCCATAAAGAAGTAGAGGTGTATGTGGACGATATGATAGTCAAATCTGTAGACCGGGAAGGACATTTCGCGGCATTGGAGAAATTCTTAGAACGGGCAAAGAAGTACAACCTCCGACTGAATCCTCAGAAGTGCGCCTTCGGAGTCACCGCAGGGAAGCTGTTGGGTTTCATGATCACTCAGAGGGGAATTGAAGTTGATCCAGGGAAGATAAAAGCTATCACGGAGATGGAGCCACCAAGAACGGAAAAGCAGATCCGGGGTTTTCCGGGGAGAGTTCAATACATAAGTCGTTTTATCGCTAATCTGACCATGGTATGCGAGCCAATTTTCAAGCTACTTAAAAAGGGCGTTTCCAAGGAATGGAATGAGGATTGTCAAGAAGCCTTTGAGACCATTAAAAGGTATCTGAGCAACCCCCCAATCTTGGTTCCCCTGCGGCAAGGTGAACCATTACTGCTATATTTAACGGTTACCGAAACCGCGACGGGAGCTATGATAGCTCAATACCTTAAAGGGTCGAAAAAGGAAAATGCCATCTATTACTTGAGCAAGAAAATGACAAATTATGAAGTAAAGTACAATGCGTTATAAAAGGCTTGCGTAGCATTGGTTTGGGCCACCCAGAAACTCCGTCATTACATGATGTCTTTTGAAGTCCTATTGATAAGTCGATTGGATCCTTTGAAGTATTTGCTAGAAAAACCAGTGCTATCATACAGGACCGCTCGTTGGTCGCTTCTTCTCAATGAGTTCGACATAAAGTACTTGGCGCAGAAGTCTGTTAAAGGAAGTGTCATTGCAGACCATTTGGCAAGCTGCCCTGTGTCATCATCAACCCAATTCAATGACGAGTTCCCCGACGAAGATATCCTGGAAATCAAGAAGAGGGTTTGGAAAGTCTACTTCGACGGAGCTACAAACAGAAGAGGTTATGGCATAGGAGTGCTACTGGTCTCGCCTGAGGAAGCCTTCACACCTTTAGCAGTCAAATTGGGGTTCGAAGCCACCAACAACATAGCGGAGTATAAGGCCTGCATCTTAGCATTGGAAGCTGCGTTAGAGTTGGGGATAAAAGAACTAGAGGTGTTCGGAGATTCATCATTGATCATTTATCAGATAAAAGGGGAGTGGAAGACTCGCGATGAGAAGCTGTTGCCCTATCATGCCTATTTGGAAGCACTAACTAAAGAGTTCTCGGAGATCGAGTTCAATTACCTGTCGAGAAACAAGAATCAGTTCGCTGATGCCTTAGCAACTCTAGCGTCAATGGTGGAAATACCAGAAGGGGGAAGCGTGAAACCGCTCATGATCGAATGCAGAGAGAAACCTGTTTATTGCTGTTCCATTCGAGAAGGAGAGGTAACAGATAACCACCCTTGGTTTTATGACATAAGAAGGGTCATTGAGGAAAGGGAATATCCGGAGGAAGCATCTCGCGTGGATAGGAGAACACTGAGAAGATTGGCAAGCCATTATGTGGTATGCGGAGGAAAACTGTATCGGGGGTCTTACGACGGAATCCACTTGCTGTGTGTCATGGAGGAAGAAGCTAGGAAACTCATCAAAGAAATCCATGAAGGAGTGGGGGCTCCGCATATGAATGGATACATGTTGGCTAAGAAGATCATGAGACTAGGGTATTACTGGTCTACAATGGAAAGGGATTGCTATGCCTACGTTAAGAAGTGCCATAAGTGTCAACTCTTCGCCAACGGACAACACTTGCCTTCCATGCCCTTAATAAGCATGTCAACTCCGTGGCCGTTTGCAGTATGGGGAATAGATATCATCGGACAGATTAAGCCGAAGGCATCCAACGGTCATGAATACATCCTGGTAGCCATCGATTACTTCACCAAGTGGGTGGAAGCAGCTTCCTTCAAAGTTTTGAATGCTAAAAAGGTGGCGCATTTCATACAGCTCAACATTATCTACCGATATGGGGTACCGCATGAGGTCATTTCAGATAATGGTCAGCATTTCCAGAAGGAGACCAAAGAACTCTTGCAGAAGTACAAGATCGTTCACCACTTGTCGTCCCCATATCGCCCGCAGACAAACGGCGCAGTGGAAGCCGCCAACAAGAACATCAAGAAGATATTACAAAAAACGGCTGACACATACATTGATTGGCATGAGAAACTACCATTGGCATTATGGGGGTACAGAACGTCAGTCAGATCATCGATAGGGGCTACGCCGTATCCTCTAGTGTATGGGATGGAGGCTGTTCTGCTAGTGGAATTAGAAGTTCCTTCGTTAAGGGTTGCTGTGGAAAGTCAGCTGGCAGAGGTGGACTGGATTAAAGGTCATTATGATGAGTTGGCATTGCTAGATGAAAGGTGATTGAGGGCTCTCTACTATGTGCAAGGATACCAGAGAAGAGTCGCAAGGGCGTTCAACAAACATGTCAAAGACAGAGGCTTGAAGAAAGGGGATTTAGTATTGAAAGAGATCCGAGCTCCAATTTTCGATCCACGAGGAAAGTTCAAACCGAGTTGGGGTGGACCGTACGTCATCAAGGAGATATTGCCAGCAGGGGCTGTTCGACTTATGGATTTGGATGGGATCGAGTTCGCTCGTCCTACCAATTTGGATCAATTAAAGAAGTATTATGTATAAAGCCTGCTAGGTTGAAAACCTGTAAAGGCGGCCTAGGCAAAAGTTAAGGCATTTGAACTACGAGGACCTGATTCCCCAAAAGAAAAAAAAAGAAAAAAAAAAAAGAAGAAAAAGAAAAAGAAAAAAAGAAGAAAAAAAGAAAAAAGCGGGGATACGTAGGCAGCCCATAAAGTTACATTGGGTGCGGTCCAAACAACACAATCGCAGAAATCTCGAAAGTAGATTATTATTGGCAATTTATTTGAAACTAATTGTTTGACATAACAATTTATTGGTGTTAAGTAAAGGAACTATTGACATGCCATAGATATTCTATTCCTTGAGTCTTTAAGTCCTCTTGAGTTTCTTCAGAGTCGTCTTGTGTGTCTTCTTTCTTTCTCTTTCGAGTCTCCTTTTCTTTCGTAAGTCATGGTCGTGGGATGCCTCTACTGCCTCAAGAATGTCTTCTCTGCAAAGTCCAAGTCTTGTGTCCTTGATAAGGTCATAAATTCTTTCTCAGCGAGAAGTTTCCCTTTCGCCCAAATCATCCTTCAACCATTGCTTGTATTCTTTACTCATCTCGAAAGGTCCTTCAGTGTTGGCAATCCGAGTCAATTTCAGGTCTGTAGGCCAGCGAGTCCTCGCCCACTTGATTATGGTAGGACCGACAGGTTCCACAGAGCAACACAAGGACGGTATGGTTTGCATGGCGCCCATCTGGCGAAGAATTCTCGAAGTCCAATAGAAGGAAGTCGATCTCAGTCCGATGAGTTTGACAAAAGCACACCCCGAGGTTTGAAAAAGTACCTGCCCTTTACACCCCCATGTGAAGACGTACCATTTGATGTTTCGCCACGACAGTGTGTGGAAGTAACCCAACCAATCTCATAAAGAGAATGGCCCAGGGAGTTCAACTCGGCGTAGACAGAAGTGCTGGGGCTTGTATGGATTGATAGTGGTGGGAGATAGAAAGTTCAAGCGCTCGAGTAGCCACATTTGCAGTAAAAAGGGGCTACCTTCTAAAAGCGCTTTGGGGTTGCCATGAACTTTGTCTAAACCATTCAAGGTTTCAGCTAATACCAAGGGTCTCATAGAATATATCCACTTTTGTTTATTTTGTTACATCATATACTTCTTGGAAATTGATTTTTTTTCCTTTGTTTTATAGATGGCAAAAAATTTGAAAGCTCTAAATCTCACAAGATGTTTTGGCTTGATTGAAATTCCCGACTTTTCCACATTTGCAGCTTTGGAGATATTGATTCTTAAAGATTGTGAAGCACTGGTTCAAATTGACCCATCAATTGGGAATGTAACAAGTTTGAGAGTGCTTGACATTTCAAGGACTTCCATAAGAGAGTTACCTGATGCTATTGGTATTCTAGAGAAGCTTGAAGAGATAAATGCCTCAAATTGTGATGAATTGCGAGGTGAATTTCCTGATATTAAGAGACTATCCTCTCCGAGAATCTTGAATTTATGTTGGACCATGATTTCTAGCCTACCAAGGAGCATTTGTGAGCTTTCTAGCCTCCAAACTCTTGATTTAAGCTTCGGAGAGCTCCAATGGTTGCCAAAGCTTCCCTCTAGTTTAACGAGTCTACATGTCACATGAAAATCAATGAAGATATTCCCTAATCTTTCTAAACTGAATGGTTTTAAGAAGTCGTACTTATCCTATTGTTATGATCTAGTGGAAATTCCTATAGATATTGAGAAATTATTCAAATTGGAGATCTTGAGTTTAGGCCAAACCAGCATTAGTAGCTTACCAGCAGAGATTGGTCACCTTCCTCAGCTCAAGATACTCAATGTAGGTTCCGTGAATCTTCAGTACATTCAGAGGCTTCCTTCAAGTTTATTCAAACTATCTATTTACGACCGTAAATCTATTGAAAGATTACTGGATTTGTCAAATTTGAAAAATATGTCTACCTTGTTTCTGGGTGCTCTAAGCTAATGCAGATTCAAGGCCTTGGGAAATTAAAATCATTGACGAATTTGATCGGAAATGATTGTGAAAAGCTAGCTAAGCTTACGGACTTGAGAAGTTAGAATCTTTAAGGTACTTGTTCGTATCAAATTGTGAATCCCTACAAAGATTACCAAATCTCTCAAACTTGATGGTTGGGAGAATTTAATTGTGAACATGTCATACTGCACATCACTGGAAAGGATACTGGATCTGTCAAACCTGAAGAAATTAAAGAAATTAAGACTTAGTGGTAACAGAGTAGGAATAAATGAACTTTTCCTTATATCTTTCCATTAATCAATAAATGTATATATATACAAAATGAGAGTAAACAAAAGATTTGTTAAAGATCCTACAAACTAGAGAGGTTAAAACTGACTCCTAAGATTGCTATGTATAGCTAACATAGATTCAAATTTGAATAAATTACAAGAAACTCTTCAGATTAAGATTAAGGAGAACAGTCTCCTAAGATTGAGGATAGATAACAGTATGCTATCATGCCCGCTCAAGATGGAGTGCGGGAAAGAAGTCCAATCTTGACTTTGATTTCAAGAAAATGTTGTCGAGGAAGAGGCTTGGTAAGAGCATCAGCAATTTGATCTTCAGAGGAAACATGAGCAACTCAAAAAGCACCACTTTGGACTTGATCTCGAATAAAATGAAAATCAATTGCAACATGCTTCATTCTTCAGTGAAAAACTAGGTTGGAACAGATTTGGGTAGCCCCAACATTATCACAATATATTACTGGACAGCAGGGAAGCTTAATACTAAAATCAGATAAAAGATAACAAAGCCAATTTAGTTCAGCAGCAGTATTAGCAACAGATACTCTACCTCAGTGGACGATCTAGTTGCAGTCTTTTGCTTTTTAGAACTCCAGGAGACAGGAGTTTTGCCAAGATAAATAATATAGGCCCTGTGGAGCAGAACGTGTCTTTGTCTCCTGCCCAATCAGCATCAGAAAAGGCATTCAAACTGAGAGATGAGTCAGAAAACGCATGTAAACTAATGGAGGAGTGCTGATAGATCTGTAATCTATCATCAATGGTACCAACCAGATAGCGTAAGAGTCGCTTTACAAAGGACCAATGCTCAGTTGTTGGGTAATGCATATACTGTGAGAGTTTGTTGACAGCAAAAGCAATATCTAGCCGTGTGATTAGTAAATACTGAAGGTCGCCAACCACTTGTCGATATTCAGATGGATCAGATAGAGGAGAGCCCGAATTTAACATGAGAGGAGGGCTGGTTGGTATGGGAGTGAGAACAGATTTGGCATCATGCATTTGTGTCTGAGTTAAAAGGTCCATAATATAACGCCGTTGAGAGAATAACACACCGTTTTTGTTGGGGACAACCTCTACACCCAGAAAATAAGTTAAGAGCCCAAGATCCTTAAGTGAAAACCGTCAAGCAAGAGCTGTCACAAATTGATTGACTATGGCAGTAGTGTTACCCGTAAAAATTATGTCATCTACATATACAAGTAGATATAGAATATGACCAGCAGTATTGAAGACAAATAGAGAAGCATTAGCATGTGAATTCTTAAATCTAGAAGAAAGAAGAAAATTTCGCAGTTCCTGATACCAGGCCCGAAGAGCTTGTTTCAGGCCATAGATTGCTTTTCTGAGTTTGCATACATGCGATGGATTGTCTTTATCAACAAATCCTTGTGGTTGGGATATGTAGACATTTTCAGAAAGGTTTCCTTGAAGGAAAGCATTGTTGACATCAAGTTTTCTTAATGACCAGCCACGACTCACGGCTAGACTGAGCACAACACGAATGGAGGTTGGTTTAACCACAGGGCTGAATGTGTCATGATAGTCTATTCCAGGACGTTGGTGAAAGCCCTTTGCTACAAGATGAGCTTTGAACCTGTCAACAGAACCATTAGATTTGCATTTAGTTCTAAAAATCCACTTATATCCAACTAGATTGTAGCATGTAACAAGGGGAACTAATTCCCATGTTCCATTCTTGACCAAAGCATCATACTCTTCATACATAGTGTAAGAGCCACGGGCTGGTGCGGCCCTGGATGTGTACGCTATTGCAAAGCGCTAACGTGTCGGGAGTCGCCACCTAATTTAGCTTTGGGAACTGATCATACCGTTCTGGGGAATTCAATTTCAAATTCGACGTATTCGGGCCAGAGATTCAGAGTTCACAACTAAGGTACAATGTTGGGAAGGTGTTAAGCACCCAACAATGCCCGATAAAAAACCGGCCTCTGTAAATGATTGTTGGCTTTATTTAACCCGGAGTATTTAATTGAATTTCAATCTTAAGCACACAATTTATGAAATGACATGCCAATCATATGAAAGATGATGTGAGTAAAATGAGAAAGAAGCTATAATACATAGCAAAAAAAGATATACAAGAGATGAGATATACAGGTTCACATTTGATGATACTAATGATGAACTAATCAAAACCAGGGTAAATCATGATAAATATTATAGGCATTTAATATTACAAAGGGACATGATGATAACTGAAGTTATTGAAAGAATGGTCAAGGATGCGTACGCAATATGAATAAATGCGTACACATGTTTATGCGTATGCAACTTAACATAATGCGTACGCATACGTTTACTATGCTCTTACCTCTGATCTCAGCACGGGCTGAAATTGCACGCATCAGTTTTCATTTTGTTAGGGACCAACTTCTTTTTAACTTATCTCAATCATTGCTTAACCATATTTAATGATTCAAAACCCGGATTGGAATTCTCATAGTATACTACAAGCACACATAATTCATTTACACAGATATTTACAGAATCATGGTCATGTTTGAGTTCAAAATGTGGGGTTTATAACCCGGCGACTGTCCGGTTCATACAAAATAGAAAATAATTAATGATATATACCTACTGAATACATCATGGTTAATCCTCGATGTACTCTTTAGTGTTTAAAAGAAAGAATAATAAATATTGGAGTGAGAATAACTTACTCTCAGGTTTGAGTACCTCCGATATCGACGCAACAATTCCCACCTTGTCACCTTAGATTGCAGCTCTAAATTCCTTTGGTCTCTCATTGGTTTTCTAGTGTTTGGGTGAGTGTCTAATGGATGATTTCATTTCTTTCTTTCCATGGGTTTCTGACTGGTTTTCTCACTGATGTCTTAACTCTTCAATGTTTTAACTCGAATGATTTTTCTGAACCCCTTTCTTTGTTCAGAAGAGTCCTTATTTATAGACTGCGGTAAGTCGGTTCTTCTCATTGAAACCACAATCGCACCCATGTGACCCAAGAAATCAGCAAGCGGCTGGTTCCCTTGTTTTGTTCCCCATACATTTCAAATTCAAGTGGCCGCCGAAACCTTTTCTCTCTACCCCATGCTTATCAGACTTGGGTGAAACATTAGTGCTGGAATTTGGGGAAGTGACAGAATGTGCGTACGCATGCAATAAGATTGCGTACGCATAAATCTGTACACATACAATGTACATGCGTACGTAGGAGGTATACAGACAGGTTCTCAAGCTGCAATCTAAGCGACTCGTCGAGAATTGCTTTGTCAATTTCTTGGGACACACAATAAACCTCATCATCGGGATTCCAAATCGGGCAATCTCATATCTGATTGGGCGATACAAAATGGTGTGTCTACACATAGCCCGACGCCATTGAGGATCTTTTAGAGCTTGGATCACTATGGTTGGTTCAAGGTCATTGGGTTTTGAGAGTTGAGTGTGAAGGTTCATTTTTTTGGGAGGTTTGTGGATGTTGTTCTGGGCTCTAGTGGTCATTTTGTGAGTGGGTTGGGGATGAGTTTCAGGTGGGTCAATGCTGGATGTTGGGTGGGGAGAAGTTATGTGAGGGACATTTCTTGGTGAGGTGGTTGCAGCCGAGGTGGTGGGAATGGGTGATAACTCAGGAGCTTCGCTAGAGAGCTGCTGAGGAGTGTCCACTGCTGATGGTGTATGGAGTGGCGAAATTAGAGTTGTGGAGTGGGGAATCCAAGTGGTAATAGAGTTGGGTTGGTCTTGTCTAATCCAGAGAATATGTTCTGGATTTGGGCTAGTGGTGCTATTTTGAGTGAGGGTGGTTGTTGGACATGGTTTTGATCCATCAACATAGCCTAGGAGGTCATACCCAATGAATAGGGTGTGAAATTGCAATTTCCAGGAGATGTAGTTGCTGGATGTGAGTTTAAGAGGAGTTTGTGCAGCCACGTTAATGGTGATGAGGGTATTATGAGTTTCATTGGTGTTGTGAATGGTAGTGTGGGAAGAGTTGGTGGTCATGGTTGGTAGAGAGGGGAGGGAAAAAAAATAGCTATCACTTAGATGTGCTCTGATACCATAACAGAGTAGGAATTAATGAACTTTTCCTCATATCTTTCCATTAATCAATAAACGTACATATATACAAAATGAGAGTAACCAAAAGATTTGTTAAAGATCCTATAAACTAGAGAGGTTAAAACTGACTCCTAATATTGCTATGTACAGCTAACAAGGATTCAAATTTGAATAAATTACAAGAAACTCTTCAGATTAAGATTAAGGAGAACAGACTCCTAAGATTGAGGATAGATAACAGTCTGCTATTAAGTGGTTGGGAGAATTTAAGTGTGATCCAAGGATTTGAGGAACTGGAATCCTTAGAAATGTTGGACATCGCAAGTTGCAAAATCGAGAAATCTCCTGATTTGTCAAACCTAAAAAGTTTTAAAAAGTTGGTTGCTCGTGACTGTTAGAAACTTACTAAGATCCTGGGACTTGAGGAATTGAAATCCGTAACCTTGTTAGACATTTCTGGATGCAAGTTGATTGAAAATTCACTGAATCTGCCAAACAAATCAATACTTATGAATTTTGAGGAGGCATTGCAGTGGAGAGTCAAAAAGGCTATGGAGGCAAAGCTGTAGAAGTTTATAGCAAGTGGAGGGATCAGATCGCCTGGTATATCTCAATTTTCTGTTGAATTACTATTTTCTCTTTGCAAGAGGGATTTTCCTTGACTGCTTGCTGATTATGTTTTCTCTCTATTTTCTCTCTTTGCAAAGTAAAATATCTCCAACAGAGAATCCCCCTAATGATCAGGACATGGTAAGGCTCTCTATACTCTGGTTGTTTGTTCTTTTGTTTGTTCCCATACCTTCACACAACTGTAAACTTATTGAATTTTAGAACCATTTTGATCTTTTGATCACATACGCATTCGTGATCATTTTTCTTTTCAATTCTTCTCTTTTATTTTGTTTGAAAGGGATTCTACTGAGCAGTAAAAGGGAATAGGCTGCTCCGCTGCTCTATACATGTCTATCTTGTTTGTAGCAGAACAATGTGAATGAAATAAAGGGCTTCCGGTTACTTATCCGAAGAGAACAAATAAAAAAAATTATAAAAAAAATTAAATTTAAAAATAAAAAAGAGAGAGAGAGAAGAGGGGGGCGGGGGGGGCGGCCGGGGGGGGGGGGGGGGGAGGGCGCTTGCTGTCAGAGAAAACAGTATATGTGGTTTGCTTTTATACACTTGTGGTTAATTACAACCTTTTTTTTTTTTATAAACTGTCCAAGCAAAATACAAGTATCTCTTAATAAGTTTTGTACAGGCTTGGGGATATTTTTGTTACTACTAATTTTTATACTACTATCTCGTAGTCTCTTGCTTTCATTAAATTTCTCAGCATCTTTGTTGATTGCCGTCAAAATCCTTTCCCTCAATGCACCATAGCTTCTGCTATAGTGAATTGTGTGCTTTACTGCATACATGGAAAGATTAACCATAAACAAACCATCTTCATTTCTCCAAGCAGCACAAATTCTTGCTCCATCCAGACAACCTGCCCAGACTCCCTCAATAGTCAAAATTGAGCTTGGAACAATTCCTTAGGTGGCTGTTCTCATTTCATATAACTATTTGTTTATTGGTATCATGTTACATCATTATTTTGCATTTCTTTTGCTCTATAATTATAAGGAAGATCAAATTCAATGCACTCTGATGTAATTCTGTGGGCTAAACTGAGACGGTAAGTGTACCTATCTGTTAGTATTATTGTGAAGCCATGGGTTCAGATTAGTGAAACTTAGCATTAAAATTAATAATAATAATAAATAGTTTCTGATTAGCGAAAGCAAAGTTAATAGGAAAAATGAATTTGTAATTATCTTCTATTTAAGTAGAATCAATGTTTTTTATTCACACCTAGTTGACTAGATGATGATTAGGCTGATAGTCTAAGCAGCCAAACATGAACTTTTGTGGGCCAACTTCTATCATATAGATTTTAGACACCCCTAGTTCTTTTGTTACATGTTTGTTTAACATAGAACAAAGTCATGCGGATAAAAATGGGGAAGAGAGAAAATACGAAGTATGAATGTAGAAGAAGAAGAAATCTTCCATTATTGCAAATTCTCTAGTGGAAGCTCTTGCCTGAGAGAGTGAGAGGGGCTTCCAAGACAGGCAGACATTGTTCTGTATTGCCATTTTTGTGTGCTCACTTGCAATTGGTTTTATTGGTTTTTGTGTCCGTGCAGAAGTATATTAGCAGTCATTCGGGGATATCGTTGATAGAAACATAGGAAGGTGAATAGTGGGAGAGGAAAAGTGAATATAGAGTATCCTAGTGCACCTGATTTTTCCCAAGTTCATTTTGATCTTGCCACACAACACTATAAATTAAAGGCCTGTTTGGTTGTCCAAATGGAAATTAAACAATTATAATGTATTTTAACATTTTACATAATATTAAAGGTACGAATCCATCAGGTTGAATGAGGTTATGTTAAAAAATTGGAACCTTCATTATTTTGTTGATGTTACAAGATCGATTTTTAGAAATTCATGAATGTTACTATTTTGAAGTTCCACTCTCATTTGTGATGATGACCAACATTCTCTTAAATACTTTCATTCAAGGTAACTAATATATGCCTCCATTACTAGTTAAAATATATTAACTTGTTTGATTGCCTCGCCCAAACAGATCGTAAGTTTTTCGATCCTAGTTTTTTGCCATAATTTGTTTCGATTAGTTAAAGTGTCTTTGTCAATTTTCCAAGGTGAGTCAAGCCGATATTCAGGCTTGGTTCATGTTCGATCAACTCAAGCATGTTCATATATGAGCCAAATTGAGGTATTAATTAACCCCATCCGAAATTCAATCCCGCGTCAATATCTAACAACCCTAACTTTTGCTAATGCAAAAATAGCACTTAAACCATTCTTCAAGAGCTTAATCAAGTTTTCCATAAAACACAAAGGAACCGAGGTCGTATTGCTTAAGCCTAAGGCTGCAGCCCATTGCACCACACAACTTTGGTCTCAAAGCCCAAAAAGCTGCAATCCAATAGCCCAATAGGCTAGTAAAGTACAAAGGTTGTCAACATCATTAAAAGGGTGAGATCAAATTATCGAAACCATAACAAATGGCATAGTAGTTTAGTAGTATTTTTCTCACTTATTGAGTGAGCGATTTCAAATTCAAGTTTATAAAGAAATATTGGTACTCATTTGTTGGTATTAGGAGAACTAAGGATATAGGTAAATTCTATTGACCGTCAAAAAATAAAAAAAATAAAAAAATAATTATCCAAATCATAAAGATAACCTTATGGTCTAATGGCACTTCTACCCCTTATACGGGAGGAGGTTGTAGGTTTGATTGTTAGGGATTAGTGTATGAATGTTGTAATGAAATTTCTTACCCATGTTACCCAAAATAAATAAATAAATAAATAAAAGTGTATATATGAAATGAGGATGAAATATATACTGTGTTTATATAGTGCATGCACATAACAAATAGGTTTATCCAAAAAAAAGAAGCACATAAGAAATAGGAGCAAATGATAAGTTTCATCCGGCAAGGCTAGTCAGATAGCCTCAAGCCCTCAGCGAATACCCACAACTTAATGCACCTTAATGGTCACATGTATAACGGTCAAATGAAAATTTCACTCATAACTATAATACAATATTTTATTAAAATACCACAAGTCTTCTTTCAGACAAAGTATGTTCTGCCATAGAATTCCACCAAAAATGATCAAGCAATGCAAGTTGTTTTTATTTAATTATTATTATTTTTTAAAAAAGACAAAGAGACAACCGTGCAGCCACCGCCCACTGGCCACCCTTACACCACCAATGGCAAGATTGGTATTTTTATTTAAAATACAGATTCCTGACTTACTTGCCCTTTTTTTTTTTTTTTTTTTTTTGGTTCCGTAGGTTAATTCTTGTCATTTTCCATTTGGAAAAAAGAAGCCTGAGAAGAAAATGACCAACTACCTACTCTAATAGATGATTGATTAGCCCATGGCTCATTTGTTCGAGCTGAGTACGATAAACTACTGAAATTAATAAATTATCATAGTCAAGAAATCCAAGGCAAAGCCTAAAATACAAATTCCTGACTTCTTAGCAAAATTTTTTTTTTTGGGAGGTCCGCAAGTTCCTGGCATTTTCCCTTTGGAAAAAGAAACCCGATAAGAAAATGACCTACCACCCACTCTAATAAATGATTGATTAGCTCATGGCTCATTTGTTTGGGTTCAACAGGATCAACTCCTAAAATTAGCATGACTATCCTTACTCAAGCCGGAATTGATGCTTGATAAAATTATATAAGTATTTCAAAACAACCAATCTAATACACTACTAATGTGGAAACCAGGCTTACATTTTCACAATTTTTTTTAAAAATAATAATAATAAAGAATGCACAATGATATATGGTGTTAATTAATAGAGCATAATCGATCTAGGGCCTAATTTAAAGGGCCTAAAGCAAAGCCTGATAAGCTGATACCAAACAAGACCCCATAAATGCATAAAGTCTGATACCAAACAAGCCCTAACATTAATTTTATTCCAAGACTAATATTTCACATCATTTTTTAATTTATTACAGATTCCTATCCAACAGATATTATTACTAATCACTTATAGGTTACTTTTTTTGTTCTGTTGTACGCAATTTTAATTAATGGCACCGTATAAAATTTTACGATAAGTTTGCCTTCAATTGTGAAACTAAAGATCCACTAACCATATTCCCTTATGCTTCCCATTCAAATTAAGGTTACTCATCATCTAAACCTTCTTACCAATTTCTTGCTCCATGCAACTCTCCTTCTTAAACAGATCAAACCTGTTGCAAACTTATGATAACATTTAGTGGGCAATTTACGACAATGAATGCTCTGTTTTGTGCCAACAGCTAGATCGATCAACATCCTGCATTTGCAGCCCTGAAGGTAAAATGTTGTTGCCTACAATGGTAAACCATTAGTTCCAACACAATGCCATCTTTCATTGGACCTACATGGTTGAAATGCTTTGAATAAACTTCACTATCCTTACACTCAATGCATTTTATTTCAAGTTTGTCGTTCTCAACTACAGCATATATCAAAGCGCAATTTTACTTTCCCCAGATATCCCGCAAGCTAATGAACTTCAAGTTGGTAAGTCATATATGAGGAGTACATGCAAACAATATAGAACTTCTTACCTATTTTATGATATTTATAATTTTATAGTATAGCCTTGATGGTCTACAAGTTGTTCTAGAAATTTACAATGGTCTGTGATCTTGTCAAAATCAATTACCCATAGGATGCAATATTTGTATATAGTAGTAGTACGGGCCGGGTGTCGTATCACAGGGACTGTACTGGGATTATGTTAATTTTGAAAATTGATTTCTAAAATAATTCACAAAGAATAAATTTGTGGTTTTGAAATCTACTAACTAAAAATAATAAAAAAAATACTTAGAGGCTCGAATCCACCACTAATCTTGTAAAAATGATTTTATTGTAATATGTTTCAAAGATTCATTATTTGGTATGAGCATAACTCATTGCAGATACAAGCCCAATGATGTCATCAAGAAATATTCATATATTTGTAAATTAGGTATGACTCATAAAAGATATAGCACGGACTGTCTCACCTACTCTACTCTAAACTAATTTGTAGGCACGACCCGTCTTGTCTAAGCATAAACCATCTTAATCTTTAAATATATGTACAGTGAAAACTATTGCATAATCATTGCATTTAAAATCACAGAAATTAAAAACAATTTGAAATAGAAACACTAAAACCGATTGTATCGTACAATCCTCCTAGTTATGCAATCCTCCTACACAAATAACTAATTCAAAACACACAAAAATAAAATACACCTTATTTAATTAGGGCTTCATCTACACCCTAAGACAAAGAATAAATTAGCTAATTGGCCAGAGTCCAACCACTGTACATTGTCCCTCGACTCTGAATCTCTCATTCTGTACGCAGCTCCTGCAATTTATAAGGAAGGATCCGATGGAAAACCTACTCATCTTCCTCTTCTTTGAATATTTTTATGCTGACCATTTCTTTCCTTTTGTTGGTCGTCCCATTTATCCCAGCAGCCACACCATTCACACGTCCCTATCCCTTCTTTTTTTCTTTCTGTTTTTTAATTCGCCACATGTCGCCGTCCCACCTTGTTTTGTTTCTTTTGTTTCTTAATGCTCTCTTAACATCCCACGCACCTTTCATTATTTTCATAAAGAAAAAGAAACAATTGAAGACAGCAATCTTTCAAACCTTTAAGAATAAAACAAAGTAAAGATTGGTTCTCATTTTTTTATAGCCGTCCTCTTCTCAAGTGGGTCTCCCACTTCTTCATTTTTCTTTCTTAGTCCGTAGAAGCCTATCCCCATCGTACCCCCAATTAACTTTCTTTGAATATATCACAAGAACAAGTGGACAAATTCTGCCAGCTATTCAGATTTCTGCAATTAAGTTCATTTTCAGCTCATTTTTTACTTGAAAAAAAGATTAAATCAGGAAATTCCATAAAGTACAAAGTTGGAGTCATTCAAGCCGTTTTTTCCAAAGCCACCTATACAAAGTTGTAGTCCTTCAAGTAGTTTTTTCCAAAGCCACCTTTTTTTGTTTCTTTTGTTTCTTAATGCTCTCTTAACATCCCACGCACCTTTCATTATTTTCATAAAGAAAAAGAAACAATTGAAGACGGCAATCTTTCAAACCTTTAAGAATAAAACAAAGATTGGTTCTCATTTTTTATAGCCGTCCTCTTCTCAAGTGGGTCTCCCACTTCTTCATTTTTCTTTCTTAGTCCGTAGAAGCCTATCCCCATCGTACCCCCAATTAACTTTCTTTGAATATATCACAAGAACAAGTGGACAAATTCTGCTAGCTATTCAGATTTCTGCAATTAAGTCCATTTTCAGCTCATTTTTTACTTGAAAAAAAAAATTGAATCAGGAAATTCCATAAGGTACAAAGTTGTAGTCCTTTAAGTCGTTTTTTCCAAAGCCACCTATACAAAGTTGTAGTCCTTCAAGTCGTTTTTTCCAAAGCCACCAATTTCGCCCAAATAGGATATGGGAATCACAAGTTATAGCTAGATTACTAAAACCTGTTCTATCTGTCCAATTTGGTGACCGATTTTGGGGTCACGAATTTCCTTACTTAAACTTTAAATTTCAACTGCTTAAATCTTCAAAATTGTTGACCCAACTCTTATTTAAGCTCCATGAAATTCTAGGCAAGTGGAAAACCCACTTTAATTCATTGGCTTAAGTGGACCCAATTATCATCTTTTTGGTGTAGAATCATCAACCCATCAAATATAGGGACAAAATGGGTATCTACACACTCCAAATTGCATTTATTAGCTTAAATGGACCCAATTGTCATCTTTTTGGTGTAAACTCGTTAACCCCTGCAATAAATCAAAAAACACTTTAAACACACCAAACTAAATGTAATAAAATAACTAGAAAATATAAATTAGGGCTAGTTTCAGTGAATATTTTGTGCTTCTCAATCTGGTTTCCAATTAATGGCTTAATGTAAATGTATGTGGTGGTAGAACCTAAGGTCGCAAATATTATCTTGGGTAAATTCACAAACTATGCATGACACTGTCTCTCAACGCAAGGCGTAATTTGGCAAATGAATGGCGCATGGCATGCCCGCCATATATCTTAGTGAACTATAGTTGTTAGTCAGCAATGATCGATGGCTCCCATTGGCAAGCTTACCTGCTTGCTTGTCTTCTTTGTCAAAAATGGTGACTCAATAGAGCCACTAAAGGCAACAGTAAGAAAAGGATATCTTCCATGTTAATGCCTCAATCCGGCCATACCTCAATTTCAACGATAATTACAAGAAAACAAAGTACGACTTATAAGTTTAACTCTTTGTCACGCATATATCTCTTTTCAAGTTGTTAGTTTTGTTTCTTTAGATCCTATTGTTAGTGAAAATTCTACCAATGATGTCTCTAATTATCCAATTGCTATTTGATGATGAGTGAGGTCTTGCATCCAACATGCAATTTCTAATTTTGTTTCTTATCATTCATTTAGGGTTTGTTTGGTTGTCCAATTCAAAATAATGGCATTTAATTAATTCTTTAAAATAGTGACATTTTATGAATTGATTCTTGTCATTCATCCAACATGCAAGAAAATGATGGTTATCATCACAAATAAGAATGAAAATTCAAAATAATGGCATTTCATAAATTTCTTAAAATTGATTATACAACATCAATTATAGTGATAATTCAAACATTTTAAAATATTTTAATTCAAGGTGATGGATTTGTACCTTCAACCTTATGTAAAATTTCCTGAACTTTTTAATTTTAAATTTAAATTAGATAACCAAATAGACCCTTACCATTTTGTCGTGCTTTGGTTTCAAAGTTGTCTTTTATATATGTTCCTTAGAATTTCAAGGATTCATTTGTAAAATCATAATTATTGCATGTGAAAAATTTGCTTCAAGATGAGGTTAATTTTTTGTTAGCTAGACATGCATGGCCACATATCTAGTCATATGAAGATGTAGACTAGGCGAAATAATGACCTACCACCTACCCTTGCCTTGCAGTTCAAATAATTAATGAGGCTGTGGCCCATTTTTCAAGCGCAGCAGGGCCAACCACAAGAAATTTCAAATTTTCATGTACCAATCGCAGGCCAGTAGTAATAAGAATCCGGTATACATAACATGTACGCCTATCATTTTCCAAGCTTGCATTTTCACAATTAAAAAGGAAAAAAAATTATGTTAACGAAGAATAATTGGCTCAGGCCTGATTTGAATGGCTTAAAAGTCCCCTCTGAGGGGTCCCTTTCTTGTCACCCTCAATTTTATTTGTACCCTCATTTATATTAAGTTTTTAAGGTGTTTTGAAAAATATAAAAATTGGTCATATAGTATACTAAAAATATCATTTTAAAGAATGTTTTTCTAAAATCTGTTGTTTAAGTGGATTTTACAAAATAATCAATGAAAGTCATTTAAGAAAAAAAACTCTCTATTTGCAGTTCGGATTATCATTTGAGTGCTTGATGAAATGTCCTAATATCAACTGTCATTGATTAGAGCCAGAATCAAATTTGTTACTACTAATAAAAAAGCAGGAAGACAGATTATTATGTATGGCTCACTTTGTACTGAGGAAACTTTCTTTTACCCACAACGGCACAAAGTTTTCTCGCTCTATTTTCTCTATGTGTGGCTTTTCACCGCACTTTATCTTTGTGTATGTGGGGAGGCAATCCGCTGAAAAAATTTTCAGCGTAAGGTTGTTAGTTTAAGTTTTAGGGATCGCTATTTAAATCATGTAATGAAATTTCTTACCCATGTTAGCCTAAAAAAAAAAAAACAGAAAGACAAAGAAGTGCTTACATTTATAGTGAAGATGGTCAAACAAGCACTAAGCCAATTGAGAAAGCATAGGTAGTTTTTTTTCAGGAATTACAAGAAAAAATTAGAAACAAAAATCACAATAAATAGTAACGAAATGGTATTATTGTAAAAGTAAAGTGATTGATTGAGGCATGGATATTTCATTCTTTTTAAGACGATTCATGTCTCTACATAAACTAATCCAATATGGACTCAGCCAAAAACAAAAAGAAGAAAGAACCCCCCTTCCCCTCTTTTCTCCAAAATGGGTCAAATTTCATCTCAAATTTCCAGATGGTTTGTATTGACCTATGAGGCAAGAAGTTGTTACAAAAAGTTATTTTCAGTATGAAAGGCATTGTTTATTTTTGAAGAAAATGAGACCAAAACTTTCTTCAAAGTTAACTTACTGGCATCTGTTTTTTCTTGGTCCGCAGGTTTATGGCATTTTCCCTTTGGAAAAAGGAGCCCGAGAAGAAAATGACCTACCACCTACTCTTATAAATAATTGACTCGCCCAAAAACAGAATTTTCAACACGCTGAAAGAATTTTCTACGTATCTAGGCGCATCTACGTCTTGTTCTAGAAGACACGCAACTTAAATGTACGAAAGAAGTTGTTTGTATTGACCTAGGAGGCAAGAAGTTGTTTCAAAAAGTTATTTTCTTTTTTCAGTGTGAAAGGGATTCTTTATTTTTTATGAAGAAAATGAAGATCAAAACATTCTTCGAAGTTAAAGACATGGAAGAAATCCAAGGCAAGCGCTAAAGTATAGGCTCCTGACTTACTGGCATTTTTTTTATCTTGGTCCGTAGGTTCGTGGCATTTTCCCCTTGGAAAAAGGGGCCCAAGAAGAAAATGACCTACCACCAACTCTTATAAATAATTGACTAGCCCAGGGCTCATTTGTTCGAGCTCAGTAGGATCAACTACTGAAATTAGCATGACTATGCTGGCTCAAGCCGACCCGTCTTGTGGCTTGAGTCTAATATATAATACATTCTAAAAAGTAAAAACTGACAAAATTGATGTTTGATAAAATTATATAAGTATTCCAAAACAACCGATCTAACACAGTACTAATAATATCAAAGCCAGGCTTGCATTTTCACAAATTTTAAAAAAAGAAAAAAGCACAAAGATGGTGTTTAATAAAGCATAATTGGTCTAGGACCTAATTTAAAGGGCTAAAAGCCAAGCCTGAAGGTAAATGTTGTCGCCTATAATGGTAAACCATTAGTTCCAACACAATACTGTCTTTCATTTCAACTACATAATTGAAATGCTTTGAATAAACTTTACTATCCTTACACTCAATGGATTATTAGGCCTATACCTTTTTTCAGCCTCTATGACATAGAAATATGCCACAAAAAACATCACACAATTCTTTTTTTATCATAATGCAAAATAGCATTAACACGATTTTCCAAAAGCTCAATCAAGTTTTTGATAAAACACAATGGAGATATTAGAGACAATGTCGTTGCAATGTTTACTATGATCTTAAGGGGAGATATAAGAGCCATAGACAAATTTGAAATTACCAAAATATCCCTTCTAAAAATTTGGCAGACCATATTGTTTTTGAGCCCTTGGACGCAAGATAACCAACCCACAAAACCTCAAACGATGGACAAGGCCATAATAGTTTTTGAGCGCATATAATTGATTCGCTTTAACAAATGATTTTATGAAACATAGAACCTCTTTCTAATATACGATCGATCTGCCTTTAACCCTATATATAGTTGGATTTTGTTATTATCCGTTAATAATGCTGATAGTGAATATTGTCAAACACGCATAGGTAGTCTTCTTCCTAACAAATTGTTTGTTCTGCCACAGAATCCTATTAAAATTGATCCAAGCAATGGCAAGCTGTTTTTATTTATTTATTGTCAGTTTTTTAAAGAGGCAAACATGCTACCACCAATGGCAAGATTGGTATTATTTTAAGTGTACGGGACCAAAAACAAAATGAAGAAAGAAAGAACCTCCTTCTCTCCCTCCCTATTCCCTAAAATGCGTCAAATTTCATCTCAACTTTCCAGATGGCTTGTATTGACCCGAGAGGCAAGAAGTAGTTCTCACTAAAGCTCTTGGAAAGGCATTTTTTATTTTTGAAAAAAAAAATAAAAAAATAAAACCTAAAGTTAAAGACAAGGAAGGAATCCAAGGCAAGCCTGACAAGAACCTCCCTATCTCTTTCTTCTTTCCTCTAAAACATAGAAGAAAATGACCCCACCACCTCCCATTGTCTTGCAGTCTAAAATCGAAATTGATGACCAGCCCATGGCCTATTTGTTGAGTCTAAACTCTAAATTGGGAACGGCTATTGCCCCCCTCATTTTTATCACACCCCCTAATGCTTTAGGTTTTTAAGGATTTATACGAAATATAAAAGGTTTTTATGAAAATTGACCACGTTGTCTACTATAAAACATCATTTTGAACAACTTTTCAAAAGAAAGCTTTTCCAAATCTATTGTTTAAGTAGACTTTTTGGCTATTTATAGTCTTTATTTCATTTTTTTATCAAAAGGTCTATTTAAACGATAAATTTTGAAAAAACTTTCTTCTATAAAGTTGTTCGAAATGATGTTTAATAATGGACAATGCCAATTTTTGTAAAAACTAAAGCCAAAACGAAAAGGGAGTTTGACAAAAATTAGGGTTACAATAGCCACTCCCCACAAGTTTGGTCACAAAGCCCAAAAAGCTGCAATCCAATAGCCCAATAGGCTAGTGGAGTACAAAGGTTGTCAACATCGTCAACATCATTAAAAGGGTGTGATCAAATTATCGAAATGATAACCAATGGTATAGTAGTCTAGTGATATTTTTCTCATTTAATGAGTGAGCGATTTTAGGTTCAAAATTATAGAAAAGTATTGATACCTATTTCTTGGTATTAGGGGAACTAAGGATATGGGTAAATTCTATTGATTGTCAAAAAAGAAAAAAAAAATTATCCAAATCATAAATATAGTCTTATGGTCTAATGGCACTTCTCCCCCTTATGCGGGAGGAGGTTGTAGGTTTGATTCTTAAGGATCAGTGTATGAATGTTGTAATGAAATTTCTTACCCATGTTACCCAAAATAAATAAATAAATAAAAGTATATGATCGAAATGAGGATGAATTATATACTTTGTTTATATAGTGCATGCACATAACAAATAGGAGCAAATGATAAGTTTCATCCGGCAAGGCTAGTCAAATTGCCTAAAGCCCTCAACGGATACCCACAACTTAATGCACCTTAAGGGTCACATGTATATGGTCACATGTATAATGGTCAAATGAAAAATTCACTCATAACTATGATACAATTTTTTATTAAAATACCACAAGTCTTCTTTCAGACAAAGTATGTTCTGCCTCAGAATTCCACCAAAAATGATCAAGCAATGCAAGTTGTTTTTATTTAATTATTATTATTTTTTAAAGAGACAAAGAAACAACCGTGCAGCCACCGCCCACCCCTACACCACCAAAGGCGAGATTGATATTTTCAATTAAAGTACAGATTCTTGACTTCCTGGCATTTTTTTATTTTTTATTTTTGTTTTTTTTGTCCGTAGGTTCCTGCCATTTTTCATTTGGAAAAAGAAACCCGAGAAGAAAATGACCAACCTCCTCCTCTAATAAATGATTGATTAGCCCATGACTCATTTATTCGAGCTCATAGGATCAATTATTGAAATTATTATAGTCAAGAAATCCAAGGCAAAGGCTAAAATACATATTCTTGACCTCCTAGCAATTTTTTTATTTTTTTTGGGGGGTCCACAGGTTCCTGGCATTTTCCCTTGGGCAAAAGAAACCCGTTAAGAAAATGACCAACCACCTACTCTAATAAATGATTGATTAGCTCATGGCTCATTTGTTTGGGCTTAATAGGATCAATTCCTGAAATTAGCATGACTGTCTAACTCAAACCGGAATTGATGCTTGATAAAATTATATAAGTATTTCAAAATAACCAATCTAATACACTACTAATGGGAAAACGAGGCTTACATTTTCACAAATGTTAAATAAAAAAAAAATGCACAAAGATGGTGTTAATTAATAAAGCATAATCGGTCTAGGGCCTAATTTAAAGGGCTTAAAGCCATGCCTGATAAGCTGATACCAAACAAGACCCCATAAATGCGTAAAGTCTGACACCAAGCAAGCCCTAACATTAGTTTTATTCCAAGACTAATATTTCACATCATTTTTTAAATTTATTACAGATTCCTATTCCACCAGATCGATATTATTACTAATCACTTATAGGTTACCTTTTTGTTCTGTTGTAGGCAGTTTTAATGGCACCGTATAAAATTTTACGATAGGAGGTTTGCCTTCAATTGTGAAACTAAAGATCCACTAACCATATTCCCTTATGCTTCCCATTCAAATTAAGGTTACTCATCATCTAAACCTTCTTACCAATTTCTCGCTCCATGCAACTCTCCTTCTTAAACAGATCAAACCTGTTACAAACTTATGATAACACTTAGTGGGCAATTTACGACAATGAATGCTTTGTTTTGTGCCAACAGCTATAGATCGATCGATCAACATCCTGCATTTGCAGCCCTGAAGGTAAAATGTTGTTGCCTATAATGGTAAACCATTAGTTCCAACACAATACCATCTTTCATTGCACCTACATGATTGAAATGCTTTGAATAAACTTCACTATCCTTACACTCAATGCATATATTTTATTTCAAGTTTGTCGTTCTCAACTACAGCATATATCAAAGCGTAATTTTACTTTCCCCAGATATCCTGGCAGGCTAATGAACTTCAAGCTGGTGAGTCATATGTGAGGAGTACAAGCAAACAATATAGAACCTCTTACCTATATTATGATATTTATAATTTTATAGTATAGCGTTGATGGTCTACAAGTTGTTCTAGAAATTTACTACAGTCTGGTTTCCAATTAATGGCTTAATATAAATGTATGTGGTGGTAGAACCTAAGGTCACAACTATTATCTTAGGTAAATTCACAAACTATACATGACACTGTCTCTTTATGCTAGGTAAAAGTGGTAACATCATATTCAAGAAAAGTATATTATCTTATTGATTTGCTTTACAATGTATACATTTATTTATGGGAAATAAATACGGTTTGGTGGTGATTCACTCGGCATGTGCAATCCTTGATATGTGGGATTGACTTTTGTGGTGATTCACTTAGCATGTGGGATTGCATTTGTCTGATTACTTACACTGGGCAGAGGCTCCAGCTCTATTTTATTTACAAGAACCCTTTTTGTATTGTTGGTTTGATTTTTGAATCAATGTTTTGTAGGAAGCGGGTGCAGTTGTGGGGAGCAGTGAGCTCTTGATTTGGGCCTATGAGCAAAAGAAGACAATTACCGGCCTAGACTTCGAGGCTCCGGTTGAGGTTTTATAACTTCGTCCTCTAGTTTGCAATTATTGCTAGTTTTTGTGTTGAATATAATTTAAAAATAAAAACATCATCATTACACTTTTAATTATATTAATAGATGGCATGCTCACTTTACATTTTAAAAATAAAAACATCATCACCACGGCACATGGCCTGCTCACCACGGCACATGCCCAACCCACCTCTCATCATATAACCATTCGGCACTTTCTTATTACACATCATATAGTGAATCTAATTCTCTTGTCTCATATTTCCATCACTCATTCATGAGTTTTTCTATTTTCATTGAGGTATATATTTTCATTGAGCATTGGGCGATTTAAGGTTTATGGGAAGTCTTAGTTGCACACAAGACTACTTGAAATATCATTGTATCTCGAGAGAGAAACATCATTCAAATCTAGTGTAAACAAGGGCATATTTTCTCTAAGGATAGCACTACACGCGTGCCTTGATCACAGGTTATTTCTACTCTTTTATGATGACATAAATATTTGGTTTATTGTTATTTCATATTATTTGTTATTACTAAAGTTTATAGAATTCCTTACCCTGTTAGAAGAAGAATTTCAACAATCTTAGAGAAAATATGTAGATAGGAATTTCTATAAATTTAGTTTTAACACATTGGAAAGTAGTGCTAGTCTGCTAGAGATTTTCAAGATGGACGACCACCATTCATTCTCGATGTCTCGTCATGAGTTTACATGACTGTTGATGTTACCATAGGCCAATAATAGAGATTTTAAATGGTCTGTCATTTTGGTGTTAATCCTTAACACTGCACTTCGTGAACTTGCTGCCCGGTGTGATTACTTGGGTGTTCTCTTGCAATTAGAGTGCCAAAAGATAGCAAGAGTATTCTAGTTAAATTTATATTGCTTGTTGAAACCTCTAGATGAACCTATACATGTTATTTCTGAATTGTCTATTCTGGATGCCGTCAAAATTTCAATTCATCTAAATGCTTTTGTTTCAATATGCACACCAATATACTGTATATGCTCTCGAATAAATAAATAAAAAATGATGATCTCAGTTTGTGAAATGGGCAGAACACGAGACCAAGCAAGTGGCCTGGCAGGCTGGCACTTGCTTTGCTTTTGATTTAGTACTTAAATTAATTAGCCTTTAAATTTCACTTTTGTAGACAGTAATGATTTCTTCAGCATGAATTCATGTGATTGTTTAATTATCTCTATTTGCATGATTAAACAAAATAATATAGAAAAGCATTTTAAGACATATGGGGTGCTTAGTATAAAATTTTATTTTGTTGATGGGTTGTTGAACTTTGTAGAAAACCGTGTAGAGCGAGTGGTCGGAGGCATGTGGACTCCCAGGGTTTTAGCTGTAAAGCAGCTTTTAATTTTTTTTTTCTTTTTTTGGTAAACTGGAAGTAATATAAATTAAGTAGAAGATTTCAATACATCATGAGGGTAAGAAGACCCTTTGGCATCAGTTTCAAGCTGTTCAACCATCCAAATAGGTGGAGCATCAAAAACAGTACAAATAAAACAAAAAATTGCTCCTTTCCTAGCTATAATATCAGCACATTTGTTGGACTTACAATAGTTATGCTTGAGTTTAATACTTGAGATGAGCTTTTAATCATACCAGGCATTAAATAAAATAAAATAAAATGTTGAAATCAATATGCACTTTGGATGAAATCACATGATATTTTGTGAATATATTACATGTTGGCTTTTACCATAAAATTGAAATGAAAATAAAATAATTTTTATGAGTTGTCATAAAACAATCCTGATTGTGGAATATTATGAATATTATTTCAATGTGCGGTTCTATTGAACAATGTTCATTGTATGTATCATTTAACAAAAATTGTTATAATGTGGGGGTGATAATTTGATGATGTACTTTGTTGCATATTATAAATCATTTCCATGTGAAATTATTATTTTATGTACGTGGTTCAATAGAATGCAAATTGTTTGGAAATCACGTGCTAATTTAGTGATTGACAATATTTATAAGAAAAATTGTGGGGATGCACAATATATTTGACATTATAACGGTGAATTTAAAAAAAGAAAAAACAAGAGATGAATGATATTTTGTCAATCTTGTATGTTGTAAAGTTGCCTTAATGCTATTTTCAGCATGTAACATAGAGGTATTAACATTAGAAATGCTAGTAAATAATTTTGCATTACGTTAGTATTTCAATTTCTCATAGGAATGAAAATAATGAAATAAAAATATTTCACAAATGTGATGGTGAATGATATTGATGTTATCTTGCTTGTATGGTGAAACTGCTTTATAAATTATTGACATGAATCTAGCAAGGTCAATAACATAAATTCATGATATACTCATGTTAATATTTTATACAGAATCATCTGTATTGAGAAAATAGAAGTGAAAAGCACAAACAGTGTTAAGAATCATACCATACATGTAAAGCATATATTTGAAATACACAATTTGGAGTATAAAATACGACTAAAAGCCATATTAAAAAAAATAAATAATAAATAAAGGAGGCATTATAAAATTGATATACTCAATAACTCTTTTTGAGTGATTACCTCAAGATTAGCGCATAGGCTAAATCCAAATCATTGAGGGAAATGAGACTAAAGCCTATAAAATAAGTCATCGCAGTGGACACCCAACCTCTATGATTGGAGATCCCATGAAGGAGGTTCAATGGCTAAAAGCGAAGCTGTGCGTGACTAGTAGGAGTACTAAAATATTTTGAGGGTATTCCTAGTCCCATGCCTATGATGATAGTGTTTAGAACTGTGATGGTTTAGGAAGAGTTGAGCTTTGAATGAGTCCAAGACAAGAATTCTGCGGGGTGTTGATCACAGATCACCCTTGGAGGCCTCACCTAAATGAGTATAGTAGTAGGGTCGCTACTGTGAGAAAATTGGTTATTCTTTAAAAATACTAATGATACAAGATACGTGCACATGACCGTTTAATGTGCAACCCATACCAGAACCTAGAAAATTGCCCGTACTCTATGTGTGTGGTACATTGAAATTTGAATTAAAGGACTTAGTTCATGACTTAGCTCACTACGGCTCCAAATGGATATTTACTAACATTAAGTGTAAGTTAAAACCTAGAAAGTAACTGCACCCATTGCACAATTGTAATTAATTAGCTAAGATTCCTTTAAGTGAATTAGCAATTAATCGAAATTAGCAAGTCAAATCGAGGTAGTTAACACTTTGAAACTAACTAAAGTTATTTATTTATTTATTTTTTGGGTAAGTGCTAAGGTTGTTCTCAGCAGTGTTATTAAACCCAGACCGAACCAAGTGGTTGGACCGGTGAACCGGTGACCCAGACACTAGATCGGTCCAGTTTTTCAGTTGGATCGGAAATCCATTTGGCCCAGACAAATCGGATTAAACCGGTCAACCCAAGCTCAACCCAAAGTGTAAACCCCTACGCCCAAGCCCAACCCAACCCATATTTCGGGTTAAACTTTCTTAGCCCAGGCTCAACCCGTGCTCAGGTTGGGCGGGCACGGGTTGGGCACGGGTTACATAGGTTGAGCGGATTGTACGAGTTAGCTTATTAATTTCATTTTTAGTAAACCTACTTTAATAAAATATAAATACATTGTTGCATATGCCTACAAATCTAATCATCCAAACTCAATTGATTAACCTGCTTCAATAAAATCAATGGTGTTACTTGTTAGTAGCCGATGGGGACTGGGGAAAGAAAAAAGAAGTGGTGGCAGAGTGCTCTGATGCCAAAATGATAAGAACTAACTCAGAAAAATAAGAAAAATTGACATTCATACACATTTATTTAAAGAGTCTTTTAAGTCAAACATGGATTATAATCCCATGATTCTTGGAAGTTTTACAGATTTTTTTTTTCTTTTTCTTGCTAAAAGATGAGATTTTATAGTTACAAACTGCTAGGTTGGGGCCAACAGTCTAAATAAAGCTCCCCCTTTACACCCCCCAAAAAAAAGGAAAAAACAGTAAAAGGTAATCTGGCTGCACATCTTTCTTCAGTCGATTTTACAAATCTCCAACAATTTTTCATACAAACCCCCTATGTCCATACCAAATGACCAATAGTTAAAAACCATATGATGTCATATTCAATGCATATAAAAATATTTTAAAAAATTATATATTATATAGGTCAGGTTCGGGTTGGGTTTGGGTTGCCCAACCCCCCTTCCCAAGCCCAACCCGATTTAAATCGGGTTGATATTTTCTAACCCAAACCCAAACCTATGTATGAAAACTATTTGTCCAACCCGTCAATTGACTAGGTTGGGTTCGGGTTGGGCGGGCTCAACCCACCCAAGTTGCAGCCCTAAGTGCTAAGGTTGTTCTCAGCAGTGTTATTAAACCCAGACCGAACCAAGCGGTTGGACCGGTGAACCGGTGACCCAGACACCAGATCGGTCCAGTTTTTCAGTTGGATCGGAAATCCATTTGGCCCGAACAAATCGGATTAAACCGGTTTAAACCATCGGTTTTTTGTGCGAACCAGATGCAAACCGGTCCGGTTGGACTGGTACTAATATTTAAAAATTTTACCATTTTGTGTATATGGGGACTAGAAACGGAGATGTACACACCCAAAGGAATTCTTAACCACTAGACTACCTAATGCTTATGTGAAAAACTTCACAACACATATTATTTAAAGTGTAAATGTATAAATTTTATTTTTTGGTATTATTTTAATTATTTATTATTATTTTAATTATATGACCGGTTCAACCGGTGACTTAACAGTTGAACTAGTGACCTGACCTCCAGATCGGGTCAATCACCAGTCTGGGTTTAATAACTATGGTTCTCAATATAAAGAAAGAGCACAACTGTCTCTTTAAAGTCAATGCTAAAGACATAGAAGGGCAAGCCTAACCAAAGAACTTCCTTGTCCCCTTCTGTTCCCTAAAACACGGAAGAAAATGACAGATCGGCCACCTCCCATTATCTCGCAGTCTAAAATCTAAATAATTGATGACTAGGCCATGGCTCATTTGTTTAGGCTCAGCAGGGACTAGGTTGGCTCAAGCCTATAAAATAAGTCATCGCAGTGGACACCCAACCTCTATGATTGGAGATCCCATGAAGGGGGTTCAATGGCTAAAAACGAAGCTGTGCGTGACTAGTAGGAGCACTAAAATATTTTGAGGGTATTCCTGGTCTCATGCCTATGATGATGATAGTGCTCAGAACTGTGATGGTTTAGGAAGAGTTAAACTTTGAATAAGTCCAAGGCAAAAATTTTGCGGGATGTTAATCACAGATCACCCTTAGAGGCCTCACCTAAGTGAGTATAGTATTAGGGTCGCTACTGTGAGAAAATTGGCTATTCTCTAAAAATACTCATGATATAAGATATATGCACATGACCGTTTAATGCGCAACCCACACTAGAACCTAGGAAATTGCCTGTACTCTGTGTGTGTGGTACATTGAAATTTGAATCAAAGGACCTAGTTCAAGACTTAACTTACTACAGCTCCAAATGGATATATATTTACTAACACTAAGTGTAATTTAAAACCTGGAAAGTAACTGCATCCATTGCACAATTGTAATTATTAGCTAGGATTCCTTTAAGTGAATAGCAATTAATCGAAATTAGCTAGTCAAATCAAGGTAGTCAACACTTCGAAACTAACTAAAGTTATTTATTTATTTATTTATTTATTTTTGGGTGAGTGCTAAGGTTGTTCTTGTATAAAGAAAGAGCGCAACTTTCTCTTTGAAGTCAATGCTAAAGACACGGAAGGAATCCAAGGCAAGCCTAACCAAAGAACTTCCCTATCCCCTTCTTTTGATAAATATGATATTTTTGTTGATCCAAGATTAAGAACCGCTTCGTTCATAAATATGATATTTTTGTTGATTAGCAATACAACTTTTTGGATCGAATAGCAACCGATATTGAATCAAATTGATTTTTGGTATGCATGGTCTACATAGAAAGACTATCTAATCCAATGTTGGGTTTCTCAAAATATGCTTCACAAATAGAGTTATAAAAATTTGTGTCAAATCTTGTGTCCACGGATCTAACCCTTTATAATTTTATAATATAGCCTTGATGGTCTACAAGTTGTTCTAGAAATTTACTATGGTCTGGTTTCCAATTAATGGCTTAATATAAATGTATGTGGTGGTAGAACCTAAGGTTGCAAGTATTATCTTAGGTAAATTCACAAACTATACATGACATTGTCTCTCTATGCTAGGTAAAAGTGGTAACGTACAACAGATTCAAGAAAAGTATATTATCTTATTGATTTGCTTTACAATGTATACATTTATTTATAGGAAAGAATGGACAACCTATAAAGAAAGGTACGTCAAAGACAGCAGCTTACCAAATCTCTAATTTTAAGGAGGAAAGAATATATATATATATGGTTGGTGGTGATTCAATTCTAATTAATGGCTTAATATAAATGTATGTGGTGCCTATGTCATTTTTCATTTTTCATTTTTCAGCCTCTATTATACAGAAATATGCCACAAAAACATCACACAGTTCTTTTTTTAATGGCAATGTAAAATAGCACTACCATGATTCTCCAAAAGCTTAATCAAGTTTTTTTTATAAAACACAATGGAACATCCCTTTAGTCCACGATTCTCATCTTTTTTTTTTTTTTTTTTTTTTTTTTTTATATGCTGTAGTTGAGAGCAACAAACTTGAAATAAAATCCATTGAGTGTAATGATAGTAAAGTTTATAAAACAAAGATGATTTTATGAAACACAGAACATCATTCTAATATACTCATAGCGATCAAGAAAGTCAAAAATGCATTAAGCCAATTGAAAAAGCATAGTGAACAAATTCTGTGTTCCACGGTAGAATCCCATTAAAATTTAATTATTTATTATTTGTTTTTAAAAGAGGCAAACATGCCACCACAAATGGCAAGATTGGTGTTCCCCCTTCTTTATTCTTTTAAAAAAATAAAGAAAGACCATAACTTTGTTTAGAGTTAAAGACGCGGAAGGAATCCATGGCAAAGCCCTAACGAAAGGTTTTCAATTTCTTCAGACAGAGAGGTGATCGAGCAGCTTGTATTGTGGATATGGATTGCGATCGGAATGAGAAGAAGCGAAAACGAAGCCCAAGTCCCAGCGCTGCTGAGAACACCTCATTTGCTTCCACCTCCGCCTCCACCTCCGCCTCTGCCTTAGTAGGGGAATACGAAGTCTTCCTGAGTTTCTACGGCAAAGACACTCGTGAGACCTTCACTGATTTCCTCTACACCTGTCTTGTCCGTGCGAGAATTCGCACCTTTAAGGACGATAATGAGCTTCGCGTAGGAGAAAAGATCAGCTCAGAGCTTCCCAAAGCAATCAAGCAATCGCAAATCTCCATCCCAATCTTATCCCCGAATTATGCTTCTAGTAAATGGTGCCTAATTGAGCTCGCCCAGATGGTCGAGTGTCACGAAACTATGGGCCAAGAGATTTTCCCTATTTTCTTTGACGTCGAGCCTTCGGATGTACGACATCAAAGGGGGATTAATGATCAAGCCTTTCGCCAACACGAGAAGCATGTCGATGAAAAGACTGTCCAGGAATGGAAGGATGCTCTCAAAAAGGTTGGAGAACTGAAGGGATTGGAATTGAAGAAAGAAACTAATGGGTAATTCCATCCCTCTTGCTAAACCCCCTATTTTATAGTATGATCCAATTTGGCCAGAGTTTGTAAGGATTAAATTTTATATTAAGTTTCTAGGCATTATGATTTGCTGTGTTTTTCACTGTGATATATCAATTATGTTTGGCAGGCTTCAAGGAGAACTAGCAAGTCGGGTTACTTCACATGTTTTGTTAAAGTTAAAGAAGAATTACCTCATTGATGTGCCTGAGGAATTTTTTGGGATGGATGGTCACGTAGATGAAATGATGACTCGTTTAAATGTTGACTCGAGTGATGTACGGATTGTTGGAATCGCTGGCATGGGTGGTATTGGCAAGACCACAATCGCCAAGTTCATCTTCAACCAACTCTCTGAGCGCTTCGGTGAAGGTTGTAGCTTTATTGCAGACATTCGAGAAAGGGCAAACCGCCACGATCTTGTTAAATTGCAAAAGGAACTTTGCTCTAATATCCTAGAAGTAAAAGACAAGATTTATAATGTTGATGAAGGACTTAAAATAATCCAAAAAGGAGTTGGCACAGAGAAAGTTCTCATTGTTCTTGATGATGTTGCTACTTTTGATCAATTTGATAAGCTTGCAGGAAAGCGTGAATGGTTTGCTTCAGGAAGTAGGATCATAGTTACAACAAGAGAAAAACATGTTCTAAGTCTGATTAAAGTAGATAGTAGTTATGAACCACTGCCGATGAATTCTAATAATTCTCTTCAACTATTTAGCAAGCATGCCTTTACGAGGGACTCCCCTCCAAAAGAATATGATAGTCTCTCTAGAGATTTTGTAAATGTTGCTGCTGGGCTTCCTTTGGCTCTTGAGGTTATAGGATCCTATTTATGTGATAAGGAGAAATCACACTGGCCAGCTATATTGCATATGTTTAAAGAAATACCGCCTGAGGATGTCCAGAAAAAGTTGAAAATAAGTTATGATGCATTACCTAATTGGCAACAACAGATCTTCCTTGATATTGCATGTTTCTTCATTGGAGAGGATAAACGTATTGCTTCTTACTTCTGGGATGAAAGTAAAGCTCGTCCAACAATAGTTGCAATTGAGGAGCTTGTTCTCAAGTGTCTGGTTAAAGTTAGACATGGTAATATAATATGGATGCATGATCAACTTAGAGACCTAGGTAGGAGTATTGTCCTCAACGAAAATTCTGAAGAGCCATGGCAGCGTAGTAGGGTGTGGTCTCATGAGGATGCCTCCAAGACGATGGAGACATGGAAGGTAACATCTTAGTGCATTATGAATTTTACCCTTCTTTTATTTAGCATATTTTTTATTTCCTCATTCATGTAATCTAATGTGGAGTATATATATATACACATAGAGTCTCCTTCTTATGAGATTAATCTAACCTAATGTTGCGTTATTTTATCTCAAAAACTCTACATGATTAAATTTTGTAAAACCAACCATTCAATTAGATTTGCATCATATGAAGGTCACGCACGCCAAAAATCAAGTTGATTCAAGAGTAAAAGCTGCTTCTTCCATAGATGTCCACAACGAGCGATTGTCATTGATTACAAATAAGTTTTGGATATAATAGCAATCAGTCTCAGATCAATTTGATTTTTAAAAGTGATGCATGCCAAAAATCAAGTTGATTCGAGATTAAAAATTGCTTCATCCATAAATGCCCACAACAAGCGATTGTCATTGCTTACAAAAAATAAGTTTTGGATCGAATAGCAATTAGTCTTGGATCAACTTGATTTTTGGCATACATCACCTACATGATAAGGCTATTTAATCCAATGGTCGGTTTCACAAAATATAGGTCATAAGTAAAATTTTAGAGGGTGAGCTAATGCAGTTAAAGTTACGTTTTGGAGGGTGACCAAACTAATATCAGTACCATGCATTAGGGGTTGTACCCCATGCATTAATGGGTTACGGGGTACATTGGGCCAATGCACAGTATATACATATAGGTATATATATATATATATATATATATATATATATATACACACACACACATCAATTTGAGGACGATTGATCGCAACTTGCAATCTAAAGTTGATAACTTCATTTTTGAAAATCAATTTGACATTAACTTGATTGAAGGTTAACATCAATTCAAATAAGCTAATGTTAACTTGATTTTCTAAGTTAATTTTAACTAGATTTTCTAGAAGCCTAACTTGAAATTTTTTCTTTTCAAAACTTACTATTCATGATTGTTCTTATTTCGAAGATCTTGATGAGTAGATTGTAGAAATATAAATTTTACTAAAACAAATATGTAGATTGAAAGTTATGGGATTTTAAAGTTTTGAAAATCTATTTTTGCCATGTATGAGAATTTGGTAGAGGTACAGTCCTTTTGGCCTTTTTTAAAGTGCAATTTATCCTACATATTAAATAAAGTAAATGTGCATAGCAGCCATGTGGCTTTTTTTTATATTTCCAAATTATTTTTATTTTTATAATAATTTTACTTTAAGACACCTACACCCACGTAACTTCCATTTAAACAAACCTAATATTCCCAATAATTATCTAATTAGGAGAACTAAACCAAATTTATAATTTAAACAAAAAAAATCTATTAAACTACATTTTCCTAAAAGCTTATAATTTAAACTCAAAAAAAAAAAAAAAAAAAAAACTCTATTAAATTATATTTTCTTAATTGACTTTCCTCATCCGCGTGATCTATATTTTAAAGATGTTCTCTTTCATATGTATAAATTTATTATTTATTTTTTACTATTCAAAAGCAAGATATTTTTTCCATTAAAAAAAATGATATTTTTATACAATATTTTTTTGTCCTATTTCGTGCATTTGCACGGGTCTTTCCTAGTTATAAAGTAAAATGCGTTACAAACAAAAATTGATGGAGCTACTCTAGTGGATGGCCACGTGGGCACTAAAAGTTGCATTTTGAAGGGAAAAGCCCTCTTTGTTTTACATGTTGATTTCTTTTTTCAATTTCTATTTTATAAAGAAAGAAGAAAAAGGAATCAAAATGACAAAATCCCTTTAATATTTGCCCGGATAGAAGCCCCTACCCCGAGCCCAAGTGGTAAAATGTGCTGGATAGATTTATATTTATCTATATTCTATATTCTATATTATTATTAAAGGGTTGAGTGGTTTTGATTTCTTAATTTTTGATCAATGGTTTTTAGGTTTAATGGTATGTCCTATCCCAATAGGGATATAGGGTTGCGTAGGTTTTTGTTTTAACTAAACATGAGTGCATGTGTAAGTATGTGTTCTCCTATCGTTTAGAAGAATAAAAATAAATATCTATACTACCTATAAAAAGATGAATGTGAGAAAAACTTTTGATTGACTAATATACCCTCATTTTAATTTATAAATACACAACTACCCACCCTTCTGCATATATAGGAAATATATAATAATTTCTTAGGAAACGGAATATGGAAACTATAATTTGAAAACACAATTCCTGAGACGGAATATGGAAAATATAATTTGAAAACACAATTCCTATATATTAAACAGAATTTATTAGAATATATTAAACAGAATATGGAAACTATAATACACATACCTTAATATATTCTAAAACACATACCAAAGGGAAACTATAATTCCTATATAATTAATAACCAACCGAATTGTTTGTAAATTCCACTGCTTCCATCAAGAGTAGCTTCAACCTTCTCTCCACCTTTTCCATTAACGGCGGCTTCTCCCTTATCTGGTTAATGGCGACTTCTCCCTTCTCTTCTCCCTTCTTCGGTAAGTTTTGCTCTGCAAAGTATAATATATATATATATATATATATATATAGAACTGTTAAAGAACTGCAAATTATAATATGTATATATAGTAAGTAATTTCTCGGATTGTTAAAGTTTGGTTTTTGGAGTAGTATATCATGATTTGGATTGTGCAACTCAGAATCATGGATTGGTAAGGTATTAGAAAGAACTGGACGAGCTCACTTATGTTTAGCTCATAAAAACTAATGGTAAAACTTGGTTACCTTGAACAAACTCATTATACCGTGAAAAAAAAAAAACCAAAAAATCAAAACCAAAAAAAATTATACCGTGAAAAAAAAATGTAAAAAAAAAAATTATTAAAGTACCATGAGGTAGAGAGAGAGAGAGAGAGAGAATAGATCTGAAAAAAAAAAATTATACCGTGAAAAAAAAAAACTGAAACTAAAAGAGAATAGATCTGAAAATATCAAAACCAAAAAAAAAAAAAAAAAGAAGAAACCAAGAGAAATACACCATAATCTGCTGAGAGAGACCCCATAATATGAGAGAGAGGGAGAGGGAGAGAGAGAGGAGATGAGGTAGAGAGAGAGAATAGAGAGGAGAAGAGTGTGTGTGTGTGTGAGAAATGAGGTAGATAGAGAGAGAAGGAGAAATAGAGAGAAACAGAGAGATTTTTTTATTATGTGTCTATGTGTGTGTGTGAGATTAAAAAAATCTCTCCATTGATTTTTTTTGTGTGTGTGTGTGTGTGTGCGCGCGCGTCTATGTGTGTGTGTGTGTGAGAGAGATTAAAAAAAGGGCCAGGTTTTTGCCACCACTCAAAATACTCTAAACCCCCCACTAATTAAATCCCCTCATATTTTACTAAAAGCACCCCCTTATCTTCCTAAAATACCCTTAAGAAAAAATTCCGTAACATTTTTCCAACCCACCCCCAACTTGTTCGGACCTATTAGTAAGAACAAAGTATATATGTGTGGACTTATTAGTAAGAACATATTACATATGTTCGGACTTATTAGTAAGAACAAAGTATATACGTTCAGCTTTATAGAAAAGAATAATATAAAAATGTTCGGACCTTTAAAACTGAACCTTTATTATTTGTTCCGACTTATAAACACAAACACTTAAAATTCATTCACAATTATATATACAAACAATTCTCAATTGTTGTATAGTTAAATTGTTCGGTGTTTTAAAACAGAACAACACAACTTTGTTCGGACTCCTACAGGTGAACAATATCCATTTGTTCGGAGTTACATAACCGAACAATATCCATTTGTTCAGAGTTGAAAAATTGAACAAAATAACTTTGTTCAGATTTAGAAGTCAGAACGCATTAAAAGAGTTCGGTGATACAGAAATGAACATTGTAAACATGTTCGGAGTCGAAAAACCGAACAAGACGAAATTCAACATACGAAAAACTGAAGTTAAACTCAATAAAAAGTGTATAAATACTTAACTTTTGATTGCTAATATCATCTCTATCAATGCTTTTCTTGTTCATTATTTAATATAACATGAGAAACACTAATTTTTCATGTAAATATGGATTTGGTGTCAAGGTTGTTAGGGTTTGTCAGAGCATAAAGTCTATAGATGGTGGAATATTTTTGGAGTTGGGGGTGGAGTGGGGTGGGGATAGGAAATTTTTAAAGTCTTTAAGTAAACATATCCTTATTGGTAAATTTACATTTAGATATAAAGAATTTCACAAATTATTTAAATATTGGGGGGCTTAGAGTATTTTGAGTGGTGGCAATAGCCTGGCCCTTAAAAAATCTCTCTACTTATTTTTTTATGTGTGTGTGTGTGCGCGTCTGTGTGTGTGTGTGTGAGATTAAAAAAAAATTTCTTCACTGATTTTTGTATGTGTGTGTGCGCGCGCGCGTCTGTGTGTGTGCGTGTGTGTGATTCTATTCAAAATACCACAATACATATAGAAACAAAAAAGATAGAAGCTAACATCAAATAAGCAGCATAATCAAGAAAAACCCATAATAAGAATGAAAACCATCATTAAACTAATCACATATTAATGAATAAAAATCAACCACATTTTAAATACCCAATTGATTTAACTAAAAATCTAATGTACCCGATTACTTGATCGATTATTAAGCATAAACCTTATGAATAACATCATAATTATATTAAAAATTAGGCTAATGAACAAAATCTAGCTACAAATTAAACAAAACCCAATTCAATAAACAAATTCAAAGACAGCCAATTTCACAAGTAAGCAAACAAGGTGAGGCATCGTTATTTATTTATTTATTAACATGTTAACCAACAGAGAATAATTATAAATTAAACAAAACCCAGTTGAACTAACAAAAAAATCTAAGATACCCAGATACATCATCCAATGTTTTTCAAGACATTACAGAAAATAAAAACAAATAATAGCTACATATTATACAAAACCCAATTGAATGAACAAAAAATCTAAAACACCCAGTTACATGATTGAGCAAACAAGACGACAAAGGCATCATATTAAAGAGAAAAAATCATTTTACCAACAAAAAATAATACTATTAGAATAATATCTCTTTCCTACCACATAATACTATTAGAAATACTATCCCATCATCATACGTATATATACACATGTTCCAGATTTGTTATCACCACAGTCACACACAAAATTCAAAAAACACCCGAAAAAATACAAAATAATCAGAAAAAAAAAAATCAAATAAAGAATAAATAACTAATTTTAGAAACCAAACTAAATTGGTCTCAACAATTTAATGCAATTTTAATAGGTTCACATCGCTCATTGACAGTGACAACTATGAACAATTTTGCTTATTGCCAAAGAAAATAAAGGATGCTGACACAGTGACCAGGGAAGATCTTCAAAATGGAGAAATATTTAAGACAGAGCTACCAAAACAATTATTTAATGATATGTAATGGCTTCAAATTATTTATTGATATGCAAATATAATGATTTAAACATCTCTCCGATAGCATAAATTCTACTGCTGCTTCAACGGAATAATCAGTCACATCACTAATCAGAAGCCATGGTACTGTAGTTGTACAATATGTAACAGCAAGATCACAGGCGAGGGGCAGAAATCGAAATGCCCAAAATGTAAAAAAGAAAAACTAGAGTACACTCCAAGGTAAAAAAAATTCTTCATGCTAGAAAATGTAAAAAAATTTAATACATTCAACTAACATTACGTTTTGATATGGAAATAGGTATATAGTCCAAATGGAAGCTATGGATGAAAAAGGAAAGGTTTATATTACTTTATTCAATGATGTGCAAAAGTTAACTGGTTGTACAGTTTCAGAATTTATCGAATCACCTGAAAAGGTAAAAAAATAATGCCAAAAATTAATTATATGCCAAATAATCACAATGTTACTAACTTTGTTTATGTTTTATGGCAAAATAATACGAACTCCAAGTTCTATATGAAACTGATTCGTCAGACTAGCCGGAAATTTAAGTTCATCATAAAATTGAAGAAAATTGATGACTTCATTCGAGCAAAAAATAATTACATTGCCAAAGAAATTGAAGAAATACTAGATGAAGAGTCAGAAGGAAGCGAAGATAACGGAAAATCAAAGAGGCAGAAAAAAAATTAGATTCAAAGATAGAATACTTAGATTATTTCTTTCATATTAGAATTTTCTTACAAACATATGTTTACCTAATTTAATGACAGTTTTTGGATGTTTTGGCATTTTTACAAGTTTAAAACGATTATTATTCATACGTTTAAATACATAGAATTTATACAATTACAGTTAATGCATAAATGTTCAATTGAATGTGGTTTTTTTTTTTAATATTGTATTTATGAGCTTAAAATTTACAGCTCGATTTCTTTGAAAAATAAATAACTATAGGTATGATAGACTGGTGATTAAAGGTTGATAAATATCGACACATGCAACGTACATGTGCACGAACTAGGTATAACTAATATCATTTACTTCTTATGTACTTTTGAATGTTAAACTTTATCTTTTATGAAAAAAATATAAAATCTTTATGTATTTATTATTTTGCATAACTAATATCATTTAAAAATATTCACGTGCAACGCACGTGTGCTATATCTAGTATAAATAAAAGCCCTTCACTATCTAAGAATTTTTTAAATTAAAACCTCAAAATATAACCATCATTATTTTGTAACTGCAAAATTAAAAGGGGTAAAATAGTAATATCATATTTGTTTGAATTCAAATCCATTGATATCAACACTAATACACTATCCCACACTTCTCTCTAAAAAATAACTAAGATGTTGCACATAAGCATGCATCATGTGTGCAGTCACAAGTAGCAAAAAATAATAATCCTTAATGTTTTCTTCGAAAGAGAAAAGATTAAAACAAATCATTCATATGTGTTTTGGTTTGGAGTCCGAAATATTCTATATTTATTTTGTGGTTTTCAATTGGTAGGAAACACAAGAGCATGAAGCCGTCAAGGTTGAAGCGTTCAAGGTTCAAGCCAACTCTGTGGAGTCTGATCCCCTTTTTCCTAAAGAAATTGGGCAACTAAAAAGGCTAAGGTATCTTGAAGTGGAATACGTAGTATATTGGGGAGACAATTTGGATAAGCGTGTAGACGCTGGAGATGCATATGTTGGAGATTTTAAGCATCATTTTCCAAAATTAAGATGGCTTAAATGGCACGGGTTGTTTAAGCGTTATAGGGTAACCAATTTTCATCTGAAGACTTTGGTCATTCTTGATCTATCTTGGAGCACCTTCAAAGACAACAGTGATTGGTGGAATCAAATCAAGGTCTCATAGAATATCTCTACTTTTGTTTATATTGTTACATCCCCATCTCTGTGTACTTCTTGGAAATTGATTTTTTTTTTTCTTTATTTTACAGATGGCAAAAAATTTGAAAGTTCTAAATCTCACGGGATGTGAAGGCTTCGATCAAACTCCCGACTTTTCCACATTTGCAGCTTTGGAGATATTGATTCTTAAAGACCGTTGGGATTTGGTTAAAATTGACCCATCGATTGGGAATCTGACAAGTTTGAGAGTGCTTGACATTTCACGTTGTGAGTCCATAGCAAAGTTACCTGATGCTATTGGAAATTTAAAAAAGCTTGAAGAGATACATGCCTCATATTGTTGGCAATTGGTTCGACTTGACCCATGGATTGGGAATCTAACAAGTTTGAGAGTGCTTGACATTTCACATTGTGATTCCATAACAGAGTTACCCGATAATCTTGGAAATTTAGAAAAGCTTGAAGAGATAAACGCCTCATATTGTAGAAAATTGGAAGGTGAATTTCCTGATATTAGGAGACTATCCTCTCTGAGAATCTTGAATTTAAAGTCTACTAGGATTTATAAGCTACCAAAGAGCATTTGTGAGCTTACTAGACTTGAAACCCTTGATTTATTCAAGGGACCGCTTGAATGGCTGCCAGAGCTTCCCTCTAGTTTAACCAATCTATGTGCCTCATGCAAATCAATGAAGGCATTCCCAAGTCTCTCTAAACTGAAGATTTTAGAGGTTTTCTCCTGTTATAGTCTGGTGGAAATTCCTGCAGATATTGGGAAATTATCCAAATTGGAGATCTTAAGATTGATCAACACCAGCATTAGCACCCTACCAGCAGAGATTGGTGACCTTCCTCGGCTCAAGACATTCTCTATATGCTCCAAGGAACTTCAATCTATTCAGGGGCTTCCTTCAAGTTTAATCGACCTATCTATTTCCGGCAGTGAATCAATGGAAAGATTGCCGGATCTATCAAATTTGAAAAATCTATCAACCTTACTTGTCAATAGGTTTTCTAAGCTAATGCACATTAAATGCCTTGGTAAAATTGAATCGTTGACGAGCTTAACCGTATGTAAATGCAAAAAGCTAGCTGAGGTTGACGGGCTTGAAAATTATGAATCTTTAAGGTACTTGAGCACAAAAGGGTGTAAAGCCCTATACAGATTATCAGATCTATCAAATTTGGGAATGCTAAAAAAGCTAGACCTTTTTAATTGCCCGAAGTTAGCTAAAATTGAGGGCCTAAGCTTTTGGAAATCCTTGGAGGTACTGAACATGTCATTTTGCACATCACTGGTTATACTGGATCTGTCAAATTTGGGAATGCTAGAACAGCTAAACCTTTCTCATTGTCGGAAGTTAGCTAAAGTTGAGGGCCAAAGCTTTCTGAAATCCTTGAAGCAACTGAACATGCCATTCTGCACATCACTGGATATACTGGATCTGTCAAATTTGGGAATGCTAAAAGTGCTACACCTTTGGCATTGCCGGAAGTTAGCTAAAGTTGAGGGCCTAAGCTTTCTGAAATCCTTGGAGGCACTGAACATGTCATTCTGCACATCACTGGATATACTTGATCTGTCAAATTTGGGAATGCTAAAAAAGCTAAACCTTTCTCATTGCCAGAAGTTAGCTAAAGTTGAGGGCCTAAGCTTTCTGAAATCCTTGGAGGTACTGAACATGTCATTTTGCACATCACTGGATATATTGGATCTGTCAAATTTGGGAATGCTAGAAAACCTAGACCTTTCTCATCTCCAGAAGTTAGCTAAAGTTGAGGGCCTAAGCTTTTTGAAATCCTTGGAGGTACTGAACATGTCATTCTGCACATCACTGGATATACTGGATCTATCAAATTTGGGAATGCTAAAAAACCTAGACCTTTCTTGTTGCCGGAAGTTAGCTAAAGTTGAGGGCCTAAGCTTTCTGAAATCCTTGAAGGTACTAAACATGTCATTCTGCACATCACTGGAAGGCATACCGGATCTGTCAAACCTGAAAGAATTAAAGCACTTATTACTTCGTGGTTGGAAGAATTTAAATATGATCGGCGGATTTGAGGAACTAGAATCCTTAAGTAGAGTTGGACATTTCTTATTGCGAAATGGAGAAATCTCCTGATTTTTCAAACCTAAAAATATTGAGAAGGTTAGACATTTCTGGAAGCAGCAAGTTGACCGAAAATCCACCTGATTTGCCAAACACAAGAATAGTTACGGATTCATATTGCTGGTTTCCATCCGAGGCTTCCGAGGATGAAGAAGAAGATGCATCTCATGGGGGATCAGATGGATCAGATGACTTTGGTATATCTCAATTTTCTGTTGCATTACTATTTTCTCTTTGCAAGAGGGATTTTCCTTGACTGCTTGCTAATTATCTTTTCTTTCTTTATCTGCTATTCAGATTCTGGAGAATCTTCCAATAGCGAGTATGAATGGTATCATTGATTAGAGCAAGAATCAAACTTGTAGCTAGCAATAAAACAAATACTTTCCTTCCAGAGAATCCCCCTAATGACCGGGACATGGTAAGTCTCTTTATACTCTAAATTTTATACTACTTTCTCGTAGTCACTTGCTTTCATTAAATTTCTCAGCGTCTTCGTTGATTGCCATCAAAACCCTTTTCCTCAATGCCATAGCTTCTGCTTTTGTACATTGTATGCTTTCCTACACGCATTGAAAGACCAACCGTAAACAAACTATCTTCATTTCTTAAGTCCACCCAGATTTCCAGCCTAGACTCCCTCAAAATTGACTTAGAGAATACCTTTCTGTATCTCTTAATTTGAGGTATTGAACCACTAATCCTGAATATATCTATGTTCAAATGACTAATCTACCTCCTTACTATTATTCCAGATAATTTTTTAAGCTAGTTTTTGGGTGCAGCAGCTATTTTGGAGGACTTATTGAAGTGGGCATACATCTTAGGCGTAATCAAAAGGCCAAGGTTATTATTATGGGATCGTGTGCTGCTAAACAGTGGTAATAAAAATCGGAAGCGAAGTAAGGACTTGGAGGTTTCTCTGAGCTCTCGAGTTTGCAAAAATTGTGAGACTTTGACATCCACTTGGAAGTAAATGTTGGAGCTGAAGTTGGGTCTCTTTAGGTGCTTGTTATCTTGGGTTGATTGGTGTGTTGGTAGGTTGTTCTTTGTTTTCTTCTAGGCCAATGTATTTGTTTTCTTTCTGTTTTCTTGCTATCGAATGAAGTTCTTGCTCTTTTTCAAAAAAAAAAAAAAAAAGAAAAAAAAAGAAAAGAAAGAAAACACCAGTCTTGGCGATTGTTTAATTAAATATTGGGATTCTTTTCTGGTTTTGGGGTGCTTTGTAATTGTTTGGAGATGGTTTTGAACAAGATTTATCCAAACTTGCCAACCCTGGCGTACATGGGTATTTTGCTATTTTTGATTTTTTGTTTCGCTATGCTTGGATGAGGAATTTTTAGGTGAAATATATCTTTGAAATGGAATTTGTAAAATTCTTATAAAATATAAGAATTTTACAAATCTTATAAGAATTTTATAAATTCCATTCAAAGATAAATTCCACCTAGAATCCAAACATGAAGGAACTTCAAAATGAGATGCTGAGGCTATATAACCTTTTTATACTTCTGTGAGACCCTATCCATTTTATCTGCATATGTAAATATATACACATATTTAGAGTTATATTAAACTCTAAAACTCTTACTTGTGACTCGTAACTTTTGAAAACAACTATTGGACTATATAGTCATATCAAGAAAGTGACTTATGCCAAAAATCAAATTAATTCAAACCTAATTACAATTCGATCCAAAACTTACACTTCTCGATTCTTTCTAATTATGACATATTTACCACATTGAGGGGATTTTTGGGATATTTCAGCTCATAAATAGTTCACATATTCAATTAGATTTGCGGTATAAAACAGAAACACAGCCATCCCATTGTACCCACCATTAAATCTATCGCCGAACAAGCATTAGCACAATCAGGAAAGCACATGAAACCTTCTACCATAAAAATTGCATCTTCTAACAAAATCCCACTCAAATTGAACAGCAATGGAAAAGTTAAAAAGTCAACCACGCCACCACAACCTGGACATACATAAATAGTATTCCAAGACACACATGACCAACTGAAATTTGAATTTGCCGGTAGTACTAGAATGAATCAATTTATCAGTGACTGATCAAAACACAATACAAAGTAACTAGAATTGATGTGAGAGAACTGAAGATGAAAAAACCATTTATCTCCTCTCTCCAGCAGCCATGACACTGCTGCTTTGCTTTAAGTTGATAGTTTCTTTAAGAGCAAAAGGCAAATCACAGTCATTTTAAACAACCCCCCTTGGCCTCACCATCTCATACACCTAAATCTGAAAACAGAAAATAACCAGTAACAAGCTCATGTAACAGTCAAAAAGGCAAGTAGTTAAAGCCTCTGCCTGCTGTCCCCTGTAACAAGCTCAGTATTGCCATCAAAGGAAAAATAGCAATACATTAAAGCACCTGCCACCAATCCCATGGCAATCACCCACACATTATAAAGCCAACAACAGGACATGCAAAGAAGATAAAAAAAAGTGTTCCCTCTACACTTTCGCCAAAATGCAAACCTCTCTTCCCTTCTCATCCCATTTTTCCACTTTTGCTCTTTTACTAGCTTTCAAATACACCCTATATACTTCTAATCTTGCAATAAAATGTAAATAATTCCTTATAATTATCTATACTATTATATATATAAAGAGAAGAGAAGTGTTACCCTGTCCACAATTTTATTCCAAAAATATTCCTCAATCATTACATCATAACTTAAGTAGTAAAAAGGTTACAATGGTAATAACATGGAAATTTGAACTTAAAAAGTACTAAACTACCCACCATCCATGATTTTCTCCTACATTATAGTGAGATATCTAGGGTGGTGTGCATGCACACACACATTGTGCCACATCACCTCTAGTAATTATAATATAAAACAAAGAACCATCAATTGAATACATATTTATAACTCAAAAAACAGGATTTTCAACATAATAAAGACTCAATTTCAGCTTTGACTAGGAAGCAATATTCTCAAAGAAACCATTGCCCCAAACCTTCCCAATCATAGCACGTGCTTAAAAGTTACATTCCAAGATCAGATGTTCTACCATCATCATTCCCCAAGGTAGGGCAATGGAAGACCAAACAAAACCATACAAGGAAAAGTGATTTGATTCAAGTTAGAGGTGTACAAGGACAAAAAGAAAAAGGCAAAAAAGAACGTCGGTCAAGGTGGTGAGAAAAGATAAGATAGTCTACAATTTTTATAAGAGGCCATGGTCCTAAACAATTATTTTGAGGGAAAAAAATGAAATAATCATATAGCTAACAAGAAGTAGCTAAAATTTGTTATATTGAGTCGTGCCAAATCGACTTCTCACACAACTACTTATTAATTTCTCTAAGTGAAGTTGATAAATGGACTCTTGTGATTATTGAACAAATTAAATCAAGTAACTCATTGCTGGTGCATTCACTGCTGTTCATTGCACATTACAAAACGATCTTAGATGACACATCCCCATCTTGTCCTCAATGGACTCTACCCCTAGCTTCTCACAAGCGCATTCATTTCTTATTCTCTCTTTTGCTGCTTATTGTTTTTCATTATGGAAATTGTTTTCTCAATATTTATTACAATAATAATTCAACTATTAAACCTTAAGCGAATAAATACTTTATACCCCAAATAATACCATCTATATGACGGAATCACAGACCATCAATCATGAATAGCTAGATGGTATTGTTTATAAATATGATGCTAATCAGCCAAAATTTAATATATATTCCATATTTCTTGACTGCACCATATTCTATACCATAAAGCATAGCTAGAAATACAAGTGCCCCAAATATATAATTTTTTTTTTAAATAACTGATGTTCAAGATCACATAATAATCCGAAAGCACCACTCCACTTCATTCATTTCTCAAGCCTAATCAATGTAATCCTCGATCCACCATTTTGGTGTCCATGAGGCTTCCAGGATTTAATTTTCTTCAACCCAATCAAATAGTCCAACCTCAGGTGATACAAATTAACATCAATGACCGTGTAATCAACATCCATCAAGTCCTTCAAATGTATAGCATTGGGACTTCTAGGCAGCATATGACGCTGACAGGCGAAAAAAATGAAATGTGAATTGGACTCGATATAAATTCAGTCCTCACAAGGCAACTCAACAATTGCAACCATTACCAGAACTCGTAGGCTCAACTCATATATCAGCAATTTAAAAACATATCAGACTGAGCTTAGCTTAGCTTAGCTTAACAAAAGCAACCTTATAAACAACCTACCGCTTTCTAAATTAAGTATAGTTCTTTTTCTAGAAAAAAAAATCCAAAAAACAAAATATCTAGGACCAGATTTCACATCCAAGAGGACCAAAACCTATAAAACTTGAGTAAACTGATATAAACATAAAAAATATTTATTGAGCATGCTTTCATGTTATTCTCATCTTCTTCCTTACATAGCTAAGACACAAAAACCTAACCATCTTGCCTTACATGCTCAAGCTTTGATTTAGTGTATTGACCAAGAGGATCCTACCAAGTGAAATGAATAGGAAGCATCCATCCTTGAGAGAGAGGGGGTCAAAAATCCCCCTCTTCATACCCATCAATCATTGGTCATCATCCAAAGCCCAAATATTATGCAAATATTGCTAGTAAAGCATAAAAAACGGTAATGCTGCAACTTAGTATTGTCACAGATTTCTTGACAGTTTTCCATGATGTATTTTGACTCTTATCTTGGCCATTCCCATTATCAATTCCAGAAATAATTTCCCTCTTTTAGCAACTATGCAAAAGCCAGCCCCACTTCCTGAGAGCCTCAAAGATGGAAACCACTTTTGAACTAGAAAATGACTAGCAAATACCAAAGTAATGGATTCAAGTAGTCATCATGGCTTCATTCAACTACCCAGCCATACAACTGAATAAATGCAGCGCTTACATATGGTAGATAAAGTTGAAAAAAGAAAAATTTATCTAGAAATTGTAATTAGTCAGAAATTACTATATGATGCAACTGTACACAACTAATTCAGAGTTCTAGGAGAGTTCATAAATAGACATCATAGAAGAACATTTTAAGCCAACAAGATATTGAGGAAAAAATAAAAGAGCACAACCAAAGGAACTATAAGTGAAGGTTCTAACCATTGTGATAAAGTCGCCCATAATTCACTAAGCCCCTGACCAAATACAACGAAAGGAAACATGAACAGAAGATTGGAAGGAAATAAAAAGAATTTGCAAGATGGAAAAAAAAAAGCATAAATATTGGGGATAAACACACACCTGCGAAGCATAAAACTAACACTGACCATAAGAGCAACTTATAAAGAAACAAATAACAGTGCGTAGATGTACCAAGCACTGCAAACACCATTTTTTTCATGTACTACCAGATAGAAATGCATACCAACCAGAAGGCAGAAGGTCAAATTACAAAGTAACCACAAAGATGTCCATCACAACGGCAGATATAAAAGACTTACACACTGGAGCGAACAAAAGAATCCTCGCAAATCAACAAGGATTATAGAGTTCTTTAGACCGCAATGATGTCCTCCTTTCATACCCTGAACCATTTGTATCAATAAAGGACACCAAACAAGACAAGCAGCCAACTTATACGAAAGACGCATGGAAAGAGAAGCATCATACTTCATTACATAAACCTTCAGTCCATGGCCCTAGATTTTATCAAGCTTTTCTGCTTTGACAACAGGGTTGGCTTTGGCTATAGCTTCCCGAGCGGCAGTCCGATAATCAATGGGACAGTCATGTTTGTCAGAGTAGCGATGAACTGCACAGAAGATATTTCCACACCTGCAATTGAAACCAGTTAAACCGACATGCTTCCGACAAGTGGTGCACCTGTTTGGACCCTCTTTGACCTTCAACTCCAAAATCTTGCTCAAGGATGAATCACAGGCGGCTTCCGTTGAAATTACCTTCACCTCCACTGGTCCAGCTTGTACATCCACGATACCAGCAACAACAGGCTCCTTTCCATTGCCACTAGAGTTGCCATTCACAATGCTCCCAATGGAAGACGATGCAAGTTTAGCCTGCTCCTGCTTTAGGACTAAGTCCTTGTGACACTTGGAACACATATTCATAGTGGCTGCACTTCCAAAGAATCCACAGTTGTTGATGCACAGAATGGGGCCTTCAGGAGCTTGGCATCCAGTCTCATCATGAGACTCCATCTTTTCAAATCTCCTGCAACAAAATCATTTCAAAATTTCGACTACCCACTCCCGCCAATCATTTATATACGCATGCATATGTATACACTAGAAAGATCACACCCTATGCGTGTGAGCCATCATCAAGATTAACAGAATGTAGGTATGGGTGGAGCAATAATCCTTCTACAAGTTTACTGTTTTGCCCTCTTAAAATTTTCAGTTATGAAATAAGAAGCATCAACAACGACACATGCCAAGAAACCAACAAACTGACATGGAAAATCCTTAAAAAACTTGGACACAACACAGCAAGGATACAAAAATAATCAATCAATCAATCAATCTATAAATTATATACATAGTTGACAGTTCTATTCCAAATATCAAGAAAGCATTAAAGGATATGGAGATATAAAATGATATAATTACATAAACAAGCAAGACATCCATAACTCCAAAATCCATAATGAGTTATAACAATGACATGTCGGGCAAATGTCAGTGTCCAACACGTTGGACACTGCATTTTAGATTTTTTGGAGTGCCAGTGCTTCCTACGTTATGAAGTAATTGTACAGGTGACTATAGTATTTAATAAATAAATAAATAAAGAAATGGAAAAACAAAGAAAGTGTTTCCTTTATATGGTATTGATAACCATGTGTGCGTGTAAATTTGCATTTAAATTTGTGAATATAACACATGCTAGCACATACCCTTTATATGTGTAGGCACACGGGGACATGCAAATACCTATAAACAAGTAACTAGACTAGAAGAAAAGTAAGAGAGTGATTGCAACTTGGATCAATACCAAATGTTCTAAACATAACCACCTTATGGTATAAAGTAATCCCCAATTTGTGTCCTTTAAAACTCGTAAATGGATATTATCAAGAGGTAAGGGCAGATCCAGTGTAGTCCCTATTTTTCAGTGGAGCAATAGCTCTGAAAAGACAGATTGTCTACAAATTTTCCTCATAACTCCCACCTCAAACACATGGTGAATTAACTATTACAAGCTTTCCCAACCCACAATAATAATAATAATCTGATATTAAATAAGCTGAATCAGTCCTGAAAATCAAACCACTAAAAGATATCCAAATAATATTCAAACACGTATGAAAAAGAATCACTTAACATGTCAAAATATATGCCCCAAAAATCATAACCTCGACCAATCCCAACATAATTCCAGATGGGTTCATGACAGAACATGCACAAAAACCCCAACTTCCCAACTAGCCCCGCCAGGGCCGGCCCTGAGGTTAGGCCACTCAGGTGGCCGCCTGAGGCCCCAAAATTTTGACAAAAAATAAGGGCCCCAACTTAGTTGGTACCCTTGTAAAAAAAAAAAAAAAAAAATTTAATAACTACATGAGCAAAAGCCCCAATCCAAGTTTAAGGGCCCCAAATAATTCCTAAGTTCCTAATCCAAGTCCATATATAATAAGCCTAAATGGTCAAACAATCTCAAGCCCAAAACCAAAGGAAAAAAAAATAAAACCTTTAACCCTAAATCATATTAGATCTAACGTCTCTACCAATCTGCCTCCAACCTCCTCCTTTCTCCCTCTCTTAGTGCTCTCAACCTCTCACAGCCTCCACGACTCCACCCTAATCATATCATATTAAAATTTTATTTGGAAGATTAGAAGTATTTGATTACCTCTCAGACAAAGAAATCAGGTACACCATACAGTCATACACCAACGTTCAATCATTCTCTCTTTAATTTCTTTACTTTTTCTTTCCTCTCTCTCTCTCTCTCTCTCTCTCTCTCTATATATATATATATATATATATATATATATATATAATATTAATATAATAATATATACACATATATACCTTACTACCTAGTCGTTTTGCTTCCAAAATAAATTGACCCAACTTTGTTTTTTATATTTTTTTTTTCTGCTTGATATTGATCCAACTCACAACTTACTCAAAATTATTATATATTATTTTCTCAAGAGTCCAGAAAGAGAGACTTTCCCCAATTCCCATATTTGAAATTTTGAAGTTTCTAAGACCTATTTTAAATTTTAAATTTCATATTTGCGTTATTGCATAGTTGATACACTGATAGGTATTCAATTATTGGGAGATAGCTTGAAAATTTTGCTTTAGTGGAGACATGGAGTTGTTCAAATTTTAAATTGAAATTGGGTTCGTGGTTTATTTAATTTGTATATTCATACTGTGATACACTTCTACAATTATATCTGGGAGTTATTATATTTATTTGATTGCTATTATTTTTTTAATAATGTAGAGGACAAGAGCATAATATATAGCAGATCCGGAGAACTGGGAGAAGATTCAAATCGGCACAACTATCTAATTGATAAGCTCTTTTCTTCTTCCACTTATATTTTTCTTTATCTGGAATTTGGATTGTGAATTGGGTATATAATCATGCTTCCTAGAAAATATCTATCTGGATCTGAAAAAAGAAAAAAGAGGCAAAGGGATGCAGAATTAATTCAATCTCAAGCAGGAGCTATTAATAGGTATTTTATTAGTAGCAAACAAAATGTCGGTTGTGAAGCTTCAGTTGAAGATTTGGTAAATGAGGAACATAGGAATGAAAATGACAATGAAAACCATGAAGATTTAACGAATGAAGAACCAAATCGATGTACAACTGAGAATGATAATGAAAATATGAATGAGAACGATGAAAATGAAGATTCCAATAGAGAATATGGACATCTAAACATATATGATCCAAGTAATTGGGACAAGATCGACCAGAACATGAGAGACTTAATAGTAGAAAAAGGTCCTATCAGAGATTGTGATAGATGCGATTTTCCTATAGATACTGATTCTGGTAGAAGTTTCAATTCCACACATTATGTTCGAATTTTATCTAATGGAGAGAAGCAAGATAGGAAATGGCTAGTATATTCAGATGCTTTGAAAAAAGTATATTGCTTTTGTTGTACGTTGTTCATGCAAAGTAGAAGCCCGTCTCACTTAGTTGGTAAAGGGTTTAAAGATTGGAAAAATCTTGGTAAAGCACTTGCTAGTCATGAAATTGCTAATGATCACATTATATGCATGAGCAAATGGATTGAGTTGGCAATGAGATTCAAAAAGAATGAAACAATTGATAAAAGAATGCAAGAACAAATCAACAAAGAAAAGGAACACTGGAGACAGGTATTAATAAGGATACTTGCTGTTGTGAAAACTCTTGCTCAAAATAATTTAGCATTCCGTGGAACTAATGAGAAGATTTATGAAGAGAACAATGGAAATTTTTTAAGTATAATTGAAATGATTGCTGAATTTGATCCAATAATGCAAGAACACATTCGACGTATTAAAGAGAAGGAAACTCATTACCATTATCTTAGTCATAGAATCCAGAATGAACTGATACAAATGTTGGTGGGTGAAATCAAAAGTATGATCGTTAAAATAATCAAAGAAGCAAAATATTTTTCAGTTATACTTGATTGTACTCCAGATGTAAGTCACCAAGAACAAATGTCTCTTATAGTACGATGTGTTGATGTTTCAATAAGTCCAATAAAGATTGAAGAGTTCTTTTTAGAATTTATAAAGGTAGATGATACATCTGGGCAAGGACTTTTTAGTGAACTTGAAGAAATGTTGAAGACTCTTAAACTTGATATTTGTGATGTAAGAGGACAAGGATATGACAATGGATCTAATATGAAAGGGAAAAACAAAGGTGTGCAGAAAAGACTACTCGAAATAAATCCTAGAGCATTTTATACGCCATGTGGTTGTCATAGTCTTAATCTTGTACTTTGTGACATGGCCAATTCTTGTCCTAAAGCTGTTACTTTTTTTGGAGTGGTACAACGTATATATTCATTGTTTTCATCTTCTACTAAGCGGTGGAAAGTTTTTCAAGATAATGTGCAAGGTCTCACACTTAAACCATTGTCACAAACACGGTGGGAAAGTCGTATTGAAAGTATTAAAGCAATAAAATACCAAGCTCCACAAATAAGAGATGCTTTAATTCAATTGGCAGAGACTAGTGAAGATCCCAAAGCAAAGAATGACGCTGAGTCCTTAGTTTTATATGAAATTGAGAATTTTGAGTTTTTGCTTGGTATGATTATTTGGCATGATCTATTGCTTGTTGTGAACACTGTTAGCAAGGCTTTTCAAAAGAAAGACATGCACATTGATGTTGCCTTAGATCAATTAAAAGGACTTATAACCTTTTTTGAAACTTATAGAGAAACTGGATTTGACAAAGCCATGGAAGAAGCTAAAAACGTTGCAGCTACAATGGGAATTGACCCTGAATTTCATGAAAGACGTGTCATTCGTAAAAAGAGACAATTTGATGAAAATGTCAGTGAAGAGGTGACTCAGTCAACTGAAGAATCCTTTAGGGTTAATTACTTCATATATATTGTAGATCAAGCTCTTTCTTCTCTCAAGAGTAGGTTTGAACAATTTGAAGTTTATAAACAAACTTTTGGGTTTTTGTTTGATTTGAAGAAGTTCAATTTTGGTAATGATGAAAGTCTACTAACAAACTGCGCCAACCTTGAAGATGCTCTCAAACATAAGGGGCACTCCGATATTAATGGGGGAGATTTATTTTTAGAATTAAAGGTCTTGAAAGAAGTTTTACCAACAGATCTAGAAAGTCCAGTTGAAGTACTGAATTATTTGAAAGAAATGGACGGTTGTTTCCCAAATGCTTGGATTGCTTATAGAATATTGTTGACCATACCAGTTACAGTTGCATCTGCAGAAAGAAGTTTTTCAAAGTTGAAGTTGATCAAATCTTACCTTCGTTCTACTATGTCACAAGAAAGATTAACCGGATTAGCTATATTATCCATTGAACATGATATGGTAAAAAAACTTGATAATGCTAACTTAATTAGTGATTTTGCAGCTAAAAATGCGAGAAGAATAATATTTCAGTGATACTTTGCTACAGTTGGTTTATTTCTTTTAAGTATTATAGCTTTACATTTCGTTTGTTTTTTTTTTCTTCTTGTATATGTGAATTTTTCTAAATTATAAAAGATCATATTTATTTATTCTTAGTTCTTATAAAGATTTATTTTTTTATCTCAATCTATATAAGAAAATTTTAGTAATCATATATATAGGCAAATTTTGTGTGTACTAGAGAAAAAAATTGTTGGGTATAAATTTTATTGTGCGTGTGAATATGTATAGAGGCCCCATTTTAAGAGTTCGCCTAGGGTCCCAAAAAACTCAGGACCGGCCCTGAGCCCTGAGCCCTGAGCCCTGCAACTTTTGCTCGAGTTTTCTCAACCCAACATAAGAATTATCTTCAAAAATTTAAAGCCCCCAAATTTTAAAATTCTCCCTAACCCACCCAAATAATAATTCACCCATAAGTCGTCCAAAATAACAAATTAATCAACTAGGTCAAATTTTTCTACATAAATGCAATTATCAATAACAATTAATCACCTCAAACACATGGTGAATTCCTCGACGGGCTCGATTATTGGCGATGGACTCGAGAGCGGCGATCTTGGCTTTGGCTTCGTCAACGGCTGACGAATCGGGGCGGGGACCGAGGGCTTGGAGGAAATCGCAGGCGTAAATGGCAGGGGAAATCGCAGGCGTAATTTGGGGGAGATGGTTTGAGTGTGATGCCGACATCGGGGAACCCGAGAGAGAGAGATGGAGTAGCGGCAGGGAAAAGGGGTCGCCGACGGGAGGTGAAAGGGGAGCGACGACGATGGAGCGGGCCGACGGTGAGGGGGATCGAGACCCGATAGAGAGAGATGGAGCAGCGGTAGGGGCAGGGGAAAGGGGTCGCGTGACGAGAGGTGAAAGGGGAGCAGCGGTAGGGGCAGCTGTAGCGGCAAGGGAAGAGGGGACACGGTGCAGTTCTGGGTTTTGGGGGGAAATGGGGGAACTGCACAACTAGCTTGCCTTCAAGTTAGCAGGGGCTTTCGGAGCAGCAGCGGCGGTCGATCTAGCACCTCTGCGCCTGCGCCGGTGGTGGGAGAACTGCAGGTGTGCACGAAACCCAGATCTGGGACGAGGAAGGCGAGAGCGAGTGGAACGGAGGGAGGGGAGAGAGGAGAGAGAGTGGAACGGAGGAAGGCGAGAAAGAGTGCCGGGTTGCATTCGCACCCAAATGTTTTTTATACAAACCCGATTACACCCATTTATTAGTTGGGTTATTATGGACACCTATTTACAACCCAATTAATAAAATCACCCATTTGCACCCATTTAACTTGGACAGGTTTGAGCGGGGTCATGGGTTTGGGCTTAAATTGCCAGCCCTACTCACAAAGGAGTAGGGCTTGCATGGTAGGCATAGATCCCATCCCTTTTCTAATGGTATTTTTCCATTGGAAATGTTTTACAAAAAGAATCCAAGAAGAAAATGAACTTTTTTAATAATTTATTTATTTGGAGAAAAAAATGACCTATAAGTCTTCGACTTACCCTTTTCTTCCAGGGGTCCAGATATTGCAACCCCTTTAAGTGATCTCCCTACTCCACTAATTTTAATTTTCTTAAAGTTTAAGAAAAATACAAAGAGTTTTTATGAAAAGTAGCCACCTTGTCCACTAAAAAACGACATTTTGAACAACTTTGCAGAAGAAAGTTTTTCCAAAATCTGTAATTTAAGTCGACTTTTTTGCAGTAATAGATATTTCATTTTTGGCTAGAAAGTCTACTTAAACTATAGATTTTGAAAAAACTTTCTTCTGTAAAGTTGTTCAAAATTATGTTTTCTAATGAATTGCACGGCTACTTTTCATAAAAAATTTTTATATTTTCCTAAATTTTTTTTAAAAAAAAATTAAAATTAGTAGGATAGAGAGATCACTTGAACGAGTTGCAATATCTAGATCCTATCTTCCAGTCTAAAGTCCAAACAATTAAGCCATGGCCCATGCGTCAGGCATTTTCCTACGCCCATGGCCCATGAGCATAGTATGCGGATTCCCGGAATTTTCCTTTTGGAAGTGGGTTGCAAAAAGAATCTCAGCAGAAAATGACCTATCACCTATCGTTACCTTGTAGTCCAAATAATCAACTAGTCCATGGCCCATGAGTCAAGCTCGATCAGCAAGGCCAGGTACTGAAATTAGCCATGACTATGTTGACTCTGGCTAGGCTTGATAAAATTAGCAAGATTGATGCTTGATAAAACATTGTATGTGATTTGCTTTTCTATATTCATACTTAATAAGTTCATTCATACTATCTCGTAGTCACTTGCTTTCACTTGGTTTCTCTACGTCTTTGTGGATTACCATCAAAACCCTTTCCATCAATGCCATAACTTCTGCTATAGTAAACTGTATGCTTTCCTCTATACATTGAAAACTAGCATAAAAAACCATCATCATTTTTCAAAGTAGCACAAATTTCTGCTCCACCCAGATTACCAGCCCAGACTCCAAGTCAAAATTGAGCTTGGTCCGGTTCCTTAGGTGAGATAGGTTGCTGTTCTCATTTGATATAAGGTATCATGTTACATTGTTATTTTGTATTTACTTTGCTCTGTAAGGTATCATTGATATAAGGTATCAAGTTCAATGGCCCATGTGTTAGGCATTTGAGGGCGGCTATTGCAACCCCTCAACTTTATTTGTACACCCCATTTATTTTAAGCTCCTCAAGGTTTTATGAAAGATATATATAAAAGGTGTTCATGAAAACTGACCGCAATGTTCACTATAAAACATCATTTTGAATAACTTTGTAAAAGAAAGTTTTTTCAAAATATATCGCTTAAATGGACTTTTTAGTCATTTATAATTTTTGTTTCTGTAAAAATGTAATACATATCGTAAATAGCCAAAAAGTCCTCTTAAACAACATATTTTGGTAAAAATTTCTTCTACAAAATTTTTCAAAATAATGTTTTTTTGTGTATCATGCAGCCGGTTTTTATGAAAAATTAACCTTTTTATATTTTTCATAAAATCTCGAAAAATAAGAAAAGGTAGGATTTGTAATAAAGTTGACGGGTTGCAATGGCCGCCCAATAAGCATTTTTCCTATGTCCATGGCCCATGTGTATAGTATGCAGATTCCTGGAATTTTCCTTTTGGAAGTGTTATAAAAAGAAAATGACCTACCACCTACCCTTAGCTTGTGGTCCAAATAAACGACTAGTCCATGGCCCATGAGTCAAGCTCGATAAGAAGGGCTAAGTATTGAAATTAGCCATGACTATGCTGACTCAAGCTTGGCTAGGCTTGATAAAATTAGCATGACTGATGCTTGATAAAATTAAGTGAGTATTCCAAATAAAAAGAACCGTTTACATATAATAATGTGATCCAAGCTTGCTTTTTCACAATTAAAAGAGGAAAAATGGAAAAGAGATGTTGTTAATAAAGCATAATCTTTTTAGTTTGGGCCCAATTTAAGGGGCTTAAAAGCCTAGCATAAAACCGATGGGGCCCAAAAACTCTCCACCGTAACGTTTAAGCTACTAGACCTTTTTTGTCATGAGTTCACATTGGGAGGGAAAGAGGGAGGTCCTTTTCCGTGGAATCTCAGTAATTGTCATGAGTTCAAATTGATAAAGTTTTTGTGTTAGATAATTGTTCACATTTGTTTTCCAACAAAACCAATAAGAAGAATTCCATTACGGACGAATAAGATTACAGGTGGAATCAATTGTCTCTCAAACCTAAACCCCTATACACCGTCAGATATAATGATCACACGCACTCACTTTGTTCTGAGAAAACGTTTTTTACACACATATTCCTCACTCTAACCACTAGGGTTAGCTTAGTGGTGAGGGAGGTGTGGTAACTGATAGGATTAGGATAGATGGGAGATTCGAATCACCCAATTGTACCCCAAAAAAAATTTAAAAAGAAAAAGGGTTTTCTCAATCCATTTTCTCTGTGTGGCTTTTCACAGCTCTAAATCTTCAAAGAGTAATGTTGGACAGCTTGAATTTGGGATGTGCCCAGATAAAAACAAAGGCGTGGGACCTCCCACTTGTGTCCTGTTCAGGAATAACAAATTTGGATTACCCCAACTTTCTCATCTTCAAAATGGAGAAATGATCCTCTTTTATGCCGTATGCAGAAGGCAGGAAGGCAACACACTGAAATACGCCTTCTAGAAGACATGCAACTTGAGAGTGAGTCTTCCATATAACTATGACACGGCCACATGATGTCATAGGTCAATGTGAACAAAATAAAATGAAAATATAGGATCAAAAAATATTATGATAATTTCATTTTACTTCATTTTCATTAGCTCGATACATCACAACTCCCGTATTTAAATTTTTCTTTGAACGCAAGGCGTAATTTGGCTAATGAATGGCGCATGGCATGCCTGCCATATATCTTGCATTTAGTGAACCATAGTTGTTAGTCAACAATGATGCCTCCCATTGGCAAGCTTATCTGCCTGCTTGTCTTCTTTGTCAAAAATGGTGGCTCAATCGAGCCACTAAAGTCAACAGTAAAAAAGGGATATCTTCCATCTTACTGCCTCAATTCGGCCATACCTCAATTTCAACAATAATTACAAGAAAAGAAAGTACGACTCATAAGTTTAACTCTTTGTCACGCATCTCTTTTTAAGTTGTTAGTTTTGTATCTTTAGATCCTATTGTTAGTGAAAATTCTACCAATGATGTCTCTAATTATCCAATTGCTATTTGATGATGAGTGAGGTCTTGCATCCAACATGCAATTTCTAATTTTGTTTCTTGTCATTCATTTAGGACTTGTTTGGTTGTCCAATTCAAAATAATGGCATTTCATAAATTTTTTTAAATAGTGAAATTTCATGAATTGATTCTTGTCATTCATCCAACAAGCAAAAAAATGATGATGTAGACGCTCCATTTTCATACCCTATTTTCAAATCTCTTTGCCTTTTTTTTATGCATATCATACTCATTGATTCATATTCGGGAAGTTTTGTTGGATAATTTAGAGTTTTAATATGATGTTTTCAAATGCCCATAGTTGGAAGAGCAATAGAGAGTTTTAGAACAATTTTCGTCCAAAATATGCTTTAAAATTAACTTTCATATTTTTGCCATAACATTTTACTCGGAATTCGTATTTTGACAAAATTGGTCTTGTTGAAAAGGTATTTAAAAACTCTACAACTTTGCATCTAATGCAAAATTTCCAATTCCAACGTTTTCATACTTACAAATGTCCTTAAAGTAGCTGCTGTTGAAGGGTGACAAGAATAAGAGATTTTTAGCTTTCTTTTTAGTCCCACATCGGTTGGAGAGGAATAATACATCTTCCTAACTCTACTATAAATAAGTATCCTCGCCTCTTTCATTTTTCACCAAGTCTTAATTGAACTTTTTTGAGCAAAAGTTAGGGTTTGAGTGTCTAGCTCGAAAGAAACATCTAATAGTGCATTCTTGAGCAGACCATTCGTCTCGAGTTTTTAAGCTTGAGAGGAAACAACCAATGGTGCCTTCTTGAGTGAACTACTCGGAGTGATTGGACTACTCGGAGCGATTGGGTGGTCCTTTGTGGAGGTGAAATAGAGCCTTGTTTTGGTCCTATCATGTATGATTATAGACTTTCTCTAATGTGTTTAACTTTAATTCCATGATATAGATATTGATGTGATATTGCATGTTCACTTGAGTTTTATCATTCGTAAGATAATATTATTAATTTGGCAAGTGTTTGATTGCGAATTGAAGACTAATAGTCTACAAAGAGTGAAACTCTTCCCCCCCCCCCCCCCCCCCCAACTTGTTTGTTTGAATTATGTAGGCTTTGATCTTCATAAGAATATGTAGGTTGTTCACTTGAGCTTAAGTTCAACTTAACTTAGATTTTTCTTTTTAATTTTTTTAATTTCTAGTTATTATGCATGGTTGAAATTAAATAAACCCAATTAATAATCAGATCGATTTACCTGGCGAAAACGGTTCCCATTTCGTAACGTAGCTCCTAAACCCTTTGTTTTTTGTTCAAGACTTACCTATTTTCCAAGTACGGAATCAAAATTGTTTTTATGAAACAAATGCTTTTAGTGATTTTCTCGTACCTTAAAAATAAGGGTGGCGATTTCAGATGGAACTCGATTCACAGCATCCACAGATGGTTATGATTAGAAATAAGAGTGAAAATTTAAAATATTGGCATTTCATAAATTCCTCAAAATTGATTTTACAACATCAACTATAGTGATAACTTTAATATTTTAAAATATTTTAATTTAAGTTGATAGATTTATACCAACCATATGTAAAATTTCTTTAATTTTTTAATTTTCTTAAAATTTCTTAAATTTAAGGCGCTTACCGTTTCGTCGTGCTTTAGTTTCAAAGTCGTCTTTCCTAAATGTTGCTCAGAATTTCAGGGATTCATTTGTAAAATCATAATTATTGTCACGTCAAAGATTTGCTTGAGGATGAGAGGTTAATTTTTTATTAGCTAGACATGGCCACATAGGCTCATATCTATAGTCATGTGAAGATGTACTCTAGGCGAAATAATGACCCACCACTACCCTTATCTTGCAGTTCCAATAATTGACGAGGCTGTGGCCCATTTGTTCAGGCGCAACAGGGCCAACCACTTGAAATTCCAAATTTTCAGGTACCAATCGCAGGTTAGTAGTTATAAGAATCCAGTATATATAACATGTACGCTTATCATTTCCACATCCACAAATATGTAAAACTAATAATGTGATCCAAGTTTGCATTTTCACAATTTAAAAAAAAAAAAAAAGAAATTTGATGTTAACGAAGAATAATTGGTTCAGGCCTGATTTAAAGGGCTTAAAAGCCCTATCTGATGGGTTCGGTTCTTGTCACCCCTCAATTTTATTTGTACCCTCACTTATATCAAGTTTTTAATTTAAAGGGCTTAAAGCCAAGCCTAATAAGCTGAGACCAAACAAGCCCCATCCATAAATGTGTGAAGTCTAATACCAAACAATCCCCAACGTTAATTTTATTCCAAGACTAACATTATGAACAAGTATGAGCATGTATGGCTTCTGTCAAATGTAGGAAAACAGATTTTTGGGCCTATTTAGTCTAAAAAATTTAGTTGTTTGATTACCAATACATATAGAGGGCAATACATATAGAGGGCATCTATTGGCAATTTGGCACCTCAAAATTTGCTTTTCATCCCCACTAATTTTACGTTTGAAGGTTTTATGAAAAATGTATAAGATTTTCATAAAAATTGATCGAGTACTTCATTAGAAAAAATCATTTTGAACAACTTTTCAGAAAAGAGTTTTTTTTAAATCTATCGTTTAAGTAAACCTTTTTGCCTATAGTTTTCACTTCATAAATGACTAAAAATTTTATTTAAACGACAGATTTTGAAAAAATTTTCTTTCAAAAAGTTGTTCAAAGTAATGTTTTCTAACAGACAACGCGATCAGTTTTTTTATAAAAACCTTATATATTTTTCATCAAATCTTACAAGTATAAAATAAGTGAGGGATGAAAAGCAAATCTTTGGATGTCAATAGAGACCTCCATATATACAGCTATCTCTTTTTGGGCCTCTATGAACAAGGTTTATGGATTATTGTGCCCATGGCATTTTTCATTTTTCAGCCTCTATGATACAGAAATATGCCACAAAAACATCACACACTTCTTTTTTTAATGGTAATGCAAAATAGCACTACCACGATTATCTAAAAGATTAATCAAGTTTTTTTTATAAAACACAATGGAACTGCCCCTTCGTCCAAGACCGACTGCTCTTGTTCCCATTGAGAAGCCTAGAAGCATAAATGCATTAGCGGAGCTCAGAGCCGATGTACCTTCTTTCAGTTCTTGGTTTATCGCAGGAGTTCTTGGCAAATTGGTGCTGGTATTGCCCATTTGCCACGCATATCCACCACTATGTAATTTGTGAAGCCAAGGCCAGCTCGATCAAGGCCATTTCAAAACCAACCTAGGTTTTCAATTGGCAATTTAAACATAACAAAACACTAGATGGAGTACGTGCCGTAGTTTATGTTGGATCAGTGTAGGTCTCTGTGCTGCTAGATGTCAATTCCTGCCCTTCGTAATTCTAAGTATTTATCCTAATTCAAGATATGTGGGACACGAAAATAAAGATCATTGGAGAAAAAAAAAACATACACAAGAAGTATAGACTTCCACGGTTCGATAAAATTCTTCTTAGGTTCGAAGTCACAACCATGATCTTAAGCGGAGATGTAAGAGACATAAACAAATGTGAAATTACACAAAATATCCCTGCTAAAAATTTGGTAAGCCATATTGTTTTTGAACCCATCCACACATGATAACCAACCCACTAAACCTCTTACGATAAACAAGGCCATATGGTTTTGAGCACATATAATTGATTTGCCTTAACAGATGATTATATGAAACATAGAAGCTCATTCTAATATATGATCTGCCTTTGCCCCAATATATATAGTCAGATTTTGTTGTTATCCATTAATGCTCGTAGAGTCATAGTGAAGATAGCCAAACACGCATTAGACCTGTAATGCCCCAAATTTTATAAACCATTAACACGTACAATTTTTTATGAGCTCCGTACAAATAAACATTTTAAAAAATACATCCCTTTTGAAAACACAGAGTATTGCGCAGCTGCGGATAGCCATGGTTAACCCAAAAATCATCATCAATATACATTGGCCAACCAAATGAATAAAATTACATCAGCTTTAAATAAAAATAAATGTACGCGATAACTTCTCCAAATCTCGACCCCAATTCTACTACGTGCCTCCAATAATTATCATTTGAAAATATATTGAGATGAGCGAACAACTGCCCAGTAGGAAATCGAATTCCTATATAATAAATAATGTTTCAAAATCACATGCAAGCATTTATATATTCAAAATAATATATAAATCAAATAATACGAACTCCAAATCATCAACCTCAAATATAATTCAACTGTCAATGAAATCAACTATCATAAACCTCAAATATATCATCATCAATAATTATCACCTTGCATAAATAAAATCTTAACATATGTTTCAAAATAATCATCATTCACTGTACAAGAATTAAACCCCCTATCTCAAAAATGAGTGAACAAAATAAATAACCACAACTGCAAACTGTAGATCAACTCAAGAAATATAAAAATCCATACTGACAAAAGTCGAATTGGAGCTTTCCATGCTCCGACCAGTGGACCATCTGCCCACTGCCTCTCTCAACTTCTCCCTTCCTCTTTCTCCTTCTCTTCTTATTTCTTTCTTTCTCTTCTCTATTTATTTCTTCTCTCCCGTCCCTATCTCCTTTTTCTCTCTCTTCATTTATTTCTTCTAAACCTACCCCGCCATTTTTTCTTTCTTTCTTCCTTCTTTTCTTCTCTTCTCACGCCACTTTTTTTCCTTCATTCATTTCTTCTTTTGACTTTCTTATTCTTCCCTTCTTTCTTTTCTTCTTTTATCTTCTTTCTTTTCTTCTTCCAACGAAACTAATCTCTCATTCTTTTCTTTTCTTTTTCTTTTTTTTCTATTCTATTTCTTTCTTCTTCTTTTTTTGTCTTTTCCTTCCTCCACCTATATATATCTATATCTATATATATATATATATCACAATCACAATCTAATCATATTTCTCCACACAAGACAATTTAATGTAATGTCTCCCAACATCCAGCTGACCTTATTTTCATTCTCAATATAAAATATTTAAATTTATCACCCTGTGTATAATTCCACCAAATATACACGTAAAATAAATCAATAAATATTCGGAGTATCACAAGACCACTCCAAAAAAAATTTATGTTCCGCCATAAAATTCAATTAAAATTGATTTAAGCAATGGCAAGCTATTTTTATTTATTTATTTGTTGTTATTTTTTTAAAGAGGCAAACATGCCATGCCATGCCACCACCATTGGCAAGATTGGTATTCCTTGTAATATACCCGCCCAAAAACAGAAGGAAAACAGAAAGAACCTCCCTCTCTTCTTCCTTTTTTAATGTGTCAAATTTCATCTCAACTTTCCACATGGCTCGTATTGAAGAAGTTCTTGCTTCTTGCTAGAGCTCTTTACAGTATGAAAGGCATTCTTTATTTTTGAAGGAAAAAAAAAAAAAAAAGACCACAACTTTCTTCAAAGTTAAAGACACGGAAGGAATCCGAGGCAAGCCTAATCAAAAGAACCTCCCCATCTCTTCTTTCTCTAAGCGGATACCGAACAAACCCCATTAATGCGTAAAGTACATCTAATACCAAACAAGCCCTAACATTAATTTTATTCCAAGACTAATATTTCACATCATTTTTTAACGTATTACAAATTCCTATTCCACCATATATTATTACTAATCACTTGTATGTTACTTTTTTTTGTTCTGTTATAGGCAGTTTTAATGGCAGTGTACAAAATTTTACTGATAGCTTGCCTTCAATTGTGGAACTACAAATCCACTAACCATATTCCTTATGTTTTCCATTCAAACCTGGTGTGAACTTAACTATGATAACATTTTGTGGGCAATTTATGACAATAATTGCTCTGTTTTGTGGCAACAGCTAGACCAACACCCTGCATTGCAGCCCTGAAGGTAAATGTTGTCGCCTATAATGGTAAACCATTAGTTCCAACACAACACCGTCTCTCATTTCACCTACATAACTGAAATGCTTTGAATAAACTTCACTATCCTTACACTCAATGGACTATTGGGCCTATACCTTTTTTCAGCCTCTATGACACAGAAATATGCCACAAAAACACCACACAATTCTTTTTTTTGTAATGCAAAATAGCACTTACCCATTTCTCCAAAAGCTTAATCAAGTTTTTCATAAAACACAATGCAAATATAAGAGACAAAGTCGTTGCAATGTTTACTATGATAGTAAGCGAAGATATAAGAGGCATAGACAAATTTGAAATTACCAAAGTATCCCTGCTAAAAATTTGGCAAGTCATATTGTTTTTGAGCCCATGGACGCATGATAACCAACCCACAAAACCCTCTAACGATGGACAAGGCCATATAGTTTTTGAGCACATATAATTGATTTGCTTTAACAAATGATTTTATGAAACATAGAACCTCATTCTAATATACGATCGATCTGCCTTTAACCCAATATATATAGTTGGATTTTGTTATTATCCGTTAACAATGCTCATAGTGAATATAGTCAAACACGTAGAAAGCATAGGTAGTCTTCTTCCTAACAAATTGTTTGTTCTCCCACAGATCCTATTAAAATTTAGGGGAAATTAACAATAACTTCTACTAGGGAACTGCTTTTAACAAAAAACCTACCATAAGATTTTTTAACTCTAAAACCCTTTTTTTAAAAAATTCTTTAAGCAAAAGGAGATTTTTTTTTAAAAAAAAAATACCTATTTTAACCTTTTATATTTTGGAGTATGTTTCAAACCAGATTCATAGAAGAAGAAGAAGGGAGGGGCAGGTAGAGAAAGAGAGAGAGAGGGAAAGAGAGAGGGGGAGAGGAGGGGCTATGAAGATGAAGAAGAAGAAAAACTAGATTTGGAAGGAGAGACAGAGGGAAGGAGGGCGGAGGGAAAGAGAGAGAGAGAAGGAGGGCTGTGAAGATCTAAAAGATGAAGAAGAAGAAGAAGAAGAAAAACTAGATCTGAAAGAGAAAAACAAAAAAAACAAAAAAAATAAAACAAATTTGAAAAATGAGATTTTCTTCTCCAACAGCGACCGACCTTCTCCGACTACCACCTCGTCATGGCTATTATCATCATTTTCTTCTTCTTCTTCTTTGTTTTTTTTTTTTTTTTTTTTTTTGGTGTGTCTTTGTTTGCAACTTTAGATTTGTTGATATATGGTTTGATTTCTATGTATATGCTTATTTTTTCTACATTTTTTCAATGTAAGTGTAATTCAATTTTTTACTAATGACAGTAACACGATACTGTCATAATTCAATTTTATGCTAATGACAGTAACACAATACTATCATCAGTTTAGTTTATGATTATTTAACTTATGAATAGTAACACCATACTGTTAGGATAATTTTACACATGTTAGTATGTTTCTATATATACCTATATGATTATATGGTTTGATTTCTATGTATACACTGATTTTTTTTGCATTTTTTCAATGTAAGTGTAATTCGATTTTTTACTGATGACAGTATACTGTCATCAATTTAATTTATGATTATTTAACTTATGGATAGTAATATGATACTATTGGGATTATCTTACACATACCAATATGTTTCTATATATACCTATATGTTTATATGGTTTGATTTTTATGTATATAGTAAGTTGTTTCTACTTCATACGTTGTGTTTGGAAGGTTGTTTTTTATTGGGATTCCATTTCTATATAAGTCGTCGGAAATTATGGTGGGTTTGTTAATGATATCCTTGATTTTCGGATATGAAGAGTATAATAGCATGGTTGTAAATATTTCTAATAGTAAAATGAGGGGCTTTTTGGTCCATACGAGATTAAAAAGGGTTTTTACAAAACTGATTCTTATGTAGGGCCTATTATAAAATGAGTTTTATACCTAGAGATTTTGACCAAAATTCCCTACAATTTATCTAAGTAATGGCAAGTTGTTTTTATTTATTTATTGTTAGTTTTTTAAAGAGGCAAACATGCCACCACCAATGGCAAGATTGGTAGTATCTTAAATATACTGGCCCAAAAACAAAAAGAAGAAAGAATGAACGTCCTACTCTCCTTCCCTAAAATGCGTCAAATTTCATCTCAACTTTCTAGATGGCTTGTATTGACCTAGGAGGCAAGAAATAGTTCTGACTAAAGCTCTTTCCAGTATGAAAGGCATACTTTATTTTTGAAAAAAATAAAAATAAAGAAATAACAAAGTTAAAGACACGGAAGGAATCCAAGGCAATCCCGACGTGAACCTTCCTATCCCTTCTTCGGGGGAATTACCAATTGAGTTCATCATTTGGTGGTATTGCCTCCGAAGGAATGGCTCAGAATTCTAAGATTGGTAATGACCATTCAGGAACGGGTTAACCAAAGGTGGGGGTGTGGTTAGTTTTTATTTTCCCATTTTACCCTTCTGCACTAAAGCAAGCACAACGCCATCCTCTCTCTCGCTCTCTCTCTCTCTCTCTCATCCCCTTCTGCACAATACAGCATCCGTCCAATCTCTCTCTCATCCCCCAGCACCCGTCCAATCTGTGTGTCTCTCTCTCATCTCTGTCAGTCTTCATATGCACAGCACTCTCTCTTTCTCTCTGTCTCTCTCTCTATCTTCCCTTCAAGCTCCCGCTCAAGGAAACTTAACAGGCATCTCACGGCGACCTCCCTCATACATCCAAACGACAGCCTTCTCCCTCACCGGCGGCAAGAAACAGCGGCAAGGAATGTGATGACCTGAATTTTATATATATATGTCACGTTATTGTATATTTACATATGTATATGCAATTTTATTTTTTTTAATTATTTTTGGAAAGGATGACCCTATTTTATGTTTTTGGGCTAAGGAACACCATGGTAGTGTCAAATTTCAGAGAAAATGACCGTAGGTTAAAGTTTTAGAAATTTCAGAATTTTGGATCATGAAAACCCAAAACTTTAGGATTAAAAACGAATATGATTTTATAAGATTTTAAATGAACAATTTATATACGCACGTAGTACTCCACGTGAGCTTCCATTCGACAATTGAATGATTGAAAACCGTTAAGAAACGAGGGAGATATTAATCGTCGAAGTTGGCCCGTTGAATACACAGTGTAACCGGGTTACACAATGCAACCCGCGGGAGGTTGAAGAAGGCCCATAGGATTATGATCCTGTGTGGGTGTATCCGTATACCTTACCGTGTTCTCATGCATTTAAAAGCCATACGATAATCATATGAACCCCAAATTTGACCGTTGGACTTGTCTTGGCAGGCCCTACCATGTGGGACCCTTGGTTGACCATTTTGATTAAGTTTGACTGTAGTTTGACTTTTTGTCCAATTTAATATTTATTAAAAATTCCAGAAAATACTAGAAAACTCCAAAAATTACAGAAAATTCTCAAAAATTATGAAAAATTCCCAAAAATTATAAAGACTGTTTTAAAAATTATTTCGATCATTTTGGGAACATAGTTCACTATCAGAAGGCCAATAGTAATTTTTTAGTACGTTATATTTATTTTGAAATTTATCTAAATATTACGTATGCATAATTATCAGATTTTATTGGTCCTCGGGAGGACCCTAGGGAGCATTAACATTGCATTCGCATTGTCAGTATCTATCACGTGAATTTAGGTTAGTATTGCTCGCGATTGAGGTAAGCAATGTGGCTTCTTTACACTTAATATAATGTTATTTTATAAATGTGATTTAAAATACCTTAATTATGTTGTTGGATTTTCCCAGTGCAATGAGTCCAATATCATCCACCCATTCTGATTGTTTTTTTTTTTTTTTTTTTTAAACTTTAGAGTCTTTCTACATGGGGAGATCAACATATATATATAAATATTGATATGAGAAACCCCTTATGGGTAAACCCTGAACCCATGCAAGAATAGTTAACAATAACTAACTACAATTTTAGGGTACTGAAATGAGCTTTGGGGTAGTAAAATTTATTTAAAAAAATAATAAATAATTTTACGATGTTTTAAGGGTATAAACATGTTCTAATGAAATAGTAATTTATTTGAAAAAAAAAATTACAAATGAAAAGATAGAACGCATGTGTTTTGACTTTAGTGTGTACATTTTAAGTAACCAATGCGTACATATTTCAAGTTCATTACGTACATATTATATCCTCGTTTAGTACACTTGGGGTCAGGACCACGTTTGGGATTTTTTTACACTTTTTAGGGTACTGAAATGATCTTTGGAACGGTAAAATTTATTTGAAAGAACAATAAACAATGTTACGATGTGTTAAGGGTATAAACATGTTATAATGAATTAGTAATTTATTTGAAAAAAAAAAATTACAGATGAAAAGATAGAACGCATGTGTTTTGACTTCAGTGTGTACATTTTAAGTAACTAATGCGTACATGTTTCAAGTTCATTGCGTACATATTATATCCTTGTTTAGTATAATTGGGGCCGGGACCACGTTTGGGATTTTTTACACATTTTAAGGTACTGAAATGATCTTTGGGGGAGTAAAATTTATTTGAAAGAATAATAAACAATGTTACGATGTGTTAAGGGTATAAGCATGTTATAATGAATTAGTAATTTATTTGAAAAAAAAAAATTACAAATGAAAGATAGAACCCATGTGTTTTGATTTCAATGTGTACATTTTAAGTAATCAATGCGTACATGTTTCAAGTTCATTGCGTACATATTATATCCTCGTTTAGTACACTTGGGGTCGGGACCACGTTTGGGATTTTTTTTCACATTTTAGGGTACTGAAATGATCTTTGGAACGGTAAAATTTATTTGAAAGAATAATAAACAATGTTACGATGTGTTAAGGGTATAAACATGTTATAATGAATTAGTAATTTATTTGAAAAAAAAAATTACAAATGAAAAGATAGAACGCATGTGTTTTGACTTCAGTGTGTACATTTTAAGTAACCAATGCGTACATGTTTCAAGTTCATTGCGTACGTATTATATCCTCGTTTCGTACACTTGGGGTTGAGACCACGTTTGGGATTTTTGTACACATTTTAAGGTACTGAAATGATATTTGGGGGAATAAAATTTATTTGAAAAAATAATAAACAATGTTATGATGTGTTAAGGGTATAAGCATGTTATAATGAATTAGTAATTTATTTGAAAAAAAAAATTACAAATGAAAAGATAGAACGCATGTGTTTTGATTTCAATGTGTACATTTTAAGTAACCAATGCGTACATGTTTTAAGTTCATTGCGTACATATTATATCCTCGTTTAGTACAATTGGGGCCGGGACCACGTTTAGGATTTTTTTACACATTTTAGGGTATTGAAATGATCTTTGGGGGAGTAAAATTTATTTGAAAGAATAATAAACAATGTTACGATGTGTTAAGGGTATAAGTATGTTATAATGAATTAGTAATTTATTTGAAAAAAAAAAATTACAAATGAAAAGATAGAACGCATGTGTTTTGATTTCAATGTGTACATTTTAAGTAACCAATGCGTACATGTTTCAAGTTCAATGCGTACATATTATATCCTCGTTTAGTACACTTGGGGTTGGGACCACGTTTGAGATTTTTTTACACATTTTAGGTTACTGAAATGATCTTTGGGGGAGTAAAATTTATTTGAAAGAATAATAAACAATGTTACGACATGTTAAGGGTACAAGCATGTTATAATGAATTAGTAATTTATTTGAAAAAAAAATTACAAATGAAAAGATAGAACGCATGTGTTTTGACTTCAGTGTGTACATTTTAATTAACCAATACATACATATTTCAAGTTCATTGCGTACATATTATATTCTCGTTTAGTACACATGAGGTCGGAACCACGTTTGGCATTTTTTACACATTTTAGGGTACTGAAATGATCTTCGGGGTAGTAAAATTTATTTGAAAGAATAATAAACAATGTTACGATGTGTTAAGGGTATAACCATGTTATAATGAATTAGTAATTTATTTGGAAAAAATGTGTAAAAAATGAACTTGAAACATGTACGCAATGAACTTGAAACGTGTACGCATTGGTTACTTAAAATGTACGCACTGAAGTCAAAACACATGCGTTCTATCTTTTTATTTGTAATTTATTTTTTTCAAATAAATTACTAATTCATTATAACATGTTTATACCCTTAACACATCGTAACATTGTTTATTATTCTTTCAAATAAATTTTATTACCCCAAAGATCATTTCAGTACCCTAAAATGTGTAAAAAATCCCAAACGTGGTCTCGAACCCAAATGTACTAAACGAGGATATAATATGTACGCAATGAACTTGAAACATATACGCATTGGTTACTTAAAATGTACACACTGAAGTCAAAACACATGCCTTCTATCTTTTCATTTTTAATTTTTTTTATAAATAAATTACTAATTTATTATAACATGCTTATACCCTTAACACATCATAACATTGTTTATTATTCTTTCACATAAATTTTACTCCCTCAAAGATCCTTTCAGTACCCTAAAATGTGTAAAAAATCTCAAACGTGGTCCCGACCCCAAGTGTACTAAACGAGGATATAATATGTACGCAATGAACTTGAAACATGTACGCATTGGTTACTTAAAATGTATACATTGAAATCAAAACACATGCGTTCTATATTTTCTTTTGTAATTTTTTTTTTTCAAATAAATTACTAATTCATTATAACATGCTTATACCCTTAACACATCGTAACATTGTTTATTATTTTTTCAAATAACTTTTGTTCCCCCAAAGATCATTTCAGTACCCTAAAATGTGTAAAAAAATCCCAAACGTGGTCTCAACCCCAAGTGTACTAAACGAGGATATAATATGTACGCAATGAACTTGAAACATGTACGCATTGGTTACTTAAAATGTACACATTGAAATTAAAACACATGCGTTCTATCTTTTCATTTGTAATTTTTTTTTTCAAATAAATTACTAATTCATTATAACATGGTTATACCCTTAACACATCGTAACATTGTTTATTATTCTTTCAAATAAATTTTACTACCCCAAAGACCATTTCAGTATCGTAAAATATGTAAAAAATCCCAAACGTGGTTCCGACCTCAAGTGTACTAAACGAGAATATAATATGTACGCAATGAACTTGAAACACGTATGCATTGGTTAATTAAAATATACACACTGAAGTCAAAACACATGTGTTCTATCTTTTCATTTGTAATTTTTTTTTCAAATAAATTACTAATTTATTATTACATGCTTATACCCTTAACACATCGTAACGTTGTTTATTATTCTTTCAAATAAATTTTACTCCCCCAAAGATCATTTCAGTACCCTAAAATGTGTAAAAATATCTCAAACGTGGTCCCAACCCCAAGTGTACTAAACGAGAATATAATATGTACGCAATGAACTTGAAACATGTACGCATTGGTTATTTAAAATGTACACATTGAAATCAAAACACATGCGTTCTATCTTTTCATTTGTAATTTTTTTTTTTCAAATAAATTACTAATTCATTATAACATGCTTATACCCTTAACACATCGTAACATTGTTTATTATTCTTTCAAATAAATTTTACTCCCCCAAAGATCATTTCAGTACCCTAAAATGTGTAAAAAATCCCAAACGTGGTCCCAGCCCACTACAAAAAAATCGATCTTTACCGACGGTTTAAAACCGTCGGCAATGAGGAAAAAACCGTCGGCAATTGTTCTCTCGACGGTTTTAAAATCGTCGCAAATCCGTCGGCTTTACCTCGGTCGGCTATTCCTTCATGGACGGTTTAGAAAACCGTCGGCAATTCCCGACGGTTTAAAACCGTTGGCAATTCTCGACGGTTTTAAACCGTCGGGAATTGGAATTTCCGACGGTCTAAAACCGTCGGTAAAACATTCACCAAAACAACATAGGTATACCGGAAAACCGTCTTTAATCGTTTCCCGACGGTTTTTAACCGTCGGGCATTGCCGACGGTAATGCTCATACCTTTTATCGACATTACTAAACCGTTGGCAATTCTCGACGGTTTTAAACCGTCGGGAATTGGAATTTCCGACGGTCTAAAACCGTCGGTAAAACATTTACCAAAACAACATAGGTATGCCGGAAAACCGTCTTTAATCATTTCCCGACGGTTTTTAACCGTCGGGAATTGCCGACGGTTAAAAACCGTCGGTAATGCTCATACCTTTTATCGACATTACTAAACCGTCGGCAATTCCCGACGGTTTTCAACCGTCGGCAAAGGCTAAGAAACAATTTTTTTTTTTTTTTTTTTATACACATTTTTTTTTCCTCAGTGTATCAACATTGCCATACACAAGCATTCTACCACATATGGGACACATAGGTGGACCAATAACAAATTGCAATATAAAAGTCCACACAAACTCCCAATCACAATAAAATTCTATCATATATGGGACACATAGGTGGACCAACAACACAATGCAATATAAAAATCCACACAGAATCACAATCACAAGTAACATAAAATATGCCTATAGATTTAGTAAAGAAAACTTCGTACTTTACAATTTTAAATGACAACGACTGATCTAGAAAATATTGTTGCTATTCAAGTTACTGTCAGTACAATCACAGAGGTTTTGGGAACTGTTAGGACGCTTATATTACTCAGTAAGGCTGCTCTTTTCGAACTGTTCTATTTCATCCTTGTGTCTTCTCTTATGATGATGCCTTTTATTTTCAATCTCTCTCCATTCTTCTTGCTTGTTTACACCCTGTGATGGAGAAGCAATGTGCAAGGTATAGTTCCATAGTTATAATCAACACGATACTTCTTGATTCAAAGTAAAGTGCCTTGAGCACTTAAACCTGTGTGAATGATGGAACAAACATATATAATATTGTTTTTTAAACGATAAAAAGACATAATGATAATAAGCTCATATAACTTTGCCAAATGAATGACAAGTCTACCCAATTCAGGATAAAAGGAGAAAATCATGACAAGCATAAATAAAAAATTATTATTAGTATTATAATAAATGAAAAAAAAAAGGCATGCCTACATTGTATTATAATTAATTAAACAAACATAATTAAGAGGTCAAAACATAGATTGCACTCCATTCAAAATGCAGACATCGGTCCAAACAGTACATGGTTCTACCACAAAAATAAACAAATAAAATAAATGAATACATTTTTGTAGATAACAATAACTGCAACTCAGCTGTCAATTCTTGATAAAGGAGATATCAGATAACAACAACTTTACACATATGCAACTCAATAGTTCAACAGGAAAAACTAAAACAGACAATCGAATGAATCTTTTTTTCTTTTTCTTCTTCAATCCTTGGCAAGAAGAGGTCAGTAAAAAGAGGGTAAGAAACAACCCCAAGGAGCCCTAGATAAGGAAATTGCTACGAAGTAAAAAGATAGATCCACAGCAATACAGAACATGCCTACATAAGTCTCTCTTTAGATATAGTGAATCATATATTCATATCACAACCATGTGATCACACTGTCACAGTGGACGACTGCCAATGGCATCATCACCACAAGAAGCATAATATCACGTGCCGTACTAAAATAAACTTGATCACTTACTTAAGCTCCTAAGTGGTAAAATTCCAAGACCTTAAAACACATACATTTAATCTACCAAGTAATCAAATCATCAAAGCATAATCAGCATAAGCGTTCGTCTGGTCGTTCATTAATATTTTAATGTAAACCTTACTATTTCGCAGCACAGTCGCGATATTAGCTTGATAGGCACGTAGTAGCTCCTACAACAGGGAGGGAAAAGAAAGAATTAGCTGAGATGCAAGTCTGCAACTACACAGACTAGAATAAAAAATTTCCAAAACAAGTAAAAAAGGAAAAGGTAATATTATTTAAGAGTTTGCATTCTTTCACCTTCTGGTGGGCAAATAAAGAAGACCATAAGAAGAGCAAAGTGTACTCACGTAAGGTTAAATCCTAGTCAATATGGGAAAAGCATTGTTTTTTTATGACATTTTTTTATGATTCATGTAGTGTCTAGAAAACTCAATTCAATTCAATTCAACTCAACTCAACCCAACCAAGCCTTATTCCTATCTTTTGAAATTGTTTCCCTCCTAGCGGGACTCAGAAACCATCACTATAAGTGCATTTCAATCATTCAGCCTTAAATTTTTTTTGTAAGTAAGATGTCCACAAACTTCTATGTAAGATATTTCATATTCTGTACTAAAGTGAATTTAGGGGAGGTCAACTTTGCATCATGTATCATAACAAGTTCATAAAAATCAAGTAAGTTGCAAATGAAGCTTCCACGGAAATCTTTGCTCAAGAACTAACATCTGGCCAACCAACCAATAGGAAAATTTATCCTGTTAGCTACTTGCACAAAAATGGACTCGTCCAGTATAAAGTAAAAACCACTATAACAGTAATGGAGCAAATTATTGGACATACACAAAATAATCAAACGAGAAAACCTTTTTCAACTTCTTCCAAGGAATAGGGAATATTTGTTTCAGTGAGTTTCAAAAGAAAGCATTCAGTTCATCTGGGTTCACAGGCAAGTATTCACTGATAAAAGACAATACGCACCCATATGCTGTTCCATCTCTAAAATGATCCAATGAAAGTTAAATATTTCAGCAGAAAAGGACAATAGCAGTGCCACTCTGGTATTCATGAGTTTAAAGATAGATCCATGCATGCCATAACTGTCTGAAAGGGGGCGGCATAAAAAACACAATGGTGGTTCTCAAAAATAAATACCTGTACCTAATCTAATAATGTAACCATTTTAAGTGTCAAAGAAGAGCCATAAATAAGAAGTCCCTAGTATAGCACAAAGAAATCATATCTTACAGAAGGCTCCAAAAATGCTGTTAGGCCTGTCTCTCCATTAATTAAAGCCAAAACGAATGACACAAGGGCAGCTGCAATCAATATCTTAACTAGTAAATCATCAAGCTGCTTTAAAACCAATTTCCAGAAAGGAGCACTTGCATTCAGTGAAATTTGAGATATATAAGGTTTAACTTTTGCATCAAAACAAGTGAGGAAAAAATTAAGATTGGAATATAATTCAATCACTAATGAAAATTTTTTTTGATGAAGAGCATTAATGAAAATTATGCAACAAAACAGTCAAAAAGGTCAAAACAGTCATCATAGGAGTCCCCAGATGACTGCACAGTCATTTGCGGCTGCCCTGATGATGATGATCATATGGTCACTCAAATGACAGTGGATCATCCCATATGATCGTACAGTTCAACAACCAACAATTTGTGATTTCTTTTTAACTTTAAACTCCCTTCCTTTTTAAGCTCCCTACAGACAATTCAACACTAGGATCTGAGTACCAACTTATTTCCACCATTAAAACTCAATCTAACTTCTCCAAAATCATGCAAAACATTCAGCCCAGTGGAAAATCGTAATTCTCCATAAATACACTATTACAACACTCACCAGCTTTAAGGACCAACATAAACAAGAGGCATGTGCAAGGGTAAGTCTCAAAAAACCCTAATACTCTCCCTAGAAACTCTTAGCCTCCTGTCTTTGATATAGAAGACTTAGATATACTAATCTATGCAATTGTAGTCATAGAAAAAAATAAATATAAGAATAAAAGAGTTAAACAGGAACCACCAACAAGATGTAGAATCCATATGTGCATTCTAGGTAGAATCACCACTACCTAAAGAGATATGGAATCAGCATTATAACAATAAGTATATAACTTGATTCACTAAAACTTGTCACCCATCTTACTGCCGTATTTTAAGCCCTTACAGAGGCTTAATTTCAACCCAATAAACAAAATAAGTAACCATGAGGTTCCTAACAGAGTATTCACATAAAAAGACACAAATTACTATGAACTCACATATAATAACCAAAACAAAACTTCTAAGTTCTAGCCCTATGAAAATTTCTTTACAAATTTTATCCAAAACTCAAATATAAAACTTTAAATTCAAGTAAAAGTTTTGCTGAAAATAAAATACTACTTAATAAATATTTCTAAATCTTTTTCGAGAAAATAAAGAGACAAGGAGAATATGGAGGATGTGAGAACCTCTATTAGAGCAACAATAAAGGAAAAACAACTATAATAGGAATACACGCTATCTGCTGAATGTGCAAGAACATAAGAGTCTCTCGAGGAGGAATGCAGTATCCAAAGAAATCCTTTAAAGTACATGCCCCTTGCATGAAAGTCTGCCTATAATTATTCTTCTCCAAGCAACCACAAAGGAAACAATTAAGGATCCAAATATGTGTACAGAATTTTAATAATTTTAGTAGATCCCAAGGACTTACTTGGCCCCTTTTGAACCAATATATGACAAGAAATTAACTGAGTATCTTCAAGCTTCAAGAAATTATGGTTTAGGGACTGTTGAATAGAGTAATGTAGTTTTTGTGATTCACTGGTTTGTTAGTAACTCCCCATGTAGTTAGGATTTAGGGACTGTTGAATAGAGTAATGTAGTTTAGTTAGTTTTTGTGACTCTGGAACAGGAAGAAGTAAAGAAATACACTGGGGAAAATGGAAGAGAATATCTAGCCAATTGGTTTTTGTGACTCTGTACAACAATATTGTTGTAGCTATACGTTCATTTTGGTGTGGCCACAAAAGGGAAGATGAACCACATTGTAAATTGGAACAGGTGAAAAACATAGAAACATATGCAAAAAATAAAAAAATATGTTTTGAAAATTTTAGACCAAAATGAAGAAGGATAATAAATTTAGAAATTTTAAGACATCCACGAATAATTATATGTAAAATAGATCTGGATGCTGCACAAGCACAATCCAATACAAAGTGATCCCTCGCTATTATTGTCAGGTTTGTGAACTGTGCCTCAATGTAACAGACCACTTTGCAGCAATGGAAAGAACCAAAAGACTACAACTTACTGCTATACCAAGAGCAGTAGTGGTGAAGAAGAGGTAAAGGAAGGTCCACAACAATTCTAAGGCTGTTAGAGCACTGATGTTGCTGAAGTCAAGTGATTGGACTGCATTGAAAAGCACAATAGAGATAGGATCATTCACTACTCCCTCTCCAAATACAAAACTGTAAAGGAAGGGTGTTTAATTGTCTTGATTGAGGACCTTTAACATCAGAAAAAAGATTATACATTAATGGCATGTCTCAGCTATCTTCTATAAACTCACTCACCATGTTCTGGACTGAAATTATTGATGTACCTGCAAAGTACAAACTGAATCTGTTGCTGACAATATAGCACCCACAACTGCAATTATTTAAAGCTCAAATAATCAATATATAAGGATGAGCACAGATTAGTGTAACAAAAACTCAATCCAACACCGTTTGTAAGTTACCTAGGTAATCTTGAATATTCAAGGATGTCACACCAATCCTCTTGAATAGCAGAAAGGCACCTATGAAGTTTCTAGAAAAACAATAAAGTTAAGAATCCCTCGCTTCAATGGGATGTAAATCAAGAAAATGAGTGTATTTTTAAATGAATTTTTATTATTACAGTAGTAGTGTTGTTATGCATGAGGATACAATTATATGAAGGAGGGCTTTGTAGACCATCCTGTTATTAATGGAATTGACAACCCTCAAACGATGATGGAAGTTACTTTCATTACTTTTGGAGGTGTTTACAATTTTTTTTTAGCCTATTATTAAATTTGTATTGCTTTACACATTAGCATGGTGGGAGTTTTCACTAGTTATTTTCAAAAGCAGTCTTAGGGTCTTAGAGATGACAGCAAGTCTAGTTTAAACTCAAAACTCTAAATGTGAAATCTCACTTATGTACCACGATGAAGAACAGACTCATTTATGCCATCAATAAAACAAAAGAAAGAACTTATTCCTCTCCAGTGTCCTGTAGTGTGGCCTGGCTGTCCAAGGACCACATAAGCAATTCGCTAATGCACAATGTATCCATTCAGAAAAATTAAGTATTCTTCTTGCTTTATTAAAAACTGTAATTGCTTAAATTCTCCTTCAAAAAGCGGAAGGAAATTTTCAGTTGGTTTTTTAATTTCCATCGAAGGTACCAGGGTCAGCTTGGTCTCTTGACATTTGTGTGACCCAGCATGTTTTTTCATCAATTCTCTTGTTGAAAAAATTATTTATTCAACTCTTTTTGGATTAACGGTGAATAAATAAAGAGGTGAATAATACAATTAGAGTTGTTTTTGGTTAATACAGAATAGTTTCCTAATTAGGGGTTATTGTTTCATTTTAATTTAATCCAAGGAGAATAACCGATGAGCTTAACCAAACAAGTAGTTGAACTATTTTGCCATGGTTTGTTGTTTTTTGAAATTGGAATCAGAGTTATAATATCAAAATGTACATAAAAATTAGTGGTGCTCCTCCCATAAAGTTTTGTAATAGGCAGAAGCTTAGGAAAAATATATGGCAGCCATCGGTGGGATGTGAATTCTCTAAAAGAATTTATCTGTTTTCCACTTTTACCTAATTTCATCTTCTTTTGATTTGACTTCGTGTTTTTGGTTTACATAGTAAAGTGCATAGTGCACTTTTATGTGACTCTTTCACATCCTATTCTAGCAAACTCAACTGTGACACCAATAAAATTGACTTCATTATAACAAAATGGCAACAAGAAGATCAATTATAAAATTTTTTATAAAAAAAACATACTAGTTTTAGCAGGATTAGAATTTCTAAGATTTCCATTGAATAGAAAATATACTATGCTTTACTAAGCTAGTTTTTTTTTTTTGGGGGGGGGGGCGGGGGGCGGGAAGAGTTGGGCAATTTAATAAAGTTTGTTAAAAGACTAAATAGCTGCTTAATATAATAACAGAATATCCACAATAAGTTATATATAGATATATATTATCAATAATAGTGTATGGGAACAGACCATAAATGCCAAAGAGTAAGGACCTGGAAAGTATCAAAATTTGAGCTTTCACAGCATGGAGACCTGAATTGGCAGATGCCGAAGCTGATTTAAGCATCTGCAGCTTCCAGAGAAGTGTTTCTCTTGGTAAAATATTGGCCAGGACCTGTATCAGTAATTATTAATTCTTTTTCACAAAATTAAAAGTGCGTGATAAGAAAATCAAAAGGTGAGCAGCAAGGCAAAAAAATATATAGCAATCACATTCCTATGGACTCATAAAAAGGTCCTGAAAAAATAACAAGATTAACATAAATGGCCACCATAGCTACATAAGAAAATAGATGCTGTTCACTGGTAAATTAGAAAAGGAAAGATCTTTTTGGCATAAAGCATGTAGATGCAAAGCACCAGAAGAAATGACAATGACGGGGTCCTCAACATTTTCACCAATTGAGAGAAAGACTTCTCTTATAGTTATATCATTTACCAGAAAGGAAAAAAAAAAATAGAATTTTTATCATGATTTACTTATGTATTCTTGTTGTAGAGTTGAATCGTATAGGAAGGTAAGCTGACAATGCAACAAGACCTTGTGATAGCTCTCCAACTACTTGTTGCAGAGGAAGTCTTTTCTCCAAAGTAGCCATCGCCATCCTCAAAAGATCACCTAAATATATAGAGTATAATTGTGGTATCAGAAAATTTTATACAAATATTTAATTTGTGAGACCATATATTTTTATTGACTCGAAATAATGAGTAGAGATATATTAGAATCAGTTTCAATTGCACTTTCCATAATAAGAAAATGGCATGCTTGATTCGCATTTATGCCCTTGCATTAGCAAACAGAAAAGGAGAAGCCTAGACTTTTTAATTAATGTAAGCTACTCCATTTTTTAAGTCTCAACACAAAATTGCTTCTACTCTTCTGAACACGTTAAGTGTCAGCAAGAGCAAACCCTCTCCCTAAGCTAATATTGAAGAGGAGACAGAGAAGCGCACACTGACAGACATCTTTATTGGATGCTAAAGCATAAAGAACAAAAATAGATAGCAATGGTCTAGAATTAGAAGGTCAAAACATAAAGTTCTATGATCATTTTTTCTATGCTGATTAATGAAAAAACCAAAGGTTATTCAAGATATTTATAGGAAAGATCTACAATGTGTAACTATCTTGGCATTCATCACCTTGTCCAGCCCGCTTCAAATCCAGCATTTTTGTACCTTTCATATGTTCAAAGTTCAATTGGAAAGGTCAACTAATTTCCCAATTATCTTTGAGTTGAATGACAATAACTGAAGGTTGCTAGGATTGACTAATGGTGACTAAAAATAGAAATTTCAAATTACAGTCATCATGTAAAGCCTCCTCAACAAATATGGAAAATTCTCTCATAAAACTCATAATCAAGCTAGTGATTAGCATATATAATCTTATAGAAGCACATATTTTTATAAAAGATAGACTGCAAACAACCATGGCTGAAGAATATTGTAAAGTTTTTCAATTTTATTTAAAGAGAGGTGAAGGAGGTGTGGCATTAGTCTCACGTGAAAATCAAAAGGAAACTAAGAGACATATAATCAATTTCATGCTTTAACACATGTGATGAGGAACCAAAGTCCCAGTTCATAATGAGTTATGGAAAGAATATTATTTTTTAAAAAAATTTTACATATATTTTGATGCATCTTAATATTAAAATATTCTCAATGGGTTCGGCAGTTTTGGACCTACCCAAACCTAATGCATTGCCATCTCTAAGTGGAAACCAATACATGTATCAAGAAACTAGCAAAGCCAGGATATGAAAATTACAAGTAACAAAGAAGGCAAACCTGCCAGTAGACTCAGTGTGAGTGCATAAGGCTGGCTAAGATAGAGCTAGTCAGGCATGACTTCCAATAAAGGTATAAGACGTTCCAGCGGCGACTTGCTGAAAGATGTAACTGTGAAAAGAAAATTAGTTAGATACTTTGTGTAGAATGCGGAGATTTTATTCAATGAAAACTACGTACTATAAATTTAGTTTACTCGGGTTCTGAAACCCCTTTTTCAAGGCATTCATAATTTTATCACCTGCCAGAGGTTAGACAATAAGATTAACCAGTTCACTGCACATAAGTGGCAACTGTGAACGGTAGGCTGTAGCCTTTTCTCTTTTCATAATATGGTCACTTTAGTGGTGAGTACATGTAAAATTTTAATATCCATTTATTGTATAACAATCTTTAGAGTTCAGCTTCCACAATAAATCTATACCCGTATACTGTTGGATTCCCTGATGTACTGGGAAATTTAATGGATCATGAGTAAAGAAATAACTGAATGTGTAACCTCCCACCAACATAATTATAATAAAGGAAATTTCTCACCTCAAATTGACTTTGATGTTAGACATATTTGGGTAATTGATCAGAACCATAAGCCCACTACATCTAAATCGACCTGGCAATTCCTGAAATAGTTTCACATTATTGTTATAACCTTTTGTGAAGCTCAAGCGTGTAAGAAAATTTTTGCATCAATGAAAGCGTGAATGTTATAATTTGCATCCTTTTTGGAAACGTATGGCTATTGAGTTGTACAGTTTCTTAAAAGCAACAAAATAGACTTCCAAAATATAATAACACAGGAGTAAACATATATGAACTTACACTTCAAATTGTTTCCTTACAATATGCAGACAGAATTCCTTATATAGATTTCATTCATTGATGAATAGGACTTTCTTATAATCAAATTCCAAATGTACACCGACTTAAAAACAGCTTTGCATACCTAAAACAACTTTACATTTTTAGAACGACTTCGCACTATGTTCAAGACTCTTTACCTCATTTTTTTTAACTTTCCACCATGACTTCTACACTGATTTATATGAACTAAGGACTCACTCTTATGAGCTTATTAGGTATTTCAGTTTTGAAGGAAGAGCTTATTAGGTGTTTCAGTTTTTGAAGGAATGTGATTAATTTGAATGCTATTATTCAATCTATTTTCATCAAGTAGCCCTATTCCCAATCAATTGTTTTGTTGCATATCACTTCTACTTATAAAGTGATTTAATAACCTCGCATGACACATATAGTTCTGTAATTACGGAAACAAAAGGAAGTTCTGTACTCAACAGATGGAGGTTTTGATCCAATCTACCCTTCCTAATGTCTACTTTCAAGATAAACCCATCGATTTTGATGTAATGTTTTGTAATCTAAGCTCCACAAATTAAAGGGAAAAATGAAATTACATCAACATAAATATAATACATAGATAATGAACAAAAGGAAAAAAGAAAAAAAGAAAAAGAAAAAGGATGATACTCACCTTTACTTAATTGTGCTATGATTGTCTTAGTAAAGGTAAGTATCGTCTTTTTTTTTTCTTTTGTTCATTATCTATGTAAGCAATAAAATGTTTGTCATGGGCACTAACCAATAAAGAACTTATATAAAAAAAGATCACATTAATTTTATCTAAAGTACTTATATAAGCAATAAAATGTCATTATCCATTGATGGTCCTGCTATGCAAAATCCTTATTCCACAACTTATATTAGAAGAATGAGCAACTAATTGTTCATAATTCTCCAGCATAATAAGGTTCTGTTTAGTCTTACTAACTCATAAACCTGTAGCTTGAAACAATATTGTTTTACCAACTCATAAACCTAAAAGTAAATGTTATGCTGTGAAATAAAATAATCACATTCCATAAATATTTACAAAAAATGCATGCTAAGAAACGACAATGAGTCTTGTTATCTAAACTTTATAGTGTAAACTCATTCCATTTTGATTGGCCCATAGTAGGTTAGTACGTATGATATGTTGCCATACAGTTGATATCTAGAATGAGGCCAAACAATCTTGGAAAAGAAACTAATTACAAATTATAGTTAGAATTAAGCGAAAAACTCGAGGGATGGTAAGAACAACAAATCCACAGCCTTTAATACTCTCATCATGAAGTTCAACAAATCCTTGAATGTTTGGTGCAAGATTTAGGCTAACAAACCCTCACCTTTTCCTTTTTTGGTTATTACCACAATGATTTTAAGTAAATTTGGGATATCATCGAAATTTAATACTCTCATCATGAAGTTCTTAATAGATACCACCACTAAATTGATACATAACTATTCACTCAAATTCATTAATTAGAAATGATTGTCATGGGCATTAACCATAGAAGGGTGTAGCATCTCAATTCATGCAGATAAAACAACGATTGCAAGAGAAGAAAAAAGCTAAAGAAGTTAGTAAAAAAACTATTGCATTTGTAAAAGACAATATTGATTGTAGAGAATAATGAAACCTGCAATGACCATAAGTAACAAATACCTAACATAAAAATTAATAAGCAATAAAATAGTAAAATAATCAGTAGGATTACCCAAACACATCAGCCAGTCGCTACAAAAGAGAATGGAAAACATTATCAAGCCATCACTGAGTAAAGATAATTTAAAGGAAATTTAGCTTCAAAACTCCTAGTTATAAAATATAGGAGGGCGAGCTTAGAGAAGTGGAATGATCAAACAAAAGTCCTGATATATAAAATAAAAATTGACATACATATTCACTATGTCAATACATATTCACTAAAATTAATTCCTAAAAAATGTTCGTCAAGGGCACTAGCCATAGAGGGTGGAACGCATCAGATACTAAGTTGATATATAAAATAAAAAATTACACATATATGCACTAAAATTCATTCCTAAAAAATGTTCATCATGGGCACTAACCATAGAAGGGTGGAACGCACATCAGATTACACAGATGAAACAACAACTGCAAAAGTAGGGAAAAGGTAAAAAAGTTAGTAAACAAATCATTCAAGACATTGCAGAAGGAAAGAAACTGAGTTTTAGAAATGGAACTCAAGCAAAAAGTCACACATGAGCAACAAAGACACAAAAGGAAAAGTTCAAAACCCACCAAGAACATCAATAAGTTCCAAAAAAAAAAAAAAAAAAAAGAAAAGCAGACAACAACAAACAAACCAAATCATCAATATAACTCATATTAATTTTAAATTAAAAAAAAACCAATACAGGGAATTGAACAAAAAACAACCTCTAATAGACCCAATTTGTGTTTTAGCGCATAATTAATCAAAACAAAACAATATGAAAGAGGATAAAAAAACAAATTGAACAAATATAGTACCGTGAATTCATCGAGGTTGAACTCAAAATTCCAAGAAGTTGATTATTTGATAGGTTATCAAGTAACAAAAATCCTATGGAAATAGAAGAGAGAAAGAAATCAGTTCACACTAAAACAAAATTAATAATTATAACAAAGTAAATGTGGGTTCGTGATTCCAAACCTTAGTGAAACCCACCGAATCAGATGCGGAACCCTCCGAATGCTTCTTAGCCGATTTCCCCAAGCGAAATCCACAAACAAAGACATTTTGAAACCTAAAAAAGAAAAAAAAAAAGGGAATTGAGAGAGAGAGCGCTAGAGAATGAGAGAGAGCGAGCTTGAGATGGGTTTAAGATTCAAACCCATTTCAAATTTTGAAACGGGTAAAAGTGAGGAAGGAGAGAGAGAGAGAGAGAGAGAGAGAGAGAGAGAGGAGAACAGAGAGATTGAGAGAGTGAAGTAGTTAAGAATTAAAAAAAAATGAAGGCTACAGAGGAAGCTTCACACATATTGCGTGGAGGAGGCGAGAGGGCTATAGGAAGGAAAGGAAGATTTGAAATTTGAAATGGTAGACCTTTCTCCTGCTCTTGCGTTTTCCCCTGTTTTCAAAAAAATTTTCCCTTTGGTTTTTTTTAAAAAATTGACACGTGTGCTATTGTTGGAAAATAGAGAGAAAAAAAAAAAACAAAAGAAAAAAGAAAAAAACTATAGAAGTGGACACGTACCTGTTCACTATTCACCTACAGTACCAAAGCCTCCGGCTTATAATAGAAGTAAGTTTCAAAGCTTTATAAAACAAAATTATGACGCGCATATCTAGCAAGACCATTTGCAAAGATAACCAATATTACCAGAATGCCAGCAGCCATATCCCATGGTTTTAGACAATATTCCCAATATGCTTCTACAATCCCCAGAGCTACATGACTCATGTCCACTGCAGCAGCACCTAGCCTTCTCACACCCTATAGAATACAATGAAGAAAGAGAGAGAGAGGACTTTGAGTTATGATTCTGGGAAAATAATAGCTAATCAATCTAAAATTACATTCATACCCTGCTGATATCAGTAAACTCTTTGAACAAATCTATGTTGGTAGCCCATGCATCATCATGTTCATAGCCGAACCCAGTCACTAGAAGAGATTGCTCCACCTAAAAACAAATGGAAAGACATGCCTTCATAAAATAGAGTTGTTCAACATTTAGAAGACTGTAAGGACTGCTGATAAAGGTTGTAACCTCTTCATATTATGCACTCATACAATTTTTTTGCTTGTATATATATATATATAACTTCCGAAAAAAATTAATTTTATTAATAGAAAAGTGCAAATATAAGAAAAGAAACCACCCAGAAACTAAAACCCCAACATTAAAACAGCCCCAAATTAATAGAAAAGTGCAAATACACAAAAAGAAACCACCCAGAAACTAAAACCCCAATATTAAAACAGCCCCAAATTAACAAAAACAAAGCATAAACAATGAATATAAACTCCAAGGTGATGGATCCCACACTCAGCCTCTCACAGCAACAGCACCTGACATTTTATAAGAGAAGCTAAGCCCTCGTCCATCGAGACTCTAGAAATCACTTGAACAAAGAAAAGTAGCTAAACACATTCCATCCACCCACAATAACCTTACATATTTCTCTTCCATGCATCATATTTACACTGGTAGTTGAATTAATTTATCCTACTGCCACACTTGAATTAGATAATCTTAAGAAATAGAGAAATCGACATTCCAAGCAATACATATATGGCCACAACATAGGCTCCCCGGCCTAATCAAAAAATAAATCCCACTCCAACTACAAACCAAACTATCAAGAAAGCCACCAACTAATTAAAGAAACAACCAGAGGATTTCTTTTAGATGAAAATGCAATTAACATGTTTCAACCAGAGTGATTTTTTTTTCCAGCTTTGACCATAAGCGACTGACCATTTTGGAAACGTATGGCTATTGAGAAACAGGGAGAAACAGAGAAGCTAACAAACAAAACAAAAAAAACAAAAAAAAATCGAACAACAAATACCCCACCAAACCCTAAAAATCAAACAACAAAAACAATGAAATTCCCTGTGTATCTGCGTGTGTTTCATAACAGAAATAGAAGAGAAAAAAAACCCCTAAAAATCAATTGTATTTGCTTGTGTTTGTTGGAACAAACGTAGAAGAAATCGAACCAAGATAGGAGATAAGTGAGTTAGAGAGCGAGAGAGAGAGAGAGAGAAAGAGAGAGAGGAATATGTACCGATGGAGGGATTCCTCCAGCGATCGGCTTCCTCGAGCGACTGAGATGGCTTCCAGTGAGACCCAATGAGCGGAATACGTCCCGATGGGTAGTGGCGACGGCTACAGCGAACTGGAAGCAAGCGGCTTCTGTCGAGGACCTAGGGGTTCCAACGTTGAGCAGCGAAGTGATAGCAGGGGCGTTGAGCTGTGACGCCGCTGGTAGATGGCTGGAGGCTCCGCCCGGTAGAATAGGGTTTGGGTTTTGGTTTTGGTGGGAAAGCAAGGGTTGTGTCGCGCGGAGAAACAGCCCTGTTCTTCTCTGCCTTATATGTTAACGCATCTTTTGTCCGAAATACCCATAACATATATGGGTATTTACAATTTTACCATCACATAACGCGCACAATTTGGTGCCGAGCAACACGCCGACAAAAATTACCAAATCGTCGGCAAATTTAGTCGGGAATTACCCCTTTTTTTGTAGTGGCCCCAATTGTACTAAACGAGGATATAATATGTATGCAATGAACTTAAAACATGTACGCATTGGTTACTTAAAATGTACACATTGAAATCAAAACACATGCGTTCTATCTTTTCATTTGTAATTTTTTTTTTCAAATAAATTACTAATTCATTATAACACGCTTATACCCTTAACACATCGTAACATTGTTTATTATTTTTTCAAATAAATTTTATTCCCCCAAAGATCATTTCAGTACCTTAAAATGTGTAAAAAAATTCCAAACGTGGTCTCAACCCCAAGTGTACTAAACGAGGATATAATATGTACGCAATGAACTTGAAACATGTACGCATTGGTTACTTAAAATGTACACACTAAAGTCAAAACACTTGCGTTCTATCTTTTCATTTGTAATTTTTTTTTTCAAATAAATTACTAATTCATTATAACATGCTTATACCCTTAACACATTGTAACATTGTTTATTATTTTTTCAAATAAATTTTACTACCCCAAAGATCATTTCAATACCCTAAAATGTGAAAAAAAATCCCAAACATGGTCCCGACCCCAAGTGTACTAAACGAGGATATAATATGTACGCAATGAACTTGAAACATGTACGCATTGGTTACTTAAAATGTACACATTGAAATCAAAATACATGCGTTCTATCTTTTCATTTGTAATTTTTTTTTTCAAATAAATTACTAATTCATTATAACATGCTTATACCCTTAACACATCGTAACATTGTTTATTATTCTTTCAAATAAATTTTACTCCCCCAAAGATCATTTCAGTACCCTAAAATGTGTAAAAAATCCCAAACGTAGTCCCGGCCCCAATTGTACTAAACGAGGATATAATATGTACGCAATGAACTTGAAACATGTACGCATTGGTTACTTAAAATGTATGCACTGAAGTCAAAACACATGCGGTCTATTTTTTCATCTGTAATTTTTTTTTTCAAATAAATTACTAATTCATTATAACATGTTTATACCCTTAACACATCGTAACATTGTTTATTGTTCTTTCAAATAAATTTTACTGTCCCAAAGATCATTTCAGTACCCTAAAATGTGTAAAAAAATCACAAACGTTGTCCCGACCCCAAGTGTACTAAACGAGGATATAATATGTACGCAATGAACTTGAAACATGTACGCATTGGTTACTTAAAATGTACACATTGAAATCAAAGCACATGCGTTCTATCTTTTCATTTGTAATTTTTTTTTTCAAATAAATTACTAATTCATTATAACATGCTTATACCCTTAACACATCGTAACATTGTTTATTATTCTTTCAAATAAATTTTACTCCCCCAAAGATCATTTAAGTACCCTAAAATGTGTAAAAAATCCCAAACGTGATCCCGACCCCAATTGTACTAAACAAGGATATAATATGTACGCAATGAACTTAAAACATGTACGCATTGGTTACTTAAAATGTACGCACTGAAGTCAAAACACATGATTTCTATCTTTTCATCTGTAATTTTTTTTTTTTTCAAATAAATTACTAATTCATTATAAGATGTTTATACCCTTAACACATCGTAACATTGTTTATTGTTCTTTCAAATAAATTTTACTGTCCCAAAAATCATTTCAGTACCCTAAAATGTGTAAAAAAATCCCATACGTGGTCCTGACCCCAAGTGTACTAAACGAGAATATAATATGTACATAATAAACTTGAAATATGTACGCATTGGTTACTTAAAATGTACACACTAAAGTCAAAACACATGCGTTCTATCTTTTCATTTGTAATTTTTTTTTCCAAATAAATTACTAATTCATTAGAACATGTTTATACCCTTAAAACATCGTAAAATTATTTATTATTTTTTCAAATAAATTTTACTACCTCAAAGCTCATTTCGATACCCTAAAATTGTAGTTAGTTATTGTCTATTATTGCATGGGTTCAGGGTTTACCCATAAGGGGTTTCTCATATCAATATCTATATATATATATATATATATATATATATATATATATATATATAAACTCTCGAGTATATGTGAGTAGAATAATGTAGAGCAAGAACAAGAATCTCACATATAAAATATTTGAAAAACGCTATCACAAGAAAGAATTATATAGTCTCATGAAAGGAATGCCAAATACTAAGAATGTACACCACACATTGCATTATAACTCAGTCATGTCAATATCCAAACCATACTATCCTCGAAATCAAATAGGACTTTTAATAGGATGTAATGTTGGGACAAAAGAAGGAATTGAAACAAAAAGGTTATGGTGATAATAAAAAGTGTATCCGAGAATGGTAGAAAGAACAAACTCACTTGAAACAATTTTGTATTCAACTTATTCTTCCAAACTTTGGCAATCAAACATTTTTTTTCTTTTTTTTCACTTCACTTCTCAATACTTCACCAACAAAGCTTTCTCTTTCTTTCTTTTTCTTCTTTTCTTCCTTTTTCTTTCACCACTATACCACTATACTCACCAAACCCTTAATTAGTTCATTCGTATTAGTGTTTGTGTCGTAGTTAGTTATTTTATTTTATTTTTTTCCCTTCTGTTTTTTTTTTTTTTTTTTTTTTTTTTTTTTTTTTTGTGTTTTTTGTGTCTAATCCATTTTGCAGGTATTAGAGTTTGTTTGTTTTCTTTTTGGTTCGCACCTCAAGGTACTCTCCATGATCTCTACTACTTTGTTTTTCTTTGTTTACATTGAGGACAATGTATGTTTTAGGTTGGGGGGAGAGAATTTTGGTGTGGTGTTAGTTTATTTTGGTCTTAGTTAGTTTATCTTATTTTTCAAAAAAAAAAAAAAAAAAGTTTAGTGGTTTACAAATTTTTGGCTTAAAAATTTTATTGTTTTAGCATGATTATTTAGTTTGAAGTTTATTATGCTACTCCTGTTTAAAATTTTCCATTGAATTTCATACTCGGATTACATTGCACTTGCACTTTAGCCGCATGAATATGATTCTTGATTAGAGGGTAAAGATGATTTTGGAGATCTTGATGAATAAAAATGTGGAGACTTTTAGCCCTTGCGAGTATTTGAGCCATTAATTTTTTTTTAGAGGGTTATTACATTTAATCTTACCTTGATTTTTGGAAGCGCTCAAATTTCATTGTTTAGTCTCATTATTTCTTCTTTTTGGTTGAATGCTGAGAATATATTTTTTATACCACACTTGTTTCTTTTGAAGTCATGGATATTGAAAAATTATACCACTCTTTGAGAGATGATTTTAGGCCATCTTTGATTTCTTTGAGCCTTTAATTTCTTTTCTTTGTGATACATTACCACTAGTTAGCCCGTTGAGCCTTTTGATTAGCCTTTCTTTCATAACCTTTTTCCCAAAGTGTTTTGAGAATGGATATTATCAATGTTCAGTAAGGTGAATGGGTGGGAAAATTAAAAAAAAAAAAGGGGTAAAAAAAAAAATGAATGAAAAAAAAAAAACAAAAAAAAAAAAAAAAAAAAAAGGAAGAAAAGAAGAAAAAGAAAGAAAGAGAAAGCTTTGTTGGTGAAGTATTGAGAAGTGAAGTGAAAAAAAAGGAAAAAAAATGTTTGATTGCCAAAGTTTGAAAGAATAAGTTGAATACAAAATTGTTTCAAGTGAGTTTGTTCTTTCTACCATTCTGGGATACACTTTTTATTATCACCATAACCTTTTTGTTTCAATTCCTTCTTTTGTCCCAACATTACATCCTATTAAAAGTCCTATTTGATTTCGAGGATAGTATGGTTTGGATATTGACATGACTGAGTTATAATGCAATGTGTGGTGTACATTCTTAGTATTTGGCATTCCTTTCATGAGACTATATAATTCTTTCTTGTGATAGCGTTTTTCAAATATTTTATATGTGAGATTCTTGTTCTTGCTCTACATTATTCTACTCACATATACTCGAGAGTTTTACCCTATTCAGAGTGCATTATTTTGTTGAGTGTAATTCCTGTGAGATTTGAGTTGAAGCATATTTCAGATAGAGATTTGGGTTGTGCTTTACCTTGAAATTGGGTTTATATTTGTGTTGGCTAAATTCTTCACACACAATGACTTTTTGAAATCATTGGGATGTTTTTAATAGTTGCAAGTGTCCTGAACTTTTAACTAATTCTTTTGCTAAGGTGATGAAATTGGTAGCCATGTTTTGAGTTTTTTTATTTTGAATAAGACTATTTCGGTCGCTTTAATTGCTAGGGACTAGCAATATGCTGGTTGGGGGGTGTGATAATAGCTTAAAATTGCATTAATGTTATACTTTTAGTAGGCATTATCACATTTATTTAGCACTTAATTCCGCATTTTACACATTATACATGAATTCTTTTGATACATGCTCTTATGCTTAAAGTGGTGTATTAATGTGTGTTTTATTTTTGTAGGAAGCCAATTTCCTATGGTCAAGCATTCCAAATTTATTTGGAATTATATGGAAGCTTTGCAAGGTTGAAGTGCATGAATTTTAGAAGATTTTAGCAAAGAAATTGGCAACCCCAAAGTTGGAAAGAAGATTAAAAAGGAAGTTTGGAGCAGTTACCGTATTTTGGTCATAACTTTTGACTCCAAAGTCCAATTGATGCGAAATTGGTGTCCCTGGAAAGCTAATTTGAAGCCCTACAATATTGTATTTCACGAATTTTTCGTGATTTCAACGTTTAGTAGGTCAAAAATGGGTTACAAGTTAGCCCTGCTGGAAAAAAACGGGATTCCTAATTTGTTTCCTAATTTTTCTCCTCTTTCTCTTGGAAACCCTAAGATCACATGGAAAGGAAAAGGTGGCTGCACCTCTATATATTACTTCTCCTCTTCTCTTCTACAACCACCTCTCTCTTATTCTTCTTCTTCTACCTCTCTTTAGTTTTCTAGTATCATGAGTAGCTAAACGTTTTGCTAAGGCTAGGAGTGAAGCCACAACAATTATTTGGTATTTGTTTAATGACTCTTTCATGGATTTAATGTAAGGTTTTATAGTTTTTATTGATTTTGATTATTTTGCAAAGTATTTATTCTGTATAATTCTTTTATTTATCGTTAACTCCGGGTACGGTGAATGCTTAGAATTCCCTGCGAATTAAATTACTAGTTTTCTCATGCATTAAATCAATCAATCTTATGAATCCATATTTTTAGAATTGTTTTGAATAAAATTAATTGTTACATCATCCGACTGGGGTCATCCTTCGTATGAATCTCAGTTGAGTTATAAAATTGAGTCGTTAGTAAATAACTAATACTTGTTGTGAGTGGACCTCTGAACCTTAGTGCTTTTAAATTATTGTTTTCAATTAAACTAATTCTCTGCAACCAAGCAACCAAATTTCTAAAATCTTTTCTCAATCTTTTCTGCTAATTATTCCCCTTCCCTGTGGTTCGACCTCGGACTCACCGAGAATTTATTACTTCGCGACATCCTGCACTTGGGAGCATTATTAAAGTCGCAGCAAGTTTTTGGCGCCGTTGCCGGGGACTGGCGTGGATAAATAGCAGTTTATTGTTTTCAGTGGAGGTTTGTTGTATTTTGCGAATCTCTTCGCAAATCCGGTAAACTCTTTCCACAACTTTTTATTTTTTTTATTTATTCTTTTTTGTATGCAAATTTGGCATCGTGATCATACTCATCGTTTGGTTAGAGTTGAGTATGAAAATTTGTGTGGCAATTTAATTGATTCTCTTGGACACAATCACACACTTGACACCATGTCTGATAATGAGGAACAAATTGAGAATATTGATAGGGATGATAAAAGGACTCTTAGAGATTATTTGCAGCCTACTAGGAGTAGTGCACCATCTTGTATCATTTTTCCTCTGAATGCTAATAATTTCAAATTTAAGGCTGGCATGATTCCATTGCTACCTAAATTCCATGGTTTAGAATCTGAAAACCCATATTTGCACCTTAAGGAATTTGATGAGGTTTGTGTAACCTTCCATGACCAAACTTGTAGTGAAGAGACTATTAAATTAAAATTATTTCCCTTTTCTCTCAAGGATAAGGCGAAAAATTGGCTTAATGCTTTAAGACCTAGATCCATTGGCACATGGCAAGAGATGCAAACTGAATTTTTGAAAAAGCACTTCCCACTTCATAGGACAAATGCTCTCAAAAGGCAAATAATGAATTTTTCACAAAAAGATAATGAGACTTTTTACCAATGTTGGGAACGTTTTAAAGATTTATTAAATTCTTGCCCACATCATGGCTATGAAACTTGGCGTATCATTAGTTTTTTTTATCAAAGTTTAACTCCTAAAATGCGCCAATTTGTAGAGATGATGTGCAATGGTGAATTTATGAATAAGGACCCTGATGAGGCTTTTGACTATTTTGATCTGTTAGCTGAGAATGCCCAATCTTGGGATACAACTGATACTTTAGATAGGTCCAAGCCTTCTACCAACCCATCTGGGGGCGGTAAGTACCATCTTAGAGAGGATGATAACTTAAGTGCTAGGGTAGCTACTTTGGCTAGGAAATTAGAAGCCATGGAATTAAGGAAAGTTAATGAAGTTATGTCTGTGCCTAAATTGAATGATGTTTGTAGTATTTGTGAGACTGTGGGACACTCTACAAATGATTGCCCAACTATTCCTGCTTTTAAAGAGGTGTTGCACGATCAAGCAAATGCTATAAATATAAATAAAAAGCTTTTTTCTTCACCCTATTCTGAAACTTATAATCCAGGGTGGAGGAATCATCCAAATTTCAGTTGGAGGAATGATAATGTTACACTACCACCTTAAGGCCATTCTAATTTTGTTCCTTATAATCCTCCTCCTAAGAAGGGTTTAGAGGAAACATTGCAACAGTTTATGCAGAGTCAAGCCACCATAAATAATCAGACTTCTCAAGCCATAGGTGACATTAGAAACACTCTTACTAAGTTGACCACTTCATTAAGCATTCAAGAAAAAGGTAAATTTCCATCTCAACCACAACCTAACCCCCAAGGTCAATTTAGTATTAGTGATTCTAATTTATCTGATACACAACTTGAGCATGCTAAGTCCGTTACTACTCTTCGTAGTGGAAAAGTTATTGATAAAACTATTCCACCACCCAAAGACAAAGAAAAAGAAGAATTTTCAAAAACAAAGAGTAATAATGAACTTAATAAGCCCGAGTCAAGTGTAGTTGAGAGATGCCCCATTCCCATTCCTTTTCCTCAAAGATTCCAACCACCTCAAAAAGTGAATCAGAATGCAGACATTCTTGAAATCTTTAAACAAGTGAAAGTCAACATTCCTTTGTTGGATGCAATAAAACAAATTCCTTCTTATGCTAAATTTTTGAAAGATTTATGTACGGTTAAGCGTAAGCTTAACGTACAAAAGAAGGCATTTTTAACTGAGCAGGTGAGTGCTATTATTCAAAATAATATTCCTCCTAAGTATAAAGATCCAGGTAGTCCCACAATTTCATGTGTTATTGGTAATTTTAAAGTAGAGCAAGCTTTACTTGATCTTGGGGCTAGCGTGAATCTTTTACCTTATTCGGTATATGAACAGTTGGGTCTAGGTGAGTTAAAACCTACAAAAATAACTCTTCAGCTTGCGGACCGTTCTGTGAAAATACCTAGGGGAATAGTAGAGGATGTGTTAGTCCAAATTGATAAATTTTACTTTCCTGTTGATTTTATTGTTTTGGACACACACCCTGTTTTGAATGCTAGTTCTCAAATTCCTGTAATTATGGGTCGCCCATTCCTTGCAACTTCCAATGCTTTTATAAATTGTAGGAGTGGTGTACTTAAATTGTCTTTTGGAAATATGACCCTGGAATTGAATATTTTTAATACTTGCAAACAACCTAGGGATGATGATGACTTTCATGAAGTTGACTTAATTGATACACTTGTTCAAGAACAAATTAATATATCATGTTTTTCTGATCCTTTAGAGGCTTGCTTGGTTAATTCTTATGATTTAGAGTTTAATGAGAATCCTGAAATTGCATATCTTTATTGTTTATTGGATTCTACACAGGAATTGGACTTGAATGCGTGGAGACCAAAATTTGAAGAGCTACCACCCCGTGAGCTTAAATTATTGCCATCAAATGAGAAAGTGCCTAAGCTAGAATTAAAGCCCTTACCAGTGGAACTCAAGTACGCATTTCTAGGACCCGAGGAGACTTTTCCTGTAGTAATATCTTCTAAACTTGATTCTTTACAAGAAGGTAAGTTGCTGAAAATTTTGAAAAAGCATAAAGGTGCTATAGGATGGAACATTGCTGATATAAAGGGAATTAGCCCTCTTGTGTGCACTCATAGAATTTATTTGGAGGACAATGCTAAACCCTCTAGGGAGATGCAGCGTAGATTGAACCCTACAATGAAAGATGTAGTTAGGACTGAAGTTTTGAAATTGTTAGATGTGGGGATCATTTACCCCATAGCTGATAGTAAGTGGGTAAGTCCTACTCAAGTTGTACCGAAAAAGTCTGGAGTCACTGTAGTCAAAAATGAAAATAATGAATTAATACCCACTCGTGTGACCACGGGTTGGCGTATGTGCATTGACTATAGGAAGCTTAATTCTGTCACTAGGAAAGACCACTTCCCTTTGCCTTTTTTGGATCAAATTTTAGAAAGAGTAGCTGGTCATTCCTATTACTGCTTTTTAGATGGATATTCAGGGTATTATCAAATTGAAATTGCACCTGAGGATCAAGAGAAAACTACCTTTACATGCCCTTTTGGTACTTTCGCTTTTCGAAGGATGCCATTTGGATTATGTAATGCTCCTGCCACTTTTCAAAGATGCATGCTTAGTATTTTTAGTGACATGGTAGAGAATTTTCTTGAAGTTTTTATGGATGATTTTTCTGTTTTTGGTGACTCATTTGATGATTGTTTATCTAATTTGCAGGCAGTCTTGATTAGATGTGAAGAGAAGAATCTTTTGTTAAACTGGGAGAAGTGTCATTTCATGGTTTCAAAAGGGATTGTGCTTGGTCACATTGTTTCTTCAAAAGGAATAGAAGTGGACAAAGCTAAAATTGAATTAATTTCTAATTTGCCCACACCTAAAAATATTAAAGATGTTAGGTCATTCTTAGGACATGCTGGATTTTATAGGAGGTTTATCAAAAACTTTAGTGTAATATCTAGACCATTGTGTAACCTCCTATCTAAAGATACTCCTTTTGAATGGACTGAAGCTTGTCAAGAAGCTTTTGTAAAGCTTAAAGGCATGCTTACTTCTGCACCCATTATGCAATCACCTAATTGGAATCTACCTTTTGAAATAATGTGTGATGCTAGTGATTATGCAATTGGGGCTGTTTTGGGGCAACGTAAGGATAATAAACCTTCTGTCATATATTATGCAAGTAGAACTTTAAATAGTGCTCAAATGAATTATTCCACAACTGAAAAGGAATTACTTGCAGTGGTATTTGCCCTAGATAAATTTCATGCATATATTATAGGTTCCCTTATTGTTGTTTTCACTGACCATGCAGCTTTGAAATATCTTCTTGCCAAGAAGGATGCTAAGCCGCGATTGATTAGATGGATCCTTTTACTCCAACAATTCAATATCACCATCAAAGATAAAAAGGGAGTAGAAAATGTGGTGGCAGACCATTTATCTCGACTTACTTTTGATTCTTCTGTGGATATTATGCCAATCAAGGATTCTTTCCCTGATGAGCACCTTTTTGCTATTTCTACTTTGCCTTGGTATGCTGATATTGTTAATTTTCTTGTCACAGGCAAAACTCCATCTCATTGGAATGCACAGGATAAGAAAAGATTTTTGGTTGAGGTACGCAATTTCTTTTATGATGATCCATATTTGTTTAAGTATTGTGCTGATCAAATTATTAGGAGATGTGTCCCTGATAATGAAATATTTAGTGTCATCTCCTTTTGCCATTCTGAAGCATGTGGTGGCCATTTTTCTTCAAGGAAAACCGCTGCAAAAATTTTGCAGTGTGGATTTTATTGGCCTACCCTTTTTAAGGACACTCATAATTTTTGTAAAGCATGTGAGCCTTGTCAAAAGTTAGGAGGAATTACTCGTCGGAATATGATGCCTTTGAACCCTATTTTAATTGTTGAGATATTTGATTGTTGGGGCATTGATTTCATGGGTCCATTCCCATCTTCTTTTGGAAATCTTTACATTCTTGTAGCTGTTGATTATGTCTCCAAATGGGTTGAGGCTATTTCTTGTAAAACCAATGATCATAAAATTGTTTTGAAATTTTTGAAAGACAATGTTTTGTCAAGGTTTGGAATTCCTCGTGCCATCATAAGTGATGGAGGATTACATTTTTGCAACCGGCCTTTTGAGGCCCTGATGAAGAAATATGGTATAACTCATAAGGTTGCAACTCCTTATCACCCACATGTGATAATAGCTTAAAATTGCATTAATATTATACTTTTAGTAGGCATTATCACATTTATTTGGCACTTAATTCCGCATTTTACACATTATACATGAATTCTCTTGATACATGCTCTTATGCTTAAAGTTGTGTATTAACGTGTGTTTTATTTTTTGTAGAAAGCCAATTCCCTATGGTCAAGCATTCTTTATTTATTTGGAAATATATGGAAGCTTTGCAAGGTTGAAGTGCATTAATTTTAGAAGAATTTAGCAAAGAAATTGGCAACCCCAAAGTTGGAAAGAAGATTAAAAAGGAAGTTTGGAGCAGTTACCGTATTTTGGTCATAACTTTTGACTCCAAAGTCCAATTGATGCGAAATTGGTGTCCCTGGAAAGCTGATTTGAAGCCCTACAATATTGTATTTCACGAATTTTTCGTGATTTCAACGTTTAGTAGGTCAAAAATGGGTTACAAGTTAGCCCTGCTGGAAAAAACCGGGATTCCTAATTTGTTTCCTAATTTTTTCTCCTCTTTCTCTTGGAAACCCTAAGATCACATGGAAAGGAAAAGGTGGCTGCACCTCTATATATTACTTCTCCTCTTCTCTTCTACAACCACCTCTCTCTTATTCTTCTTCTTCTACCTCTTTTTAGTTTTCTAGTATCATGAGTAGCTAAACGTTTTGCTAAGGCTAGGAGTCAAGCCACAACAATTATTTGGTATTTGTTTAATGACTCTTTCATGGATTTAATGTAAGGTTTTATAGTTTTGATTGATTTTGATTATTTTGCAAAGTATTTATTCTGTATAATTCTTTTATTTATCGTTAACTCCGGGTACGGTGAATGCTTAGAATTCCCTGCGAATTAAATTACTAGTTTTCTCATGCATTAAATCAATCAATCTTATGAATCCATATTTTTAGAATTGTTTTGAACAAAATTAATTGTTACATCATCCGACTGGGGTCATCCTTCGTATGAATCTCAGTTGAGTTATAAAATTGAGTCGTTAGCAAATAACTAATACTTGTTGTGAGTGGACCTCTGAACCTTAGTGCTTTTAAATTATTGTTTTCAATCAAACTAATTCTCTGCAACCAAGCAACCAAATTTCTAAAATCTTTTCTCAATCTTTTCTGCTAATTATTCCCCTTCCCTGTGGTTCGACCTCGGACTCACCGAGAATTTATTACTTCGCGACATCCTGCACTTGGGAGCATTATTAAAGTCGCAGCAAGTTTTTGGCGCCGTTGCCGGGGACTGGCGTGGATAAATAGCAGTTCATTGTTTTTGGTGGAGGTTTGTTGTATTTTGTGAATCTCTTCGCAAATCCGGTAAACTCTTTCCACAACTTTTTATTTTTATTTTATTATTTCTTTTTTTTTTTATGCAAATTTGGCATCGTGATCATACTCATCGTTTGGTTAGAGTTGAGTTTGAAAATTTGTGTGGCAATTTAATTGATTCTCTTGGACACAATCACACACTTGACACCATGTCTGATAATGAGAAACAAATTGAGAATATTGATAAGGATGATAAAAGGACTCTTAGAGATTATTTGCAGCCTACTAGGAGTAGTGCACCATCTTGCATCATTTTTCCTCTGAATGCTAATAATTTCAAATTTAAGCCCGGCATGATTCCATTGCTACCTAAATTCCATGGTTTAGAATCTGAAAACCCATATTTGCACCTTAAGGAATTTGATGAGATTTGTGTAACCTTCCATGACCAAACTTGTAGTGAAGAGACTATTAAATTGAAATTATTTCCCTTTTCTCTCAAGGATAAGGCGAAAAATTGGCTTAATGCTTTAAGACCTAGATCCATTGGCACATGGCAAGAGATGCAAACTGAATTTTTGAAAAAGCACTTCCCACTTCATAGGACTAATGCTCTCAAAAGGCAAATAATGAATTTTTCACAAAAAGATAATGAGACTTTTTACCAATGTTGGGAACGTTTTAAAGATTTATTAAATTCTTGCCCACATCATGGCTATGAAACTTGGCGTATCATTAGTTTTTTCTATCAAAGTTTAACTCCTAAAATGCGCCAATTTGTAGAGATGATGTGCAATGGTGAATTTATGAATAAGAATCCTGATGAAGCTTTTGACTATTTTGATCTGTTAGCTGAGAAGGCCCAATCTTGGGATACAACTGATACTTTAGATAGGTCCAAGCCTTCTACCAACCCATCTGGAGACGGTAAGTACCATCTTAGGGAGGATGATGACTTAAGTGATAGGGTAGCTATTTTGACTAGGAAATTAGAAGCCATGGAATTAAGGAAAGTTAATGAAGTTATGTCTGTGCCTAAATTAAATGATGTTTGTAGTATTTGTGAGACTGTGGGACACTCTACAAATGATTGCCCAACTATCCCTGCTTTTAAAGAGGTGTTACATGATCAAACAAATGCTGTAAATATAAATAAACAACCTTTTTCTTCACCCTATTCTGAAACTTATAATCCAGGGTGGAGGAATCATCCAAATTTCAGTTGGAGGAATGATAATGTTGCACTACCACCTCAAGGCCATTCTAATTTTGTTCCTTATAATCCTCCTCCTAAGAAGGGTTTAGAGGAAACATTGCAACAATTCATGCAGAGTCAAGCCACCATAAATAATCAGACCTCTCAAGCCATAGGTGACATTAGAAACACTCTTACTAAGTTGACCACTTCATTGAGCATTCAAGAAAAAGGTAAATTTCCATCTCAACCACAACCTAATCCTCAAGGTCAATTTAGTATTAGTGATTCTAATTTATCTAACACACAACTTGAGCATGTTAAGTCCATTACTACTCTTCGTAGTGGAAAAGTTATTGATAAAACTATTTCACCACCCAAAGACAAAGAAAAAGAAGAATTTTCAAAAACAAAGAGTAGTAATGAATCTAATAAGCCTGAGTCAAGTGAAATTGAGAGATGCCCCATTCCTATTCCTTTTCCTCAAAGATTGCAACCACCTCAAAAAGTGAATCAGAATGCAGACATTCTTGAAATCTTTAAACAAGTGAAAGTCAACATTCCTTTGTTGGATGCAATAAAACAAATTCCTTTTTATGCTAAATTTTTGAAAGATTTATGTACGGTTAAGCGTAAGCTTAACGTACAAAAGAAGGCATTTTTAACTGAGCAGGTGAGTGCTATTATTCAAAATAATATTCCTCCTAAGTATAAAGATCCAGGTAGTCCCACAATTTCATGTGTAATTGGTAATTTTAAAGTAGAGCAAGCTTTGCTTGATCTTGGGGCTAGCGTGAATCTTTTACCTTATCCGGTATATGAACAGTTGGGTCTAGGTGAGCTAAAACCAACCAAAATAACTCTTCAACTCGCAGACCGTTCTGTAAAAATACCTAGGGGAGTAGTAGAAGATGTGTTAGTCCAAATTGATAAATTTTACTTTCCTGTTGATTTTATTGTTTTGGACACACATCCTATTTTGAATACTAGCTCTCAAATTCCTGTTATTTTGGGTCGCCCATTCCTTACAACTTCCAATGCTTTAATAAATTGTAGGAGTGGTGTACTTAAATTATCTTTTGGAAATATGACCCAAGAATTGAATATTTTTAATACTTGCAAAGAATTTAAGGATGATGATGACTTTCATGAAGTTAACTTGATTGATACACTTGTTCAAAAACAATTTAATGTGTCGTGCTTTTCTGATCCTTTAGAGGCGTGCTTGGTTAATTCTTATGATTTAGACTTTAATGAGAATCCTGAAATTGCATATCTTTATTGTTTATTGGATTCTACACAGGAATTGGATGTGAATGCGCGGAGGCCTAAATTTAAAGAGCTACTACCCCGTGAGCTTAAACTATTGCCATCGAATGAGAAAGTGCCTAAACTGGAATTAAAGCCTTTGCTAGTTGAACTCAAGTATGCATTCTTTAGACCTAAGGAGATTTTTCCTATGGTAATATCTACTAAACTTGATCCCTTGGAAGAAGGTAAGTTGCTGAAAATTTTGAAAGAGCACAAAGGTGCAATAGGATTGAATGTTTCTGCCATTAAAGGAATTAGCCGTTTAGTGTGCACTCATATAATTTCTTTGGAAGAGATTCGGCGGGATGCTTATGACAATTTTAGAATTTACAAAGAACGAATGAAAGTTTTTCATGACAAAAATATTTTGAAGAAATCTTTTGAACCATCTCAAAAAGTTATTTTGTATAATTCTAGATTGCATTTGTTTCCAGGTATGCTAAGGTCCCGTTGGGCAGAACCATTTGTGGTTAAAACTGTTTTCCTCATGGAGCTGTTGAGATTGAAAATCCTAAGAATGGTAATGTTTTTAAAGTTAATGGACAACGTCTTAAACTATTTCTTGAGAATTTTTCACCTGAGGATGAGTGCATTGATTTGGAGGATCCTGTCTACCAGGATTTACCAAACCCTTAATTAATTCATTCGTAATAGCGTTCGTGTCGTAGTTAGTTATTTTTTTTTTAATTTTTTTTTTCCTTTTGTTTTTTGTGTTTTTCGTGTCTAACCCATTTTGCAGGTATTAGAGTTTTTTTATTTTATTTTTGGTTTGCACCTCAAGGTACTCTCCACGATCTCTACTACTTTGTTTTTCTTTGTTTACATTGAGGACAATGTATCTTCTAGGTTGGGGGGAGGGAATTTTGGTGTTATGTTAGTTTATTTTGGTCTTAGTTAGTTTATCTTATTTTTTTTTAAAAAAAAAATAAATGGTTTAGTGATTTACACATTTTTGGCTTAAAAATTTTTGTTGCCTTAGCATAATTATCTAGTTTGAAGTTCATTATGCTACTCCTGTTTAAAATTTTCCATTGAATTTCATACTCGGATTAAATTGCACTTGCACTTTAGCTGCATGAAATATGATTCTTGATTGAAAGGTAAAGATGATTTTGGAGATATTGATGAATAAAAATGTGGAGACTTTTAGCCCTTGCGAGTATTTGAGCCATTAATTTTTTTTTAGAGGGTTATTATATTTAATCTTACATTGATTTTTGGAAGCGCTCAACTTTCATTGTTTAGTCTCATTATTTCTTCTTTTTGGTTGAATGCTGAGAATATATTTTTTATACCACACTTGTTTCTTTTGAAGTCATGGATATTGAAGAATTATACCACTCTTTGAGAAATGATTTTAGGCCATCTTTGATTTCTTTGAGCCTTTAATTTCTTTTCTTTTGATACATTACCACTAGTTAGCCCGTTGAGCCTTTTGATTAGCCTTTCTTTCATAACCTTTTTCCCAAAGTGTTTTGAGAATGGATATTATCAATGTTTAGTAAGGTGAATGGGTGGGAAAATTAAAAAAAAAAGGTGAAAAAAAAATGAAAAAAAAAAACAAGAAGAAAAGAAAAGAAAAAAGATATGAAGAAGAAAGAGAAAGCTTTGTTGGTGAAGTATTGAGAAGTGAAGAAAAAAAAGAAAAAAGAAAAAAAGTTGTTTCATTGCCAAAGTTTGGAAGAATAAGTTGAATACAAAGTTGTTTCAAGTGAGTTTGTTCTTTCTACCATTCTCGGATACACTTTTTATTATCACCATAACCTTTTTGTTTCAATTCCTTCTTTTATCCCAACATTACATCCTATTAAAAGTCCTATTTGATTTTGAGGATAGTATGGTTTGGATATTGACATGACTGAGTTATAATGCAATGTGTGGTGTACATTCTTAGTATTTGGCATTCCTTTCATGAGACTATATGATTCTTTCTTGTGATAGCGTTTTTCAAATATTTTATATGTGAGATTCTTGTTCTTGCTCTACATTATTCTACTCACATATACTCGAGAGTTTTACCTTATTCAGAGTGCATTATTTTGTTGAGTGTAATCCTTGTGAGATTTGAGTTGAAACATATTTCAGATAGAGATTTGGGTTATGCTTTACCTTGCAATTGAGTTTATATTTGTGTTGGCTAAATTCTTCACACACAATGAGTTTTTGAATTCATTGGGATGTTTTTAATAGTTGCGAGTGTCCTGAACTTTTAACTAATTCTTTTGCTAAGGTGATGAAATTGGTAGCCATGTTTTGAGTTTTTTATTTTGAATAAGACTATTTCGGTCGCTTTAATTGCTAGGGACTAGCAATATGCTGGTTGGGGGGTGTGATAATAGCTTAAAATTGCATTAATGTTATACTTTTAGTAGGCATTATCACATTTATTTGGCACTTAATTCCGCATTTTACACATTATACATGAATTCTCTTGATACATGCTCTTATGCTTAAAGTTGTGTATTAACGTGTGTTTTATTTTTTGTAGAAAGCCAATTCCCTATGGTCAAGCATTCTTTATTTATTTGGAAATATATGGAAGCTTTGCAAGGTTGAAGTGCATTAATTTTAGAAGAATTTAGCAAAGAAATTGGCAACCCCAAAGTTGGAAAGAAGATTAAAAAGGAAGTTTGGAGTAGTTACCGTATTTTGGTCATAACTTTTGACTCCAAAGTCCAATTGATGCGAAATTGGTGTCCCTGGAAAGCTGATTTGAAGCCCTACAATATTGTATTTCACGAATTTTTCGTGATTTCAACGTTTAGTAGGTCAAAAATGGGTTACAAGTTAGCCCTGCTGGAAAAAACCGGGATTCCTAATTTGTTTCCTAATTTTTTCTCCTCTTTCTCTTGGAAACCCTAAGATCACATGGAAAGGAAAAGGTGGCTGCACCTCTATATATTACTTCTCCTCTTCTCTTCTACAACCACCTCTCTCTTATTCTTCTTCTTCTACCTCTTTTTAGTTTTCTAGTATCATGAGTAGCTAAACGTTTTGCTAAGGCTAGGAGTCAAGCCACAACAATTATTTGGTATTTGTTTAATGACTCTTTCATGGATTTAATGTAAGGTTTTATAGTTTTGATTGATTTTGATTATTTTGCAAAGTATTTATTCTGTATAATTCTTTTATTTATCGTTAACTCCGGGTACGGTGAATGCTTAGAATTCCCTGCGAATTAAATTACTAGTTTTCTCATGCATTAAATCAATCAATCTTATGAATCCATATTTTTAGAATTGTTTTGAACAAAATTAATTGTTACATCATCCGACTGGGGTCATCCTTCGTATGAATCTCAGTTGAGTTATAAAATTGAGTCGTTAGCAAATAACTAATACTTGTTGTGAGTGGACCTCTGAACCTTAGTGCTTTTAAATTATTGTTTTCAATCAAACTAATTCTCTGCAACCAAGCAACCAAATTTCTAAAATCTTTTCTCAATCTTTTCTGCTAATTATTCCCCTTCCCTGTGGTTCGACCTCGGACTCACCGAGAATTTATTACTTCGCGACATCCTGCACTTGGGAGCATTATTAAAGTAGCAGCAATATATATATATATATATATATATATATATATATGTTGATTGCCCCATGTTGAAAGACTCTATAGTTAAAAAAAAAAAAAAAAATCAGAATGGGTGGATGATATTGGACTCATTGCACTGGGAAAATTCAACAACATAATTAAGGTATTTTAAATCACATTTATAAAATAACATTATATGAAGTGTAAAGAAGCCACATTGCTTACCTCAATCGCAAGCAATACTAACCTAAATTCACGTGATAGATATTGACAATGCGAATACAACGTTAATGCTCCCTAGGGTCCTCCCAAGGACCAATAAAATCTGATAATTATGCATACGTAATATTTAGGTAAATGTCAAAATAAATATAACGTACTAAAAAATTACTATTGGCCTTCTGATAGTGAACTATGGTCCCAAAATGATCGAAATAATTTTTAAAACAGTCTTTATAATTTTTGGGAATTTTTCATAATTTTTGAGAATTTTCTATAATTTTTGGAATTTTCTAGTATTTTCTGGAATTTTTAATAAATATTAAATTGGACAAAAAGTCAAACTACAGTCAAACTTAATCAAAATGGTCAACCAAGGATCCCACATGGTAGGGCCCGCAAAGACGAGTCCAACGGTCAAATTTGGGGTTCATATGATTATCGTATGGCTTTTAAATGCATGAGAATACGGTAAGGTATACGGATGCACCCACACAGGATCATAGTCCTATGGGTCTTCTTCAACCTCCCGCGGGTTGCATTGTGTAACCCGGTTACACCGTGTGTTCAACGGGCCAACTTCGACGATCAATATCTCCCTCGTTTCTTAACGGTTTTCAATCATTCAAGTGTTGTCGAATGGAAGCTCACGCGGAGTACTACGTGCGTATATAAATTGTTCATTCAAAATCCTATAAAATCATATTCGTTTTTAATCCTAAAGTTTTGGGTTTTCATGATCCAAAATTCTGAAATTTCTAAAACTTCAACCTCCGGTCATTTTCTATGAAATTTGACACTACCATGGTGTTCCTTGGCCCCAAAAACATAAAGTAGGGTCATCTTTCCAAAAATAATTAAAGAAAATAAAATTGCATATACATATGTAAATATACAGTAACGTGACATATATATATAAAATTTAGGTCATCACATTCCTTGCCGCTGTTTCTTGCTGCCGGTGAGGGAGGAGGCTGTCGTTTGGATGTATGAGGGAGGTCGCCGTGAGATGTCTGTGAAGTTTCCTTGAGCGGGAGCTTGAAGGGAAGATAGAGAGAGAGACAGAGAGAGACAGAGTGCTGTGCATATGAAGACTGACAGAGATGAGAGAGAGAGACACAGATTGGACGGGTGCTGGGGGATGAGAGAGAGATTGGACGGATGCTGTATTGTGCAGAAGGGGATGAGAGAGAGAGAGAGAGAGCGAGAGAGAGGATGGCGTTGTGCTTGCTTTAGTGCAGAAGGGTAAAATGGGAAAATAAAAACTAACCACACCCCCACCTCTGGTTAACTCGTTCCTGAATGGTCATTACCAATCTTAGAATTCTGAGCCATTCCTTCGGAGGCAATACCACCTAGGGGTGTTCATGGTTTAGGTTAAAACCGAAAACCAAACCGAATCAAGCCAAATCGGTCGGTTTGGTTTGGTTTTTTTGTCATTAGGTTTGGTTTTGGTTCTAATTTTAGAAAACCGAATTGAATTGGTTTGGTTTTGGTTTTCATGCTTAAAAAACCAAACCAAACCGAAAAACCGAAAAAACCGAAAAATATAATATATATATATATATATATATATATTATTTTATTATATATATATATATTATATATCAAATTTTAATTTGTAATTTGTTGATTTTAAGTTTCTTATTGTTTTTCCTATTTTAGCTTGGCATGATTTAAACTAGTTATTAATGTTATGTGAGATAATGGCATGTATTAACTTGTAGATTTAAATTTGGATTGACATATGTCAATTTGTTTCCATTTTGATACAATGTTTAATGTTTTTTTTTAGTTGCTAATGTAATGCTTTTATTAAAAATGTTTTAATTTGGAGTTTGGCATGTCATTTTTTTCATTTTCAATTATTTGTTGCTACTTGATTGGTTAAAACCGAAACCGAACCAAACCAAACCGAATTTTTATGGTTTGGTTTGGTTTGGTTTTTTTATAGTATGGTTTGGTTTTGGTTTGGGAAGAGCAAAACCGAAGTATAATGGTTTGGTTTGAAAAGTACCTCAAAACCGAACCAAACCGAACCACGAACACCCCTAATACCACCAAATGATAAACTCAATTGGTAATTCCCCCAAAAATCTGACAAAGAAACGTCCCGTAGCTGAAACGTTTCGGTGGGGATTTTTTTGGGCACGTCGGTTTCAGGTTAGGGAATGGCTATTGCAACCGCCATTATTAGGGGTGTTAATGGTTTTGGTTAAAACCGAGAACCAAACCGAACCGGGTGGTTTGGTTTGGTTTTTTTGTCATTAGATTTGGTAATGGTTTTAATTTTAGAAAACCGAACTCAATTGGTTTGGTTTTGGTTTTTAGTTTTAAAAAACCAAACCAAACCGAAAAACCGAAAAAACCGAAATATATATATATATATATATATATATATAAACTTAAAGTTTGTAAATTCCCAATTCTAATAAGGGTAAAATAGGTAATGGGCTTGTTTTTGTTGATTTTAAGTTTCTTATTGTTTTCCCTTTTTTAGATTGGCATGTATTAAACTAGCTATTAATGTTGTATGTGATATTGACATATTGATATATGTCAATATGTTTCTATTTTGATACAATGTTTGGTTTTTTTTGTTGCTATTGTAATGCTTTTATTAAAAATGTTTTTATTTGGAGTTTGGCATGTCATTTTTTTCATTTTCAATTATTTGTCGTTACTTGATAAGTTAAAACCGAAACCGAACCGAACCAAACCGAAATATAGTGGTTTGGTTTGGTTTGGTTTTTTTATAGTATGGTTTGGTTTTGGTTTGGGAGGAACAAAACCAAAGTATAATGGTTTGGTTTGAAATCTCTCCTAAAACCGAACCAAACCGAACCATTAACACCCCTAGCCATTATTATCAACCCACCCTCCATCCTTTAGGTTTTTAAGATTTTATGCAAAATATAAAAGGTTTTTATGAAAACCGGCCGTAATGTTTATTAGAAAACATTATTTTGAACAACTTTGTAGAAGAAAGGTTTTTCTAAATTTATTGTTTAAATATACTTTTTAGCCATTTATAGCCTTTATTTAATTTTTCGCCAAAAAGTCTACCTAAATGATAGATTTTGAAAAAACTTTCTTCTGCAAAGTTGTTCAAAATGATGTTTTCTAGTAGACCAAATGGCTGGTTTTTGTAAAAACCTTTTATATTTTTCATGAAATCTAAAAAATAAAAAAAAGGGTAGGGTGATAAAAATAGGGGGTTGCAACAGCCGCTCCCTTCAGGTTAGGCTTTAAAGCCCTTTAAATTAGGCCCGGACTAACGGACTAAAAAAAACTTAAGCCCTTCTAAGTATGCTTTATTAGCCCCATCTTTTTGCATATTTCCTCTTTCAATTGTGAAAATGCAAGCTTGGATCACATTAGCGTATGTAATCGATTCTTTTAATTTAGAATACACATTTATTTACTAGGATCTCATCTCCATCCACGGTCCACCTACATTTATTTATTTACTAGATATTGTACACGTGCCTTGTATGTGAATTTTTATCTAATAATAAAAATGCTTATATCTTTTAAAAAATAATATATTTTTTTTTAATATGATAATTTTTGTCAATGGTGGGAGTCACCATGAAGAGATTATAGTGCACGTATCTATGAGGAGGTTGTATCCTATACTGTTATGTTCAAGGGCGGAACCAGGAGTTATTTCCAATGGGGGCACTGTGTTGTAATTCTATGAAGTTGGAATTGAAAACTTTGGAGAACCTTTCTTTCCTTTGAAAAAATTATTTTTTGGTAATCATTTCCAAAAGTAATACTAAAAGAATGATATTATTTGTCAACTTATTACAAATTAACTGTCTATATGCTTCAAAACAACTACTATCTTCTTGTTTTTGGCATTTTGTCAAAGAGTGGTTATCAAGTGGTAATTTCTCCCCAAAAAAAAAAAAAAAAAAAAAATTTGAGCCAATGGGGGCACGTGCCCTCACAGGCCCAAGAGTTGAGATAGAGAAAACTCTTCTACTTTAAGCACCCCGGGAATAGGATTAGTTATGAATCCTATTTTTTTTTTAGGGTAAATTACAATTTAGGGTCCCAAGTTTGAGTCAAGTTTCACTTTAAGATCCCAAATTTTAATTTTATCAATTCAGTACCAATAACGCTATTAACGGCAATTGTGAAATGACTTTAATGTCCCTCAACAAATGACGTCATTTTGAAGAGCAAGTATAAATCAATTCCTCAACAACCAGAAGAAAAAAAAAAAAAAAAAAAAAGACTTAACAAAAAATTTGCAAATAGAGAAAAAGTATTTCAACACAATATATAAAAGGTTTGAACATTAGGAAAAAAAAAATGGTAAATTGCCATGTGTGTGTGCATGGTGTTCATTCTCGTCGTAGACATAGGTGTGCCATTCTTATAAATAAATAAAAATTAAAAAAAAAATTTGGTCCCCAATCTATTTGCTATTTGGTATGCCATTTTCATAATTTAATAAAAAAAAAAAACATGGATCTCAAGAGAGAGAGAGAGAGAGAGAGAAGACGACGAAGATGAAGAGGAAATATTGTTACCTCTAGCCGTGATTTAATCTTCCAAGCAGTCAAATTGCTTCCAAGACAGTCAAATTGATATGGATTCGTTGGGGTTTTTGAAATATCCATGCTTCACAGCTATTAGGAACCTAGCAACGCTATTATTTGAATACATCCAACAAGGAAAATGAGGCTCTTCAAGACTTTGGCAACAATAATACAGTGAAGTGATGCAACTTTTGATCACATCTCCTCAGCATTATCTCTTCTTTAGTAGATGGAAAAGCATCCCACTGACTTTTTTCTAGCTAATAACCCATATTAACGCTCTCTGCAGTTGATATGCCCATTAATTAACCACACCCCATCCAGCCTTTTTAGACCTGATCAATCATAAAATAATAAGTTGAGAAATTTTGCTTCTCATGGGGAATTTAAATCACCTCTTCTACACTATGCCGTACAGTACATATAAACAGAATCAGGTATCTGAAGAGAAATCACAAACACATGAAGGACATGAAGTTTGAGTAGTAGAAAAAAAAAAAGAATTCTCCTTTCAAATGCCAGTATAAAGGTGGACGGTGCTCATACATATAACCAACCAAACACATGCCCGCCAAAACCACCACCACCAACCCGTACCCAACTATGCTTTGATTGCAAAAATGAAGAAGATCCAAAAGTAGATACTTCATGCAACTAGAATTTAACTCTAACCCAGTTATCCGAATATGTGAATACATATAAACATATATGCATATACAATATAGATAAAAGAAATCCCAATATCGCATATCAAATACCTGCTAGAAGATCCGGGTCATACAATCAGAAATTGAGTCCAACTCATCAAAGTTTGTTCTTCTTCCCAAGTAGAATCTCAATCTTTGCCTTTAGGTCCCTGAGATTCATCCATCAACTTAACAGTAGATGTCATACTTTGCTTCTTAACAGCCAGCTCGTTGATGCATGCAAATCTTGGCAAGATTAACATGGAAAAAGGCTGACCAAAAAAAAAGAAAAAAGATTAGCATAGAAAAAGAGGTTCTTTGTATTAGAGACCTGAATCTCTTGTGTGATGTTCGTGGTGTCTATTGATCACGTGGAATCTCTTCCATTGCAGACGCTCTAAAAGATGCAAAAAAAAAAAAAAACTTCCAAGCCCTAACCCTATATCTGCAGCCTTAGTAAGTCTAAGGCTCCAGATATTCTATTATTTTTGCTAACAGCATCCTTCTTGAATTCTATTTTAGTAGGATTCCATTGGATTTTAGGTTTTTGAGTAAGGGCCTTTTTGTCATATTAATTTTAAATGAGGATACTATAGTCAATCAATCAAAAGTTTTTCTGAATAAGAGATATTTAGGAGCAGTACTATAGATATAGACATAGATATAGATAGAAAAAATTGGATTCGTATGATAAAAATTGGTCCACCAAGTTCACGATCAATTGACCGCTTACTATCAGCCTAGCTTATCGCCTAGTCAAATAGGTGTAAATTAAAAACCTTGATTCGATCTAGAGAACTAGAAGATTATTAAAATTTATATTTGTCCTATTAACTTTGATTTTGCAGCTTAGAACCTATGGCTTCAAAGTAATAATATTATGTTCAATAAAAAGGTTGGAACACTCACCGTTTTAGTCTAGCTCATAGAATTACATCAAATTAAGTGCCTTGAATTTGATCTTCCTTAAAATTAAAGAGAAAAGGAAATACAAAATAACTATATATGTAACATGATACCAATAAAACAGAAATTTATACCAAATGAGAACAGCCACCCAAAGGATTGGACCAATCTAAATTTTGAGAGTCTAGGCTGGTAATCTGGGTGGAGCTGGAATTTATCCTGCTTTAAGAAATGAAGATACTTTGTTTATGGTTGGGCTTTCAATGTGTGTAGGAAATCATACAATGTACCATAGCAGAAGCTATGGCATTGAGGGAAAGGGTTCTGAAGGCAATCAATAAAGATGCAAAGAAATTTAATGAAAGCAAGTGACGATGAGATAATAGTATAAAAATAAGTAGTAACAAAAATATCCCCTAGACTGAACTGAACTTATTAAGAGATACTTGTATTTTACTTAGACAGGTTTTTTTTATTTTTTTTATTTTTAAGTTGTAATTAAGCATGAGTACAAAAAAGCAAACCGTGCGCATATACTGTTTTCTCTAACATTAAGCCCTTCATTCCAATCCCCCAAGCCCCAAAAGCCACCAACTTTTTTTAATTTTTTTAGGTTCAAAAAATCCAGAGATTTCTCGATTTTGCATCCATCAATGACCAACATTTCTAAGGATTCCAGTTCCTCAAATCCTTGGATCACATTTAAATTCTTGCAATCTCTAATGCTTAATCCCTTTAATTTTTTCAGGTTCGACACATCTGGTATCCTTTGCAGTGATGTGCAGTACGACATGTCCAGTACCACTAAGGATTTCAAAAGGCCTAGGCCCTCAACCTCAACTAAATTCCAGCAATAAGAAAGGTTTAGTTTTTCTTAGCGTTTCCAAGTTTGATAGATTTGGTAATCTGTGTAGGGATTCACAATTTGGTGTGGACAAGTACCTCAAAGATTCTAACTTTTCATGCCCGTCAAGCTTAGCTAGCTTTTCACACCTACCTACGGTCAAACTCGTCAGCGATTGTAATTTCCCAAGGCCTTGAATCTGCACTAGCTTAGAGCACCCATCAACACGTAAGGTTAACATATTTTTCAAATTTGATAGATCCGACAATCTTTCCATTGATTCACTGCCCGAAATAGATAGGGTGATTATACTTGAAGGAAGCCCCTGAATATGTTGAAGATTCTCGGAATGTACATTGAGTATCTTGAGCCAACGGTCACCAATCTCTGGTGGTAAGGTGCTAACGCTGGTTTCACCCAAATCCAAGATCTCCAATTCGGATAATTTCCCACTATCCGTAGGAATTTCCACCAGATTAAAACAATAGAAAAAGTACAACTCCTTTAAACTCTTCAGTTTAGAGAGACTTGGGAATGTTCCCATTAATCTGCATGTGACACGTAGACTGGTTAAACTAGAGGGAAGCTCTGGCAGTGATTGAAGCATTCCGGAGCTTAAATGAAGGGTTTGGAGTCTAGAAAGCTCCTTGGTAGCCTATAAATCCAGGTAGAATCTAAATTCAAGATTCTCAGAGAGGACAGTCTCCTAATATCAGGAAATTTACCTCGCAATAACACACATCCTGAGGCGTTCATCTCTTCAAGCTTCTCTAAATTTCCAATAGCATCGGGTAACTCTGTTGTGGAAGACTAGGCTTGGCAATTTGAGTGGGTTGGGTGGGTTTGGGTTTAGGATAAATGGGTTGGGTTGGGTCATTAATGGGTTATGTAATTTGTGCCATTAATGGGTTAGGTTATGCCCAACCCAATTACTGTGCAAACCTAAAACCAACCCGCAACCGACCCAATTATGACTAAGCCCAGATTTAAACCCAATCCACATTTTGACCCGACCCATTTTGTGCCCTAGTTTTTTTTTTTTTTCCCCCTTCCATCCCCCTCTCTCTCTCTCTCTCCCTCTCTCTCTCTCTCTCTCCAAAACCTGATCCAAATATAACTACTAAGTGCTGAAACTAACCTCAAGTTGACATTTATGTTGCTCAAGCATGCTAATATCTAATTGCACTTTCTTTAACTGCACATTTCCAAAAAAGAAAAAAAAATCATGGTAAATAAAGAACTTCATTTTTTTTTTTGCCCCTCTCTCTCTCCTCCCAAAAAGCCATCATCAAAGTTTTAGCCTTCTTCAGATTTTCAAAGTAAATTGAACAAAAAATAAAAAATAAAAAAAAAATCCAAATCTAGTTGAAACTAATTACAACCAAAATAAAAAATCAAGAGCATTCATGAATGTCAGCTTGCTTTTTTAGATAGAAGGGAAGGGAAACAATCTCTGCACGAGCACATTCAAAATCTCTTCAGCTTTTTGAACTGTTCCCTTCATGCCCTTAACTGAATTAGTTAAAACAAGCTCATATTCAAATGCTTTTAAAAGAACCCTTCTTTCCATACTCATTGAAGCTGGCATTGTCAAGAATCTCAAGATGAGTCTATATCCTTTTGAAGCAGCTATAAATACGAGACGACCAATGCTCGTGTTTCCACTTGTAGGTTCCACCAAAATACTCTAGAAAGAACAAAAGAAAAAGAAGCTTTGTCAATGTGACTGAAAAATGGTGCATAAGCAATTGAATGACATTGCAATTGCTGTAGTAAACCACAAAATAATCTAAAATAGCAATTTGTGAATCGTTTCATGATTTGCCAATGAAAATTTCAAACAGAAGCACAAATAACAATCAAAATGCAAAGAAACTTAGTTTACATGTTGTCAGATAGACTCCAAAGTGTCAACCAGATGGTTCAGTTTGCCAATCAATAATAGAAACTTCAACAAACTTCAAGCAAAATGACATTGCAGTTTACATGATGGCCTCCTCATTATGTCTCCTCTGGGTGACATTACGGACCTCATCATTGGGAACTCACCATCAAATGTAGGGACAAAATGGGGTGTCTACAATATTCTTTTGGAGGAAAGTCCATCCTAAAGGCATGTTTGCTAAATAGTTGAAGAGAATGATTAGCTTCCATCGGTGGTGGTTCATAGGTGTTATCTACTACAATCCGATTTAGAACATGTTTGTCTCTTGTTGTAACTATGATCATACTTCCAGGAACAAACCACTCACTTTTCCTGCAATCTTACCAAATTGGTCAAAAGTATCAACATCGTCAAGAACAATGAGAACTTTTTTTCTGCAAATTGGTTCTTTGATTATATCAAGTCCTTTGTTAACATTAACAATTTCATCCATGCCTTAAATTTTTAGGATTGTGGAACAAAGTTCATACTACAAATCAACGAGACCCTTTTGTTGCTGTGATTTTTCTCGGACATTTTCAAGGAAGCTACATCCTTCAAAGCGCTCAGAGAGTTTGTTGAAGATGACCTTGGCGATAGTGGTCTTGCCAATACCACCCATGCCAAGGATTCCAACAATCTATACATCACTGAAGTAAATATTTTAAAAAGTTATCATTTCGTCTACGTTACTAATATTTTATCTAATTATGGACTAATTTCCAATTTCCCCATAAAGTAAAAACTTTGAACTTTTATAAAGAACCATGATTTTCTTGAGTTTCCTTTTACTTTGTGAGGGATTCACTCTTAAGCTTTGTTCTTTGTGAATCCCTAAGTGTCCTAACATGATTGGATGGGGTTACCTTGAAGAAACTCATGATGTCATTTTTATTTATTTATAGTTTTATAAAGATTTGATTTTAGAAAGATTCACTCACAAGCTTTGTTCTTTGTGGATCTTGTGGTGTCCCAACATGACAGGACGGGGTTACCATGAGAAAACCCATGATGTTGCTTTTTATAAAGGTATGATTTTTATTGTTTTCCATAAAAATAGTTCATTTCCACAAGAGGTGACACCAAGTTTTCAAACTTTTAAATCTACCCAATAACTTCAATAAGTGTAAATAAGGCTTAAATAATGTCATACCTAGGGTGGTATATTTTCTTTTAGAATTTCTAGCATTGAGTAGGTATTTCATTTCGAGAATGAGTTTAATTAAAGAAAATCATTAATTCAAGGCAACCGTTTGTTAACATATGTGGTAGGGTGCCTAACTCCTTCCCAACCAATAACCCTAATAGAGCCTCCTTACCTAGATCTCGAGTTCATAGACCATTGTTTGAAATTATTTACATTTAAAATAATAAGGACTAATCAAAGGCTTTAGGGATGCCCTTTCACGGCTTTAAATATATGATAGATGGCGACTTCAAGCCTTTCTTCTTTTAAGTTGTGCTCGCATAGCTAAACAAGAGAAGGCACCCCGAAAGGAGTTAGTTGAACCATTTTATTGTATTCACAATCCAATAAGAAACATGGCATAACAACATGCAAGAAAAGGGCATACTGAGAGTGTGTGCGAAAAAGTCATTACCCACAACATGGGAAAGGAGTGAGATCTCCGGTCTCCCTCCGAGGGGTAGCGACAAGTTGGAATGATTTGTCATTGTCCTAAAAAATGAAGTAGTAACTTTTAGTATTTTAGTGTTTAAAGAAAATTTTACTGTTTTAAGAGTAAAAAATATGCTTTTCAATATTGATGGGGGAAGGGCGGAGGGAGGGAGAGAAAGAATAAGAGAGTTCTTGAATTTTGGAAGTCAATGAGTTTGAGGCATTAAGATTTAAGACTTTGTTATTTCTTTATTTTTTATTTTATATATACCCATCTTTCCTTCACCAAACCCCACCCAAGATGGAAACTCTTATGTAATCAGTACCACGACACCACACCTTTGTGGGTTGGGGACAACCTGGCACACCTTTATTGTCACGACTCAAATTAATAAACCATGATCAATATTAATAAATCCAGTTTAATTAAAGAAAATCACTTGAAAATCACATGGATGACACATGTTAGAAGATCTGTTATTTCAATAAAAATTTTGGCATGACCCATTCGTAAATGGGACATAACATGATAAAACCTGTTTAATTAATCATCAAGATGCCCTGTCATCCATCATTGGTATCATCACATGCATAAAAAACCATATAAAGATGGCTACAATAATTAAAATATTACAGACTTAAGTTATTACATGTCCTGCGCCCATTGGCCAAATAAAATTATTTAACTTAATACATTCCATAATTTAATGGGGTAGGTGTTACATTTACCTAAAGATCTTCGCAGCAAGTAGTTGTTGTACATATGTGCCCCGTGTCTAGACATGTAGTTGTTGTACATCCTTGCGCATCTTTACCTAAAGATTTTTGCGGCAAGCTTTGGGCCATGCGGTAGCATCATTGTTCTGGCTCGGGTTGAACAATGGTTAAATTGATTCTCACAACTGATTTTTAGGCCAATCAATGGCATCACCACCTTAGCATTTCAGAGGAGACGATGGCAAATGAGTTGATCCTCACTGCTACCTTTGGGCCAGGCAGTGGCATCACCGCCTCAGCATTTCTGGTGAGACGATGGCAAAGGGATTAATTCTCACTGCTGGCTTTGGGCCAGGCAGTGGCATCATCGCCTCAGCATTTCTGGTGAGACGATGGCAAAGGATACCCTGAGATTTAAATTCGTGAGTAAAGTGGTATGGACAGAACCCCTGCAAAATTGGGGTGTCTATACATACCAAACAAGTTCTCAGGTACATTTATGTTATTCTTTTTTAACTCTACCAAAACCTTTGAAGTAACCTGACTTGCTAATTCTCCTTGAAGCCTGCCAAACATAATTGATATAATGATATCAAAGTGAAGAACACAGCAAGTCATAATGCCTAGAAACTTAATATAAAATTTAATGCTTACAAACTTTGGGCAAATTGGATCATCTATATCTATATCTGTGCTACTTATAAAAGTCTTTTGAGCAAAAAAAATTTTGATTAAGAATTATACCATCATTTAAAATTTGATGTACTTTTTTACCCTTTGTTTGAGATAAAGATGATCTACATGAAAGTTTGAAATAACGATGACCTACACAAACAAATCTTTATCAAGAAAGAAAAAAAAAAAAGCAAGTTGCTTTGTTACTCGACGTATTTTTTTAAGAACAATTTATCAAATAGTTTTGAGATTTTAGTCAATAAATTAATAAATATAGAGTTTGAAACCATTTAAAACTAGCACGTATACATATACCAAATAAAAACACTCTCTTGAGCCGTTCTTCTACGATTTTTTTTCTTCATGCACCGCACACACACACACACACAAACACACACACATATATATATATATATATAGATATATATAGCACACGTGCGTTGCATGTGAATATTTTTAAATAATATTAGTTATACAAAATAATAAATACGTAAAGATTTTATATTTTTCAATAAAAGATAAAGTTTAAAATTCGAGAGTACAACGAAAGATTAAAAACTCTTTAAATATATATTCAGAATTTTTTTTTTTTCTGTATAAAACGGAATATTTAAAGAGTTTATATTCATATATATTATCATGCAACTTGATAGTTGCTCTAAAAAAAGAATTTGAGTAAAAATCTAACTTTAATTCGTTAAGAGTTTGAATTAAAATCTAACTTTTATTTGTTACCAAATGATAATAATGTTTATTATGTGTTTCAATTAAAGGAAGGGTAAATATGTATTTTTTTTATATTTTAAAATAAGGGTATATTGTTACTCAAAAGTTTTTCTGAGATTCAACTTTTTATAGGTAGTATAGATTTGCAGAGCAAAACTTACGAGAGAAGGAGAAGTCGCCGTTACTCAGAGAAGGGAGAAGTCGCCGTTAATGGAAAAGGTGGAGAGAATGTTGAAACTACTCTTGATGGAGAAAGTGGAATTTATAATCCGGCTGTTTATTTATTATATAGGAATTATAATTTTCGTTTCTTTTGAATTCCTATTTGTGTTTTATATATTAAGGTATGTGCTTTAGCACATATTAAGGAATGTGCTCCGGCTGTTGTTTTAGAATTATAGTTTCCATATTCCTATATATTTCTATTTATTATATAGGAATTATAGTTTCCGTTTCCTTTGAATTCTTATTTGTGTTTTATATATTAAGGTATGTGTTTTATAATATATTAAGATATGTGTTTTAGAATTATAGTTTTCATATTACTATATTTCCTATATATGCAGAAGGGTGGATAGTTGTGTATCTAAAAATTAAAATAAGGGTATATTAGTCAATCAAAAGTTTTTCTTACATTCATCTTTTTATAGGTAGTATAGATATAGATAGATATATATATATATATACTCTTTGTGTTTACTTTTGATGCGTGATCATATACATTTTTATGTATTTCTTATTTATTCTTTAAGCGTTAATGCTAACTATTCAAAGACAAAAATATAACAAATGTTTACGCTAATAATTTTTACAAATAAAGTATTTTTATGTTGATTTTTTTTTTCAAAAAATTTATCACAAAAAAAATGCACATGTGCTATTCCTAGTACTATAAAATAGGGGCCGAGTTAGCAAGAATTACCCATTAGTTTCTTTATTCAGATCCAATCCCTTCAGTTCTCCGACCTTTTTGAGAGCCTCCTTCCATTTCTGGACAGTCTTTTCATCGACATCCTCCTTGTGTTGGAGAAAGGCCTGATCGTAAGTCCCCGTTTGATGTCGTACGTCCGAAGGCTCGACGTCAAAGAAAATAGGGAAAATCTTTTGTCCCACACTTGTGTGGCACTTGACCATCTGGGAGAGCTCACGTAGGCACCATGGACTAGAAGCATAGTTCTTGGATAAGATTGGGATGCAGATTTTCGATTCCTTGATTGCTTTGAGAAGCTCCGGGCCAATCTTTTCTCCTACGCAAAGCTCATCATCATCCCTAAAGGTGCGAATTCCCGCACCGATAAGAGAAGTGTAGAGGAAATCGGTGAAGGTTTTACGAGTGTCTTTGCCACAGAAACTCAGAAACACTTCGTATTCCCCTCCGGAGGCGGAGGCCGAGGAAGTGTTCCCAGCAGTGCTGGGACTTGGGGTTCGTTTTCGCTTATTGGCATTCCCCTGGTAATCCATTTCCACAATACAAGCAGCTCAATCACTCCTTTGTCTGAAAAAATTGAAAACCTTTCGTTAGGGCTTTGCCTTGGATTCCTTTTAACAATCGGAAAAAAGCTATCTCAATGGGAACTTATGACAATTGCTTAGAGGTTTTGTGGAAAAAAATCCACGAAACTGACAAGAAACGTCTAAGTAGCTCAGATAATTAGGCTTTAGACCAACCAGGTCAACAAATGTTTTTTGGGAATAGTGGATGGAGTTTGGAAGAACGGAGGAAATTTCTTTGGGAGGTGCAGGTTTTGTGATGGGCATCATCAATCAAGGAGGCAAGAAGATTGTAGCCAGAACGCCCTTACAAGCGGAGGTTGATCGAAACCCTTTTGTTAGCAGCTGAAATCACAAGCCAAGCACCTCAATATCAACGCAATATCATTTTGGACAGACTCCCAACCATTGGTTTCTTACCTTGTTGGTGTAAATTGTAAATGGAAATAGCTCCACTTTTGCATGATATTAGGCAAATAAGTAATCCCTCTGTTCCGATACTCCCTCCGCCGTCTCATAAAAATAGGTCATGTTTGACAAAACATAGAGTTTAAGAAAAGATTAGCATTGCATTGATTTTTCATTTATTAAATTCTATCTTTCCAAAAAATACAATCTCTTACTTGGTATTGGGTTTTGTGTTGAAAATAATTATTGAAATAACAAAGGATAGTGTAAACAATATTTAAAAAAATTATGATTTGACTTTTTAAAATAGACAAACATTTTGGAACCAAAAAAAAAAAAATAAAAAAATACAAGAAACAAAAAATCTATCTTTGTGTGACTGAGAGAATACTAATTTTCAATATTGTAGTATGCATGTGTAACAAGTCTCGTGTAATGATACAAGAGGATCATAATATTGCACGTCAAATTGTGAACACTGATATTATTACTACTTTACTAGTAGGTCTATAACTTTTATTTCTTAGCAATGAAGTTTTATTTTGTACCAAAAATATATGTATATATATATTTATTTATTTTATTTGTGTGAAAATGCAAGCTTGGTAATCACATTAGTAGTATATTAGATTAGATTGGATCGGTTCTTTTGGAATATATATATATATATATATATATATATATATATATACAGAGGTGATCCCATCAGCACGTGCTGATATAAGTTGCATCAGCACTATACATTGCGGGTTGTACCCTTTGCATTGATTCAATGCACCTCACATCTCACTAATGCACAAAGTACAACTCCTAATGCAGATTTTGATATAAGATATATCAGCACGTGTTTACTTGATCATCATCCTATATATATATATATATATATATATAATTTTATCAAGCATCAATTTTGTTACGAAATATTTTTTTCATACGATGTGTTACGAGTATATGTCAAACTCAAGCTACAGGGTAGGCTACTAGGCTTGAGTCAATGTGCATAGTCTTACTAATTTCAGTAGTTGACCCTACTGAACCTGGTCAAATGTAGGCTTGCCTCGGATTCCTTCCGTGTCTTTTAACTTAATAACTTAAAAGAAAGTTGTGGTCCTTTTTTTTTTTGTTTTTTCCTCTTTTCTTGAAAAATAAAGAATGCCTTTCGTACTGTAAAGGGCTCCAGCAAGTAGCAGGAACCTCTTTAATGCGAGCCATGTGGAAAATTGAGAAGAAATTTGACACATTGAAAAAGTTGGGCCAGTACATTACGGGGAATACCAATCTTGCCATTGGTGGTGCATGTTTGCCTCTTTAAAAAACTAACAATAAATAAATAAATAAAAATAGCTTGCCATTGCTTAGATCAATTTTAATGGGAATTTATGGGGGAACATAAAATTTTTCTAGAAGAGACTACACATGCTTTCTCAATTGGTCTAATTCGTGTTTGATTATCTTCACTATGACTATGAGCATTAATTGATAATAACAAAATCCAACTATATATATTGGATTAAAGGTAGATCATGTATTAGGAGTGCTCAAAACGACAAAACCATATGGCTTGGTCCATCCTTAGAGGTTTTGTGGGTTGGTTATCATGCACATAGTTATTAAACCCGGATCAGACCGGCCGGTCCGACCGGTGAACCGGTGACCCAGGGTTTAGACCGCTCTGAGTTTCTAATTAGATCGTTTTTGCAATTGAACCGTCTTAACCCGGAATAAACCGGACATTTTTATTGCAAAATGCCATCAAACCAGTCCGGTCTAACCGGTTCATTATGCCTTGTTGCCTTGCCTTGCGAAAACATGCACGTGGGGGGATTTGAAACCACAAACAACAACATGGTTTCATCAGGCTAAACCACTTATCCAGATGGCTTTTTTAGTTCAATAAATAATATTTGACTACTTGTCTCTACAAAGTGTAACTAACTACATTTAAATATTTAATAACTAACTAGATCCTAAACTATTATGATAAGATGATTTATTAAGTATAATCTTATAATTTTATTAGATAATTTTTGTGTGTGTTTAGTATTTATACATATATATTTAAAAATTACATACATATTTTACCTTTTTTTTTTAGTAAGATTTCATTTTTAAATAATTATTATGAATTATTATTATTATTTTAATTATAAAACCGGTTCAACCAGTGACCCAACAGTTGAACTAGTGACCCAGTGACCCGACATTAATTCTGACTAGGTCATTGTCCGGTCTGGATTTAATAACTATGATCGTGCATCCATCATCCATGGGCTCAAAAACAATATGGCATGCCAAATTTTCAACAGGTATATTTTGGTAATTTCACATTTGTCTATGTTTGTTACATCTCCATTTAAGATCATAGTAAAGTTGCAACGACTTCGACCTTGGAAGAATTTTATCCAATCATGGAAGTCTATACTTCTTGTGTATGTTTATTTTTTTATATTTTTTTCGATATTCTTTATTTTCGTATCTTACATATCTTGAGTTAGGATAAATACTTAGAATTAAGAAGGACAGGAATTTGACTTCTAGCAGCACAGAGACCTACACTGATCCAAAATAAACTACGGCACATACTCCATGTAGTGTTTTGTTATGTTTAAATTGCCAATTGGAAACCAAGGTTGGTTTTGAAATGGCCTTGAGATGGCCTTGGCTTCGCTTCACAAATTACAAAGTGGTGGATATGCGTGGTAAATGGGCAATACCAGCACCAATTTGCAAGAAATCCTGTGATAACCCAACTGCTGAAAGAAGGTACATCGGCTATGAGCCCGGCTAATACATTTATGCTTCTAGGCTTCTCAATGGGAACAAGAGAAGCCAATCTTGGACTAGGGGGGGGGGGGGAAGTTCCATGTGTATTACGGAGTATAAAAAAGGGTAAATTTCACTATAGAGTTCAAAGTTTGTATCAAGTTTCATTTTAGGGTTCAAATTTTAAATTGCATCAATTCAGTATCCCAATTATTAGTTGGGTTGCAACTTGAGGTCTACTGTCAAAATTTTCTCTATTATTCCTACTTTACCCTTTTTATGAGCTTGAAAACCCTATTTTACCTATATCAACATCTAATAAACGTTTATATTTTGACCAGATTAGACCCAAGTCATCTCCTCTCTCCTGCTGGCATCAATGTGTTGGTAACCTCAACCAACTGATGTTGGGGATATTCTAAATTTTGTGAAATTCATCATAGAATATTTATTAAAATTAAATATGATACAACTTATAACACAAATTAAGAAATCACAAATACAATGAAATTGAACACGAATAAATCTCTTAATAATCATAATATAAATTAATAAAAATCAACACAAGAAATATTGAATTAAAATTAAATAAGAGTAAGAAGAGCTGGCTTGTGGGAAGGCACGTGAGATCACGCTGTCCTAAAGGAACTATCGCCTCCTTACGTACAGGTACTAACGGACGATAGGACCTCTAAGATACAACCCCAAAGCTCGCAGCTCTCTCTTCTATGGGTACGTCCACAAGAAGAGTATAGTGAACCCATCCACGATCAGTTGCCCGTAAATATAAAATATAAAATAACTCAATAAAATTCTTAGAGAAATATAGTAGAAAAGGATTGAGAAGACAATGTAAATCCCCCTTTGTTCATGTAGAGAAGCCCACTATTTATATTAGTGAAATGCTGAAATTGGTTTGGGCTAATAAAGGCCCAAAATAAATATCATAATAATTCTTATAACAGCCCAATTAATAATATGAAATAAAAGTCCAACGGCTAATAACAGACACCCATAAATTATAGAAATTAAGGTCCAACAGTCAAATGAAATAAACTCATATAAATAGGCCATTAAGTCACTCGTGTGCTACGTCATGCGCCACATCACAACACGGCCGGCCGGTCCGGGTTGAGGTGGGCTATGTAGGTGTGCACACGTATGTGGTTCGAAGTTTTAAAGTTTTAAAGAAAATCACATATTTTCTAACAATCCCCCACAAGATTTAAAAGTTCGACAAATAAATAATTAAACAAATTAAATATATATAAATATATAAACAAAATATATATGGGGCAACTATATACTATGCAATAGGTGTAGGTGTCTTCTGGACTTGAACCTCACTTAGTGTTAACCATTTCCATTTGAGGAATCATAGTGGCAAAGCCCTGAACTAGACCCCTTGAGCCAAATTTCAACAAGTCACACACATAGTATTGATATGGGACTTGGTTCTAAGCGGGTTAGCGCGATTTATGGCCATGCGCTATATCTTGATTTTCATGAGAGTTTCTAGGGTCAGCCCAAACCCATAGCCGCGGCCTCACGGCGGTTCTCACTTAGGTAACCCCTCCAAGGGTACTGTGACTGTACCCTACAGGAGTGTTCCTGCCTCGGGCTTATTCAAAGTAAAACTCTTCCTTACTGTCACATCAGTAGCACTCTCATCATAGGGATGGGGAGGAGACTCTCTCCTAGTAAAAAGTGCTTTTTATGAGTCACGCTCTACAGATTGTTTCTACCCATTGAACCTCCTTCATGGGATCTCCAATCACAAAGGTTGGGTTACTTCCGTTGGTGACTCCCTGTGGGCTTAAGCCCCATCCCCCTCGATGGATAAAATAATTGCATTTCTGCATAAGCCTTTAGTTGGTTGATCAGTCACATTTCACACCATATTTTGCATCTCATATTGGCATTATCATTTCCTGCATCACATAATGCTTCACATAGACATTAGCCAAACTTTAGATGATATAAATATGCCAATACAGTAAACCCCCACAGTTATGAATATTTTTCCTCTTAACATAAATTGAATATCTATAATTTCTGACAATCATCTCATGAACAATGCATATTTTATCTCAAAATCAAACTATATTCATGATTGCATTACAAATTCTAAATAAATAAAATATGGTAAATATCATACAATTTCTCAAGATATATAATAATCACAGTATCATGTCATCTCCAAATATATATAATCCTCACATAAAATATAAAATGCCATAATAATCAATACTTGATAATAAACCCCTACATTCAAAAGATTCTATAATATGCCGTATAGAATTTCACTTGAAAATGAATATCTCATATTAAGACAATAGAATATCTCATATATCTCACAATATTTAATTTTGGGTTCACAAAAAAATAAACCATACTCATTGGATAATTACTTTAAATAAACGATTAAATGAACAATTTTACATATATCAAGAAAATTCCTAATTCACAATTAGATAATCCAATCAAAATAACTTGTTTAATGCATATTTGTGTCTCCTTAATCTAATTCCTAATGGTGACCTCCATTATTGATGATCCTCAATGCAATAAGCATATCAATATGAATAAACCATAACGATGAAGTATTGCCAAATTAAAGTAATATATAATATCACAGAATTTCTCATGTTTCACAACTGCTTTGCAATTAATATTCTATTTCCATAAATTTGCACAGTTGGAAATTTTGTCCATCAAATTCATTCTCATTATTACATGTGCATGAATGCAAAAATGAACATTTAAATAAAACAACTCATATAATTTATATGGTTCTGAATATATCTCTTCTACATATCCTCTACCCTCATTTCCATTTTATTCAACTTCATACGAAAGCTAGTAGATATTTATCAAGGATACTAGTAGAGTAATATAGCAATAGCCAAAAAATAAATAAATAAATAAATAAACATTCTCATGGGTTCTAAATTTAAGTGCAATAGCATCGGAAGAGAAACTTGGTCTCAATGCGAGAAAATAGTTTTCAGTAGAAATTAAGAAGGCCGATGAGTCAGCAGAAAATACAAGGGGTAAATACTAGGCAAAATTAACTTGTAGCTCCATTTTTTTTTTTCTCACTTAGTCTAATAACATACATAGATTAGTTGAACAATTCCCATAAAAATCCCTCACATGATTTAAGCATTCACCCTTCCAGTTTTCTCAACAAAATAAAAGTTTAGAGCAACATATGTCATAAAATAACTACAAGTGATTGGTACCATGTAGATGAACAGGTGTTTGTTTTATTCATTTATTATTTTCTATTATATAACTTCTCTATGAAGATTGAGGCAAGCAAAATTTGCAATCTAAAAACTTCATTAGCCCTCATCAAGATAGATTATAGATCAAAATGCACAACTTTGATTTTAAGCAAACCAAAACATGATTGCATCTCAATCCAATTAAAATAGCAAAAGAAGCTCAATATCAATTCTAAATTACCCATTAAGCTATTAACGGCTAAAAGAATAAGAACACAATATGTAACCAATAAAACACATCAGCCATTAATTACAAGGTTTGCACAATGAAGCTATTCTCATAACCAACGGCTATACTAATAATATCACAATGAAAGACAATTGCAGTTTATAAAAAAAATATATATATATAATAATAAAAAATAAATAAATAAATTTATACAAGGCAAATGTAACTTTAAATTGCTACGTACCCTTTTGTTTCAGCACTAAATATGAATTGTTTCATATTAAGTAACTCCTTAAGTAGTGAAGCTAACCGTTATGATTTGAAAAATAAATTATTTCTTGATATACTCAACGGCTGGAGATCTCTAAAATAACACAAAATCAAATTCTTAATAATAAAACACAAAATAATTTTCTCATTAGAACACTATTACTATTCATAAAATACACACTATCTGATCTTTACAATTTCAAGAAGTCACCATAGCATAATAATGTCATGTAAGTCCATCCTTTTCACTCACAGTCCAATAGCCAAGATTAGATTCGAAAGATTTTAAATAAATCTATTTTCCTTTAAAGTTGAAAGAAATTCACAGTACATGTGATGTGTGGGCTGTGTTGGAAAAAATCGCACAATAAAATGTAAAACACAATCCGAAAAATTAAAACTTCTTCAACAAACAATTAATTAGAGTAGAGGAAAAGTAGGAAGAAATATACATTCTACCAACTCCTATGGACCTCTTTTCCAGTATGTAATAGTAGTAGTAGGGCATTAAAAATTAGACAGTTTTTATTACGTAACGTGTAAGAAATAAAATAGCAGTAAAACATTAAATAGCAAACTGTTATGGGCTAATGGCTTTAAAGCTAAAAAACCGACTAAATGTTGAAAACATTGGCTTCAAACCTAAAACAACTAAATATTAAAAACATGGTTCATCTGTTATGAATTAAATAAAATAACGCTTAAAATATAAAGTATGAAACGACCAAAAGAGTGCTAAAAACAAATAGCCGTGTGACTACATTACTGTATCTAAGAAATTATAACGCACCCAAGGAAGCTCCTACTACATAATACAATCACACCACCTAAATTATTAACTTGATCTCAATCATCAATAAAAACAAGGAAGTAGGAAGATAAAAAGATTTTTAACAGATTGTATATGCGTCCATGTGTGTGTCCATGTGTCCTATTTTTACAAAATTGCTAGTAAAATTTAATGACACAAATGTCCAAAAGAAAAATCATATATTTCATATAGTAGACCAATCAATCCCATGGATTAGGGCATGTAGACTTGTTCAGTTAAATCATAAAAGGTATATCAAACTTTTCATTCAAAATATTTAAACGAATTAACGAATCCGATCATTAGAGAAAATAGCATTCAATCATTTCCACTAGAGGTGTGACACGGATCAAGTTTCAGACACTCTATTTATACGTGTATCAATCTATTAGATATGGAGCACCAACACACCATGGTATGGGAAGTAGAAGATCAAGCATGACACATTGGATTGGACATTCAACAATATGAAGTGTCCGAAATCTTCAACTTCCTTACATTAAGTCGTTGTATATACATGACACATGCATGATGGTACAAGATATATAATCCAAATAATATCTACACAACCTGATCTAGATCACTAGTCCAATATAACCCAGTTTTTCAATACCGTGGAGTATTGATAAAAACAAAAACATACCGATTTGGCTACGTATATATCAACCAATACGGTTTAAATAAATTTCCATCAACAAAACCACACTAATTAAATTGAAAAAAAACAAAAAACATACCGATTTGGTTACGTATATATCAACCAATACGATTTAAATAAATTTCCATCAACAAAAACCACACTAATTAGAGACCTATAGTTCCTTTAGATTGTTGGGGATATTCTAAATTTTGTGAAATTCATCATAGAATATTTATTAAAATTAAATATGATACAACTTATAACACAAATTAAGAAATCACAAATACAATGAAATTGAACACGAATAAATCTCTTAATAATCATAATATAAATTAATAAAAATCAACACAAGAAATATTGAATTAAAATTAAATAAGAGTACGAAGAGCTGGCCTGTGGGAAGGCACGTGAGATCACGCTGTCCTAAAGGAACTATCGCCTCCCTACGTACAGGTACTAACGGACGATAGGACCTCCAAGATACAACCCCAAAGCTCGCAGCTCTCTCTTCTATGGGTACGTCCACAAGGAGAGTATAGTGAACCCGTCCACGATCAGTTGCCCGTAAATACAAAATATAAAATAACTCAATAAAATTCTTAGAGAAATATAGTAGAAAAGGATTGAGAAGACAACGTAAATCCCCCTTTGTTCATGTAGAGAAGCCCACTATTTATATTAGTGAAATGCTGAAATTGGTTTGGGCTAATAAAGGCCCAAAATAAATATCATAATAATTCTTATAACAGCCCAATTAATAATATGAAATAAAAGTCCAACGGCTAATAATAGACACCCATAAATTATAGAAATTAAGGTCCAACGGTCAAATGAAATAAACTCATATAAATAGGCCATTAAGTCACTCGTGTGCTACGTCATGCGCCACATCACAACACGGCCGGCCGGTCCGGGTTGAGGTGGGCTATATAGGTGTGCACACGTATGTGATTCGAAGTTTTAAAGCTTTAAAGAAAATAACATATTTTCTAACAACTAAGACCCGTAGGATCTTAACTTAAACTTCAAATCTTTTTTTTTTCCTCCCTTCCTATATTCATTGATTTATATTTGTTGGAATTTTTTCAAGAATTGATTCTATAAAATTTGGATTTGTAATCATTTCTTTTTTTCTTTTTTTTTTAATTTAAAAATATCAATTCATGTTTTTTCTTTTTTTTCAAAATCCCTAGTAATACACTTTTGTGAGGTTGGTCGAGCAGTCAAGGCTTCTTGGGTGTGTTTTCCAGAGGTTATCATTTTGACGCCTCACAGCTATTGTTGTTTGTATGGATATAGGATATCTCACCTAGGCTGTTAGGGGAATTGTCCGAGCTCAAACTTTGATAAGAGTACGACCTAGGATACCCCCAATCGTTAATATTAAAAAAAAGAAAAAGAAAAAAATCAGTGCTAATACTAAATAGAGTAACAGAAAAAAAAAAAAATATTACAAGAGGCAGTTCAGTCAATTCAGGGTTATAATAATTTTAGCAAATGTTTTTCCCAAACAGACAAAAAAATCACTTCCAGCTCTAACATCACTTTTAAAATAAAGTTTCCAAACAGAGACTGATTCTCTTCTGCCACTTGTAACTTCTGATTTTCTTCTGCTTTTGCTTTTAAAAAAAAAAAAGTTACAGTTTTTTCCAAACAGGGCCTAAATTATGCTTCATTAATTAACACCATCTTTGTGCATTTTTCTTTTTTCATTTTTTAAATTTGTGAAAATGGAAGCCCAGTTTTCACATTTGTAGTGTAGTAGTTATTTATTTTGAAATACTTATATAATTTTATCAAGCATCAATTTTGTTGGTTTTTAGAATGTGTTGTATATGAGAAAGAAGCCACAGGGCGGGCTGAGCCCGAACAAATGAGCCATGGCTTCTCAATCATTTATTAGAGTAGGTGGTACGTCATTTTCTTCTCGGGCTTCTTTTTCCAAACGGAAAATGCTAGGAACCTGCGGACCCCCCAAAAAATAAAAAATAAAAAATAAAATTTGCAAGGAGGTTAGGAATCTGTATTTTAGGCTTTGCCTTGGATTTCTACCGTGTTTTTAACTTTGAAGAAAGTTCTGGCATTCTTTTTCTTCTTCAAAAATAAAGAATGTCTTTGGTATTGAAAAGAACTTTAGTAACAACTTATTGCCTCCTAGAGTCCTAGGTCAATACAAGCCATCTAGAAATTTGAGACGAAATTTGACTCATTTTAGAGGAAAGAGAGGGAGAAGGGGGGGAGTGTTGTCTTTCTTATCTCTGTTTTTCTTGAGTACGTTAAAGAGAATACCAATCTTGCCATTGGTGGTGTGGGTGTGGGCGGTGGCTGCACGGTTGTCTCTCTGTCTCTTTAAAAAAAAAATAATAATTAAATAAAAACAATTTGCATTGCTTGATCATTTTTGGTGGAATTCTATGGCAGAACATACTTTGTCTGGAAGAAGAGTTGTGGTATTTTAATAAAATATAAAATATTGTATTATAATTATGAGTGATTTTTTCATTTTTGACCAGTAAACATGACTACATGTGACCATTAAGGTGCATTAAAGTGGTGGGTATCCGTTGAGGCCTTGAGGCTATCCAACTGGCCTTGCCGGATGAAACTCATCATTTGCTCCTATTTGTTATGTGCATGCACTGTATAAACACAGTATATATTTCCTCCTCATTTTATATATACACTTTCATTTATTTATTTATTTAATATTTTTTTGGGTAACATGGGTAAGAAATTTCATTACAGCATTCATACAATGATCCCTAAGAATGGAACCTACAACCTCCTCCCATATAAGGGGGAGAAGTGTCATTAGAGCATAAGGCCATTGGCTATCTTTATAATTTGGATATTTTTTTTTATGAATGGAACCTACAACCTCCTCCCATATAAGGGGGAGAAGTGTCATCACATCTTCAGAGAAGGCAATATTCATATTTTTTTTTTTCCTTTTTGACAATCGATAGAATTTACTCATATCCTTAGTTCCCCCTAATACCAACAAATGGGTATCAATTAATACTTCTTTATAAGTTTGAACCAAAAATCACTCACTCAACAAGTGAGGAGAATACCATTAAACTATTATGTCATTAGCTATGGTTTCGATAATTTGATCACACGCTTTTAATGATATTGACAACCTTTGTACTGCACTAGCATATTGGCTTATTGGAGTGCAGCTTTTTGGGCTTTGTGATCAAAGTTGTGTGGTGCAATGGGCTGTAGCCTTAGGCTTAAGCAATACTATCCTCGGTTCCATTGTGTTTTATGGAAAACTTGATTAAACTTGATTTAAGCTTTCGGAGAATGGTTTAAGTGCTATTTTGCATTAGAAAAAGCTAGGGTTGTTAGATATTGACGTGGGATTCAATTTCGGATGAGGTTAATTAGTACCTCAATTTGACTCATGAACATGCTTGGATCAAACATGAACCAAGCTTGAATATTGGGTTGATCTTGGGCTTGACCACTTGAAAACTTAACAATTACACTTTAACTAATCGAAACTAATGACACCATGCACTTGCCTCCACCCCAAGGTGGAGGAGCTCCTCCCCACCTCCATTCATTTTCTGCCATGTATCATAAATATTTTAGAAAAATATGAATTTAAAAATACAAACAAACAAATATGCAAATATGGACACGTGTCCACACATTCATGTTAACATAAACATATAACATGTAAATATGAACTTATGAAAATGTGTTTACAATTATGTAAACATGGGAATGCATGCACACAATCAATGTTCTTTATTCATTTGGACAAGTGGCGAAATATGAGTGAGAGGAGGGAAGGAACTCCTTTACCCAAGGGTGGAGGCAAGTATTTTCCTATGGCAAAAAACTAAGATCGAAAAACTTAGAATCTGTTTGGGCGTATAATGGAAATCAAACAATTTAATATATTTTAACTAGTAATGGAGGCATATATTAGTTACCTTGAATGAAAACATTCAAGATAATATGAGAATGTAGGTCATCATCACAAATGAGGGTGGAACTTTAAAATAATGACATTCATGAATTTCTAAAAATCGATCTTGTAACATCAACAAAATAGTGAAGGTTCCAATTTTTTAACATAACCTCATTCAACCTGATGGATTTGCACCGTTCTTTATATATATATATATATAGAGAGAGAGAGAGAGAGAGAGAGAGAGAGTAGAAGCATCAAAGAGACTCTGACATCCCAACTAGGTTGGCACCCCAGAACTCATAATCATGTGCTCACTACTCAAAATATTATTAGAAGAAAGGAAAAAGAGTACAAAAGAATATATGAGAAAAAAAAAAAGAAAAAAAAACAAACAATAAAGAGAAAATGGACTTGGTGGCTTATGATTGCCCCAACCCAACTCACAAAATAAGCTGAACTAGCTAAGAAGGACGAAACCTATATCTAGGCAAACTAAAAATATCATGACAAATAGTAGCTTGAAACTCTGAAGGAGTAGTCCACCACCAACGAAAGTGTCCAACAGAGAGACCTAGATCAGCACAAAGATCTGCCACATGATTGCCTTCTTTGAAGATATGAGTACAGTGAAATTGCATATGCTTTAAATAGTGCATACAATTTTGACATTTAATCTTAAGAGGCCAAGGAGGACGAAAGGCAGGATTATGAAGGCATTTAACAATTGAAGAAGAATCACACTCAAGCCACAACTGATGCCAACCATTATCCCAAGCTAAAGAAATCTCTGTTAGAGCATCATGCAGCTCAGCAAAGAAAGAAGAATGAATACCCAGATTACAACAAAAGACACCCTTAACAAATCCTCTATGATTACGAAACACTCCACCTGAAGCTGTAGGACCTGAATTGCCTTTGGCAAGCCCATCTGCGTTTAATTTAACCCAAGAAGGTGAAGGAGGATACTAATTAACAGTGATAATAGAAGGGGCTTTCATTGGCTTACCCGGAATGCCAATCGATTTCAAAGTCAAAAGATCCTCAACAGTGTTTTTCATATGACCAAAGCTTAACTTTCCAACATCATAAAGGAAAGCTTTAATGTGATAACACTCACGAGGGAAAAGAGTCCTCTTGCCTTCAAATCTCAACAAATTCCTCGAGTGCCAAATAATAGAAAAAACCATTAAACAAGCTACAATCCAAAGGTTATAGATCTGGGAGCTCATAACTCTACTTGAGATTTGATGCCAAAAAGAAAAAATGGAAGGAGTAGCAATATTAATGCTTGTATGAAATAAAGAAACTAACCATGCCCAAATAGATTTTGCAAAAGAGCACTGAACAAATAAATGAAGAGCCGATTCAGAATAACAAAGCATTGAGCAAAGGTTACAGATTGAAGCAAGTTGAATTCCCCTTTTTCACAAATTATCATTAGTAGGCAACCTATCCCAAAAGAATCTCCAAGCAAGAGTCGTTAAGTCTTGGAGGGATAAAGTTTTTCCAAACATTGGGAGCCCAATTAACGTGCGGTTTCTTATCTCTGCAGAAGTTAAAAGCCTCTGAGAAAGATAGAATTCCATCGCTACTGTGAGGCCAAATCACTACGTCTTGGGAGGCCTGGGAATTCAAAGATATAGAAGTAATTTCCTAAGCAATTTTTGGGAATGCATTAGAAAATTGTTGAGGAATGGACTAGGCATTGTTATGAATGAGAGCAACCATAGGACATCTAAGAACACCAATGACATCCTCCTGGAGCTACAATTTGGAAATAATTGAATCCCCAAGCCAATTATCCTTCCACAGGTCAATAGATTTACCATCACCAACAAGCCATTGGGCATTTAGCTAATAACCGCAAGGGTAGTCTTAATGCCAATTAACTGTATATAAAATACATTATAATTGTTTAACTTCCATTTAGACAACCAAACAAGCCTTTAATTTATAGTATTATGTGGCAAGATCAAAATGAACAATTGGGAAAAATCAGGTGCACTAGGATGCTCTATATTCACTTTTCCTATCCCCCCTGTTCACCTTCCTATGTTTCCATCAATGATATCTCAGAATGACGACTAATATATTTCTGCACGGACACAAAAACCAATAAAACCAATCACTAGTGAGCACACAACATATTAGGAGGAAAACCTACTTAAGCAACAAAATTGTGGACGGGGAAAAGAAAAAGGGGACTACTTCGTATCGAATATATGAAAACACATACAAGAATGAAAAATACTTAAGAAATATGGCGAATGTCGTTGTCCCTCTTGTCGTTTGTCTCAATACAAGGTTAGAGAAAGCTGTGAGGTCAAGATATTGGATCGGGTGAGAGAACTTATAAATTTTGCTTTTAAAAGCAAGTTTTATTTGCTTTTGATTAAAAGCAAAATTTTGCTTCTAATTGCTTTTTACTTATTAAAATCTATAACCAAACGTTACTTTTTACTTTTGTAACTTTTTGCTTTCAAAACCAAAAAATATCTTTTAAAAAGTATAACAAAATGGTGCTTAAGTATGTACGCTATGACCATGAATGAGGTTGGCATCTGTCTGAATGTAGTATCATTTTGATTTTTGCTACCAAGAGTCATGACATGCTAGCATGTAATTTAATTTAGATAAAAAAAAATTTAGGTTCTTCTTGAGACATGAAGTCCAAAGAATTATTGGTCCACCCTTCAAGATTGCAAATTTTGCCCTTTTTTTTTTTGTTTTTGTTTTTTTAAATACAAATAATCCATTATAGCTAGATCCCAAGTTCGAAGCAAGTCACCGCAACTCACATGCCCAATAGTAGAAGGCCCATTTGAACCATTAAATCTTGTGCGAGTAATCTCAAGAATTTGATAAGAGTTAAATTTAAGACCTCTGCTTCTTAAAAATACTAAGTTTTCATGCCCTACCTACCACTTGCAAGCTCCAGGTGGATAGATAATCAACCCTCACCAACGACCTTCCCACATCCCATAATCCTTACAAGTTAATTTGCTCCAGTGAAGTTAGCTCAAGCCGAAGAACCCACTAACCTTCCCTGTATATATATATTTTATTTTTTTTGGAAAGAGTATTTACATATTAGGAGTGTAGTGTTTGGTATAATGTTTGGTCAAGTGAGACAAGGAGCTAGCTCAGAGGAAAATAAAAAATAAAAAAATGAAACTAGTGCCACTGGGCTAGCTAGAGCGCCAGCCATAGGTAACAAACCCTAACATCTAGTACACATACTAAAGTATCTGTTGGAACATTCACATTTACCCTCCACATTCTAGCTAATACAAACTGAGCATAAACAACTCTACAAATTGACCCCATGGAGATGTTCTAAGACTAAAGATCTGTTTGGCAGTCCAAATAGAAATTAAATAATTTTCTTGTGTTTAACATAGTATTAAAGACACAAATCCATATCATTAAATAAAGAAATTCAAAAAAATGATGGGTTTCATTACAAATGAGAGTATAAATCCAAAATAAGTGTTTTGTATGAATTTTTAAAATTCGTTCCAATAAGATCAACAATAGAGATGACTTCTACTTTTACATTAGTCTCACTTAGGCCATGTTTGTCTAGTTGGAATAGAATAGATGAGAATGAAATGTGATTCCATACTTGAAGTAATGAAAATGAATTTGAAATGGCAATCCAAACAAATTGTTTGATTCCATTCACATTTAAATTACCTCATTCAAACACGCAGTTTGGAATGAATTCGAATGTAATTCAATTCCAACGAAATAAACGTGATCTTAAGGAGATGGATTTGTGCCTCCAATAATATGCATGTAAAGCATACTAAAATTGTTTAATTTCTAATTAAAAAACCAAACCAACCGTAACTAAATAACTCAATTTGGCTCATGAACTAGCTTGAGGTTGATCATGAGCCAGGCTTGAACATTGGGTCAATCTTGGGCTTGGCCGACTTGGCAAATTAACAAGGATTCAAATATTGCAATCCCTTCAAATTAAGTGATCTCTCCACCCCACTAATTTTAATTTTTTAAAATTTTAGAAAAATATATAATGTTTTTATGAAAAGTGACCATGTAGTTCACTTGAAAACATCATTTTGAACAACTTTGGAGAAGAAAGTTTTTCAAAAATCTATCATTTAAGTAAACTTTTTGGCTATTTATAGTCTCTATTTCATTTTTTGCCAAAAAGTCCACTTAAACTATTAATTTTGCAAAAACTTTTTTCTGTAAAGCTGTTCAAAATGATGTTTTTTAGTGGACTACGTAACCACTTTTCATAAAAACCTTTTACATTTTTTTAAAATTTTAAAAAATTAAAATTAGTGGGGGTGGAAAGATCATTTGGTTTAGCCTTTTGCTGTGTTTGGCTTTTTGATCAATACAATATGTTATTTATCAAAAAAAAAAGAAAAAGATCACTAGAAGGGATTGCAATATCCAAACCCAATTAACAATTGCACTGTAACTGATCGATATTGTTCAAATGTATCCATTTTTGCCATCTTCCTGGTTATTTCAATTAATGTATCCATTCAAGCCAATTTTCTTGAGCTCTTGGTATTGTTCAAATTAATGCATTGCAACGGCCTATTTGATCCCTTTTTTTTTTCTTCTTTTATATACAAAAGATTAATTTTAACACCGCAATTAGACTGAGATTGGCAGTTCGGCTGTGCATCATACATTCATCTGCTGATGATTTTGGCTTTCCTACTTCCCAAACTTAATTGTCATGCTAGATATCAAATTTGCATTAGTGAAATTAATATCACTATTTCCATTTTTAGTAGTGCCATGCTCCGATTGGGTTTGTCGATCATGTGACCTTATGTGATCGAGGATTGAAGCTATACTGTTCAAATTATTTGCCCAAATCCTCTTTACCCAAATGGAGTGGCAATTGGGCTAATCAATTAAAAAATTTATCAAAAAATAATTATTCATAATGAACTGATGAGGCAATTGCCACATCACTTGGGCAACAAGATTTGGGTAAAAAAAAAAAATTGGGCCGAGTTATACCAAAATCTAAATCAAATTGAACTACCATATGGGTCAACCCAAAATTTTTATGGGACCTATATTGACATCTCAAGACTTGCTTTTTATTCTCCCACAAATTTTAGTCAAGCTCATAGAATTACATCAAATTAAGCTCATACCAAAAGCCATGGCATTGTGGAAAAGGGTTATGATGGCAATCAATAAAGATGCAGAGAAATTTAAAGAAAGCAAGTGACGATGAGATAGTAGTATAAAAATTGGTAATAACAAAAATATCCCCAAGACTGAACTGAACTTATTAAGAGATGCTTGCATTTTGATTGGACAGACAAGATAGCCATATATGCAGCGGCCTATACCCCTTTACTAATCAATAGAATCCCTTTCAACAGAAATAATAATGTGATCAAAAGATCAAATTTGTTCTGAAACGCCACTAAGTTTTACAAATGTGAAAGTATAGGAACAAACAATAGAGCTAACAACCAGAGTATGGAAAGTATCTGTTTTGTTTCTTGACAGATGATAATGATTCTTGCTCTAATCAATGACAATGGATATTGGGACGTTTCATCAATCACTCCAATCATAATCTGAAACACAAATAAAGAAAGAAAAGATAATTAGCAGGCAATCAAGGAAAATCCCTCTTGCAATGAGAAAATAGTAAGTCAATAGATATTCTCCTGCGCGCTATCTCGAATAAATTTTCTTTTCTCCTCCCCCTTGCCTTGGTTGATTCTTGAAGTATATTTATGTTCGGAATATCCAGTGAATTTTCAATCAACTTGCATCCAGAAATGTCCAACAACGTTAAGGATTTCGATTCCTCGAGTCCCAGAATCGATCTTTGTTTCACACATTCAAAAGCTACTAACTTTATTAATCTTTTTAGGTTTGACAAATCAGGTGATTTCTCAATTTTGCATGCAGAAATGTCCAACACTTCCAAGGATTCCAGTTCCTCAAATCCATGGATTGCATTTAAATTCTCCCAACCACGGATTATTAATTTCTTTAGTTTTCTCAAGTTTGACAGATCCAGTGTCCCTTCCAGTGATGTGCAGTATGACATGTCCAGTAACTCCAAGGATTTCAAAAAGCTTAGGCCCTTAACCTCAGCTAAATTCTGGCAATACAAAAGGGTTGGTGCTTCTAGCATTTCTCAAGTTTGATATGAACAAGTATCTTACACTATGTTTGGATAAGGAATTTTTAGGTGAAATTTGCTTTTGAGATGGAATTTGTAAAATTGTTATTAGGATTTTGTCCATCTCATCCTTATAAAAATTTTACAAATTCCATCTCAAAAGATTCTAGCTTTTCAAGCCTGTCAAGCATAGCTAGCTTTCCACAACCTGTTATCGCTAAACTAGTCAACGATTTAAATTTCCCAAGGCCTTCAATGCGCATTAGCTCAATATATTGAAGGTTCTCGGAACTTAAAATGAGTTTCTTGAGCTGAGGAAGGTCGCCAATCTCTGCTGGCAAGGTGCTAATGCTGTTGGTATGGTCCAATTTCAAAATCTCCAATTCGGATAATTTCTCAATATCTCTAGGAATTTCCACCAGATTATAACAATTGAAAAATTCCAACTCCTTTAAACTCTTCTGTTCAGAGACTTGGGAATGTCTTCATTGATTGGCATGTGACACGTAGACTCTTTAAACTAGAGGGAAGCTCTTGCGGCGATTGAAGCCCTCTGAAGCTTAGATCAAGGGTTTGGAGTCTAGTAAGCTCACAAAAGTTCCTTGGTAGGCTAGAAATGTTGGTCCAATATAAGTTCAAGATTCTCAGAGAGGATGGTCTCTTAAGATCAGGAAATTTACCTCCCAATTCAAGACAAATTGAGGCATCTATCTCTTCAAGCCTCTCTAAATTTCCAATAGCATCAGGCAACTCTGTTATGGAAGACGCTGAAATGTCAAGCACTCTCAAACTTGTTACATTCCCCATGGATGAGTCAATTTTAACGAATCCTCGACAATATTTAAGAATCAACATCTCCAAAGCTGCAAATGTGGAAAAGTCGGGAATTTCGATCGAGCCAGAACATCTTGTGAGATTTAGAACTTTCAAATTTTTCGCCATTTGTTAAACAAAGAAAAATCAATTTCCAACAAGTATATGATGTAACAATATGAACAAAAGTATTTGTGAGATATTCCACTAGACCTTAATTTGATTCCATGATACCCTCTTGTCTCTGAAGCTGCTCCCTGATAGATTAAGAATGACTACATTCTCTAGATTAAAATTGGTTACCCCATAACGCCACAAGAGGCCATGCCAATTTGTAAGTTGTTTAGGAGATATTGCAACCATTTTTTTTTTATTAGGGGAATTATGTTTTAAATGGCTAAACATGAGAAGGTTTCTCGTAATTTACCATAACAATAAAATAAAATTGCATGATAGATAGAAAATAATCCTTAATATCTTCTTCCAAAGATGAAAGATGAAAACAAATCATTCTTATGTCCTTTTCACACATGATACTAGACTATCATGCTAAACAAAATACTCCGAAAGCCTTAACATTTTCTCGGAAGGAGAAAAGGTGAAGATAATATTTGTACTAACATTCATAGTTTCATACGGTCTTCTTGTTCGAACTCCCTAAATATTGTACGGAGTATATTTATTTGAAGGTTTTCTATTGGCAGGAAACCCAAAAGGATGAAGCATTCAAGGTTGAAGCCCTCCGTATTGAGTCTGCTCTCTTTATGGAGTCTTAGTCTTATTTTCCTTTTCCAAAGAAAAAATTTGGGCTGCTAAAAAATCTGTGGTGTCTCCAAGTGGATGAAGGAACATTTTCTGGAGATAAAACAAATGTTGGAGATTTAAAGCATTTTTTTCCAAAATTAAGATGGCTTAAATGGCACGGCTTCTTGTGGCGTTATGGGGTAACCAATTTTAATCTAGAGAATGATTTGTTTTATATTATAATTACTAGAGGTGATGTGGCACAATGTGTGTGTGCACGCACACCACCCTGGATATCTTACTATAATGTAGGAGACAATCGTGGATGGTGGATACTTTAGTACTTTCCAAGTTCGAATTTCCATGTTATTACCACTGTAACCTTTTTACTATTTAAGTTATGATGTAATGATTGGGGAATATTTTTGGAATAAAATTGTGCACTTCTCTTCTCTTTATATATATAATAGTATAGATAATTATGAGTAATTATTTACATTTTAGTGCAAGATTAGAAGTATATAAGGTGTTTTTGAAAGCTAGTAAAAGAGCAAAAGTGGAAAAATGGGATGAGAAGGGAAGAGAGGTGTGCATTTCGGCGAAGAGTAGAGGGCACACTTTTAAATACTTATAACGTTTTTATTTTCTTTGCATGTCCTGTTGTTGGCTTTATAATGTGTGGGTGATTGTCATGGGATTGGTGGCAGGTGCTTTAATGTATTGCTATTTTTCCTTTGATGGCAATACTGAGCTTGTTACAGGGGACAGCAGGCAGAGGCTTTAACTACTTGCCTTTTTTACTGTTGCATGAGCTTGTTACTGGTTATTTTCAGTTTTCAGATTTAGGTGTATGAGATGGTGAGGCCATGGGGGGTTGTTTAAAATTGGCCTAGAAGAAAACAAAGAACAACCTACCAACACACCAATCAACCCAAGATAACAAGCACCTAAAGAGACCCAAGAAAGTACACAGTCCTTCTGAAAGAGCCCCAAAGCCTGATCAGTTCACGTCAACACAAGGCTACTCACCTCTGACTACATCGACTAGCCCAAAATTTCCCTTCTTCAACTTCAGCTCCAACATTTACTTCCAAGTGGATGTCAAAGTCTCACAATTTTTGCAAACTCGAGAGCTTAGAGAAACCTCCAAGTCCTTACTTCGCTTCCGATTTTTATTACCACTGTTTAGCAGCACACGATCCCATAATAATAACCTTGGCCTTTTGATTACGCCTAAGATGTATGCCCACTTCAATAAGTCCTCCAAAATAGCTGCTGCACCCAAAAAATGACTTTAGAAGGTGCTTTTTTTTTTTTTTTTTCAAGAAGAAAAAAAACATTCCCCAAAAAGTTGGGAGATGTACCATATGATTAGTGAATACAGCAGAAAATATCAAAGCTTAATACGTTGATGGCCAGTGCTGACAGTCCTGTAAATTACCAATCACTTTCTTCTCTTTCTGATCTCCTCATTAGGATAGTGCAATAGCAAGGTCAATATCTTGATACTCACAATCTGACCAAAAGATAAGGTAAACACAGGAAAAACTTAAAAGAAGAAAGCTAGTAAAAATTATATGTTTATATATAAACTTTAAAGAATAAAAAGTAAGATTCCTGCCGAATTTCAAATTCGTTACTCACAGCAGAATGTGTTGCATCATGACCAACTAATACATTGAATAAACTAGTGAACAATAGATGGCGAAATCTTTCACTCCACTTCTAAATTTAGTTTCCTTATGATCTTTTAGCAAATAGATTAAACTTAAATAATATTACACTCTGGTTCCCAATAAAAAGTAGTGGAAGAAAAGAAAAGAAATTGATTTTTTAACTCTTAACTTGTTGATTATTTAAGACCCAACTAAACAAAAAACTTCTTCCCTATGTTAATTTTTAAGTCCTCTGTCAGACAATAATGCTCACATACAGTGCAAGAAATCTTATAAAAAAAAAAAAAAAACATACTGGGGAAAAAATAGCTTACAAAATTATCTGGAACAATAGTAAGGAGGTAGATTAGTCATTTGAACATAGATATATTCAGGATTAGTGGTTCAATACCTCAAATTAAGAGATACAGAAAGGTATTCTCTAAGGATTGGACAAATCTCAATTTTGAGGGAGTCTAGGCTGGAAATCTGGGTGGACTTAAGAAATGAAGATAGTTTGTTTACGGTTGGTCTTTCAATGCGTGTAGGAAAGCATACAATGTACAAAAGCAGAAGCTATGGCATTGAGGAAAAGGGTTTTGATGGCAATCAACAAAGACGCTGAGAAATTTAATGAAAGCAAGTGACTACGAGAAAGTAGTATAAAATTTAGAGTATTAAGAGACTTACCATGTCCCGGTCATTACGGGGATTCTCTGGAAGGAAAGTATTTGTTTTATTTTCTGACTTGATGATAATGATGTATCAAGATGATCCAACTTCTGGCTTTTTTATTACTACCTGCAAGTTTGATTCTTGCTCTAATCAATGATATCCTTCATACTCCAAATCGGAATCTAGTCCAGAATCTGAATAACAGATAAAGAAAGAAAAGATAATTAGCAAGCAGTCAAGGAAAATCCCTCTTGCAAAGAGAAAATAGTAATGCTACAGAAAATTGAGATATACCATAGCCATCTGGTCCATCTGATCCCCCATCAGACGTATCTTCTTCTTCATTCTCAGAAGGCTCGGATCGAGACGCGCAATATGAATCCTTATAAATTATTATTCTGTCTGGAAAATCCGGTGGATTTTCAATCAACTTGCTACTTCCGGAAATGTCTAACCTTCTCAATTTTTTTAGGTTTGAAAAATCAGGAGATTTCTCGATTTCGCAATAAGAAATGTCCAACTCTACTAAGGATTCTAGTTCCTCAAATCCACAGATCATATTTAAATTGTTCCAACCAGATAATTTGAGACACGTTAATTTTTTCAGGTTTGACAGATCCAGTATGCCTTCCAGTGATGTGCAGAATGACATGTTCAGTACCTCCAAGGATTTCAAAAAGCTTAGGCCCTCAACTTTAGCTAACTTCCAGCAACAAGAAAGGTCTAGGTTTTTTAGCATTCCCAAATTTGACAGATCCAATATATCCAGTGATGTGCAGAATGACATGTTCAGTACCTCCAAGGATTTCAGAAAGCTTAGGCCCTCAACTTTAGCTAACTTCCGGCAACGAGAAAGGTCTAGGTTTTTTAGCATTCCCAAATTTGACAAATCCAATATATCCAGTGATGTGCAGAATGACATGTTCAGTACCTCCAAGGATTTTAGAAAGCTTAGGCCCTCAACTTTAGCTAACTTCTGGCAACGAGAAAGGTCTAGGTCTTTTAGCATTCCCAAATTTGATAGATCTGATAATCTGTATAGGGATTTACACCCTTTTGTGGTTAAGTACCTTAAAGATTCATAATTTTCAAGCCCGTAAACCTCAGCTAGCTTTTTGCATTTAATTACGGTCAACGTCGTCAACGATTCAATTTTCCCAAGGCATTTAATGTGCATTAGCTTAGAGCACCTTCTGACAAGTAAGGTTGACAAATTTTTCAAATTTGATAGATCCGGTAATCTATCCATTGATCTACTGCTGGAAATAGATAGGTAGATTAAACTTGAAGGAAGCTCCTGAATAGATTGAAGCTTGTGGGACCGTATAGAGAGTGTCTCGAGCCAAGGAAGGTCACCAATCTCTGCTGGTAGGGTGCTAATGCTGTTGTCGATCAATCTCAAGATCTCCAATTTGGATAATTTCTCAATATCTGTAGGAATTTCCACCAGATTAAAACAGCCCAAAAATTCCAATTCCTTCAAACTCTTCAGTTTAGAGAGACTTGGGAATGCCTTCATTGATGTGCATGTGACAACTAGACTCGTTAAACTAGAGGGAAGCTCTGGCAGCAATTGAAGTTCTCCCAATCTTAAATCAAGGGTTTCGAGTCTAGTAAGCTCACAAATGCTCTTTGGTAGCTTATAAATCCCAGTAAAACTTAAATTCAAGATTCTCAGAGAGGATAGTCTCCTAATATCAGGAAATTCACCTTTCAATTTTCCACAATCTGAGGCGTTTATCTCTTCAAGCTTTTCTAAATTTCCAATAGCATCAGGTAACTCTGTTATGGACTTACAATATGAAATGTCAAGCATTCTCAAACTTGTCAGATTCCCGATCGATGGGTCAATTTTAACCAAATCCCAACACTCTTTAAGAATCAACATCTCCAAAGCTGCAAATGTGGAAAAGTCGGGAGCTTGATCGAAGCCTTCACATCTCGTGAGATTTAGAGCTTTCAAATTTTTTGACATTTGTAAAACAAAGAAAAAAAAAATCAATTTCCAAGAAGTACACAGAGATGGGGATGTAACAATATAAACAAAAGTAGAGATATTCTATGAGACCTTGATTTGATTCCACCAATCACTGTTGTCTCTGAAGCTGCTCCAAGACAGATCAAGAATGACTAACTTCTCTAGGTGAAAATTGGTTACCCTATAACGCTTAAACAACCCTCGCCATTTAAGCCATCTTAATTTTGGAAAATGATGCTTAAAATCTCCAACATATGCATCTCCAGCACTTACTTGCTTATCCAAAATATCTTCAGCATATTCTCCGTATCCCACTTCGAGATACCTTAGCCTTTTTAGTTGCCCAAATTCTTTAGGAAAAGGGGGATCAGACTCCACAGAGTCGGCTTTAACCTTGAACGCTTCAACCTTGACGGCTTCATGCTCCTGTGTTTCCTACCAATTGAAAACCACAAAATAAATATAGAATATTATGGACTCCAAACAAAAACACATATGAATGATTTGTTTTAACCTTTTCTCTTTTGAAGAAAACATTAAGGATTATTATTGTTTGCTACCTGTGACTGCACACATGATGCATGCTTATGTGCAACATGTTAGTTATTTTTTAGAGAGAAGTGTGGGATAGTGTATTAGTGTTGATATCAATGGATTTGAATTCAAACAAATATGATATTACTATTTTACCCCTTTTAATTTTGCAGTTACAAAATAATGATGGTTATATTTTGAGGTTTTAATTTAAAAAATTCTTAGATAGTGAAGGGCTTTTATTTATATTTTTATTTTTATTTTTTCAAACAATAGGAGAACACATACTTACACATGCACTCATGCTTAGTTAAAACCAAAACCTCTGCAACCCTATATCCCTATTGGGATAGAACATACCATTAAACCTAAAAACCATTGATCAAAAAGTAAGAAATCAAAACCACTCAACCCTTTAATAATAATATAGAATATAGAATATAGATAAATATAAATCTATCTAGCACATTTTACCACTTGGGCTCGGGTTAGGGGCTTCTATCCGGGCAAATATTAAAGGGATTTTATCATTTTGATTCCTTTTTCTTCTTTCTTTATAAAATAGAAATTGAAAAAAAAAAATCAACAAGTAAAACAAAGAGGGCTTTTCCCTTCAAAATGCAACTTTTAGTGCCCACGTGGCCATCCACTAGAGTAGCTCCATCAATTTTTGTTTGAAACGCATTTTACTTTATAACTAGGAAAGACCCGTGCAAATGCACGAAATAGGACAAAAAAAATATTGTATAAAAATATCATGTTTTTTTAATGGAAAAAATATCATGCTTTTGAATAATACAAAATAAATAATAAATGGATCAAGTTATTGCCACCACATAAAATACTCTAGGCCCTTCATTTAATTTACATTCTTAAGATTTTATGAAAAATATAAAAAAAAATTATAAAAACTAATTACATAGTTTACTAGAAAACATCATTCCGGACAACTTTGTACAATAGAGTTTTTCCAAAATCTGTCATTTAGGTAGACTTTTTGGCAATTTTTCATGGAAAATGAAATAGAAATTGTAAATTGCCAAAAAGTTTGCTTAAATGATAGATTTTGGAAAAAATTTCTTTTACAAAGTTGTTCAAAATGATGCCTTTTAGTGAACAATGCAATTAGTTTTCGTAAAAACTTTTTATATTTTTCATAAAACCTCAAAAAGTGTAAATTAATAGGGGGCTTTGAGTACTTTGTGTGGTGCCAATAGCCTCACTCATAATAAATTTATAAATATGAAAGAGAAAATCTTTAAAATATAGATCACGCAAATGAGGAAAGTCAATTAAGAAAATGTAATATAATAGAGTTTTTTTTTTTTTTTTTTTTGGAGTTTAAATTATAAGTTTTTAAGAAAATGTAATTTAATAGTTTTTTTTTTTTGTTTAAATTATAAATTTGGTTTAGGTCTCCTAATTAGACAATTATTAGGAATATTAGGTTGGTTTAAATCTCTCTATAAGAAAACTGGAAAGCTACGTTGGTTAAGGTGTCTTAAAGTAAACTTATTACAAAAATAAAAATAATTTGGGAAAAAAAAAAAAAAAAAGAGCCATGTGGCTGTTATGCACATTTACTTTATTTAATATAACTTATATTAGCAATGCATTAGGGGTGGTACCCATAATACAACCCCAATGTGGGTACTTTTATAAGTTATATCAGCATGTGCTTACCTGACCGTTATTTTATATATATATATATATATATATATATATATATATATATATATATATAGTCGCCATCAAGTCAGCACGTGCTTACCAAAGTTATATCAACACCACGCATTAAGAGTTGTACCTTATGCATTGGCGTAATGTACTTTGTGACCCACCAATACATAGGGTACAACCTCTAATGCGAGTGTTGATACAAGTTATATCAGTACATGCTTACTTACAGAAATGAGGAAATAAGAAAGATGCAAAACAAGGAAAGTGAAATTCATAATGCACTCGGATCTTACCTTACATCTCTCCATCGTCTTCGAGGCATCCTCCCAAGACCACACCCTACTACGCTCCCACGGCTTAGCACGATTTTCCTGACAGACAATATCCCTACCCATATCTCTAAGTTGATCATGCATCCATAGCCTATTATCAACTGTAATTTTAATCAGAGACCTAAGAACAAGGACATCAATCCCATCTTCTGGATAAAATTCACAGTCTTCCCACATGTAAAAGGCAACAAGTTTTTCTTTTCCAATTAAGAAACATGCAATATCAAGGAATATCTGTTTTTGCTGATAATCTAATGCTTCATAACTTATTTTCAACTTTTTCTGGACATTCTCAGGAGGTATTTTCTCAAGCTTTTTTAATATACCTTGCCAGCTTGATTTCTCCCTACCATATAAATACGACCCTATAATCTCAAGAGCCAAAGGAAGCCCTGCAGCAGTGTGTACAAATTTTCTAGAGAGAGTATCATATTCTTCTGGAGGAAAATCCTTCCCAAAGGCATGCTTGCTAAATAGTTGAAGAGAATGATTAAATTTCATCGATGGTAGTTCATAAGTGCTATCTGCTGCAATCAAAGTTAGAACTTGTTTGTTTCTTGTTGTAACTATGATCTTACTTCCTCGAGCTTCCTTAGCAAATTGAGACTTTTCGTCAAACCACTCGCGCTTTACAAGCTTTTCAAATTGAGACTTTTCGTCAATGTCGTCAAGAACAATGAAAAATTTCTTTTTACAAACCGTATTTTTCATCATGTTGCGTCTTTCATCAACATTAGAAATATTGTCCAGGGCTTTTCTGTTTAGACAGAGTTCATTTTACAAACCAACAAGACCTTCGTGTTGTTGTATCCTTTCTCGAACATTTTCAAGGAAGCTAAAACTTTCGAAGTGCTCAAAGATTTTATTGTAGATGACCTTGGCAAGAGTTGTCTTGCCAATGCCACCCATGCCAAGAATTCCAACAATCTGCACAGCATCAGACTTAGCATTTAATAATTCCTCCATTTCCTTCACTTGATCCTCAATTCCAACCAAGTCCTCAGTTACATCCATGTAATTCTTTTTTAGCTCTATCAAAACCTTTATAGTAACCTTCTTTGCCAGTTCTCCTTGATGCCTGCCAAATATAATTTTGATATCAAAGGGGAAAACACAACAAAAAAGAGTGCAACTTAAAGAATTTACTCCTTACTAAAGAAATTTGGCCAATTTGATGATACTATAAAATAGGGAGGTTAGCATGAGTCAATTAAATTACCCGTTCGTTTCTTTTTTCAATTCCAATCCCTTCAGTTGTCCAACCGTCGTCAGAGCCTCCTTCCATCGCCAGACAATCGTTCCGTCGAAACGATGCTCGTGATTTCGAAAGGCCTGCTTGTAACTCCCTGATTGATGCTGTACATCCGAAGGCTCAACGTCGTAGAAAATGGGAAAAATTTTCTGCTCCAGATTTGTGCGGCACTCGACCATCTGGGCGAGCTCACGTAGGCACCATTTGCTAGAAGCATAGTTTTTGGAAAAGATAGGGATGGAGATTTTCGATTCCTTGATTGCTTTGAGAAGCACAGGGCCGATCTCTTCTCCTACGTGAAGCTCTTCGTTGTCCCTAAAGGTGTGAATTCCAGCATCGTTGAGATAAGTGTAGAGAAAATCGGTGAAGCTGTGACGAGTGTCTACGCCACAGAAACTCAAGAACACTTCGTATGCCCCTCCTGAGGCGGAGGCGGAGGCGGAGGAAGTGTTCCCAGGAGGGCTGGGACTTGGGCTTCGTTTTCGCTTATTGGCATTCCCCTGGTAATCCATAAATTTCCACAATACAAGCAGCTCGATCACCTCTCTGTATGAAGAAATTTAAAACCTTAGTTACGGCTTGCTTTGGATTCCTTTTAACAATTGTCGAGCGGTTTCGTGGAAAAACACACTCTCTCTCTCTGCACCATCCACGAAACTGACGAGAAATTAACGTCTAGTAGCTTAGACTAACTTTGCAAACGTCATGTTTGGTATCAGCTTATCAGGCTTGGCTTTAAGCCTGATAAGCCTGACAATTGGAGGTGGTGGGGTCATTTTCTTTCCTGTTTTAGGGGAAAGAAGAAAGAGAAAGGAAGGTCCTTGTCAGGATTGCCTTGGATTCCTTCCATGTCTTTAACTTTTTTATTTCTTTATTTGTATTTTTTCACAGAAATAAAAAATTCCTTTCATACTGGAAAGAGTTTTAGTCAGAACTACTTCTTGCCTCCCGCCTCAATACAAGGATTACAAGCCATCTGGAAAGTTGAGATGAAATTTGACGCATTTTGGGGACTGAGAGTAGGAGGTTCATTATTTCTTCTTTCTGTTTTTGGGCCAGTATATTTAAAATAATACCAATCTTGCCATTGGTGGTTAGGGGTGCAAATCGGTCCAAAATACGTCCCGAATTGGTACCGAATTGGTCCCGAATTCAAATGGAAAAGACCATTTTCGTATAATCAATATTAGTTATTCCAATCCGATATCAAACCGATATCCGGTTTCTTAAAACCATATTTACTATTTAGGTTGTTGACATAGTGAAGCATGTTTTAAATAGGTTATGTGTTTTAATGATTATTGCATTTTACATGTTTTAAGTTTGAAGTTTATATTCTCATCTTCCCGTAGCTAGGTATAGTTATAGTTATAAAATTTACATGTTTATCATATTTTGTTTGATATAAAAAAAAAAAAAAAAAAAAAAAAAAACTTAAGGACCTGTTACTACTAAGCGGTAGTTTTGTTAATGTAGTTTTGTTAATGGTATCAGAGCGTCAGTAGTTTGTTAATTTATAGCTTTTTATTGTAATCTGTTTGAGCCTGTTGTTAGTTTATTTATTCTTGTTTATTTGTTAAGTGTTTCAGTTGTTAGTTAAAGTTATTTTTATTTATCTATAAACCTTAATACAACTTTGATTAGGGAGTACCGAGGCCTTGACTTTGTTGAAAGGTAGCCAGTTGAGCTTGTGTCCTTTCGTTTGAGTCGGCAACTTTGTAGGAAAACCTAGTCATGGAAGAATTAGGGTGCGTAGGTAAGAAAAATAATCAGACTAATGATTATAAACATTTAGCACATGTACAAGATAAAGATGCTAATGTAGGCAATATTAGCAGAACATTAAACTATGTTGTAGATAACTTATCTGGTATGTTTAGTAAATTAGTAAATATTGAGAAAAATCAAGAAAAAATATATGATAAAGTTCATATGTTAAGCGAAATCCAAAATATAGACCTAAAGGATGAAACAAAAAGTTTAATCCAAAGTCTAGAAAATAATCTGAAAAATAATTCAGATAATTTACTTGTACTAAAAGAAAATACTTGTGAAGAAATTCCAAGATTATATTTTGGAACTGAAATAATGATGTTTAAAACTGATAAACATCGAAAAGACTTTGAAGCCATCAAAGAAATTTTAGAATATTGGAAAACCCGATATATAAAAGAAGAAAATTACGAGGAACGTAATAAACTTCTAAAACAAATGCAAGAATTGTATTCAGCCAATGAAGAATTAATGACTGAATATAATTATGACTTAGCCCTTCAATTAGAAGAGTCAAGTGAATCAGATAAAGAATCTGATATAACTTTCATGCCAAACAGTGTTCAAGAAGAAAGTTCAGATGATGAGCCAGAACCAGAAGGTAGAAAATTTGGCCTGTCATCAAGTGATAACAATACTGGAAGTACAAGTAGTACTTCAGTTGATGAAGAAATAATCATTGAAAAAGAAAACAATGATGACATAAACAATAATAATAACCCTCAAGACTCTAAAAAAAGAAAAGAGATTGAGACGGATGAAGAAGAAAAACTAATTCCTAGAGGTCAAAGGTATAATTTTGAATCACCTATATTTGATATCTATGATGATGATGATGATGACCCGATGCAAATTGAAGATTTAAAACCTTTAAAAGATGAAGGTTCTACATCAGAACCTGCACCTACAACAAGTATAAGGACTGATTTAAACAAAATCAATGTCACTACAGGAGGTGTTTATCTCGACTTAAAAAATGTCGAATTTAAAAATTATGATCAAGCATTAAGAGAATGGGCGCAATCAATGTCCATTGTCATTAATACCTATAAAAGCAGTTGGTCTAAAGAAAGATTTTTAGACTACATCTGTACAACTCTCCAAGGAGATTGCTTAAACTTCCTTAGAAGATGGGAAGCTTCTGATGAAGGTAAACATGAAAAAGCAAGTTTACTTAATGAATTTAATTCATTTGATAAAATATTAAATGAATTTGCACAAATTCTAAGAAGAGAATTTTGTGGAATTAAATTTGAAGAACAGGAAGAAATTTACAATGAGTATATGCTAACAAAATGCAGAATATGCAATATTTGTGAATTTAAATCCTTTGCAAAATTTTATCAAGAATATTACCATAAACTTAACCCACCAAAAACTGAGTTTTGGTTAAGTCAATTTTTCCATAACTTACCCTCACCATGGGATGAACTTTGTAATGATGGATATAAAGAATTCTTGAGTAGTTCTAATGGTGGAAAAGACACATTAGGAGCAAGAATTCAATATGCTGAAAGAATTATAACTAAACACTGCATAACACAAAAAGCTGTTAAGCAAGTGAAAAATCAACTTAATGATAAGTGTTGTAGCAAAGTGATGCGACAACAATGGGAATTTGGTTGTAAAAAATCAACCCCTTATAAGAAAAAGAGAAAATTTAGAAAATACAAATTTGTCAAATGGAAAGGTAAAAAACCTAATCCTAATAAAAAATATGTCAGAAAAAGAAATAAAAATAGAAACACTACGTTTAGAAGAAAATCTAAATGTAGATGTTATATCTGTAATGAAGAAGGTCATATAGCACCACAATGCCCTAAGAAAGGAAAAAGTGGTAGACAAATGATAAAATTCCTAGAAGAAAAACAACTAGAAATTTTAGTTGGAGAAGAAGTCTCTGACAATGATTCTATAATTTATGAGGTTCAATCAGAATCTGAAAGTGAAAGTGAAAGTGAAGATGAATCTGACATGATATTCATGATGTCTGAAAGAAATAAAAATAAAGAAATTTTTGAAGCAATTCCAAACGAGGAATTACGACTCATAAAATTAGGAGATGTCATAGGTGAAGGAGCATCTATAGACGAATCTAATTTTGAGAAATTTAACAAAATCAAAGAAGTTAAAAAAGAAGAGCTTTACCAAATATCAAAATTTAATATTTGGCAAGCAAGATTATTTGAGCAATTTAGTGGAAATACATCTGCTAAAGCTACTGAGGATGAATCGATAGAAATCCCTCTATTCGATAAAAATAAAATTAAAAGACTTAAACAAAAGCATCCAAAGATTCGATATATTCATATCGGAATAATTCAAATTGAAATCACAGCTCTATTTAGAGTAGGATTAGACACTCCTATTCTAGTAGTAGTCTTGGATAAAAGATTTGAAGATCCTATTAAAGCACTAATAGGTGGAATACAATCAAATCTTGTTTATGGACAAGTCTGGTTTAAAATAAAACCAAATTATTTTATATCAATTGAAGATCCAAATATTTGTGACACGATAAAAATTCGTATCCAAACTAAAGGAATTGATATGAAGAAAAATAGTTATAATTTATCAGTTCAGTGGAAAGCAATCCATGAACTAACAAATTTTACTAAAACTTCAATTAAAGAAATTGATAGAAATATGATCGAATTATTCGAACCACGAGTATTCGATACTGAAATCCAACCAAGATTAATTGGAAAGATTTGGAAATACCAAGAAATTGGTTAATAAAACAATTTACAGAAAATCCTAAGCCAAAATTCTATAAACCAATAGAATTCCAAGCATCAGGAAATAATCTTTATTTCACTGATAATCGCCGGAATAATATAAAATTATTAGACGATGGATCAACATCAGCATCTAAAACAGATGAACAAGATGAAAAGGGAAAAGCAATTGCAATGAAAAATGTACAAATACCCATACTTCCAGGTACAACCTACCTTGAAGAACAAAAATCTGTAGTATTTCAACAGATTAAAATTGATGGTAAATACCCAGAACAATTAATCTTTAGTTACCAACAAGGTAAGAAAAGATATATGTATGTTCTTGGAAAATTCAATTTCAAAAACTATAAACCATATGTTTTATCTATCCTATTAGATACCGGAGCAACAACCAGTGCTGCTAGGTATAATGCATTACCTGAGCATTTATGGATAAAAATGAAAAATCCAATATCTGCAAGAGGTATTGATGGTAATGAAACTTTAATTATTCTCAAAGCTAAAAATGTTACGCTTTGGTTAGGAGATAAAAAATTCTCTATCCCTAAAATCCTTTGTTTCCCAGCTATGCATGGTGATATCATATTAGGAAATAATTTCATTGAAAATTATATGCCTTTTATTGTCAATCGTGACCATGTTATTCTAACTTGTAAACAAGAACCTGTTAGAATTCCTCTTTTACAACATCATAAACATGTTTGTGAAAAAGGATTTGCGCCAGTCAAGCGTGGTGAAATGACACCAATAATCAAATCTTTAGATGAAAAACATTGGATTTATAAAAAATTACATCCAAACTTTTCTAAAGACCCATTAAAACTTTGGGAAAAATCTCCAAGGTTTTGTGAATTAAAACTCATTGATTCTAATAAAATAATTAGAGTTAAACCAATGGTCTATACTAAAAAAGATATAGATGAATTTGAAATTCAACTCGAAGAATTACTTAAGAAAGGATTAATTGAAGAAACAAGAAGTCAACATTCTAGTCCCGCCTTTATGGTAATGAACCATAATGAGATAAAACGAGGAAAAGCTAGAATGGTAATTAATTATAAAAGATTAAATCAAAATCTTGAATTTGATGGATATTTTATTCCTAGAAAAGATGTTCTAGTTAAACATACTATGAACTCTAAATGGTTTAGCAAATTTGATTGCAAATCAGGCTTTTGGCAAGTAAAGCTTACAGATGAGTCAAAACCATTGACTGCATTTAGTGCACCATATGGACATTACCAATGGACGGTTATGCCATTTGGAATTTGTAATGCACCACAAATATTTCAGAGATGGATGGACAACATGTTCAAACATCTTCATAAATTTTGTTTAGTATATATTGATGATGTTTTAGTATTCTCTAAAACCAGAGAAGAACATAAAAAGCATCTTGAAATTGTTTCAGATATATTCCTAAAACATGGAATAATATTAAGTCCTAAAAAGATGGAAATAGAAAAAGAAGAGATTGAATATTTAGGAGTTATCCTAAACCAAACAGGTATGCAACTCCAAAATCATATTATTGTGAAAATAAGAGATTTTCCGAATGAGATAACAACTCTCAAAGAACTGCAGAGTTTTTTAGGTTTATTAAATTATGGAAGAAAATTCGTAAAGAATTTGTCTAAAAAGGAAAAACCTTTAATTGAAAAACTTAAGAATATTCCTAAAAAAGGAAACTCAGATATAAAAATAGAATGGACTAAAAAAGATTCAGATTTAGTTCAAGAAATTAAAAATATGTTTAAAGATACCCCAAAGGTTTATTTTCCAAAAGAAAATGACCAATTAATTCTAGAAACCGATGCTAGTGATGAGTTTTGGGGAGCAGTATTAAAAGCAATCCCAGAAAATTCTAAACAAGAAGAAATCTGTGGATATGATTCAGGAAAATTTAAACCCAATGAAATAAAATATATAACTTATGAAAAAGAGTTATTAGCCATAAAGAATGGAATAAAAAGATTTCATATTTATTTGGCACCTGTTAAATTTTTAATCCGTACTGATAACAAATCAGTTAGAGATTTTATTAAATCCAAAAAAGGAGAAGAAAATGCGAGACGAGTAAGATGGTATAATTTTATTTGTCAATATACTTTTGATATAATACATATTAAAGGTACTAACAATTTTCTTGCTGATTATCTGTCCAGAAGTTACAATGAATAATCAGAATCCGGACAGAGGGAAAAAGCCCTCAAATTCTCAAGGAAAGAATTATGGGAAACCATCCCGATTCTACAAAGGCGAAGGAAGCTCAAACCAGAGCAGCTTTCCTAGACTTCCTCAGATCATGGGTAACCAACCCAATGTTCCAGTTTATGTGATGCCAGTCAGCTATAAACAAATGGCTGAAATGTCTCAAAACTTTAACCAAATGAATTTTCAGAATCATCCTGAAACAAATCAGGAGATAAAAGATTTTTATAACCCAGGTTTAAACCCAAAAACCTATCATCTTCTAAATAATATTTGGAAAACTCATTGCTTAAACCATAAAGCTGAGTTTAGAAGAAATATGTCCCAACTTGCTGAATTCTTGAAAACACAAGAAGATAAGCAAACTTTTATTCATTCTGAATTTGCCAAGTTCATTAAACAAGTGGATTGGCTTGAAGATTTTTCTGAAGAAAAAATTACTACTATTGTTAATTTGATGAATTTTACTGAACAACAGGAAAATTCATACCTTAATAAAGCTTTAAGGATTTGTTTATTCAATAAAGCTAAAACAGCTTTACCAAAAGAAATATTTTCTGATATTAATAATCGCATTGAAAACAATGAGATTAAATCCCTTCTCATTGAATTTGCTGAAAATATTTATTTGGAAAAAGAAATTCCAAAGTTAAAATTTTTCATAAACCATGAGCTTTGGAGTATGGAAGCAATTGGTTGGGGAGCCGTCGGAACAATCATCTTCGACTCCTTGGTATCCACTGCATTTGTTGACTTTCCCGCAATGATCAAAACAATGATCTATAATGTGGTGAAACACTACAAATGGAGTAGATATTTGAAATTCAAAATTTTTAGTCATGCAGGATGGCGACAGAGAGAACTGTTTTTTCAACCATATCAAATCTGGAGCCTAGAACTTGCAAATGATCAAGATCTCATAAAAAATGACGATCTTAAATTTTTGGATAAAGCAGAAAATCTTGATTTATCCTCTTATTGTATAGATAATTATATTGCTCTAAAAAGAGAAGCACAAAACATCCACAACTATCGCTCCTACAAATTCATGATCAGCGATGGGAGGAGATTGTTCTGCACAAATCTGATCACTTCTTATGTGGAGACAGTTGCTCAAAGAATGGCAGCTGATGAGTTTCTTAATAATATTATCCATGGCCATGTTACCGGTCCTATTGAATTAACAATGGATGCGGAAGAGCTGGTGGGCGCACAAGATTATTATGAAAATATTGTTAGCCATAGTCAAGAAGATAATGGTGACAGTTTCTGGAATTCTCTCGATGAAGAGACACTTCACAATATCGAGAACATGATGGAAGGATAGGGGCCAGCCAGGCAACATCCAGAATTTCTGCAGAATTGGACACGTATAACAAATACGTCCAATATTCAACAACTAAAGGACATGACGTGATATGCAGCATTCATTTAGCCTGACTCTTTTAAAAGAAGACAAAGACTTTTTGAAGGCTTAGTCACAATCCCTGACAGAATCACGTGATACGGTGAAGGAAGGAAGAACCTAGCCTCACTTTTTTATTTCAAAGTCAAAAAGTGTACAGTGTAAAGCTTGTAACATGTTTTTAATAGGGTTGTTGGGTAGTTGAATGTAATTATTGTACTTTTGATTCTTATCTTTAGTTTTTGTGTTGAGTTTAAGTCCGGGCTTGAAGTCCGAAGTTTGTCTATAAATAGTTGAGTCCTTCATTTGCATAGGCAGAGTTCTCAGAGAGTTTTAGTAAGAAAGAGTCTGTATAGAGAGAGAGCTTTGCTGAAGAAAGACTTTTTGTAAGTTTTCTTTATTCTTGTATATCTTTTGTAATTATTAATAAAATGTAAGGTATTTTTGTAAATATCGTATTTTTATCTTTATACGTATTTTATATAGCTGGTAATTACCAGGTAGGATGCATCAAAAAGTTCTAGATACCTTACCCCCCCCCCCCCCCCCTTCTTTTTTTTTTTTTTTTAAATTCATTCTCAACACATTAAGTCACAGCTTCCTTCTTTTCTTTTTATTCAGTCTAAACACATTATGAAATAGTTCATCAGAGAATAAATCACAAAATCACAACTTACTCATTAATTGAACTCAATGCATACAGTCTAGAGTCTAGACTGACTATGCACTCTGTAAATTCCATCAAAAAGTTGTGGGTGTCTTATTTTTTTTTAGTTTCTTCTTTTCTTGCATACACACAATTAGAAGATTAGATCATCACAGCTTTATAAATTTCAGACAGAAGTACTTACTGCTGCATTCTGCAGATTTTTAGAAGCAGAGAGGATGTCTTTGTGCACAGCTGGCGTAGCCCAAGTTTGCCAGCTTGACACTGAGGTAGAAACCCTGTCTCTGCCGCACCTAAACCCCAAAGTCATTAAAATTCAGCATTTTATTTTCCGCAACTATCCCATCCAAGCTGCCCCCCTCCCCCTTCTTTTTTTTGCCCCCCATAGGAAATGGATAGAATATTATAAAAAAAAGAAAATTCAATCGGACCAAGAGTCCGAGGAAATACAACCAAGGCCACCTAAGGCCTACAAAACCAATCCCATCCCACTAAAAACACAAAAAAGAGACCATAAACCACCTTGTACAACAACCCCCACCCCCCACAAAAAAAAAAAAAAAAAAAAAAAAAAAAAAGAACTCCCTATACACTTGCTCTATACCTCAACCCAACATCACAATGTCAGGGAAGATAAAAATGACCTCCCACACATCTACTTGCACTCTTCAAGGAGCAAATTTTAACCCAATTCTTAAGAATTAAAAACAGTGGACTTCCTTCGAAAGGTTTGTCTGCTGAAACCCAAAAAGAAAACAAACCCCCACCCCACCGCCCCAAAAAAAAAAAACACACACACAAAACAAAAAACAAAAAGCAAAAATTGGTCCTCCTGCACTTGACTCTATCATTGAAGATCCTCACATTCCTTTCCATACAAAACACCCACAAGAATACCATCAAAGCGCAACTCCAAAGAGATTTCATCCTATCGGTTCTACCAAGACCCTGAAAATCCACCTCCAACGAGCTCAACACATGCGCTGGACTCACTCAACTCAAACTAGCCATGTCAAAAAGACAATGCCATATACAACTCCCTATAAAAGTCACAATGTACGAAAAGATGGTCCACCAACTCTCCATTCTTACAAAGAACACACCACTGGGGACATAGGCAAACATTCAGTCTTTACTTCTACAGCTGATCAGTACTATTTGTTTTGTGATGAATAGCTGACCAAGCTAAAACCATAACCTTAAGGGATAAAAGATTAGAGTGAAGAGAACAAAAGTAATGAGAAAAAAGGGAGGTACAACATGCTCTTATTTAGCATTAAAAAATTAAGAGATAAAAGATTAAAGCTATGAGATGAAATATATATATAACCAGGTTATCCGTGGGCCAAAAATATGATTACTTACAATATTGTTATCCCATTAAAATAGCTTCTAGAGCACTGAGAGATCAAGCTCAAGCTTTGCCAATTCACCAACTGGTATCCCACTATCCATTAACTTATCATGCTGGCAGATGGTGCAATCACTTTATGCTATCTCAATTCCTGAGTGACATTGGGTACACCTTATGTTTGTCTTAGTTCTTAAGCAAGGATGAATTGACGGAAACCTAGCTTTCCTTTATAAGAAAGCAAGCAACAAAATTGGGGGGGGGGGGTGGTGGGATCTAATTTTAGAAATCAAGAGACTTAGCATTAGAAGAGAACGGAAAGCAAGGTTTCAATTGTGTGTGTGTGTGCGTGACCTATCAAACAATAGCAGCTTCTTTGCTCCACCCCCCACCCCCCCAACCCCTTTCTCTCTCTTATAGACAAGGAGAATGTGTGTGTGTGCGACCTATCAAACAATATTTACAATGGAATATCACTGTCAACCTGTATACACAGAATCACAGAAACAAAAAACGAATAAAACCAAATGCCAATGAGCACACAGAAAAGACCATACATAATAATCTTTCTGTCTTGGAAGCCCCTGTCAGGCAAGAGCTTCTCTACTAGATAAATTTTTCTACCTGGGATTCTTTAATTGTCATCAACATCACTAATGGTAGATTTATTCTTGCCCTACATTTGTACTTTGTGTTTCCTCTCTTCCTCATTTTTATCTGCATGACTGTGTTTATATATCAAGCATGTAACAAAACAATTAGGGTGCATTGGACCTGTATGATAAAAGTTGCTCCACCAGTTCATGGTTGACTGCTTATGATCTGCCTAGCTTATTGCCTAGTCACCTAGGTGCAAATTTAAAAGATTGATCCTAGAGAAATTTTTTTGATCAGCATTGATCCTAGAGAAATTGAAGATTACTAATAATTACATTTATCCTATACCTCTGTTTTCGCTGATCAGAACCTATGGTTCACACTTCACAGTAATAATATTGTGTTCAATAAAAAGGTTGGAAAACTCAACATCTTATTTCTGCCCACAGAACTACATCAAAGTGCATTGAATTTGATCTTCCTTATTGATTATAGGGCAAAAGAAATACAAAATAACCATGTAACATGATAGCAAAAACAGAAATTCATATCAAATGAGAACAGCAACCTAAAGGATTGGACCAATCTCAGTTTTGAGTGATTCTAGGCTGTTAATCTGGGTGGAGGAGCTTGTGCTGCTCTAAGAAATTAAGATGGTTTGTTTATGGTTGGTGTTTCAACGTGTGCCGGAAAGCATACAATGCAATATAGCAGAAGCTATGGCATTGAGGAAAAGGGTTTTTAAGGCAAGTAACAAACGTGCAGATTGAAAAACCTAGCAAACGAAAGTGACTACGAGATAGTAGTACAAAAGGTAGAGTAACAAAAATATTACAAGACTGTACTAAACTTATTAAGAGATACTTGTATTTTGCTTGCACAGTTCAAACAAGTAGTAATTGAGCACGAGTACAGAAGAGCAAACAACATATACTGTTTTCTGCAACAGCAGGCCCTTTCTTAATTTCATTCACATTGTTCTTCAACAAACAATATAGACATGCATACAGCAGCCTATTTCGTTTTACCACTCAATAGAATCGCTTCCAAACAAAATACAAGAAAAGAAAGGAAAAATGAATGGGTATGTCATCAAAAGATAAAAAATGTTCTAAAATTCCATAAATTTTATATTTTGTGTGAAAGTAGGAACTAACAGTAGAACAAAAAACCAGAGTATAGAGAGACTCACCATGTAGCAGTCATTAGGGGATTCTCTCAAGGGAAAGTATTTGTCTCGTTTTCTGACTTGATGATAATGATGTATCAAGATGATCCAGCTTTTGGCTTTTTTATTACTAGTAACAAGTTTGATTCTTGCTCTAATCAATGACAATTGATATTGGGACATTTCATCAATCAGTTCAATTGGAAAATTCAAAACCTGAATAGCAGATAGAGAAAGAAAAGATAATTAGCAGGCAGTAAAGGAAAATCCCTCTTTCAAAGAGAAAATAGTAATTCAACAGACCACCAATTTTACCAGTTTCAATAGATCGAGTATCCACTTCAGTGGTGCACGGTAATTCTAGTTCCTCATCCTGGAATTCAATTTTAATCCAGCCAATCCTTTTTCTTTGTAATTCCTTTAATTTTTTCAGGTTTGACAGATCCGGCATCCTTTGCAGTGATACGCAGTATGACAAGTTCAATACCTCTAAGGATTTCAAAAATCTAAGGCCTTCAACATCAGCTAACTTACAGCAATAAGAAAGGTCTAGTCTTTTTAGCATTCCCAAGTTTGATAGATCTGGTAATCTTTCTAGGGATCGACAATCACTTAAGTCAAAACTCTTCAATGATTTTAAATTTGACAAATCCGGTAATCTTTTCATTGTTTTACTGCCGGAAATATCTAGTTTGATTAAACTTGAAGGAAGCCGGTGAATACATTGAAGATTCTCGGAACCTACTATGAGTATCTTGAGCCGAGGAAGGTCACCAATCTCTGCAGGTAAGGTGCTAATGCTAGCTCTGCTCAAATTCAAGATCTCCAATTCGGATAATTTCTCAATATCTCTAGGAATTTCCGTGAGTCTGTCGAAGTAAGCAAGACTTGGGAATGTCTCTATTAATGTGGATGAGACATTCAGACTCGTTAAACTAGAGGGAAGCTCTGGCAGCCTTTGGAGTCTAGCAAGCCTTGTAGAACTTAAAGCAAGGGTTTGGAGTCTGGTAAGCCCACAAATGCTGCTTGGTAGGCCAGAAATTGTTGTACAAGAAAAGTCTAAGATTCTCAGAGAGGATAGTCTCCTAATAGCATCAGGAAATTCAATTCGCAATTCACCACAATTTCTGGCATATATCTCTTCAAGCTTCTCTAAATTTCCAATAGTAGCAGGTAACTCTTTTATGGAAGAACACTCTGAAATGTCAAGCACTCTCAAACTTGTTAGATTCCCAATAGTAGTAGCAGATAACTCTGTTATGGAATTAGAATATGAAATGTCAAGCACTCTCAAACTTGTTAGATTCCCAATCGACGGGTCAATTTCATCAAAAACCGAACAACAGTTAAGAATCAATATCTCCAAAGCTGCAAATGGAGAAAAGTCGGGAGTTTTGATCAAGCCAAAACAATTCGTGAGATTTAGAACTCTCAAATTTTTTGCCATCTGTAAACAAAGAAAAAAAAATCAATTTCCAAGAAGTATATAATGCAACAATATAAACAAAAGTAGAGATATTCTATAAGACCTTGATTTGATTCCACAACTTCCTTTTGACTTTGACCCTGCTCCACCTGAAACCTGATAGATCAAGAATGACTAAACTCTCTAGATGAAATTTGATTTTCTCATAACGCCACGAGAAACCTTGCCATTCAAGCCATCTTAATTTTGGAAAATCAAGCTTCAAATCTCCAATTTTTTTTTTAATTCCATCAATTTTTTCATCCACTCGGAGATACCTCAGATTTTTCAGGAACCCAAATTCTTTCTTTGGAAAATAAAAATAATACTTCATAAAGAGGGCAGACTCAGTACGGAGGGCTTCAACCTTCAACACTTCATCCTTTTGGGTTACCTGTCAATAGAAAACCTTCAAATATAGAATATTTTGGGAGTCCAAACAAAAAGACGTATGAAAGAATATTAAAGATTGTTTTCACCTTTTCTCTTTGGAAGAAAATATTAAGAATTATAAACAAAAAGACGTATGAATGAACGGAGGGTTCCGTTGATACCTAGTGTAAATTTTTTTACATTTACATCCATCAATATCTTTCTATAGAAACCATATTTCGCCAATCCAACTATTGGATTACATATTCCTATCGTGCCCGTCATGCATGCCAAATTTCAAATTAATCGGAGATTAGGAGCTATGTCATCCATAAAGTGCTCGAAATTAAAGTTTTGTTTGTTAAAAGAATTGTAAGTTTACGGATCAAATACTTCCCAATATCCGATTAACTTGAAATTTGGCAACATGTGCTCACCTAACCGTCATCATATATATATATAGTCCCCTTCTTATAAGGTTAACCTAACCTAAACTTAGGTTAGGTCACCCTCCAACACTATACCTATGATCTGAATTTTGCGAAACCAACCGTTGGATTAGTTAACCTTAACATGTAAGTGGTACATGCCAAAAATTAAGTTGATCCAAAACTGATTGCTATTTGATCCAAAACTTACATTTTTTAATCAATAATGATCACTCATTTTGAACATTTATGGATGAAGCAACTCTTAATCTCATATCAACTTGATTTTTGGCATGCATAACCTTCATATGAAGCAAATCTAATCCAACGGTCGGCTTTGCAAAATTCAAGTCACATGTAGGGTTTTGGAGGGTGACCTAACCTAAAGTTAGGTTAGGTTAACCTCATAAGAAAGGGACTATATATATATATATACAGTTATGTTCCCATCAGCACGTGTTGATATAAGTTATATCAGTACCATGCATCGGAGGTTGTACCTCTTGCATTGGTCCAATATACCTCATATACCACTAATGTACAAGGTACAGCTCCCAATGCTGGTGTTGATATAAGTTATATTAGCACGTGCTTACCTGATCATAGTCCTATATATATATATATATATATATATATATATAGGGTTAGGATCCACGGACTCATATAAAGTACTTCATTTTTGCATTTTAGCTGATTTGTCAAATGGTGAGTGGAGCTTGGCCAAGTCAACTTTTGGAATACCATTGGATCTTATGAATCCAATGGCTTAAAAATGAGGTGCAAAAATGAAGTGCAAAAATTGAGTCCATCGATCCTGACCCATATATATATATATATATATATATATATATAAACTGTGCATTGGCCCAATGTACCCCATAACCCATTACTGCATGGGGTACAACTCCCAATGCATGGTGCTGATATAAATTAGGTCACCGTCCAAAACTCTACTTATGACCCGTATTTTGTGAAACCAACTGTTGAATTAAATAGTCTTATCACGTAGGTAATGCATGCCAAAAATCAAGTTGATCCGAGACTGATTGCTATTCCATCAAAAACTTACTTTTTGTAATCATTGAAAATTGCTCGTTGTGGACATTTATGGACGAAGCAGTTTTTAATCTTGGGTCAACTTGATTTTTGGCTTGCATAACCTTCATGTGAAGTAGATCTAACCCAATAGTTTTGCATTCAAGTCACATGTAGAGTTTTGAGAATAACATAACACAAAATTAAGTTAGATTAATCTCGTAAGAAAAGGACGCTGTATGTATATATATTAGATTACATGAATGAGGAAGTAAGAAAAATGTAAAATAAGGAGAGTAAAATTCACAATGTACTCAGATCTTACCTTACATCTCTTCATTATCTCCAAGGCATCTTCAGGAGACCACACCCTACTACGGTTCCATGGCTCATCAAAATTTTCTTCACGGACGATATTCCTACCGAGGTCTCTAAGTTGATCATGCATCCATAGTATATCACCATCGTCTATTTTAACCAAAGACCTGAGAACAAGGGCATCAATCCCATCTTCTGGATAAAATTTACAAACGTCCCACATATAAACAGCATCACGTTTGTCCTTTCCAATGAAGAAACATGCAATATCAAGGAAGATCTGTCGCTGCCCATGATCTAATGTATCATAACTTATTTTCAATTTTTTCTGGACATCCTTATGCGGTATTTCTTTAAACTTCTTCAATATACCTGGCCATTTTGATTTCTCCTTATCACATAAATATGATCCTATAATCTCTAGAGCCAAAGGAAGCCCTGCAGCAATGGGCAAAAAATCTCTAGAGAGAGTATCATATTCTTCTGGAAGGAAGTCCCCCCTAAAGGCATGCTTGCTAAATAGTTGAAGAGAATGATTAGATTCCATTGGCGGTGGTTCGTAGGTGCTATCTACTTTAATCCGATTTAGAATATGTTTATCTCTTGTTGTAACTATGATCCTACTTCCTGAAGCAAACCATTCACGCTTGCCTGCAAGCTTATCAAATTGATAAAAGGTATCAACATCGTCAAGAATAATGAGAACTTTTTTTGTGCAAACTCTGTTTTTTATTATGTTAAGCCCTTCATCAACATTATAAATCTCTTCTAAGTTTTCACCTTTTAGGATGTTAGAGCAAAGTTCCTTTTGCATTTTAACAAGTTCGTTGTGTTTTGACCTTTCTCGAACATTTGCAATGAAGCTACAACCTTCATTGAAGCGCTCAGAGAGTTGGTTGAAGATGACCTTGGCGATAGTGGTCTTGCCAATACCACCCATGCCAAGGATTCCAACAATCTTTACATCACTAGAGTGAACATTTAAACGAGTCATCATTTCCTCTACGTGACCTTCCATCCCAAACAAGTTCTCAGGTACATTTACGTTATTCTTCTTTAACTCTAACAAAATCTTTAAAGTAACCTGACTTGCTAGTTTTCCTTGATGCCTGCCAAACATAATTGATGTCACAGTGAAAAATACAGCAAATCATAATGCCTTCAAACTTAATATAAAATTTAATGCTTACAAACTTTGGGTAAATTGGATCATACGATAAAATAGGGGCCGGGTTAGCAAGAATTACCCATTAGTTTCTTTCTTCAATTCCAATCCCTTCAGTTCTCCAACCTCTTTGAGTGCCTCCTTCCATTCCTGGACAGTCTTTTCATCGACATGCTCCTCTTGTTGGCGAAAGGCTTGATCATAAATCCCCCTTTGATGCCGTACATCCGAAGGCTCGACATCGAAGAAAATAGGGAAAATCTTTTGTCCCATACTTTTCTGGCACTCGACCATCTGGGAGAGCTCACGTAGGCACCATTTACTAGAAGCGTAGTTCTCGGAAAAGATAGGGATGGAGATTTTCGATTCGTTGATCGCTTTGAGAAGCTCCGAGCCGATCTTTTCTCCTACGCGAAGCTCATTATCGTCCCTAAAGGTGTGAATTCTCGCACCGACAAGAGAGGTGTAGAGGAAATCGGTGAAGGTGTGACGAGTATCTTTGCCACAGAAACTCAGAAACACTTCGTATTCCCCTCCTGAGGTGGAGGAAGTGTTCCCAGCAGTGCTGGGACTTGGGCTTCGTTTTCGCTTCTTCGCATTCCCCTCGTAATCCATTTCCACAGTACGAGCAGCTCACCTCTATTCTCTCTGAATGAAGAAATTGGAAACCTTTCGTTAGGGCTTTGCCTTGATTCCTTTTAACAATTGGGAAAAAGCTTTAGGGCCAAGCTATTGCCACCACATAAAATACTCTAAGCCTCTCATTTAATTTATATTTTTAAAGTTTTATGAAAAATATTAAAAAAATTTATGAAAACTAATCATATAGTCTACTAGAAAACATCATTCCGGACAACTTTGTAGAAGAAAGTTTTTCCAAAATCTGTCATTTAAGTAGATCTTTTGGTAATTTTTCATGGAAAATGAAATAGAGATTGTAAATGGCGAAAAAGTTTGCTTAAATGATAGATTTTGGAAAAAATTTCTTCTACAAAGTTGTTTAGAATGATATTTTCTTGTGAACAATGTTATTATTTTTCATAAAAATCTCTTATATTTTTCATAAAATCTCAAAAAGTATAAACTAATGGGGGACTTTGAGTACTTTATGTGGTGGCAATAGCCCCACTCAAAGCTTTATCAATGGGAACTCATGGACTTGGATTTGCTGCAGTTGGGGCAGTTTTACTGCACCATGCAGTAGATATTAGATGTGCTCCACGTGGCAAGTGGGAAGGGATCAACGGTTGAGCTTCAAAACCACAAAACAAGGTGGTTTTTGCACACCCACTCACCGGTGGTTTTTCAGCTTCGGCTCCCTCTCCAATGAAACCATCCCCAACTCCTCACACCTCCATCATCTCGTCGCCGGTACCTATCCACTTCGTCGACAACAACAACCCCAACCCCAACCATTTTTTCCAACAAGGGACAAATCCACACAAAAAAAAAAAAAAAAAAAAAAAAAAAAAAAAAAACCGAAAGAGGAGAAGAAGAAGCAACAGGAGGAAGGGAAGAAAAAAACCAAAAAGCATTTTGGACAAGTATACCCCTATCTAGATGCATCTGGTTTGGAAGAAGCAACAGGAGGAAGGGAAGAAAAAAACCAAAAAGCATTTTGGACAAGTATACCCCCATCTAGATGCATCTGGTTTGGTTGAGGTATTCCCCAAATCACTTACCCCTACCGCTACACATAGCCTTCCCTTTCCTTTCTCCTCTTTCCTCTATTCTCTTCCCTGTTCTTTCTTGATTTATTGCCCAACTTGGAGTCTCGTTGTCGTTTGAGTTTGAGATCCAAAAAAATGGGGGTGATAATGGGCTGCCATGGTCGCAAAAGGTTTCTAACAGTGACGGTGGACCGATGTTGAATGTTGATGGGGTCGCCGATGAGGATGAGAAGAGAAGGGGGAGAACCGTGGTGAAAAATGGGGTTTTACATGGATCTGCATCACCAGCGACAATGACCGTGGGAGGCATTCAAACCTCCACGAAAAGAGTAGATTTGACCTTCCAGCAATCAAACCCCCTTCACTTCTCCCTCTCACTACCAACCAGTGACTGAGTCCGACGAGAAGCAACACCACTGGCGAAGACAGGTTAGTCATCGACGGGTGAACACGGTGAGGCGAGCAAACACGGGACTTGATTTCATGTGTTTTGAATCTCAGCCGTTGGTATTCCCACTTGCCACGTGGAGCGCATCTAACGATTACTGCATGATGCAGTAAAACCACCCCAACTACAGCAAATCCAAATCCGGGAGGGAACTCATGGCCATTGCTGACTGCCGAGCGGTTTCGTGGAAAAACACAAACACTCTCTCTCTCTCTCTCTCTCGCTCTCTCTGCCATCTACGAAACTGACAAGAAATTATTAACATCCAGTAGCTCAGACTTGCTTTACAAACGTGTTGTTTGGTATCAACTTATCAGGCTTGGCTTTAACCCCTTTAAAATTTAAATTAGGCCTAGCCCAATTATGCATTACTAACACCATTTGGTCCTTCGTCAAGCATCAATTTGGTTAAACTCAAGCCACAGGGCAGGCTTGAGCCTGCCTATTCCCTGTCTTTAACTTTAAAGGGAAAGTTGTGCTCTTTCTTGATACTGAGAAGAACCGTAGCACTTCCCAACCCCCCCCCCCCCCCAAAAAAAAAAAAAAAAAAAAAAAACTTTGGTTAGTTTCAAAGTGTTGACTACCTCGATTTGATAGTATCCATGCGTGCAATCTTACTTAGTGGAGAAAATTTTGATCTATTGGAGAGTTGTAGGTAGCTGTGTGCATGAATTTTTGCTAGTATCGAGCAATACATCTAGAGAGTAAAATTCACGAAATTCATCAAGAAGTAAGAACACGATTAATTGCTAATTCACTTAAAGGCGTCCTACCTATTTACAACTATTGGAATATTTTTATTTTTTTAATGTTCAATTTTTAGGTAATTTAGGGCTTCGCTTTCTTATTTTTAATAAGTTTTAGGATTTTAATAGATAGCCAAATCTGCATCTTACAGAATACTAGACTAGGTATGGTTAGTTTTAAAAGGTTTCTAATTGTTATTAGGGTTTTATGGAGCCTAAAATTTTTCAACTATGCTATTTCGCCCACATTTTTCCACTCATCCATATGTAGCAGTTTCTCCTTATTTCATGTTGGCTCTCACATATTTGCTTTCACCTATACACTTATGACACATAAGGTGAGTGGTAAAAATTGGTAATAAGACATAGGTGAAGTAGCATTTTTCTTTTAACAATTGGGAAAAAAAACTTTATCAATGGGAATTCTCTCTCTTTCTTTTCCATCTTTATTACACCTCTCTGGCATTGGTACCAGTGGTGGCATTAATGGATAATAAAAATCTCCAACCATATTAGGCAGATGGTATAATCATCTTATCTTATCTTATCTTATTACCTATAAAAGTCTGTATTTTAGAAAAACTTTTAATTAACTAAATTATCCCCATTAAAAGTCCTAAAGACAGTGTTACCCTTTTCTATTAAAACCTTATAAGCCCCAAAAAAAAAAACCTAATACTTTCTCCAAACGTTTGCTCTAATCATTATGTTTAAGAGTCCTAGCCTAATTTAAAAAGAAGAAATAAAATTCAAATAATGTCAACTAATGAAGTCACTCATATAAACATGTTGTCCATGAAATTTTTTAAAATTTTGGTGCTTATTCTACTTAGTTTCAAACCTGGAGCTTTCCTTGGATTCCTAACATTGTAGTTTGCGCTTGGAAAATGAAGATAACAAGAACTAAATAGAAGCAGCATCTATTTCTGTTATAGTAACTTCAACATTGCATGCAGAGGCTGAAGAGGTTTTGTGCTATCATTCTTGCTAAGCAGTACCAATTCATAACACTTCACTTGTTATCTGATAGTATGAGTATTGTACTGTATTTGACAGGGGAGCAATTTACCAACATTGATTGGTTGTAAATCTCTAATAATGGTGTTACAATGTTTATGAGCTCAAGTACAATTTTTATAGTTTTGCATAATGATTGGGAGGATCCATGGACTCAGAATTTTTCTGAATTATGTCGTATCAGTTCTTGTATTTTTAAAAAACCCTTGGGCGATTGCGGTTACCAGTTGGATTAGAAAAGGTAATTCAGATTGTTTATCTTAATATTGTGAAGAAATTTTATGGGTAGTTGTACCATCTACACAATCTGGCAGTGGTAGTTATTGGAGAGTTTTTTGAATACACAGGTTTGAAATATTGATGTTTATCTTATTGGAATTACAGGAATTTTTTCATGTTAGCAACCCAACGAAAATGCATTTATTCAAAAAAAATTCTCAAAACCCTTTTATAACTATGATACTCTTACCAAATAATGAAAGTGTCCATGAAAATCAAACGCGTTAGGATAATTGAGTCCAAATATGATTCCAAAAACTAAATTATAATTCTATATTAAAATTTTTAATTAAATTTCTAGATTTTTTTAATAAAAATCAGAGAAAATTAGCCATATACAATGCACGTGTGCATCAACTAGTTTCTTAAAGCGTCCAACAAACGTAAGCACTTATTTGTTTTTAGGATTTGGATCCCACACTTTTAATGATGTTAACAACCTCTCTACTCTGCTGGCCTATTGGGCCGCCCTATTGGGACCAAAGTTGTGTTCTGCGATGGGCTGTAGCCTTAGGCTTAAGCAATACTTCTGAAGACAAACATTTGAAAAACTTGATTTAAGCTATTGGAGAATCCTGTTAAGTGCTATTTTGCATTACCATAAAAACAGAATTTTGTGATGTTTTTGTGACATATTTTTGTAGGGGGGCTCTATTGGCACCCCAAGACTTGCTTTTTATCCCCCCATTTCTGTATGAAAAGCAAGCCTTTGGGTGCCAATAGAGTCCCCCATTTCTGTATCATAGAGGCTGAAAAATGCCATAGGCCCAATAATCCATAAACCCTGTTCGTAGAGGCCCAAAAAGATATAGCTATATTTATTCATATTTGAACAACTAATTTTTTGAGCCTAAATAGGCCCCAAAAATCTGTTTTCCTACATTTCAACTCACAAAATATGAATTGCGATAACTTCGTACCAATCCTGAAGACAACATCTGAAAAAAGCCATACATGCTCATAGGTGTTTGTAAGCCCAAAAAATAAAAAATAAATCATGTAATTATCAAAACATGAGAATAACATAATTGTCTTTTTATGCTCATAGGCCCAAATCCAGAGCTCATTGCTCTCCAGGACCGCACCCCAGTTTTCTTACAAAGTTTTGATTTAAAAAATTCACTTAAACAATAGATTTTGAAAAACCATTATTTTACATAGTTGTTCAAAATGATGTTTTCTAGCAGACAACCTAACCAATTTTTAATAAAAACTTTTTATATTCTTCTTAAACCTTGAAAAATTAAAATTACTAGGGTATGCAAACAAAATTAAAGGTTTGCAACAACCAGTCCGATACTAGAATATAAATCAAATCATTTCTTATATGGGCCTACCCCAGATTTTTTATTCAAATGGTCTGAGATACTGTACTAGGGTTGGCCCATCAATATGAAAATCCTACTATACCCTTGGGCTTCACGTACCTAGCCCAACTTGGAAACAAATCCCACCACCCCTAACCACCCCCCCCCCCCCCCCCCCCAAAAAAAAAAAAAAAAAAAAAACAGGAGAAATAGAAAACCATTAGAGTGTGTATTTCCTTTTGTTTTTCCTCTTTCATCATAAAAATAGAAAACTATTAGAGTGATGGAAGGGGGCTTGTAAGAAGCATAATATTTTCATTTTTTTGGAGTGTAGAGTGACATTATTGGGGAACATGGCAAGCAAAATTAACAAAGAAGTGTCCCCACTTTCCCACCGTCTGCTGAAAGCAAGGACTTGTATTGAGAGTATGTGTATTATTGTTTCTCTAGCTTTCTTCACTGTAATAAGTGAAATTTGATTATAGTCTATTGCCTTTCTTCACTCACCCCCACTATATCATGTCTGGTTTGCTCATCAAAAAGACAAAAGGGCACACTTGAAATCCATTGTTGGGACTTGGGGACTTCTCATCTAGGGAATATACTACAAACATACAAGCACAAACACCCATGACTCCCCTCTTCTCCTCTCACTCTCTTAAGCCCATATTATATATGCATTGGACCATAGGGGTTTGTGTGTGCTTTGGATGCTTTGATTTAAAAACTCTGTCCCTCTCTCTCATGATATAGGATTTTGACCATTTTGAGTGTGAGAATATGATTTACCAAAGAAAACAAGAGGAAAGTTACAAAAGAAGTATGAGAATATGTTTACAATACTCTTTTTTAAGGGTTGAACACATCTTTCAACTGTGCATTTTTTTTTTTTTTTTTGATAAATACTTTCAATTGGTTGACATTCTCAACATCAAGTCACAAGACCACCAAATAATTTATAATGCCATATACGACTAAAACGGATAATAAAAATACCATTTTGAGACGATAATTTCAAGGTATTCACAGCCCAATCGATATGTGTTTGAATAGCAAGATCAATGGATGAAAATGGTTGACTCATCAGTGATCAGGGTGAGAACAGTTTATAACAAAAGCTTCTTTGTCTTGATTACTCACCATGGATTTTCCATTTGGGCATGATGGTGGGTAAATTGGAGCAAAGAATTTTGCATTTGCCATGAGCTTTTTGGATTTCCTTCTTATGATGACATATTTGACCACTTTAGAGGGGAATCATGGGATAACATTGTTCGATCATCAACCGATTGGCATATTCAAATTTGATTTGTGGTATGAAATTCATCCCGTGGTGATAAGATTGTGAGAAAAGCCTGACTTAGTAACCTCAATGAATTATTTATCTCAACTCATGTCAATTTGATCTTTTCAAATCTGAGCTGAATATATAATATTATAATATAATGTGTCAATCATAAAATAATATGTACAGTACTCTTTTTTAGCTCAATTAATTTTAGTTTTAGAGGAAACATTGGATGTCTATTAAAAAAATGGTTAATTTTTTCTTTGCCTTATGATAGAAGAAATACTCTATCCTAAACCTCATTGCACCCTTCATTTAATGCATTGGTTGGACGACGTTAATGTTTTGCTTGCAAGCTTGTACAAAAAATGGGGGCCAATGGTGACAGATTATGAGATACAAAGATGTTACTCGGAAAAAATATTAAAAAAAAAGAAAAGATAAAGATAAAATATATTTAAAAATTAAGAAAATAAAAGAAAAAGAGGATCTAAAATGTGAGTTTTGAGGCATATGGCTTTATTGAAGTCTTCATCTAAATAGAAAATATGACTTTACTGTGAGGAATGCTTGTCTTATAGATGGCAATGCCAGTCCCTAGTTTTTTATTTATTTTTAGATGGTAGTGCTCGTCCTTCGCTTTTTTTTTTTTTTTTTCCTTGCTCTGTCTTTTGTTTTGTTTTTGTTCTTTTTTATTTTATTTTATTTTTTATTATTGTGAAGAAATTTTATGGGTAATCGGTGAAGCCGTAACGAGTGTCTCTGCCTCTGAAACTCGGGAAGACTTCGTATTCCCCTCCGGCGGCGGCGGTGGAAGCTGGGACGGAGGCGGAGGAAGTATTGTTACCAACAGCAGCAGTTGGTATTTTCTTCTACTTGTAACTTAGTGAACACAAGCAATGAAGGGAGAATTGCAGCAATGGTGACAATAAAAGGTAACTAGAACCAGCCCTCGGAAGATATTTCCACAAATCAAGCAGAAATTGGAAACCTTTCATTGTGGTGGTGAGACTTTCAGTAAATGCTCTAACAACAGGATGCGACCCCTCCTAGATTGGAAACGTTTGGTCAAAGCATGCTTTGTATTCTTTTCGTGTCTTTTTAATCTTCATGATGATTAAGGAAGGAATGCCTTTCAGATGGGGCTTTAACTAGGGGTGTAAATCGGTCTGGGTCAGGGGTCTATTTGGAATGGACCGAATTAATTTGGAACCTAAAAAATTACACTTGAATTGGACCAAAAGTTGTATTGGAAAAATGGTCTGGTTCTCGATTTTATTTTTTTTTTGTAAAAAGTAATAACTTTATTGAAAGTATTATTATTTATTCAATAATACTTATATATGAAGTATAATATATTAATATAAACATATAATTATATATATAATCATCTATATATTTTTATTTATTTATTTATTTTCGTAATTCGGGAATTCAGTTTGGGCCGGTTCTAAAACCCCCTAAATCGTGGATCAGATTGAATTCATCGATTCTTAAAAATTTGTCCTGAGAATCCGACCGGTTACTGTTTGGACCAGACCGGACAGGACCGAATTATATGGAATGATTTGATTCTCAGTCTACCTGAACCATTTTGCACTCCTAGCTTTAACAATTGAAAAATGCTTTTAACAGTGGGAACTTATAAGACACACACTCTCTCTCTCCATCTCTCTTTCTCTCTTCCCTGAAAGGCTAGGCTTTACATGTTAGTATGTTACTTGGTATTTTTGGGGCCTCAATTCCACCCAAGACTCGTTTTGGACCCACATCCCTTTGTATTTTTTAAGGTTTATGAAAAATATAAAAGCTTTTGTGCTATCATTTAAAAAAACATTATTTTAAACAATTTTGTAAAAGAAAGTTTTTCCAAAATTTGTCGTTTAATTTGATTTTTTTTTGCCATTTATAATATATTTTTCTGTGAAAATTCAAAAAAATCCACTAAAACAATAATTTTTATCTTTCTTTATACAAAGTTATTCAAAATAATGTTTTTTATTGAACTATGTGACCAGTTTTGGTTAAACCCTTAATATATTTCATAAAACCTTGAGAAAACACAAGGGTTGAGAGTGAAAAGGAAGTCTTGGGTTGTCAATAGAAGCCCTTGTGATTGTTTGGGTCCTTTTGCTGGTGGCCAGGCTTTAAGCCCTTTGAATCAGGCCCAGACCACTTGCGCTGAATTGACACAAATGCAGGCTGGGTTGACATTATTACTATTTGCTGTGGATACATATAAATGGAGTTCAGATCCTCTGTTTAATTAAAGTGTGTTGGGTTCGTGTTTGGTTATGCAATAGGATGGTAGGTTGTATCGAAAGGACATCTAACAAATGAGTAACGAATGAAAAAACATCAGTACACTAAAACATTTAGACTGATGCAAAGTTTAGTATGAACTCAACACATTTTTAAGATGCAAAGAATTCATACTCATAAATATATGATTGTTATATATATATATTGGACTACATATAATTAGAATTTTACGAAGCATCAATTTTGTTTATTTTCCAGGCCCAATATCAAGCTAAGACGTGCTTGAGTCAGCATAATCTTACGAATTTTAGTAGTAGGCCTAGTCCCTGCTAGGGTTCCCCCATGGCCGAGTGATTAAGTTGGACTGCATGATAAACGTAGTCCGTTAGTCATTTTTATTTTATTCAGATTTCTTTAATTTCTACTATGTTTTCACAATTAGAAAAATATCATCTACCTATTTTGTTTATTAATTGATGTGGCAACGACAAATTAATAATAAATAATTAAATTATTTAGCTTTGACTTTACAAAAGAATAATACATGTCATACAGCCGATGGATGAAACCAAAACTTACATTGTTATATATTTCTGCAAGCATCTCAGCTCCTCTCTCCTAGGTCAATATTTTCCTTTTTCTTCCAATTTTTGGACAAATTACATTGAAAATGAAATCAATCTTTTATATAAAATATTGTTCAAGATAGCACATAAGTAAAAATGGTTGTGAAATCAATGAATCCAATAAATTTATTTAGTAAATCTAACAGCACTCAATCTTTCTAGTCAATCAACGAAAGAAAAACAAGGAGAGGATCCACATCCCAATCTTGTCGGCGAGATGGAATTAATGGACAACTTTGAAGCCGACATACTCCATGGTACGATGACATTAGAAATGTTGTATTTTTGTTCAATATTACATGAAAGTGTACTATTAGCTTAAAAATAAAGTGTTCGCCCCATGATTATCAAGCAAAAATTGTGCCCATAGAAACATTTCTAAAAAATTACACAGCATCTTCATGATAATAGAGAGACAGTTTATATCACCTCCCTGTATTCCTTGTTCTAAACTAGCTTCTCTCTATTGACAACCGCTCCAATTGCTTCCACACTTCTTGAACTAATCAAAATTGAAAAATAAAAATTACAAATAATCGAATCATAGAACTCTCCAATCAATCCAGTGGCAGTGCCATTAGTTACTGCAAGGGATAATTATGCGGCCAAAATGCCCTTTGGCAGTGCCATTTAGAATCTAGGTCTCATCTCTTCCAGCAGCTGCTGCTGTTATTGCTATTGTTGTTGCTGAACATGCCTCTGCGATAAGAGCTGCTGCATTTGCATCTGCTGCTCCGATGATGCTGTTCCTGCAGTTGCCGTATCTTTATCCAATGAGTCTGCCATTACACTAGGTAAGGTTATTCAATAATTCCTCCAAAAATAGCTACCGCACCCAGAAAAATGACTTGAAAGGTTTTGAAAACAAAACAAAACAAAACTCAGGAAATGTACCACATAATTTATGAAATACAGCAAAAAATATCAATGCTTAATGTTGCTGGCCAGGTCTAACAGTCATGTAACTTACCAATCATGCTCATAATCTGACCAAACATCCTATATTCAAGTTGGCCAACAAGACAAGGTCAAGACAGGGGAAAACTTGAAAGAAGAAAGCTAGGATAAATTGGAACTTCGAAGAATAAAAAACAAACTTGTTTCCAAAGTCCAATTTGTTACTCACAGCAGAATGTGGTGCATCAGCCAAGTAATCCATTGACCAAATTAGAGCACTGGCTAACCTTATTTCATATTTAAGGTCAACCTGATTGGATGATAGACGGACAATTACCTTCCTTCAGGACATGTTATTTTGGATGAGCAGAGTGCAAGCCACAACTTCTCACTTACAGAAGTTTATTATTGAGTCTAAACACATTATGTTACTGGGTAGGATGCATCAAAAAGTTGTAGATGTCCCTTTTTTTTTTCCTTTTTCTTTTTTTTTTTTTTTTTTTTTTTTTTTTTTTTCAGTACCAACACATTAAGCCACAGCTTCCCCTCCAACATTTTTTTTTTTTTTTTATAAAGTCTAAAGTCTAAACACATTATGAAATAGTTTATCAGAGAATAAATCACAACTTACTCACTAACTGAACTCAATGCATGCAGTCTAGATCGACTATGCACTGGGAAGATTCATCAAAAAGTTTTGGGTTTCTTATTTTTTAATGTTTCCTCTTTTCTTGTATCCACATAAGAAGATTAGAAGTACTTACTGATGCATTGTGCAGATTTTCAGAAGCAGAGAAGATGTCTTTGTGCACAGGCGCACAGCTGACATAATCCTTGAAGGGTCGACCAAATTTACAACATGATCCCAACCAAGCCCAAGTTTGCCAGTTTGACACTGAGGTAGAACCGCCGGCCTCCCCTTCTCTTCAACTCTCTTCTTTTAGATCCTCGCGTTCCTTTCTACCCAAAGCACCCACAAGAGTGTAAGAGAATAGAAGTAGAATCATCGCAATAATGTAATTGAGATATGTTGAATCATTACAATAATGTAATTGAGATACGTATCTCAATCCCAATCTTTGAGATTGGGTTGGTGTGATTTGATTAGGAAGATGAATATTTGATTAATCTTAGGTGATCTCCTTTCCATATTTAGTTTATGTTGAGACTTCTATTTAAACCATTGTAATCAGCCAATTCAATTATCAATGAGAATTTAGTTTTTCTATATGGTATCAGAGCGGGTCGGTTGGACCTAGATTTTTCTTCAACAACTTCCACACTTCCGGCGGGCGGCGCTCTGTCGCCCGTCCGGTTTAAACTTTTGTTTAATTTTCTCTCTCTAGTATTGCACCCAAAAAAAAAAAAAAAAAAAAACCCTTCATTCCCTCATCAAATAACTGAGTTGCCTTGTTATATTCAAATGTCTACGATGTTCTTCTCTGTCATCAATTTTTTGCTTGTGCAAAAGTTCAATCGGGTTTCAAAACCTTGGACTAATGGTTCGTTTGAAGGAAGAAGAAGAACAAGAAAAAGAAGACTTGAGGACTTTGGAAAGCCCAAGTTTGGTCCATTGAGGCACGTCGTGGCACAAAGAAGCCCTGGCCCGTAGAGACCCTCCTTTTTAGCCTATGAGGCTTATCTTCGTTCTCAATTTCCATTCAAACGATATTCGCTAGTAGAATCTAATGGTGGAAGGACACCCAGAAAAACATGCAAATGAGCAACAAGGCAAGGATTTAATGGCAAATCCATGAAGATTTTTTGCAAAAAAAATCCCCATGAATTTGAGGGGGAATGTAAGAGAATAGAAGTAGAATCATCGCAATAATGTAATTGAGATATGTTGAATCATTACAATAATGCAATTGAGATACGTATCTCAATCCCAATCTTTGAGATTGGGTTGGTGTGATTTGATTAGGAAGATGAATATTTGATTAATCTTAGGTGATCTCCTTTCCATATTTAGTTTATGTTGAGACTTCTATTTAAACCATTATAATCAGCCAATTCAATTATCAATGAGAATTTAGTTTTTCTATAAAGAGTACCATCAAAGTGCAACTCCAAAGAAATTTCGCCGTATCGGTCCTGCCAAGACCCTGAAAATCCACCACTAACAAGCTTGCCACATTCGCTGGGTTCACCCAACTCAAACTAGACATGTCAAAAAGACAATGTCACAATTCTATAGATTGGCAAGTCACAATGTAGGAAAATATGGTTCCCCGACTCTCCATTCTTCTTACAAAGAACACACGATTGGAAGATAGACAAACATTCAGTCTTTTCTTCTACACTTGATCATTGCTATTCGTTCTTTTTAGGGAAATGACAGGTGTACCATCCTTTTGTACCAGAAAGCCTTACTGGATGATGTGGCAGTGGCATTATGTGTACTTAAATAGAAAAATATGTCTCTTTTAGTGTTTCAAAGCAAATGCCACATGTACAGGTATGCTTTTCCGGTAAAAAGAGCCAGTGGCTCTAGCGCCGATTTTTTTTTTAAGAGCAGCTGACCAAGCCAAGACATTAACCTTAAGAGTTAAAATATTAAAGGAAAGAGAACAAAAGGGAGGTACAACATGCTCTTACTGAGTGTTCAAAAAGTAAGAGATAAAAGATTAAAGCTAAGAGATGAAAAATATATATTTCTTATAACAAGGATATCCGAGGGGAAATAAGATCACCTACAATATTGTTTTCCCATTATAATAGCTTTTAAAGCACTGACAAATCCAGCTCATGCTTTGCCAATTCACCAACTGGTATCCCACAATCCTTTGACTTATAATGCTGGTCTAAGATAAGAGAAACTTAATGTAAAAGGGGAGAACATGCAAAGCTTATATAAGGTCAGGTGCACACGCATAGTGGGAGCCCATGCCTCTAGGAATTCATTATCAGAGGGCACAACCACTTTATGGTTTCTCAATTCCTAAGGGACATTAGGCACACTTGATGTGTGTCTTAGTCCTTAAGCAGGGGGGAATAGAGGGAAACCTAGCTTTCCTGTGCGTGTGTGCAACCTGTCAAATACTTACAATAGAATATATCTGTCAACTCATATACATAGAATCACAGAAGCAAGAAACCAAAAAACCCAGATGCAAACGAGAACACAGAAAAGGCCATGCATAGTAATGTATCTATTGTGGAAGCCCCTCTCAAGCAAGAGCTTATACTAGAGAATTTGCACTACCTGACATTCTTTAAATGTGGTCAACATCAGTAATGGTATATTTCTTCTTGTCCTACATTCCTACTTTGTGTTTCCTCTCTTCCCTATTTTTATCTGCATGACTTTGTTTCTATTTCAAACATGTAACAGAACAATTAGGTGGTGTTGGACCTCTATGACAAAAGTTGGTACACCAAGTTCATGGTTGACTGCTTACTGTCAGCCTAGCTTATCGCCTTGTCAACTAGGTGTAAATTAAATACATAAAAATTCTAGAGAAATAGAATATTATTAAAGATTACATTTGTCCTATTAACTTTGATTTTGCTGATCAGAACCTACGGAATCACAGTAATAATGTTATGTCCAATAAAGTGGTTGGAATACTCTCCATCTTACAAATTTTTTTCCCACAGAATGCATCAAAGGGCATTGAATTTGATTTCCTTATTGATAATAGAGCAAAAGAAATAAAAGATAACTATGTAAAATGATACCAATGAAACAGAGATTTCTATCGAAAGGATTGGACAAATCTCAATTTTGAGGGAGCCTAGGCTTGTAATCTGGGTGGACTTAAGACATGAAGATAGTTTGTTTACGGTTGGTCTTTCAATGTGTGTAGGAAAGCATACAATGTACAAAAGCAGAAGCTATGGCATTGAGGAAAAGGGTTTTGATGGCAATCAACAAAGACACTGAGAAATTTAATGAAAGCAAGTGACTACGAGAAAGTAGTATAAAATTTAGTAGTAACGAAAATATCCCAAGCCTGTTGTGAGCTTATTAAGAGATAGTTGTATTTTGCATGAGTACATAAAGGCAAACCACATATACTGTTTCTATGTCAGCAAACCCTTTATTTCACTCACATTGTTCTACTAAAAAGACAGCCATGTATACAGCAGCCTATTCCCTTTTACAGCTTAATAGAATGCCTTTGAAGTGAAATAAAAGAAAAGCATAGAAAAGTAAAAAGATCACGAATGCGTATGTGATCAAAAGATAAAAAATTTTCTGAAAATCCATAAGTTTTACAGAACTGTGAAAGTATAGGAACAAAGAATAGAACAAACAACTAGAGTATAAATAGACTTACCATGTCCCGGTCATTATGGGTATTCTCTGGAAGGAAAGTATTTATTTCAGTCTTTACTTCTACAGCTGACCAGTACTATTTGTTTTGTGATGAATAGCTGACCAAGCTAAAACCTTAACCTTAATAAGAGATAAAAGATTAAAGATAAGAGAACAAAATTAATGAGAAAAAAGGGAGGTACAACATGCTCTTACTGAGCGTTAAAAATTAAGAGATAAAAGATTAAAGCTATAAGATGAAATATATATATAACCAGGTTATTCGGGGGCCAAAAATATAATCACCTACAATACTGTTACCCGATTATAATAGCTTCTAGAGCACTGACAGATCAAGCTCAAGCTTTGCCAATTCACCAACTGGTATCCCACTATCCATTAACTTATCATGCTGGTCTAACATAAGAGAAACTTCATGTAAGAGGAGAGAACAAAGATTATATAAGGTGATGTACACGCATAGCGTTAGCTCATGCCTTGAGGAATTCATTATCAAATGGTGCAATCGCTTTATGTTATCTTTGTTCCTGAGTGACATTGGGTACACCTTATGTTTGTATTAGTTCTTAAGCAAGGAAGAATTGAGGGAACCCTAGCTTTCCTTTATAAGAAAGCTAGCAAAAAAAAGGAGGGGGAATCTAATTTTAGAAATCAAGAGACTCAGCATTTAGAAGAGAACAGAAAGCAAGTTTTCAATTGTGATATAATCCCATCAATAGCAGCTTCTTTGCTCCCCCCCACCCCCCCACCCCTTTCTCTCTCTTATAGACAAAGGAGAATGTGTGTGTGTGCGACCTATCAAACAATACTTACAATGGAATATCTCTGTCAACCTGTATACACAGAATCACAGAAACAAAAAACCAATAAAACTAAATGCAAATGAGTACACAGAAAAGACCATACATAATAATCTTTCTGTCTTGGAAGCCCCTGTCAGGCAAGAGCTTCTACTAGATAAATTTCACTGCCTGGAATTCTTGAATTGCCATCAACATCACTAACGGTAGATTTATTCTTGCCCTACATTTGTACTTTGTGTTTCCTCTCTTCCTCATTTTTATCTGCATGACTGTGTTTATATATCAAGCATGTAACAAAACAATTAGGGGGTGTTGGACCAGTATGATAAAAGTTGGTCCACCAAGTTCATGGTTGACTGCTTATTATCAGCCTAGCTTATAGCCTAGTCACCTAGGTGCAAATTAAAAACATCTAGAGGATTACTAATAATTACATTCATCCTATACCTCTGTTTTCGCTGATCAGAACCTATGGTTCACAGTAATAATATTGTGTTCAATAAAAAGGTTGGAAAACTCAACATCTTATTTCTGCCCACAGAACTACATCAAAGTGCATTGAATTTGATCTCCCTTATTGATTATAGAGCAAAATAAATACAAAATAACCATGTAACATGATAGCCAAAGAACAAAAATTCATATCAAATGAGAACAGCAACTTAAAGGATTGGACCAATCTCAGTTTTGTGCGATTCTAGGCTGGTAATCTGGGTGGAGGAGAAGTTTGTGCAGCTCTAAGAAATTAAGACAGTTTGTGACATTGAGGAAAAGGGTTTTGAAGGCAACTAACAAAGGTGCAGATCGAAAAACCTAGCAAACGAAAGTGACTACAAGATAGTAGTATAAAAGGTAGAGTAAGAAAAATATTACAAGACTGCACTGAACTTATTAATAGATACTTGTATTTTGCTTGGACAGTTCAAACGAGTTGTAATTGAGACGAGTACAAAAGAGCAAACAACAAATAGTGTTTTCTGCAACAGCTAGCCCTTTATTTCATTCACATTGTTCTTGAACAAACATTATAGACATGCCTACAGCAGCCTATTTCTTTTACCACTCAATAGAATCCCTTTTAAACAAAATACCAGAAAAGAAAGGAAAAATGAATGCGTATGTCATCAAAAGATAAAAAAAGTTCTAAAATTCCATAAATTTTATATTTTATGTGAAAGTAGGAGCTAATAGTAGAACAAAAAACCAGAGTGTAGAGAGACGTACCATGTAGCAGTCATTAGGGGATTCTCTCAAGGGAAAGTATTTGTTTTGTTTTCTGACTTGATGATAATGATGTATCAAGATGATCCAACTTCTGGCTTTTTTATTACTAGCTACAAGTTTGATTCTTGCTAATCAATGACAATTGATATTGGGACATTTCATCAATCAGTCCAATCGGAAAATTCAAAACCTGAATAGCAGATAGAGAAAGAAAAGATAATTAGCAGGCAGTAAAGGAAAATCCCTCTTGCAAAGAAAAAATAGTAATTCAACAGACCACTAATTTTACCAGTTTCAATACATCCAGTATCCACTTCAGTGGTGCACAGTAATTCTAGTTCCTCATCTTGGTCTTTCATTTAAATCTAGCCAACCCACTTTTTTTAATTTTTTTTTAATTTTTGCATGTTTGACAGATCTGGCATCGTTAGCAGTGATGTGCAATATGACAAGTCCGATACCTCTAAGGATTTCAAAGATCCAAGGCCTTCAACATCAGCTAACTTCCCACAATTACTTAACTTTAAACTCTTCAACGATTTTAAATTTGACAGATCCGGTATCCTTTGCAGTGATGAGCAGAATGACAAGTCCAATACCTCTAAGGATTTCAAAAATCTAAGGCCTTCAACATCAGCTAACTTCTCACAAAACCTTAACTTTAAACTCTTCAACGATTTTAAATTTGACAGATCCGGTATCCTTTGCAGTGATGAGCAGAATGACGAGTCCAATACCTCTAAGGATTTCAAAAATCTAAGGCCTTCAACATCAGCTAACTTCTCACAAAAACTTAACTTTAAACTCTTCAACGATTTTAAATTTGACAGATCCGGTATCCTTTGCAGTGATTTGCAGGATAACAGGTTCAGTACTTCTAAGGATTTCAAAAAGCTTAGGCCCTCAACATCAGCTAACTTACCGCAATGACGAAGGTTTAGGTCTTTTAGCATTGCCAAGTTCGATAGATCTGGAATTTCCATCAGATCATAACTTCCCGCAAGACACTACTCCTTTAAATTCTTCAGTTTAGAGAGACTAGGGAATATCTTCATTGAGTGGCATGAGACACGTAGACTCGTTAAACTAGAGGGAAGCTCCCCCTCTGGCAGACATCCAAGATCTCCGTCGCATAAATCAAGGGTTTCGATACTAATAAGCTCAAAAATGCTCCCTGGTAGGCTACAAATCTGAGTACCAGATAAATTCAAGATTCTCAGAGAGGATAGTCTCCCAATATCAGGAAATTCACCTACCAATGCTTCACATCCTGAGGCGTTTATCCCTTCAAGCTCCTCTAAATTTCCAATAGCATCAGGCAACTCTTCTATACAAGGACATTCCAAAATACCAAGCACTCTCAAACTTGTTAGATTCCCCATGGATGAGTCAATTTTTTCCAAATCCATACAATCTCTAAGAATTAATATCTCCAGAGCTGCAAATATGAAAAAGTCGGGAGTTTCGATCAAGCCTACACTTCCCGTGAGATTTAGAACTTTCAAATTTTTTGCCATATGTAATTTTATTTTTGAGATTGGTGCCCTCTGTAAAACAAAGGAAAAAAAATTTAATTTCTAAGAAGTGCATAATGTAATAATATAAACAAAATTAGAGATATTCTAGAAGACCTGAGGGTGCTCAAAGTCAGCTTCCCACGACTCGTCAGGTTCCCTCGACCTTAGACTGCTGTATGGTAGGTCAAGAATGACTAAATTTTCTAGATAAAAAATGTTTTCCTTATAAAGCCACGACTGGAACCTGTCCCATTTAATCCATCTTAAATTTGGAAAATCATGCTCTAAATCTCCAATATTTTCTTGTATTCCACGAAATCTTTCATCATCGTCATGAGATAAAAGACCACATTTATCATCCGCTTGGAGATACCTTAGATTTTTTAGTAACCCAAATTCTCTCTTTGGAGAAGAAAGGTAAGACTCCATAAAGAGGTCGTACTGAATACGGAGGGCTTCAACCCTGAAGGCTTCATCCTTTTGGGTTGCCTGCCAAAAGAAAACCTTCAAATAAAAATAGAATATTTTGGGAGAACAAACAAAGAGACGTATGAATGAATATTAAAGATTCTTTTCACCTTTTTTCTTTGGAAGAAAATATTAAGAATTATTTTCTATCTATCTTGCAAATATATTTATTTTTTTGTGGGTAAAAATCATTTTAATACACCGAACTTCTTTGAAATCTTATCTCGATTATTTCTTCCCAATTTAATACATAAACTTCATTACTGTGAATCATTGTGGTCCCTACCCCAAATGTTGTCCAAATAATTGATAAAATAATCACGTAACATAACGTGAGTGGAGAATTGGCATTCTATCTGGAACTTACGTGTCAAAAGTACTAAAAATATAATAGTTGAATAAACACTTTTACTACCCTATATTTAGATCTAATTCCAATTTAGTACTTAAACTATAAATAAATAAATAAAAATTCTAAATTGAAATCCAAACTACACTAAAGTTCAGGTCCAAACATAATTTTTAGTAAAATTGATTTTTTAAGTACTCTTGACACATATGCTCCATGTAAGATATTAGGTATCTACTCACGTGACAACACATGATTATTTCGTCAACTATTTGAATGGCATTTAAGGTATATAGGAACCATATTGATTCACGACAGTGAAGTTTATATATTAAATTGGGAAGAAAAATAATTTGGATATCATATTGGGATTTTCAAAAAAGTTTAGGGTATTAAAATGATCTTTACCATTTTTTTTTTTCAATATAAAAAAAATTGGTTTACATTCAATAAACATCAGGTAGAGTTGAATCGTTAGGTGCCGCAAATCTATCCCACCCCTTTAGCACCTGATTTAGGCGTAGGGGTTTCTATATATCCTAGGAATAATTCTTCTATGTAACTGCAATACGATCATGTAGTATCATGAGCCAATAAAAATAAAATAAGATGAAAATACGGGTAAAAAATTTATTGATATTTTCACTTTTCTCCGCTCCCATTAACTTGCAGCACCATGTTAGCCTTATTACAATTTTGTATAAGTCTTTTTTCCTTTCCTACCGGACAGGGGCCTCTATCCTATTGTGGTGGGTAGTGAGTAACTGAGTATGTTAAAAGAGATCTTGTTCTTTTTTCTTCTCTCTTTATAAAATAGAAATTTTAAATAAAAAAATTCATGTGAAAAAAGAGTGCTTTTGCCCTTAAAAATAACTTTTATGATACCCACGTGGCTATCCCAAATAATAGCTACACCAATTTTTGTTTGTACAGCATCTTATTTCGTAAGTCGTAACAAAGGTGGGACCTGTGAAAATACACGGAATAAAATATTTAATAAATATATTAAGCTTTGAATAATAGATAATAAATTATAAAATAACAAATTTATAAATTTATTAGAGAAAATCTTAATAAAAATCTAGGTTACGACAAAATTTAATAAAGAAAATATAATTTAAAAATATTATGCTTTTAAATAATAGATAATAAATTATAAAATGACAAATTTATAAATTTATTACAAAAAATCATTAAAAAAAATTTAGGTTGCACCAAAAGTCAATTAAGAAAATCCAATTTAAAAATGGTTTTATCAGTTTATAAATTATAAATTTAGTTTAGATCTCTTTATAAAAAAACTAATAGGGTTATTAATTAGTTTAGGACTCTTTATAGGATAATTGTTGGAAAGTTATGTTTCTTTAAGTCTTAAAATAAAATTATTATAAAAATAAAAATAATTTAGAAATCAAAAAATGTTCTATGTGACTATTCTACACATCACTTAATTAGATATATATATATACAATCCTGGTCAGGTTATTGACCTAATGATCCTGTAACTCATTAATAGACGAGATACAACCCCAATATAGGTAATCTTATAAGTTGTATCACTACGTGACCATCATCATATATATATATATATATATATATATATATATATTAATATATATATATATATATATATATATTAATATATATTAGTTTACATGAACGAGGAAAAATAAGAAAGATGCTGTATAAGGAGGGTAAAATTTAGAATGCACTGGGATCTTACCTTACATCTCTTCATCGTCTTCAAGGCATCCGCATGAGACCACACCCTACTACGATTCCAAGGCTGATTAGGAAGCTCTTTAGAATTTTCGCAACAAACGATATTCCTACCCAAGTCTCTAAGTTGATCATGCATCCATAGCTTATTATCATCTCTAATTTTAATTAGAGACCTGAGAACAAGAACATCAATCCCATCATTTGGATAAAATTCAGAGTCTTCCCACATGTAAAAGGCAACATGTTTTTCTACTCCAATCAAGAAACATGCAATATCAAGGAAGATCTGTTGTTGCCCACGATTTAATGTATCATAACTCATTTTCAACTTTTTTTGGACATCATCAAGTGGTATTTTTTTCAGCGTTTCCAATTTGCCTTGCCAACTTGATTTCTCCTCACCATATAAATACGACCCTATAATCTCAAGAGCCAAAGGAAGCCTTGCAGCAATGTTTACAAATTTTCTAGAGAGAGGATCATATTCTTCTGGAGGAAAATCCTTCCTAAAGGCATGCTTGCTAAATAGTTGAAGAGAATGATTAAATTCCATCAATGGTGGTTCATAAATGCTATCTGCTGCAATCAAAGTTAGAACTTTTTTGTTTCTTGTTGTAACTATGATCTTACTTCCTCGAGCAAACCACTCACGCTTTCCTACAAGCTTATCAAATTGAGACTTCTTGTCAACGTCGTCAAGAACAATGAAAACTTTCTTTCCACAAACTGTATTTTTTATCATGTTGCGTCTTTCATCAACATTAGCAATATTGTCCAGGGCTTTTCTGTTGGGACAGAGTTCATTTTGCAGACCAACAAGACCTTCATGTTGTTGTATCCTTTCTCGAACATTTTCAAGGAAGCTAAAACTTTCGAAGTGCTCAGAGAAATTATTGTAGATGACCTTGGCAAGAGTTGTCTTGCCAATACCACCCATGCCAAGAATTCCAACAATCTGTACAGCATCAGAGTTAGCATTTAATAATTTCTCAATTTCCTTCGCTTGATCCTCAATTCCAACCAAGTCCTCAGTTACATCCATGTGATTCTTCTTTAGCTCTACCAAAACCTTTAAAGTAACCTTCTTTGCCAGCTCTCCTTCATGCCTGCCAAATATAATTTTGATATCAAAGGGGAAAACACAACAAATAAGAGTGCAACTTAAAGAATTTACTCCTTACTAAAGAAATTGGGCCAATTTGATGATACTATAAAATAGGGGGGTTAGCATGAGTCAATTAAATTACCCGTTCGTTTCTTTTTCCAATTCCAATCCCTTCAGTTGTCCAACCGTCGTCAGAGCCTCCTTCCATCGCTGGACAATCGTTCCATCGAAACGATGCTCGTGATTTCGAAAGGCCTGCTCGTAACTCCCCGTTTGATGCCGTACATCCGAAGGCTCAACGTCGTAGAAAATGGGAAAAATCTTCTGCTCCAGATTTGTATAGCACTCGACCATCTGGGCGAGCTCACGTAGGCACCATTTGCTAGAAGCATAGTTTTTGGAAAAAATAGGGATGGAGATTTTCGATTCCTTGATTGCTTTGAGAAGCACAGGGCCGATCTCTTCTCCTACGTGAAGCTCTTCGTTGTCCCTAAAGGTGTGAATTCCAGCATCGATGAGACAAGTGTAGAGGAAATCGGTGAAGCGGTGACGAGTGTCTACGCCACAGAAACTCAAGAACACTTCGTATTCCCCTCCTGAGTCGGAGGCGGAGGCGGAGGCGGAGGAAGTGTTCCCAGCAAGGCTGGGACTTGGGCTTCGTTTTCGCTTATTGGCATTCCCCTGGTAATCCATTAATTTGCACAATACAAGCAGCTCGATCACCTCTCTGTATGAAGAAATTTAAAACCTTAGTTACGGCTTGCCTTGGATTCCTTTTAACAATTGGGAAAGAAGCATTCCTGACTGTCGAGGGGTTTCGTAGAAAAACACACACTCTCTCTCCCCCATCCACGAAACTGCGAGAAATTAACGTCTAGTAGCTCAGACTAACTTCACAAACGTCATGTTTGGTATCAGCTTATCAGGCTTGGTTTTAAGCTTGATAAGCCTGACAGTGGGAGGTGGTGGGGTCATTTTCTTCCGTGTTTTAGAGGAAAGAAGAAAGAGATAGGAAGGTTCTCGTCAGGATTGCCTTGGATTCCTTCCGTGTCTTTAACTTTGTTATTTCTTTATTTTTATTTTTTTCAAAAATAAAGAATGCCTTTCATACTGTGAAAGAACTTTAGTCAGAACTACTTCTTGTCTCCTAGGTCAATACAAGCCATCTGGAAAGTTGAGATGAAATTTGACGCATTTTAGGGAAGGAGAGAAGGAGGTTCTTTCTTTCTTCTTTCTGTTTTTGGGCCAGTACATTAAAAATAACACCAATCTTGCCATTGCTTAGATCAATTTTTAATAGGATTCTGTGGTAGAAGAAACAATTTGTCAGGAAGAAGACTACATATGCTTTCTACGTGTTTGACTAAATTCACTACGAGCATTATTAACGGATAACAACAAAATCCAACTATGTATATTGGGTTAAAGGCAGATCGATCTTATATTAGAATGAGGTTCTATGTTTCATAAAATCCCTTGTTAAAGCGAATCAATTATATGTGCTCAAAAACTATATGGCCTTGTCCATCGTTAGAGGTTTTGTGGGTTGGTTATCATACGTCCATGCCCTCAAAAACAATATAGCTTGCCAAATTTTTAGCAGGGATATTTTGGTAATTTCAAATTTATCTATGCCTCTTATGTCTTCGCTTACTATCATAGTAAACATTGCAATGACTTTGTCTCTTATATTTGCGTTGTGTTTTATGAAAAACTTGATTAAGCTTTTGGAGAATTGGGTAAGTGCTATTTTGCATTACGATAAAAAAAGAATTGTGTGATGTTTTTGTGGCATATTTCTGTGTCATAGAGGCTGAAAAAAGGTATAGGCCCAGTAGTCCGTCGAGTGTAAGGATAGTGAAGTTTATTCAAAGCATTTCAGTTATGTAGGTGAAATGAGAGACGGTGTTGTGTTGGAACTAATGGTTTACCATTATAGGCGACAACATTTACCTTCAGGGCTGCAATGCAGAGTGTTGGTCTAGCTGTTGGCACAAAACAGAGCAATTATTGTCATAAATTGCCCACAAAATGTGATCATAATTAAGTTCACCAGGTTTGATCTGTTTAAGAAGGAGAGTTGCATGAAGCGAGAAATTGGTAAGAAGGTTTATATGATGAGTAACATTAATTGGAATGGAAAGCATAAGGAATATGGTTAGTGGATCTGTAGTTCCACAATTGAAGGCAAGCTATCAGGAAAATTTTGTACACTGCCATTAAAACTGCCTACAACAGAACAAAAAAAGTAACATACAAGTGATTAGTAATAATATATGGTGGAATAGGAATTTGTAATACGTTAAAAAATGATGTGAAATATTAGTCTTGGAATAAAATTAATGTTATGGCTTGTTCGGTATCAGACGTACTTTACGTGCGCATTTATGGGGGCTTGTTCGGTATCAGCTTATTAGGCTTGGCTTTAAGCCCTTTAAATTGGGCCCTAGACCAATTATGCTTTATTAAACACCATCTTTGTGCATTTTTCTTTTTTTTTAAATTTGTGAAAATGCAAGCCTGGTTTTCATATTATTAGTGTATTAGATCGGTTGTTTTGGAATACTTATATTATTTTATCAAGCATCAATTTTGTTAGTTTTTAGAATGTGTTGTATATTAGACTCAAGCCACAGGGTGGGCTGGCTTGAGTCAACATAGTCATGCTAATTTCAGTAGTTGATCCTGCTGAGCCCGAAGAAATGAGCCATGGGCTAGTCAATTATTTGTAAGAGTAGACAATTCAGAAATAACAAGTATAGGTTCATCTAGAGGCCGGTTTCAACAAGCAATATAAATTTAACTAGAATACTCTTGCTATCTTTTGGCACTTTAATTGCAAGAGAACACCCAAGTAATCACACCGTGCAGCAAGTTCACGAAGTGCAGTGTAAAGTATTAACACCAAAATGACAGACCATTTAAAATCTCTATCATTGGCCTATGGTAACATCAACAGACATGTAAACTCATGACGAGACATCGAGAATGAATGGTGGTCGTGCATCTTGAAAATCTCTAGTAAACTTGGTTTCTAGCAGACTAGCACTCTACTTTCCAATGTGTTAAAATTAAATTTATAGAAATTCCCATCTACATATTTTCTTTAAGATTGTTGGAGTAAATTGTAACAGGGTGAGGAATTCTATAAACTTTAGTAATAACAAATAATATGAAATAACAATAAACCAAATATTTATGTTATCATAAAAGAGTAGAAATAACCTGTGGATCAAGGCACGAGTATAGTGCTATCCTTAGAGAAAATACGGTCCCGTTTGTATTGGGTTTGAATGATGTTTTTTTCTCAAGATACAATGATCTTTCGGGTAGTATTGTGTGCAATTAAGACTTCCCACAAACCTTAAATCGTCCAATACTCAATGAAAATATATATCTCAATAAAAATAGAAAAACTCATGAATGAGTGATGGAAATATGAGACAAGAGAACTAGCTTCACTATATATTCTCTGCCTTCTCCCTCTTCTCTCATCTGCGATATGTTTATCGAGATGTGTAATAAGAAAGTGCTGAATGGTTATATGATGAGAGGTGGGTTGGCCATGTGCCGTGGTGAGTTGGCCATGTGCTCAACTGTTGAATGCAAATGAAAATGATGCAAATTAATAAACTGTAAAGTGAGCATATATGCCATCTATTAATATAATTAAAAGTGTAATGATGATGTTTTTATTTTTAAATTATATCCAACACAAAAACTAGCAATAATTGCAAAGAAGAGGACGAGGTTATAAAACCTCAACCGGAGCCTCGAAGTCTAGGCCGGTAATTGTCTTCTTATGCACTGCTCCCCACAACTGCACCCCAGCGTCCTACAAATCATTGATTCAAAAATCAAACCAACAAGGCAACAATACAAGAAAGGTTCTTGTAAATAAAATAGAGCTGGAGCCTGTGCCTAGTGTAAGTAATCAGACAAATGCAATCCCACATGCTAAGTGAATCACCACAAAAGTCAATCCCACATATCAAGGATTGCACATGCCGAGTGAATCACCACCAACTGTACATATATTCTTTCCTTAAAATTAGAGATTAGCTGTCTTTGACCTTTCTTTATAGGTTGTCCATTATTTCCCACAAATAAATGTATTCATTGTAAAGCAAATCAATAAGATAATATCCTTTTCTTGAATCTACTGTTACCACTTTTACCTGGCATGAAGAGACACTGTCATGTATAGTTTGTGAATTTACCTAAGATAATACTTGCGATCTTAGGTTCTGCCACCATATACATTTATATTAAGCCATTAATTGGAAACCAGACCATAGTAAATTTCTAGAACAACTTGTAGACCATCAAGGCCCCTATAAAATTATAAATATCATACTCCTGTATATATAGCTACTTTATCAATGCACTAAAAATAGGTACTGAGGTTCTATATTGTTTGCATGTACTCCTCATATATGACTCACTAGCTTGAAGTTCATTAGCTTGCGGGATATCTGGGGAAAGTAAAATTGCGCTTTCATATATGTTGTAGTTGAGAATGACAAACTTGAAATAAAATGCATTGAGTGTAAGGATAGTGAAGTTTATTCAAAGCATTTCAATCATGTAGGTGCAATGAAAGATGGCATTGTCTTGGAACTAATGGTTTGCCATTATAGGCAACAACATTTTACCTTCAGGGCTGCAAATGCAGGATGTTGATCGATCTAGCTGTTGGCACAAAACAGAGCATTCATTGTCCTAAATTGCCCACTAAATGTCATCATAAGTTTGTAACAGGTTTGATTTGTTTAAGAAGGAGAGTTGCATGGAGCGAGAAATTGGTAAGAAGGTTTAGATGATGAGTGACCTTAATTTGAATGGGAAGCATAAGGGAATATGGTTAGTGGATCTTTAGTTTCACAATTGAAGGCAAACCTGTCGTAAATTTTTATACGGTGCCATTAGAACTGCCTACAACAGAACAAAAAAAAGTAATCTATAAGTGATTAGTAATATTATCTGGTGGAATAGGAATCTGTAATAAATTAAAAAATGATGTGAAATATTAGTCTTGGAATAAAATTAATGTTAGGGCTTGTTTGGTATTAGACTTTACGCATTTATGGGGTCTTGTTTGGTATCATCTTATCAGGCTTGGCTTTAAGCCTTTTAAATTTGGCCCTAGACCGATTATGCTTTATTAATTAACACCACCTTTGTGCATTCTTCCCTTTTTTTTTTTTTTAATTTGTGAAAATGTAAGCCTTCAAGCTCAATTTGGAGAAAGCTTATGATAGGCTGAAATGGCCTTTTTATTAAAGCTGTCATGGCTAAATTTGGATTCGATCAAAAATTTATCAGTTGGATTATGAGTTGCATTGAATCTGCTTAGTTCTCTATTTTGTTAAATGGAGTTCCAGGAAGTAATTTCTCAGCCTCCAGAGGAATTAGACAAGATGATCCATTATCTCCTTATATCTTTATTTTATGTATGGAAGCTCTTTCCACAATTTGTAGAAATGCCATTTCTACTACCCTTGATTTGTTTTTTGGGTTTTTGTTGTTGCTTGCTAGGCTTTTGGTTTAGTATGTGAAGGCCTTGTTGCTTTGTATCTTTTTGTGTTGTTGCCTGCCTTCTAGTGGTTGGGCTTTGGACTCTTTGTCCAATCCTGTATTTCTCTCTTTTGATTAATACAATTGTTACTTATCAAAAAAATGTACTTTTTAGAGCAAGAAGAGAAACTTTGATTAACTCGGTTTCCTCCAGTGTTAGTCAGCATGTCATGAATTGTTAATTTATTCCCTTCTAAGCATGGTTCAAAGTCTCGGTCTCTGTCCACGTTGCGTTTCGGTCTCGGTCATCTCGGTCTCATCCAACCCGTCGCGTCTCGGGCGAGATATAACTTTATGTATGCAATAATGTTCGAAAAAATTCAAAAAAATCATAGAAATTTTTTTAAAATATGATGATTACATTAAAACTATCAAATAAACAAAATAATGAACTTCAGGCATATAATATTGTCAAAAACATAAAAATGGGCGCTAGCGCGCTTCTATAACATGAAAAAAAATACTATCTTTAAGTTTAGATATTGAATATAATATAAAGAATATAAATAAACATCACATATCAATGATGAGTAAATAATATCACATATGTTTCCCAACCACACAACATATCATAGATTCAAATGTATTCATGCATTTTTCGTTTTTTTTTTTTTAAAAATTTTTTTTTATAAATAACAGAAAATTCAACATTAAAAAAAGAATTATGCATATATGTTCCCCAAAACTAAAACCAAATGGGCCGGCCACTTAAGTGGTTCTCGAAAAGTAGAACCACTCAAGCAAGTCTTACCCAAAAATAAAAAAAAAGCACTCAGCGAGAAAGAAACTGAGGGTGAGACGGAGTGAGTGCTCCCAGCGACGGCCGACGAGTAGCGATGGCCGACGAGAAGGATGTTGCTACCGCCCACCGGAGACAACCAAATCTGAGAAAAGAGCACCAGATCTGGATTCGAGAACCTCGAGCAACTCCCGAAGCCATGAAGTGATGATTACAACCCAATTCACCCTCGAATGCCTCGACCCTCACCAGATCTTTTTGTCTGAGAAATGGGAAGTTATCGTGAAAGTGGGAAACTACTGCAAATTGGTACGAGAAATCTCAACGGTTTAGACGAGATATCGTTCGAAACCCACTGAGAAGCCGATATCTCAACCTTCTCGTCCCGATTCGTTCGAGAAGGGGGGTAAACCATATATTCTTGTACCGATGGCATTTATCGTCTCGGGCATGGACGATCCCGTGTTGACTCGGCGAGATCTCGGGCGAGATAATCGAGACTTCGAACCATGCTCCTAAGATAAGAGATGATATAGATAAAATTCAACAGAAATTCTTTTGGAATAAAAATTTAGGGAAAAATTTTATGGCTCTTAGGAATTGGGATATGGTTTGTTCCCCTAAAACAGAAGGTGGTTTAAGTATTCATAATACTTCTGACACTAAATTTTCCTGTATCGGTAAGCTTGAATGGCATATTTTGTTAAGGCCAACGCTATTCGCACTCCAGCCATAACCTCGCACACTCCCCATTTTCTTTATGTAATATGGAAGGACGAAAAAGCCCTTAATCATCAGGTGAAGAAATTGACAGCTTCTTCTTCATACTTTTTCCCCTTTTTTTGGGTATGTTCTGCTACTTCATTTGGTCGCAAGACGGTGGGCCTGGCAGTTTCCGACGCAGCCACGTCAACAGCAATGGTGTGTGTTGAAGTTGCTCACATGGTGGACTCTTTCATTCGTTTTCACCATTTTTAGCGAACCCATGACCACCAAACCATCCACCACCACTACTTAGAAATACAATTTTGCAACAAACAGAGCACCAATTGAAGGAATTGAAAGAATCAAACCTCACCACAGACCAATTGCATCATAGACCCATACACTTAATTTCACCAAAAATAAAATAATAATAAAAAAATAAAATAAACATCTACTTGAAAACTAGAACTTCCAACAACCTCTTGATCCGCATCACCCAACACCCATATCTCAACCCCACAACATCGTTTCCACTCATCTCCATCCAATCCTAAAAATCATATCTGAAACTTCAACCTGACATAACCCTTGATCCCCTCCCTCATCCCAAACTTGCTAACATGATTAAGAGGGTCTCAGTTTGAACTTAGATGGGTTAAAGGGTTAACTATATATTGTGTGAGTAAAATGGCTCTCGTCGCCCTTTGCACGTAGAGTTGCAAGTGGTGGTGTTGGGTGGGTTAATGGAGTTTTGTAGGTGTTGTAGTGGGTAGGTTTCAAATAGTTGTAGAAGGGGTGAAGGAGGTGAATGAAGGATGATGCTTACAGGTTGAGGGGATGAAAGATGATGCTTTCACCCACTTTCTCTTTCTTCTCAAATCTGACTCATCTGACCATAGGGAAGAATGGTGGGAGGTTTAAGGGCATTTTTGTCTTGTAAATGACATAAAGAAGATGGAGGAGTACGCGAGGTTATATGGCTGGAGTGCGAATAGCGTTGGCCTTTGTTTAATAGAGATAAATTTTGGATTAAAATGGTATGAGCAACGAATTTGAACAAGGATAATTTCTTTCAAGTCCTACCAAAAAATCAGGATTCATGGGCATGGAAAAATATACTCAAAGGATGTGACCTTGTTAGTCATGGTATTAGATGGTCTTTAGGAAATGGGAAAGATATTTATTTTTAGGTGGATAAAAGGCTAGCTAATAAAGCTATATTCGAACTAGTTCCTAGACGATATCTTAATAACAGTAATTGGGATCTGAAAATTGAAAGTTGCTGATGTTATTCGTCTAGATCGTAGGCGGATGCAGATGAAGCGTTCCCAGCAGTGCTGGGACTTGGGCTTCGTTTTCACTTCTTTGTATTCCCCTCGTAATCCATTTCCAATTTTCCACACACAACACAAGCAGCTCACCTCTCTTCTGTGTCTGAAGAAATTGAAAAACTTGGATTCCTGTTAACTACTGGAAAATAGCTTTATCAATGGGAACTTATGACAATTGAGAGGTTTCGTGGAAACACACACTATCTCTAACTGACCAGATACGTTTGGTAGATCAGATATGTTTTTGGGGCTTGTTTGGTATCAACCTATCAGGGTTGGCTATAATCCCTTTAATTAAATTAGACCTGGACCAATTGTGCTTTTATCAAGCATCAATTTTGTTGATTTTTACAATGTGTTATCTATTCTAATACTATAATTAAGAGTTTTTGGTGAGGTCAGCAAGTATTGAGGTGGCAGTCCAATAACCCTTCCCTCCTTAATCTTTCAATCTCCTTCACTTTGGACCCACACAGCATATTATTTATGATGTCAACATCTTACTCTCTTATGGCCTTCTCCCCTTCTCTCTCCAAACACCTCCTCCACTTCAATCTCCCTTATCCTTTCCTTTATCTAACCCACTTTCTCTCTTTCAAATTTCAAAATTTGAGTTCCGTCCTCCCTTCTCTTATGGACACATAATCCTCACCGGCAGGGAATGGTTGGCATGGGCACAACTATTGCTCGCGGGAAATGGGTGGCATGGACACAACCAATTTATGGGGTTAAGGTTGGGGTTTTACGGCATTGAAGATGAAGGGTTGTTCATGTTGCAATGGATTCACCATAGCTACGAGAGTGGGTCGTCTAACCATGGCTTCATGTCCATGGCTTCTATGGACGCATACTCATCTTCTTCATCCTTTTTTCCCCAATTGTTGTCTTCTTCTTTCTGTGTAGTTGACTCACCATGGCAAAGGGTGAAAAAAATTGAATTTTATTTTTAATTTTTATTGTCTTGAGCTATGAATTAAGGAGAGGAAAAAAATCTATGCTTTGGTTGGATCTGCTTCAACCCTCCCCTTTTTTTTTTTTTCCTTCTTTCCTTCCTGTGTTGGTATCCTTCCACGAGATTATGAGACCCAATTTGTGGGTTTTTTAATTTTTATTTTTATTTTAATTATCCCAATTTGTGGGTTTTGAGTATAGGAAAATAAATTTTTTTATTTATAAAAGGAGTGGAGCCATGGAAACTTGGGAAATATTCCATGGCTGAAGTGAGTGAACAAAGGATAGGAGAGGGGCAAAGAAAAATTGAAGAGAGGGGAGAGAATAGGAAGAGGAAAGAAGAGAAAGACAAAACTACCGTTGAAGGGGTGTGCAAAACCCATACGATGTGTTGGTTTTGCTCCTACATGGAAGTTAAGCTCTAAATTTGTTTAGAAATTTGTCTCAAAAATAAATTTGCAATTTCCACGCATTGCACGGGTTTATTCTAGTTACTCGTATATGTTAAACTCAAGCGAGAGGGCAGGCCTGAGTCAGTATCATCCTGCTAATTTCAGTAGTTGGCCCCTTGGGCTATGGCTTAGTCAATTATTCGGGCTTCTTTTTTTTCTTTCTTTTTTTGTTATGGAAAAACAAACATATATATCACACCTAGGATATATAAGCCCAAACATCAACTTCAAAAGCGCCGAACTTTTGGAGGGATGATGAAACCTTATATACCATAAGCGTGCACACACACCAACCGATGTGGGGATAACCCACTTATTTAAAATCATTTTTGGTAACATAGAAAAACAAACATATATATCACACCTAGGATTATTAAACTAAACCCGGCCAGGCATCCAGAGAAGTAGAAGATTATTAAAAAGTTACATTGTCCTACCAACTTCGATTGCGCTTATGAGAACCTATGGCTTCATAGGAACAATATTAAGTTCAATAAAAAGGTTGGAACACTCACCGCTTTAGTTAAGCTCATAGAATTACATCAAATTAAGTGCATTGATGAGTTTGATCTTCCGTATAATTAAAGAGCAAAAGAAATACAAATTAACTATGTAACACGATACCAACAAAACAGAAATTTATATACCAAATGAGAATAGCCGCCCAAAGGATTGGACCAACCTTAATTATGAGGGAGTCTAGGCTGGTAATCTGGGTGGAGCAGGAATTTATGCTGCTTTAAGAAATGAAGATAGTTTGTTTATGGTTGGTGTTTCAATGTGTGTAAGAAAGCATACAATTTTCTATAGCAGAAGCTGTGGCATTGTCAATAAAGATGCAGAGAAATTTAATGAAAGTAATTAAGTGATGACGACTGACGAGATAGTAGTATAAAAATTAGTCCCAACAAAGTGTCCCCTGGACTGAAATGAACTTTTTAAGAGACACTTGTATTTTTCTTGGACAGTTTTAGAAAGGAAAAAAACAAGTTGTATTTAAGCAGGGGTACAAAAAGGCCAACTGCATAGACTGTTTTCTCTAGCAGTAAGCCCTTTATTTCATTCACATTGTTCTTCTCTAACAGTAAGCAGGGGTTCAAAAAAGTATCTGTTTTGTTTTTTGACTAGATGATAATGATGTTTCAAGATGATCCAACTCCCTGCTCTTTAATTACTAGTAACAAATTTGATTCTTGCTCTAATCAATGACAATTGATATTGGGATGTATCATCAATCACTCGAGTCATAAACTAAATTGCAAATAGAGAAAGAAAAGATAATTAGCAGGCAATCGAGGAAAATCCCTCTTGCAATCAAAAAATAGTAATTCAACAGAAAATTGAGATATACCCAGCCATATGATTCCCCACATGCTGCATTTACTCTTCTTAGGCCATGTTTGTTTGGTTGAAATGGAATGGATGGAATGTAATCACATTCTAATTCATTCCAAACAACGTGTTTGGATGAGGTAATTAAATGGGAATGGAATAAAATAGTAGTAGTGAATTATAATGATATTCATTCCACAATGTTTATTTCAATCTCATTCCATTCCAAACTATTTTGAGCATGGAATCAGATTCTATTCCTACCCATTCCATTCCAACCAAACAAACATGGCCTTATCCCCGTACTATTTCCCCCCCCCCCCCCCCCCCATAATTTATTTTGTCTCAACTGTATTGCATGCTCTGAATTCCTACGATATTGGCAAATCCAGTGAATTTTCAATCAACTTGCATCCAAAAATGTCTAATAATGTTAAGGATTTGAATCCTCCAAGTCCCGGGTTCTTAATTTTCATATTTTTACAAAAGAAAATGTTATGTATAGCACCTTATATGCAGTAATAAAATATAGAATCTTATGTGATACTATATATATAGACCAAAATTCTCTCAACAGTGCCGCCTTTTTACAAATGTGGTACAGAGGAAAAAACAAAATGAACGCGGTGTTACAAATAGGGCTTTTAGTATAACTGAAAGTGGTAGTAACATGTTTCATATATATATGTCGAGGGTAATTAACCAAAAAAACATATGTGGGAGTATACTAATACATATTAAGAGGAAAACCTACTTAAGAAACAGAACTTATAGACGGGGAAAAGAAAAAGAAGACTACTTCGTATAGATCAAATGAAAACACAAACATGAATGAAAAAAATTAAGAAATAAGGAAATAAACTTTTTTGAGTATTCACAGCAATGTTCTAGATCAATGTAAGATTAGCACACGACAAGGCAACAAAGTTAATGACAATTGAGCCGAAGTTTAAAAGCATTCAAAGGGAGAAATTATAAAGAACAATCACATGCACCAAGATCTAGGAGAATACCCTCATGAGTCATGAGTAAACAGTATTTAAAAAATTGAATCTTTCCAATCCAACGCACTCCCTCACAAACATCATAAAATAAAAATGTTGTTGCTAATTAATTGGAGTAATTTGAATTGAAAGTGTCTAATCTAAGTCCTATTTTGTTTGTTTTTGTAAATGATTGTCATCGTATCCAAAATTATTTTCCACTCCCTTGCCGCTTATGGTATATCTGAGAAATTATCAGAACCATTTGAAATTTTTAATTCAACAAGTACATTTCCACGGACAATGAAAGGAATTTTGCTCATCCCTCGTCATATTTAAGGAATGCCTTCTGTCACCTTTGGACAGGACAGGGTTTGAAGATTCTATCCAGATGAAGTCACGAGACAAAACAAACCTTCTTTTCCTTCTATATAAACGAAGCATCTCTCTCCCTCCTCTTTATTTCCAACAAATTTTGGCGGAAGATTTCACGGAAACAACTGGGGAAAAAAAAAAAAGGCTTTATCAATGGGAAAACGTGGGCCATGGCCTGCTCAATTATTTGGACTGCAAATTAGTTAAAACTAAGCAACGACTTTAGTTATAACCTTAGTTAGATAGTATTAAAAAGATTAAGTATGTGCACTATAACCATGAATGAGGCTGGCATCTGTGTGAATGTAGTATCATTTTGATTTTCGCTATCAAGAATCAGGAAAGGCTAGCATGTAATTTAACTTGGATAAAAAAATTCAGGTTCTTCTTGAGACATTAAGTCCAAAGAATTATTGGTCCACCCTTCAAGATTTCAAATTGTGCCCCTTTTTTTTTTGTTTTTTAAATATGAATAATCCTTTATAGCTAGATCCTAGGTTCAAAGCAAGTCACTGCAACTCACATCCCCGATAAGTAAAAGGCCCATTTGGACCATCAAATCCTGTATGAGTAGTCTCAAGAATTTGGACTAGAGTTGAACTCAAGACTTTCATTCTTAAAAATACTAAGTTTTCATGCCCTACCTACCACTTGAAGGCTCCAGGAGGATAGATAATCAACCCTCACCTACCACACTTCCCACCACCCATAATCCTTACCCCTCTATTTGGTTCGTGGATTTTATCATGGACAGGGATGGAACCAGGATTTTATCTCAGGGGTGGCCAAAGTATGAATAATAAAAATTTTACCTTTCAAGTATGAAAACTATACTAAGATTCAAGATTAAATATATTAATACATTGAATGGAAGGTAAATGACTTGACCTTACTTATACTTCTCTAAAACCATGACAAAAAAAAAAAAAAAAAAAAAAAAAACAAAAAACCCAAACAAACAAAAAACCAAAAAAAAAAAAAAAAAAAAGAAAAGAAGAAGAAGAAGAGGGGTTGACATTAGCAATAAATTTGAAGAAGGGTTTAAAAAAAAAAATAAAAGATTAAAAAAATAAAAATAAAATAATAAAAAAAAGCCAAAAAAGTGTACCTTAATATATAGAAATTGAGCTATGATTTTCTCCGGTAAGATGTTTTCCGTCAACCGTTACCTTCTAATATGCTCAATGATTTTGTTTGATAGAAATCTAGGGTAAATCTAACATTTAAAAAAAGAAAATTAAAAAAATGGAAAAAAAAAGAAAAAAAGAAGCTAATACGATCAATAGGAGAAGGTGTTAGTTTTTTGTTAATTATTTTAGACATTTTACCTTTTGTATATATTAATTCTAGCTTTTTATCTTTAGGTATAAGTTGCCTATTTGACTTTTAAGAGATCATGTGACGAACCATTGTGCATTTGTGCTGATTGGGAGGGACCATTCCTAGATTGCCTAAAAAACTGAAACTACTAAATTATGTTTTGGTGACCATTAGCAATATAATACCAAAAACAAACCCATTAGTAGTCATTTCATAGTAGGTTGATAATCCATTTGTAACAAGTTACAGTTAATACCTTGCTTTGGTATTAGCTTCGAATCTGGTCACCAAACAATGCTTTATCAAGACAATTTTTTGGAAGTGAGGGGGGGCCGTGGCCACCCCAGGCCTAAGTGTAGGTCTGTCCCTGATCATGGAAAAAAAAGCGAAGGGAAAAAAAATGCAGAGGAAAGAAAATGAAAGGAAAAGATGAAATCATACCAAACCAAAATTATTTCAATTATTCTTTTTCTACCAATTTTCCATTGCAACCAAATAAGAAAAAATACAATTCCTCATATCTTTTTTTTTTCCTTGATAAAATTCTCAAACCAAATAGAGCCTACATGTTTGCTCCAGTGAAGTTAGCTCAAGAACGCACTAACCCTCATTGTATTTATTTTTTTTTTTTTTGAAAAAAGCATCTACATATCTATATATATCTATACTATATTATATTTAGGAGTTTTTTGCTGACATCAGCACAGTGTATGAGGTGGCTGCTTGAGAGCCTTTCCCTCCTAAAGCCTAAGTTCTCCTTCACTTTGGGCCCACATCTCTACCTCTTCTTTCTTTCTCTTTCCTCCCACATCTATTTTTTTATTTCCCCTCTCAGACCATATTTCTTTCTCTCTTCTTTTTCTTTTCTTTCTTCCATTTGTTTATTTCAAATTTCAAAATTTGAAAGTCACTGACTGTCTGTCTTTTCTCTCTTGATCTCTCCAACTCCCAATTCCTTATCATCCCAGCAATTCCCTTACATCATTTTTTCCATTATCATTATCATTCTCATTTTTAGGCTGAAACTGTAATGAATGCAAAATTGGGTACTTTGGGTTGGATATGTGATTGAGATTAACATTGGGATCATGTATGCAAAGAGTTGAACCATATATAAAAACATATTGGCCTAAACTTGGATCACTAAGCTATTTGTGATTCCCGCGCATCGCGCAGGTTCATACTAGTTATATATATAATGGAGGAAATGAGCTCTAGTGATGCCATGTGTCAAATTTATAAATTTTCAATTTTTTTTTCAAATCACATGCTGAACAGTAGAACACGTTTGAGAAAAAAGGCAAATATTACATTTTAGTGTCTCTTTTCTAACCTAATACCAAAAAAGGGATAATGTCTATCAACTTGCTATAAATTAACTGTATATTTGCATCAAAATAACTATCAATTTTCTTTGTTTTGTATTAAGTTAGAATATATTCACTCAAAAGTAATTTCCCAAAAAATAAGTTACTTTGTGACTTTTGGGGAAATTACTTTTTTAGTGATCACTTTCCAACTTAATACCAAAGAAAGAATATTATCTACCAACTTGCTACAAATCAACTGTATATGTGATTCAAAAGGATTGCTAATGTTCTTTGTTTGGTATTAAGTTGGGAAGTGATCACCAAAAGGTAATTTTTCCAGGTAATTTCTCCTTTTTTTTTTTGGTGTGGTTTTCACTGCTCTTTTTTCACGCGGTATAGGTAGGTTGACACTTGATGTATACTACATATCTCTTTGTTTTCATGTAGGAGAATTAGAAAACCTACACTGTACAATGTTCAATCCAAATTTAGTAGATTGTACCATATTTTTTTCTTTTTTTTTTATATTCATATTCATCTTTTGTCCCAAAAATTGAACATATGAAACTAAAAATAGTTATAATCAGAAAGAGAGACAAATAGAGACAATGATGATTAAAAAAAAAAACGCGATGTACCGGAATACGTACTAACATATCAAAACCATGATCATGGGATGGACTAGGCTCTGGAGTCTTAATCGTTTTCCACCAAATACCATAACGTGTCACTTCCTTCAATTTTTTAACAAGCTTCCACCATTAAATTATTTTTTTTTCTAAATAATTTATCCTTTTTAGAAGTATACATAAATTTTGTATGATATATTACACTGACATTACACCAAATACATTTTTTTACAAGCTTCCACCATTAAAGTAATTTATTTTTGTCCATATCTTTAAAATTTAATTGACATATTATATTAACAAATGCATTTTACTATTTTAGAAAATAAATATTCTGTTAAAATTTTAATTTTCTAATAATATTATTTTTATAAATAAATCTGTGCATCACATGGGTTTTGAAACTAATATATATATAAATTTGTGCATTGCACGGGTTTGGAAACTAGTTAGGAATATAGTGTGGTATAATGTTTGGTTAAGTGAGAGGAGGAGCTAGCTCGGAGGAAAATTTTAAAAAAAAAAAAATTTGAAACTAGTGCCACTGGGCTAGCTAGAGCGCTAGCCATAGGTAACAAACCCTTTATTATCTGACACGTCTAGCGCACACACTAATGTATCTGTTGGAACATTCACATTTACACTCCACATTCTAACACAAACTGAGCATAAACAACTCTACAAATTGATCCGATGGAGATGTTCTAAGGGGTGGTCCCTTATTAATTGTGCTATCCCTTGATACTGTATTTATTTTGCTTCTTTGATTGACTGAAATCAAACTACTTATGTTTTTACTTTAAACTCATATAGGTCTCTAATTATTGAAATAAAAATAGAAAGGTATGGTACATCGGCTTTGAGCCCCTCTAATCCATTTATCCCTTCCAGGCTTATAGATGGGAACAAGAGCAGCCGGTTTTGGACCAAGGGAAAATAGCCTCAGTAGAAATAGGGCGAGAGGAAGCCAATATTCGATGGTTTTTCCAATGAACATAATCGACTTGGGATATTTGGAGAGTGGAATTATTGCTATTTTGCATTAGGGAAGTAAGGTTTGTCAGATATTGACTTGTGATTGAATGCCTGATAAGAATAAGGGTCTGTTTGGGTGTCCAAATGGAAATTAAACAATTTTATTGCATTTAACATAGTATTAGAGACACAAATCCGTAACTTTGAATAAAAAAATTCAAGAAAATAATGGGTTTCATTACAAATGAGCGTATAAATCCAAAGTAATTGCTTTGTATGATTTTTAAAAATTCGTTCCTATTAGATCAACTAACTTTTTAAAATAGTCTCACTTAAGCCATGTTTGTTTAATCGGAATGGAATAAATGAAAATGAAATGTGATTCCATACTTGAAGTAGTCAGGAATGGAAAGGGATTTGAAATGGTAATCCAAACAGATTGTTTGATTCCATTCACATTTAAATTATCTCATCCAAACACGATGTTTACAATGAATTCAAATGTGATTCCATTCCAGCTAAACAAACATGACCTTAAGGTGATGAATTTGTGCCTCTAATTCTCCTTTTCTCCACCCCCTTGCCTTGGTTGATTCTTGAAGTATATTTATGTTCGGAATATCCAGTGAATTTTCAATCAACTTGCATCCAGAAATGTCCGACAACGTTAAGGATTTCAATTCCTCAAGTCCCATGATTGATCTTAGTTCCACACATTCAAAAGCTACTAACTTTTTTAATCTTTTTAGGTTTGACAAATCAGGTGATTTCTCAATTTTGCATGCAGCAATGTCCAACACTTCCAAGGATTCCAGTTCCTCAAATCCATGAAATGCATTTAAATTCTCCCAACCAATGATTATTAATTCCTTTAGTTTTCTCAGGTTTGATAGATTCAGTGTCCCTTCTAGTGATGTGCAGTATGACATGTCCAGTACCTCCAAGGATTTCAAAAAGCTTAAGCCCTTAACCTCAGCTAAATTCTAGCAATTCAAAAGGTTTAGTGCTTGTAGCATTCTCAAGTTTGATATATCTGGCAATCTTTGTAGGGATTCACATTCTAATATGAACAAGTACCTTAAGGCTCTATTTGGTTTAAGGATTTTATTTGGTTGCGATGGAAAATTTGAAGAATAAGAAGAATTGGAATAATTCTCTGCTGGCGAGGTGCTAATGCTGTTGGTATGGTCCAATTTCAAAATCTCCAATTCGGATAATTTCTCAATATCTCTAGGAATTTCCACCCGATTATAACAATTGAAAAATTCCAACTCCTTTAAACTCTTCAGTTTAGAGACTTGGGAATGTCTTCATTGATTGGCATGTGACACGTAGACTCTTTAAACTAGAGGGAAGCTCTGGCGGCGATTGAAGCCCTCCGAAGCTTAGATCAAGGGTTTGGAGTCTAGTAAGCTCACAAAAGTTCCTTGGTAGGCTAGAAATGTTGGTCCAATATAAGTTCAAGATTCTCAGAGAGGATGGTCTCTTAAGATCAGGAAATTTAGCTCCCAATTCAAGACAACTTGAGGCATCTATCTCTTCAAGCCTCTCTAAATTTCCAATAGCATCAGGCAACTCTGTTATAGAAGACGCTGAAATGTCAAGCACTCTCAAACTTGTTACATTCCCAATGGATGAGTCAATTTTAACGAATCCTCGACAATATTTAAGAATCAACATCTCCAAAGCTGCAAATGTGGAAAAGTCGGGAATTTCGATCGAGCCAGAACATCTCGTGAGATTTAGAACTTTCAAATTTTTTGCCATTTGTTAAACAAAGAAAAATCAATTTCCAACAAGTATATGATGTAACAATATGAACAAAACTATTCGTGAGATATTCTACGAGACCTTAATTTGATTCCACGATACCCTCTTGTCTCTGAAGCTGCTGCTCCCTGATAGATCAAGAATGACTACATTCTCTAGATTAAAATTGGTTACCCAATAACGCCACAAGAGGCCATGCCAATTTGTAAGTTGTTTAGGAGATACTGCAACCATTTTTTTTTTTTATTAGGGGAATTATGTTTTAAATGGCTAAACATGAGAAGGTTTCTCGTAATTTACCATAACAATAAAATAAAATTGCATGATAGATAGAAAATAATCCTTGATATCTTCTTCCAAAGATGAAAGATGAAAACAAATCATTCTTATGTCCTTTTCACACATGATACTAGACTATCATGCCAAACAAAATACTCCAAAATCCTTAATATTTTCTCGGAAGGAGAAAAGGTGAAGAAAATATTTGTACTAACATTCATAGTTTCATACGGTCTTCTTGTTCGAACTCCCTACATATTGTACGGAGTATATTTATTTGAAGGTTTTCTATTGGCAGGAAACCCAAAAGGATGAAGCATTCAAGGTTGAAGCCCTCCGTATTGAGTCTGCTCTCTTTATGGAGTCTTATTTTCCTTTTCCAAAGAAAGAATTTGGGCCGCTAAAAAATCTGAGGTATCTCCAAGTGTACGAAGGAATATTTTCTAGAGATAAAACAGATGTTGGAGATTTAAAGCATTTTTTTCCAAAATTAAGATGGCTTAAATGGCACGGCTTCTTGTGGCGTTATGGGGTAACCAATTTTAATCTAGAGAATGATTTGTTTTATATTATAATTACTAGAGGTGATGTGGCACAATGTGTGTTTGCACGTACACCACCCTAGATATCTTACTATAATGTAGGAGAAAATCGTGGATGGTGGATACTTTAGTACTTTCCAAGTTCGAATTTCCATGTTTTACCATTGTAACCTTTTTACTATTTAAGTTATGATGTAATGATTGGGGAATATTTTTGGAATAAAATTGTGCACTTCTCTTCTCTTTATATATACTAGATATATAGCACACGTGCGTTGCACGTGAATATTTTTAAATAATATCAGTTTCTATTTTTTTTTCACTAATTTATGTATTTTTTTATAGATATGCTTGTAATGGAAAATCAATTTTGAGGGGTTCTTCATGTATTCAGGGGACATCTTTTTTGGGTTTCATACATCCTTTTTGGGTTTTGGTTGGAACTCTTGAGGTATGTATTGTATTTTGTTCCTCGATTTAATGAGTCTAAACGGTTTCTCAGAACTATGGGTATTTCGTTTCGAATGATTTTTCTTTCTTTAATTACAGTACATATTATGATTATAAATTCATCTAACTTATAAATTCATTAAAAATCGAACTTATTCTCTAACAGTACTATATATATATATATATATAATTTGCAATTCTCTAACAATACCACATATATATATTATAAGTTGCAGAGTAAAACTTACTAGAAAATGGAGAAGTCGCTGTTAACCAGAGGAAGGAGAAGTCACCGTTATCCAGAGAAGGGAGAAGTCTCAGCTATTCTTGATAGAGAAAGTGGAATTTTGGCTCTGTTTATTTATTATATAAGGATTATAGTTTCCGTTTCTTTTGAATTCCTATTTGTGTTTTATATATTAAGGTATGTGTTTTAGAATATATTAAGGTATGTGTTTTAGAATTATAGTTTCCATATTCCTATATATTTCTATTTATTATATAGGAATTATATTTTCCATTTCTTTTGAATTCTTATTTGTGTTTTATATATTAAGATATGTGTTTTAAAATATATTAAGGTATGCATTTTAGAATTACTATATTTCCTATATATACAGAAGGGTGGGTAGTTGTGTATTTAAAAATTAAAATAAGGGTATATTAGTCCATCAAAAGTTTTTTTTACATTCATCTTTTTATAAGTAGTATAGATAATAGTATAGATTCGAAGTATATAAGGTGTTTTTGAAAGCTAGTAAAAGGGCAAAAGTGGAAAAATGGGATGAGAAGGGAAGAGAGGTGTGCATTTCGGCGAAGAGTAGAGGGCACACTTTTAAATACTTATAACGTTTTTATTTTCTTTGCATGTCCTGTTGTTGGCTTTATAATGTGTGGGTGATTGTCATGGGATTGGTGGCAAGTGCTTTAATGTATTGCTATTTTTCCTTTGATGGCAATACTCATGAGCTTGTTACAGGGGACAGCAGGCAGAGGCTTTAACTACTTGCCTTTTTGACTGTTACATGAGCTTGTTACTGTTTATTTTCAGTTTTCAGATTTAGGTGTATGAGATGGTGAGGCCATGGGGGGTTGTATAAAATTACTGTGATTTGCCTTTTGCTCTTAAAGAAACTATCAACTTAAAGCAAAGCAGCAGTGTCATGGCCTGCTGGAGAGAGGAGATAAATGGTTTTTTCATCTCCAGTTCTCTCACATCAATTCTAGTTACTTTGTATTGTGTGTTTTGATCAGTCACTGATAAATTGATTCATTCTAGTACTACCGGCAAATTCAAATTTCAGTTTTGATCAGTCACTGATAAATTGATTCATTCTAATACTACCGGCAAATTCAAATTTCAGTTGGTCATGTGTGTCTTGGAATACTATTTATGTATGTCCAGGTTGTGGTGGCGTGGGATTTTGTTAGAAGCTGCAATTTTTATGGTAGAAGGTTTCATGTGCTTTCCTGATTGTGCTAACGCTTGTTCGGCGATAGATTTAATGGTGGGTACAATGGGATGGCTGTGTTTCTGTTTTATACCGCAAATCTAATTGAATATGTGAACTATTTATGAGCTGAAATATCCCAAAAATCCCCTCAATGTGGTAAATATGTCATAATCAGAAAGAAATCGAAAAGTGTAAGTTTTGGATCAAATTGTAATTAGGTTTGAATTAATTTGATTTTTGGCATAAGTTGCTTATTTGATAAGACTATACAGTCCAATAGTTGTTTTCAAAAGTTACGAGTCACAAGTAAGAGTTTTAGAGTTTAATATAACTCTAAATATGTGTATATATTTACATATGTAGATAAAATGGATACAGTCTCAGAGAAATATAAAAAGGTTATATAGCCTCGGCATCTCATTTTGAAGTTCCTTCATGTTTGGATTTTAGGTGGAATTTATCTTTGAATGGAATTTGTAAAATTCTTATAAGATTTGTAAAATTCTTATATTTTATAAGAATTTTACAAATTCCATTTCAAAGATATATTTCACCTAAAAATTCCTCATCCAAACATAGCGAAACAAAAAATCAAAAATAGTGAGATATCCATGTACGCCAAGGTTGGCAAGTTTGGATAAATCTTGTTCAAAACCATCTCCAAACAATTACGAAGCACCCCAAAACCATAAAAGAATCCCAATATTTAATTAAAAAATCACCAAGACTGGTGTTTTCCTCCTTTATTTATTTATTTATTTATTTTTTTGGAAAAAGAGCAAGAACTTCATTCGATAACAAGAAAACAGAAAGAAAACAAATACATTGGCCTAGAAGAAAACAAAGAAGAACCTACCGGCCAACACACCAATCAACCCAAGATCAGGGGCGGATCTAGAAATTTTTTCCAGTGGTTGCACTTTTAAAAAAGTGACACATGTCTTCTCTCCATACATCATTTTATTTTTATCTCTCCACTAATTAAATGATTAAAAAAAGAAAGATTACTGTTAACACCCCATTTTGTACCACTTGACACCTCAAGCCACTTTCTGAGACCAGATGATGAAGGGCAGTAGCCAACGGACCATCGCAAGCACACCCGAAGGACTCACGAAGACACAGCAGGCCTCTGGCCTTGGTTCGATACCCCATGCACGTACGTGCATGGGATATGCACATACGTGCATAGACCATGCACGTACGATCATGCCCTCTCTTTTTGAATTCCATCTCTTTCCCCCCGAAATTGCCTCTTACTTTATACAGCCCCCACGCTGACAGCTGCTCAGTGGCGGCTGGGAAACCCTAGAAATCTCCGAATCAAACCCTAATCCCCGCCTATAAATACCCGGCTTTCATTCAAGAGAAAGGATCCGATTTCGACTACCAAACGACCACTCTAAAAAAAACCAATATTGGCGGCTGTGTCTACGGGAAGTCCGGAGAGTAGGATTGACGAAGGAACCGCTGCTACTGTCCGCCCTAAGGGTAACGGTTCTTAACCCTCAATTTCGTTTTCCTTCAATGATTTGATGATATTATTTAGGATATTGCATGAAATGTACATCTTATGCATCTTTTCATTTACTGCCTGAATACATGATGCATTTAGACTCAACATAAATTCATTTCTATGTTCATAGATCTAAAATAGGTCCTCTGTCATTTCTTTTGCATACGTCGTATCTCAACATTTAGATCTAGATTGTTTTTTTTATGTTTTCAAAGCATGTTTAGATGATTTCTGTACATACCCTGATCATTCGTAGTGTCACACAGGTATGATAATTGCACAATAGGTTTAGATTTGCATTTTCGCATGGATTTCATTTAGGGTATGCACGTACGTGCCTTGCATATGCACGTACGTGCATCTAATATGCACGTACGTGCATGACCTTATTTTTTCAGTTTAATCCTCTTTTCTCTCTTACAGGCAGTACAGGCAGTGTAAGTTCTCCGTTGATTTCACCCCCCCTTTCTCTTATATGTGTGTATATGCAATATTTCTCTTTAAATCCTTTTTATCTTTCATCATTGCATGCCTTTATTTGATCTTACCTAGTTGTCTGCATAGTGGTCAAGTTTGATTAAACCCTTTTTAATTAAAGCCAATAAGTGTATGTGAGGCCGGATTTTAGCCGGGCGCAGACGGGTGCCTAACACCTTCCCGTCCGCGTACCTTAGCTCCGAACCTTGATTCTTTGGGTGATGACGAGTTGGGCCCTTGCTAGGGGTCAATCGGTTCCCGAGGCCAAAATCGGGTGGCGACTCCCTCTCCGCCCTAATCGTCCGCGGTTAGTGGCGTACTCCCGAGCCGACGTGGTGAAAGGACACGGCGCTCACAATGGCGACTCCACTGGGGATAGAGAGCTTGACTCCGAAACATTTATTGGCTTTAATTAATTAGGAAATTTAATTGAATAAGACCGAAATTGCACACACGCGCACAATATTTGGCACTTGTTATCCCTCGATGGCAGTCTGATTAGAGACCCGGGTTCCATTTAGTTCCTATGGGCAACTCGATTCAGCACCATCAACCCACGGCCTGTGCCACTAGCCTGTAATAAGCTAGTGAGTACGCTAACGGGTCGCTCTTTGAGCACCCTAGCCTGGGTAACCCTTGAAGAAGAAGTACCCGTTGACCAACCACACTAGTGTCCCCCGAGACCTTTGCATAGCCTTGCTTGAATGTATGCCGTATCGCATGTCATGTTGCATCCATACTCATTTGTATAGCGCGGGTACGAGACGAGGCCCACGTTGTACATAAGCTTTCTAGTTTGAGCCCGAAGTGAGGGAAGATTGAGTGCTATTGTAGTGGACCTAGGCCCATTGAAAAAAAAAAGAAAAAGAAAAGAAAATGATGATATCCAAAATAATAAACAAAATGGGCCTAGAATCCAAATGAGGTGCAAGGTGTGGGCATGACGGGCTCAAACAAAGAAAGCTGATGGACCACGTAGACCTGCTGAGAGGTAGGAATAGACCACTATGATGAATGAACACAACCCATCTAAAATTGAACATCGAAGTCCAATATCATTCTACCTAAGGCTTGATGAGTGAGAGGTAAAATAAAGTCTGATCTTGTAATTGGACTAAGCCTATCTAAGTGAAAACAATGAAATGGGCTTGGATCCAAAGTGAGTATGCGAGATATGTGTGAACTTGTAACGGGCCAAAGGTAGAATGATGTTCGACTTCGTAAATTAATATCTGCCCATCATAGACCCTTGGAAGATCTAGTGAACATGACAAGGCTCTAGCAATGGGTTTAGATAAGGGGTTTGAAGGTATTCGGATTGGGCTAGGGGAGAAAGTTTAATGGACATGTGCTCATTACGCTCAACTCCTGTTTCAGCAAGATTGATTCACCAGGGAGAGAAGCACCGAATAGTGTTTGGGCCCGATCTCCGACCACTAACAGATTAAGAAGAACCCCGGCGGGAAGAATGGCAGAACAAGTGACTCTGGCTGATATCCTTGAACAGATGAGGAGCGATAGAACCGAGATGAAGGGCTTCATGAATGAAATGCGGGACCGGGTTACTAAGCTCGAGAAAGGGAAAGGGAAAATAGAAGAACCACCCGAAACTGAGGAGAAAGGAGAGCCCAAGGTTAATGAGGAGGAGCACCCGAAGTGGGAAGATGATGACTATGAGGACTACTTGAAAAGGAAAGAAACCAAGGAAAAAGACACCAAAGTAGAAAAGTTGGCGGCAGAGAACGCTGAGATGAAAGCTCGGATGGACCGAATGCAAACAGCATGGCAGAAATCACAAGGCATGGATGATTACATGTATTCTATGGCAGGGATTACGGCCGACTCCAAGGTGCAACTCCCTCCGAAATTCAAAATAGCCGATTATGAAAAGTTCGATGGCACCGGTGACCCTAAACAGCATTTGCGCCAGTACTTGAGCATTGCCCGAATGAGAGGGTTGACCGCCGATCAAGTGTTGCACGCCTTCCCTTTATCTCTCTCGGCAGATGCCTCGAAGTGGTACTATGCGCTTGATCCGAAAGTCACGGACTCTTGGGAACTACTGGCTTCAGAATTTACAAACAAGTATGCGTACAACACTATGTTAGATGTCACTCTGCGGGACTTGGAAATGACTAGGCAAAAGACGGATAAAACGTTCTCAGAATTTCTGACTCGCTGGAGGGCTAAAGCTGTCAAGATGGTAAATAGGCCAACAGAGATTGATCAGATAAACATCATTTTGAGGAACCTGACACCCGTGTACTTTGATCGCATGTTGACTTCCTCTGTCATGAATTTTGAACAATTATACCAGTGTGGAACTCGTATCGAGGATGCTATTCACCGCGGTCAGATGGATAGGCAGAAGAAAGTATACGGTTCCGGTAGTAGTGGGGGAAGTGGAAGTGCTAGAGTTAGTGGAGGAACCCAGCCGCAAGCCACAGTGGGGGCTATCCAACAGGCACCAGCAGCACCAAAAGCGCCAAGGGTATACCATGACTTAGGAGTCCCGTTGTCCAAAGCCTTGGCCAACTTGAGCAAAAGGGACTATCTGAAGCCTTTGGAACCAAGAGCACTGCCGAACCCGATTCCCTCGTATTGGAGGCAGAATGAGTTTTGCGACTTCCACCAGCGGATCGGGCATAAGACGGACAATTGCATGCGCCTAAAGAATGAAATCCAAGACCTGATTGATTCAGGTAAGCTACCCCCTCCAGGCGGCGACAAGCCCAATATTCAGAACAACCCTCTTCCCAATTATCGAAATACACCGCCTCCTGCTTACATGAATATGGTTAGTGATACGAAGGCAGTGGAGGATCCGTCGCAATTCATTTTCATGATCAGCATGAAGAAGGCTCCGTGGGAAGATTATGATAGTGGAGAGGAGGATATTTGGGCAGAAATGAAGAAGGATTCCATGCATCTAACCCGCTCGGGGAGGCATTACAAGCCTAATTATCTGGAAGGGGACCATCCCGGAAGAGAATTGAACCAAGAAGTAAGAGAAAGGATTGAGCAGCAAAACGAGGAGGAGGAGGACAGGATACTGAAGCAGTTAAAGAAAACACAAGCAAGTATAAGCATCTGGGGCTTGCTGATCGCCTCAAAGAAACATCGCCAGGCTTTACTGGATGCATTGGCAAGGAAAGAAGTACCAATGGAAACCACACCGGAGCAAGTTCTATCACTTATGGGAGTCAGCTCGGTGAGCAAGGCTGTGATGACCTTTTCCCATGAAGATTTGCCACTTGAAGGGGCAGGGCATGCCAAGCCACTCTATGTCACGGTGGAATGTAGGGATTTGAAAATACCTGTAGTTCTGGTCGATAATGGGTCAGCATTGAATGTTTGCCCGATGCGCACCGCGACTAAGCTAGGGATTGGCAAGGAGGAGTTGACACCTTCTGTTGTGACAGTGAGGGGTTATGACAACAGCTGTCGGAGTGTGATGGGAACTTTCAAGGCCGCTTGTAAAATAGGGCCCGTTGAGTCAATGGTGGAATTCTGCGTCATGGACATTCCCGCCAACTACAACCTGCTGTTGGGAAGAACTTGGCTACACCCTTTGCAAGCTGTTCCCTCAACCGTACACCAGAAAATAAAATTGCCTTAGGATGAAGGAGTTCTAGTGATCCATGGAGACGGGGAAATAACTGGGCAAATATCAGGGGTGAAGGAAGGAAGCGGAGAGTTGGAATGGAGAGGTTTTGAGCTGGTATAGGTGATTGAAAGGAAGGAAACTGGAAGAGAGAAGGTGTCTCCCGACTTTGGGGAGGGGGTCAGCCATATCATAACGCATATGATGAGGAAGCTAGGATATATGCCCGGAATGGGGCTAGGCCGAAGGGGAGAAGGGATAGCTGAGTTCCCGGATTTCCACATGCAAACCAACCGGCGAGGGCTAGGATACACTGAAGAGGACGACAAATGCGCCCCCAAGAATGGAAAAACTCTCAATGGTAATTTTGTGAAGGAAGGAGAAGATTTCCCCTATTGTGGATTTCCTGAGCCATGGATAGACCGAGGGAGCGGAGAAAGGAAGCCTGGGTTGGAGGTATTCTTCAGCGAGAAATTGAATCTGGAAGATACAGACAGGAGGACCCCAGAAGAAGAAAGTGAAGAGCGAGACTGGGCGGAAAATATGGATCAGACAAGCTGGAAGGTCTTGTTGTCACCCAAGGGCGGCGAAGAAGTGTTCTCTTTGACTGATGAAACCGTCCCTACCAAGCTTATTGTTGTGGCTGATGGGGATACTAGCACATGGATCTGGGAACGTGCGGCTAGGGTCACGTATGGTGTCAAGGCAATTAATAAGCCTACTCAGGAGAAGTCTAGGGTTGGGTCTAAGCCTGAGTCCGGGTCAGGGTATGGGTTTGAGTTGTCCACTGATGTAATTTCCAATAATTCAAAGAAATTTGATTCTGCTTACTCTGCTGTGTCCCCTAACAATCAAATTGCACAAATGCACGATCTTTTAGACCCAGATGAGCTAATTAATGAAAATCAAGATGTGAAAATTGAACCCATTAAAGAAGAAACTATCATTATTAATATAAGCACTGATGAGAAAATCAAGGAAATCCAAATTGGCTCTACTCTGTCCATGCAAGAACGTACAGATCTGACAGCTTTGCTGCAGGAGTTTTCTGATGTGTTTGCTTGGTCGTATGAAGACATGCCTGGGATCGACCCCGCTATAGCACAGCATCACATTCCTATTAGGGAGGGAGCAAGGCCTGTCAAACAAAAACTAAGAAGAATGGCACCGGAATGGTCGTTAAAGGTTAAGGAAGAGGTGACTAAGTTATTAAAAGTGGGGTTTATCAAAACGGTAGACCAGGCGGATTGGATAGCCAACATCGTGCCGGTGCCAAAGAAGGATGGAAAGGTGCGGGTGTGCATTGACTACAGGGATCTTAACAAGGCTTGCCCTAAGGATGACTTCCCCCTACCTCACATCGATGTGTTGGTAGATAACACAGCATGGAGCGCTCTAATGTCGTTCATGGATGGGTTCTCGGGATATAATCAGATATGGATGGCGCCGGCAGATATGACTAAGACCACCTTCACAACTGGATGGGGGACGTATTGTTACACGGTAATGCCATTTGGACTTAAAAACGCTGGGGCTACATACCAGAGGATGGCTACTACGCTACTCCACGATATGATGCATCAGGAGGTAGAGGTGTATGTCGATGATATGATTGTTAAGGCAGAGACTCGAGAAGGGCATTTAGAGAATCTTAGGAAGTTCTTTGGACGAATCCGGGAATACAGTCTGAGGTTGAATCCACAAAAGTGCACATTCGGGGTCACGTCAGGGAAGTTGTTGGGATACATTATGAGTAGCAGGGGCATCGAGGTAGATCCAACGAAGGTCAAAGCAATTTTGGAAATGCCATCACCGAAAACAGAAAAGGAAATTAGGGGGTTTCTGGGGCGATTACAGTACATTAGCCGTTTCATAGCCAAGTTAACCCCCACCTGTGAGCCCATTTTCAAACTGCTTAGGAAAGGGGAACCTAAGGAATGGAATGAACAATGTCAACAAGCTTTTGAAGCCATCAAAAGATATCTCCTGAATCCTCCGGTTTTGGTCCCTCCACGCCCCGGTAAACTATTGTTGCTCTACCTGTCGATCTTTGAGGAAGCTTTAGGAAGCATGTTGGCGCAAGAGGATGATCGTGGTATTGAACATGCGATCTATTACTTAAGCAAGAAGCTACAAGGTTACGAAGCAAAGTACAATGCGATAGAGAAGTCCTGTTTCGCTTTGGTTTGGGCCGTGCAGAAGCTGAGGCACATTCTGCTAAATTTCGAAGTGTGGATAGTGGCAAGAATGGATCCGCTTAAATACTTGTTTGAGAAACCGGCCTTGACTGGTCGTCTATCTCGGTGGTTGATTCTACTGGCGGAATTTGAACTTGTATATGTGACACAAAAGTCTATTAAAGGAGGGGCCGTCGCCGAGTACTGCGCTGAACACCCAATCCTGGGATATGGACTTAACGATGAATTTCCCGACGAGAACCTTCTAGTTGTCGAGTGTGACGAGGCGTGAAAAATGTATTTCAATGGGGCTTCGAACCAGTATGGAGATGGGGTAGGGGTTCTGCTAATAGCTCCTGATGGTTCTCACATGCCGCTATCGATAAAGTTGAACTTTCAGAACTCCAATAACACGGCAGAATATGAGGCATGTGTCGCTGGACTAGAAGCCTTGTTGGCACTAGGAGTCGAAGAAGTGGAGGTATATGGGGATTCAACCTTAGTGATATCTCAAGTACAGAGGATATGGAGAACCCGAGAAGAACACCTGAAGCTTTACCAGGGTTACCTAGAGAAACTGACCCAGAAATTCCAGAAAATAACCTTCACACCCTTACCCCGAGCTCACAACCAATTTGCCGACGCCTTGGCTACCTTGGCTTCCATGATTCAAATGCCTGCTGGAACCCAGATAGAGCCATTGACCGTCCAACAGAAGTTTAGACCCGCACATGAAGAAGGGATTTTGGTAATTGACGGAGAGCCAGATGATGGGCACCCTTGGTACTTTGACGTTTAGAACCTCTTGGAAAAAGGAGAATACCCGGAAAATGCCAATAAGAAGGATCGTAGGGCACTAAGGCTGTTCGCCACGCAGTTTATCATCTGCGGAGGGAAATTATTCAAAAGATCCTACGATGGGATACACCTTCTTTGCGTAGATCGCCGCATGGGAGAAACACTCATGAGGGAGGTGCATGAAGGGGAGTGTGGGTCACACATGAATGGGAGGATGTTGGTTAAGAAGCTGCTAAGGTTGGGGTATTACTGGACGACTATGGAAACTGACTGCGTGCAGTACGTCAGAAAGTGCCATCAATGCCAAGTGTACGCCAGTGCAAACTACATGCCGCCGGTGGAGTTGCATCAACTGGCATCTCCCTGGCCATTTTCAGTATGGGGAATAGACATCATCGGAGAGATTAAGCCATCTGCAACTGGTGGATATAAATATATCCTGGTAGCAATCGATTATTTTACCAAATGGGTGGAAGCGGCGGCGTATGTAGAATTGAAATCGAAACATGTGGCCAAGTTCGTCGAAACCAACATAATCTGCCGGTACGGAGTACCCCATGAGATTATTTCAGATAACGGAACGCACTTTGAAGATGAGGTCAAGAGGTTGTTCACAAAATTCGGTATCCAGCATCACAAATCTTCACCCTACAGACCCCAGACTAATGGAGCTGTAGAGGCTGCTAACAAGAACGTCAAAACCATCCTCAGTAAGACGGCAGTAACCTACAAGGATTGGGTAGAGAAGCTTCCTTATGCATTGTGGGGATATCGGACGTCCGTGAGAACTTCCACAGGTGCTACGCCCTATTCACTGGTATACGGAATGGAAGCCGTATTACCTGTGGAGCTGGAAGTACAGTCTCTTAGGGTCGCATTGGAAAGTCAGATTCCGGAGGTAGAATGGGCAAGAGAGCGGTATGAACAGCTGGTGCTATTGGAGGGAAGAAGGCTCAAGGCATTGTACCATGTGCAAGGTTATCAGCGACGAATAGCTCGGGCTTTCAATAAGAGGGTCAGACCGCGGAACTTGAAGGAAGGGGACTTGGTTCTTAAGGAATTTAGAGCACCTGTGTTCGATCCTCGAGGGAAATTCAAGCCCAATTGGGTGGGGCCCTACGTCATCAAGACAATTTACCCGGGTGGTGCGGTCAAGTTAATGGATGGTGACGGGAACGAGTTAGTGAATCCAGTGAATATGGACAGACTCCGTAAATATTATGTGTAGACAGAGTAGTGACAATTTGGCAAAGTACTCAGTGCTCAAATTAATGATAATAGTTTTTTATTGATTGGGAAAAATCATTACATCTTTTCTGATGCTTATTCATTAACTCATAAGGGATTAAAAGCGAGTGCATGAGTACAATAGTTGATAGGGGTACGGGGGATAGTCAAGTTCACTTCTTCCTCGCCTCCGTTTCGACCTCTGTTTCCCTTTTCCTCTTGTGCTCTTCTTCTTCCTTTTCCTCCCTCTCCATGTCAGTAAACAGCCAGTTATAGTAGGACCCAGGGGGGCTAATCACTTCAGAGGGGGTGACGGCCCAGTACACTGCCTTGCTATACCAGTCATTCTCCACGCGATCCACATGGTTGGGTTTCCAGGGGCAGGTGTAACCAAGGTGACCCCATTTAATCGGATCCTGGCGTAGCCCTTGCTGACGGCGGATGCGTATGGGAGAGTAGAAAGAAACCTCTTTGAGACCAATCAGCATGACGCTGTGAGGAAGAATCAGATTTCGAACAGCATGAGAAGTCCTCCACCAAGGACAGAGCCAGCGGATGTTGTGGCAAGATATGGATTCTAGCAAATCCCGGGCTTGCTCGACGTTTGGGAAAGGTTTGGTGACCTTCCTGTGGCGATAGTGCTGCGGATGATATGTCCAGATACTCATGGCAGGGTCTTCGACCAGTTTTAGGCGTTCAAACAGCCAAATCTGCATCACAAAAGAGTAAAGGTGGAAGGGTCATCAGACCATGCACGTACGTACATGGGTTATGCACGTACGTGCATGGACAATGCACGTACGATCATGGCATAAAAAAAAAAAAAAAAAATCCGAGGAAATAAAAGAAGAAGAGAAAGAAACCTGTAGAAGGAGGGGGCTGCCGCCGAAGGAGAAACTGTCCCTTCGCGCCACGCGATCGAGCCCGTTCAGAGTATCTGCCAAGACAACCATGCTGGGGTTGAAATCCTTGATCTCCGGAATCATGCGCACAATAAAAGTCTCCAAACTTGACGACTCATCTCTGAAAAAGAGGGCGGCAAGAGCACAGAAGCACGCCGCGCGCAGGTAATAGACCTGAGCCTGGCCAGCGGGAGGCATAGGACGGGACACGAAATATTCAGCGAGTTTCGCCACATCCACCTTGAAACTCGTGGTCCACCCTTGCACCAGTCGCACAGAAAGGCCTAGGAACTGGGCCACCTCGGCAGCAGGGACCTTGTCAACTGGGGGAAGGAGCAAGCCGTTGAAGCTAGTCCGCCCTATGATACCGCCGAAATCCTCAAGTGTGGGGCACAACTCATTCAGATTGAATCTAAAGACATGGCGGGTTGGTTTCCAATATTCTAAAGCAACAAGAAGGAAGGTGTAGTTGATTTTCACCCGACAGTAGTCAAACAAGCATGGGAGGCCAAAAGCTTCTTTGAAATCATCCCGAGCTCGGTTATCAAAGGACAAGAGCCATCGTTTTATGTCTTTGACAAACTTAGGGTCTTCCATCGTAGGGTTTCAGTGGAGAAGAACGAAGAAGGGGGCTCGTTTTATGCAGAAAAGTTGCCAAATCGACGAAGTGCGAGAAAAAGGAAAGAGATGGACCCATGATCGTATGAGCATAAGCCATGCACGTACGAGCATGGACTGTGCACGTACGAGCATGGCCTATGCACGTACGTGCCCAGACCCCTTTTCGCGTATTTTCATCCCCTTTTCTCGGTTTTTCGATCTTTTTTGCTGTCATATGAGGCTTTTTGGGTGCTCTCTATTTGTCCTAGCGCAATAGAGGAAGCAAGAAAGGAAAAATGTGCATCGCAGTATAAGAGAAAAGGCGAGAGAAAAAAATAAGCCATATTTGATATATCACAGGAGTAACAGTCATGTCCAAAATATATAGAAAGGGAAGGGGAAATGAGTACATGTCCAAAATATACAGAAAGGGGAGGAGAAATGAGTACATGTCCAAAAAAAATAATAAATAAGTATCCCCTAATGCCCAAAACGAATACATCAACGCAGAACATATAGCGGGGTCTGGGCAGGAGAGGCTGGCGGGCTGTCATCACCACCATCACCACCATCACCATCACCGCCGTTATCACCATCGCCGTCATCCTCGTCAGCCCCGAAGCCGTCCCAGTCCTCCCCGGCAGGAGCCTGCTCCGCAATCACTAACCTGCGAGAGAGAGACGTGACCATGACCTTCAGGCTCCCCACCATCCGCAAAAGCGTCAAGGACTCCTCACGGGTGAGCTGCGAGTAGAAAAGCAAGGGGCAATCGTTAGGACATGCATGCTTTACTTATATATATGCGTGAAAACTAACAAATGCAGGAACTTGGAAACTCACCGGCCTAGTACCCTCAGCCATCGGGTACCCAATGCACCTGTTCAGCCTGGGGATATCCTCCTCCATGGCTAAATCAGGTGTGACATGGAAAGGCACGCTCCACCCCGGCATGATGGGGGCCAGCCCAGCGGGCGCATCTGCAGCAGGAGAAGCCTGTGGAAAGAAGTCAAGCACAATTGGCAAAAAGAAAGCAGAGATGGGAAATTAACAAGACTCAGAAAAGGGTATACATACCGGCGCAACAAAGATGCTGCCCATCAACCGCTCCCGCGCAAAAGAGGCATAGTCGATCTCCTCGGCAGATAAGCGATCTGTATAAGGGATCATGGCCCGCCAGGCAGCCAAGTCACTCGATGTCGCCTCGGCAGGGATAGCGACAAAACGGGGGGGATCTACTGGGACCGGAGGACCACCCGCGCCAACATCGGTAATCTGCCATACCACCCTCTCCGCAAGATAGAAGGAACGGACCCCAGGGCACTCGAACACCGTGGATAGGGTGGAGAGCGTCAAGGCAGCAGCATCCCACTCAGCAGGGGCGCGTGCGAGGGTGCCCTCCCAGGGGCGCGGGATGATCTGTGAAAAAGCAGTAATAGGGTGAATACATGAGTATAATGCTATCAACCGTACCATTAAAGTGAAATAGGACTTACCCGGTCAACGGTCAGCTCGTCCAGGAAGCGACGGGAGCTCCAATAGTCGTGCTTGTCGACGGGGGAATCCGGATCCGCGCGGAAGTACCGACCTGCCCAAAGCTGCACAAGTAGATGTGATAAGAAACCAATATGGAATGACAGGTAAGGAAAAAAAAAAAAAAAAAAAAAAAAAAAGAGGAAAAGGAAGGGATATATACCACCTAGACCCGCCAGTGGCTAACCATGGACTGGACAGCCATCCGACTCAGCGAGTCCATAGCCGAGATCACGTGGCCGTACACCGCCGCTCCCCAGCTGAACTCGCGGGCCCTCCCTAAGTCCCTCAAGGCCAGCAACCAGCCAAAAGGGACCGTCTGCGCTGCATTCGGGACTAGATAGCCCCCTATCAGAAACAGCAGATACCCGCGCGCCATCCGGATCCGCTGGGCAGCTGTACCCTGCCCCTGGGTGGACATACGGTCATATACATCCAGAATGAAGATGGAGGCGCTGTCGTACTCAATCCCCAATAGCTCCTGGGAGAGTCTCTCCCTCTCACTCTCATCGTGGTCGAAAGGAAGTGGGAGGCCATCCATGCGCAGACCCGTGAGGCGGTAGAAGTCGTAGGGGGTCAAGGTCAGCTCCCGACCCGCGATGTGGAAAGTATGGGTGGTGTCCCACCATCTCTCAGCCATGCAGTGAACGAAAGCCCGGTCGCTATCGTCCACCAATCCCGAGATCACCGTCCCGAAACCGGCACCGGTAACCAGGGCCTTCGTCTCCGCTGTGAGACGAGCCCACCACGCCTTCGCGTTCACCACGCCTCCACGGGTGACGGGCAGCTTGGGCAGCTGTTGCACAAGGGGAAACCAGGTAAGCACAGCACAGGTATGTATATTTGCAGCAGAATAAAAAGGAAAAAATTCGAAAATAAGGAGAAAAACACAGCAGGCACGTACGTACATGCCTTAGGCACGTACGTGCATCAGGCAGGCACGTACGTGTCTGTGACCATTTTTTTTCTCTTTTTGGACCCACCCCACACTCGTTGCCAAAAAAAAAAAAAAAAAAAAAAAAAAAAGAGTGTGTATAAAGGCCAAGCACGTACGTGCATCAGGCAGGCACGTACGTGCATCAGGCTGTTTGCCCCTTTGATTCCCAGTTACACCCACACAAATCCCTGAGGTTTCAACCCCCTTATGTCCGTTTCGAACCTCGGAGAGGCTCGAATGCGTCCTATTCCACGATTAACTGAAAAGAACTGGGTTAAGTTCAGATAAAGACACGTGCGCACGCATACGACGCACGTACGCTCATTCGATACGTACGTACGTGCCTTTAGCTGGGTTTTTTCCAGTTCTTCTTCCATTTCGGTAACATCCCGACCAAATCCCCGGATTTTACCCCCTCACATTTTGTTTTCGTGATAACCCAAGTCAAGGTTTCGTCTCGGTAGCCGAAAATGAAATAAACATTGCGGAAATAAAAACTTACTCGGCCTAGCGCGGCAAGATGGGAGGCGTGCTCGGTGGGACGGAGGAGAATCCCACCCTCGCTACGTCGGAGGCGAGGCTGGGGGCGCCATCTCTGAATCGCGGGCTTCCCTAGCTCGTCGGGGTCCCTCGCCGGTGCGGCACCTGATGTGCTCGCCTTCGCCGACGTACGCTGGCGTTTGGGTGCCATGGGTATGCTCGAATGAGATCAGGAAGCAGGAGGTGAGGATGGGAGATGTAAAGTCTCTTGGTCTGTAAGAGTGTACGTAAGGATTATGGGACGTGGGTGCGAGTTTATAGGCGTTTTCGCGCCTTTTGAACTGCCCCATAACCATGCATTGGAAACGACGCCGTTTGGGGAGTCCCTTTGAATACCCACAAAAACCGGATGCACGTACGTGCATTGGGCCTGATCGTGCGAGCATGACCAAGGCACGTGCGATCATGAACTTCAATTGTCGATTTTATTTGCGGTTCGACTCGGTAATCAACCAATCCAAACTCGTTTTAAAATATCCCCTCAATCAACCCGGATTTAATTGGAATTCACCCCGCGAATTTCAATTCGGAATTTAATCAACCCGGACTTAATTGGAATTCACCCCGCGAATTTCAATTCGGAATTTAATCAACCCGGATTTAATTGGAATTCACCCCGCGAATTTCAATTCGGAATTTAATCAACCCGGACTTAATTGGAATTCACCCCGCGAATTTTAATTCAAAATTTAATCAACCCGGATTTAATTGGAATTCACCCCGCGAATTTCAATTCGGAATTTAATCAACCCGGATTTAATTGGAATTCACCCCGCGAATTTCAATTCGGAATTTAATCAACCCGGACTTAATTGGAATTCACCCCGCGAATTTTAATTCGAAATTAAATCAACCCGGATTTAATTGGAATTCACCCCGCGAATTTCAATTCGGAATTTAATCAACCCGGATTTAATTGGAATTCACCCCGCGAATTTCGATTCGAGACTTAATCAATCTGGATTTAATTCGAAATTTAATCAACCCGGATTTAATTGGAATTCACCCCGCGAATTTTAATTCGAAATTAAATCAACCCGGATTTAATTGGAATTCACCCCGCGAATTTCAATTCGAAATTTAGTCAACCCGGATTTAATTGGAATTCACCCCGCGAATTTCAATTCAGAATTAAATCAACCCGGATTTAATTGGAATTTACCCCGCAAATCTCAAAATGCTGGATTCCCAGGAAACCACGCACTACCTTCCGATTGCCCCAGAAAGGTATCACCACACACCATGAACTACGGTAGGTCTGATCCTCGTTAAGAGGTATGTAGGAAGTAGGGAACTTCCCCTGATCCAACCTTTTCATACATGCATTTGCATCATTTAAGGTTTGCATGAGCCAATTGGTCCAAAATGAGTGTTTCCGGGTCTTTTAATTTTGTTCATTACACGAGCAAAATCAAAAGAAGGGGCAAACTGTTAACACCCCATTTTGTACCACTTGACACCTCAAGCCACTTTCTGAGACCCGATGATGAAGGGCAGTAGCCAACGGACCATCGCAAGCACGCCCGAAGGACTCACGAAGACACAGCAGGCCTCTGGCCTTGGTTCGATACCCCATGCACGTACGATCATGCCCTCTCTTTTTGAATTCCATCTCTTTCCCCCCGAAATTGCCTCTTACCTTATACAGCCCCCACGCTGACAGCTGCTCAGTGGCGGCTGGGAAACCCTAGAAATCTCCGAATCAAACCCTAATCCCCGCCTATAAATACCCGGCTTTCATTCAAGAGAAAGGATCCGATTTCGACTACCAAACGACCACTCTAAAAAAAACCAATATTGGCGGCTGTGTCTACGGGAAGTCCGGAGAGTAGGATTGACGAAGGAACCGCTGTTGCTGTCCGCCCTGAGGGTAACGGTTCTTAACCCTCAATTTCGTTTTCCTTCAATGATTTGATGATATTATTTAGGATATTGCATGAAATGTACATCTTATGCATCTTTTCATTTACTGCCTGAATACATGATGCATTTAGACTCAACATAAATTCATTTCTATGTTCATAGATCTAAAATAGGTCCTCTGTCATTTCTTTTGCATACGTCGTATCTCGACATTTAGATCTAGATTGTTTTTTTTATGTTTTCAAAGCATGTTTAGATGATTTCTGTACATACCCTGATCATTCGTAGTGTCACACAGGTATGATAATTGCACAATAGGTTTAGATTTGCATTTTCGCATGGATTTCATTTAGGGTATGCACGTACGTGCCTTGCATATGCACGTACGTGCATCTAATATGCACGTACGTGCATGACCTTATTTTTTCAGTTTAATCCTCTTTTCTCTCTTACAGGCAGTACAGGCAGTGTAAGTTCTCCGTTGATTTCACCCCCCTTTCTCTTATATGTGTGTATATGCAATATTTCTCTTTAAATCCTTTTTATCTTTCATCATTGCATGCCTTTATTTGATCTTACCTAGTTGTCTGCATAGTGGTCAAGTTTGATTAAACCCTTTTTAATTAAAGCCAATAAGTGTATGTGAGGCCGGATTTTAGCCGGGCGCAGACGGGTGCCTAACACCTTCCCGTCCGCGTACCTTAGCTCCGAACCTTGATTCTTTGGGTGATGACGAGTTGGGCCCTTGCTAGGGGTCAATCGGTTCCCGAGGCCAAAATCAGGTGGCGACTCCCTCTCCGCCCTAATCGTCCGCGGTTAGTGGCGTACTCCCGAGCCGACGTGGTGAAAGGACACGGCGCTCACAATTACTAATAATTTTTTTAAAATAGCTCAAAAATAACTAGTGTCCTTGGAGTACTCACTTGGATAACTAGCTAGCTAATTTTAAAAATGTCATTTTGCTAGCTAAAGTAGCAAAAATTTACCTAGTACCCTTGACGATGCTCTTAGCTAGCTAAATGTAGCTAGTTAAAATGACAATAGCGTAAATAGCTAACCCTTGGAGAAGGAAAAATGTGATTTGACTAGTTAAAATAGTCATAGGGATTGGATAGCTGGTTCCCTTGGATATGCTCTAGGATAGATTCATATTCCCACAAGGACATACGTGACTACACGTTAGTTACAAATCAAGGAAGGATTGAAAGGTCAATTTAGTGAATCTCATAAATGCAACTCCTAGGGTTGCTATCTGATCGACACAATGACCACCTAATTAATTAATATGTGAGAGTAGCTAAGATGGATGTGTAATTGAATACAGACAAATACATGTTAGGTACGATTTAAGGATCGAAAGCTTATATTCCTAGGGTCACTTGATCATAATGGTGGTAGATGAGAGTAGCTAAGATGGATGCGTACTAGGGTCACTTGATCATAATGGTGGTAGATGAGAGTAGCTAAGATCATAATGGTGGTAGATGAGACAAATACATGTTAGGTATGATTTAAGAATCGGAAGGTTATATTCCTAACTAGGGTCACTTGATCATAATGGTGGTAGATGAGGGTAGCTAAGATGGATCCGTACTTGAATATAGACAAGAATGATTTATGGATTGAAAGGTTATATTTCTTGCTAGGGTCACTTGATCATAATTGTGGTAGATGACAGTAGCTAAGATAGATGCATACTTGAATACAAACAAATACATTTGAGTTACGATTCAAGGATCGAAATGATATATTTTGAGTCACTTGAGCATAATTAATGGTGGTAGATAAGAGTAGCTATGATGGATTGATGGGTGCATATTCAAAATATAGACAAGACAAATACTTGTTTGTTACAATTTAAGAATGGATCGAAGGGTCAAAGTCTTATGTGGAAAATTAAACGAGTCTATGTCTAGATTTACTAGATCTTATATAAAAATAACAACTCTTTGAAGTAAAGGGGAGATCCAGAAAATTTTCTTAATTTTTTTTTAATATATATATATTTGCTTTTAAGAGTTAGATAAGGAAGAGAGAAAGGTAGGACCACATATCATGGTTGACTAGAAGTGATGAAATGACATAAAACAATAGGCATACCATACTTTAAAATGTGTAGGCGACTTTTAGAAACGTGGAACCTTATATACTATTCGTAACACTCCTATCCCCATGTACCCTATGTGGGATAAAGTCTTAACAAGATGGGAAAAGAGGGAAAGTCGCAAGACCACACATTGACATGACTGAATAGAAATGATAAAATAGTACATAAAACTAACAAGCATGCCATAAAAACCAATTTACAAATTAAACCCAACTTTATATAATCTACAAAAGTGGTGTACATTAGTAAATTTAACCAAAATTTAACCAAATTTAATCAAATTAACCATTTTTTCTCAATGGGATTAAAGCATTTAAGTAAATTTAAATAACATTATTTATTCATTTTATTTTATTTTTTATATTTGAGTGGTTGCACATGCGGGCAGATGCACCTTAGTGCATCCGCCCCTGAATAGTACATAAAACTAACAAGCATGCCATAAAAACCAATTTACAAATTAAACCCAACTTTATATAATCTACAAAAGTGGTGTACATTAGTAAATTTAACCAAAATTTAACCAAATTTAATCAAATTAACCATTTTTTCTCAATGGGATTAAAGCATTTAAGTAAATTTAAATAACATTATTTATTCATTTTATTTTATTTTTTATATTTGAGTGGTTGCACGTGCGGGCAGATGCACCTTAGTGCATCCGCCCCTGGTTATATCAGCACATGCTTACTTACAGAAATGAGGAAATAAGAAAGATGCAAAACAAGGAAAGTGAAATTCATAATGCACTCGGATCTTACCTTACATCTCTCCATCGTCTTCGAGGCATCCTCCCAAGACCACACCCTACTCCGCTCCCACGGCTTAGCACGATTTTCCTGACAGACAATATCCCTACCCATATCTCTAAGTTGATCATGCATCCATAGCCTATTATCAACTGTAATTTTAATCAGAGACCTAAGAACAAGGACATCAATCCCATCCTCTGGATAAAATTCACAGTCTTCCCACATGTAAAAGGCAACAAGTTTTTCTTTTCCAATTAAGAAACATGCAATATCAAGGAATATCTGTTTTTGCTGATAATCTAATGCTTCATAACTTATTTTCAACTTTTTCTGGACATTCTCAGGAGGTATTTTCTCAAGCTTTTTTAATATACCTTGCCAGCTTGATTTCTCCCTACCATATAAATACGACCCTATAATCTCAAGAGCCAAAGGAAGCCCTGCAGCAGTGTGTACAAATTTTCTAGAGAGAGTATCATATTCTTCTGGAGGAAAATCCTTCCCAAAGGCATGCTTGCTAAATAGTTGAAGAGAATGATTAAATTTCATCGATGGTGGTTCATAAGTGCTATCTGCTGCAATCAAAGTTAGAACTTGTTTGTTTCTTGTTGTAACTATGATCTTACTTCCTCGAGCTTCCTTAGCAAATTGAGACTTTTCGTCAAACCACTCGCGCTTTACAAGCTTTTCAAATTGAGACTTTTCGTCAATGTCGTCAAGAACAATGAAAAATTTCTTTTTACAAACTGTATTTTTTATCATGTTGCGTCTTGCATCAACATTAGCAATATTGTCCAGGGCTTTTCTGTTTAGACAGAGTTCATTTTGCAAACCAACAAGACCTTCGTGTTGTTGTATCCTTTCTCGAACATTTTCAAGGAAGCTAAAACTTTCGAAGTGCTCAGAGATTTTATTGTAGATGACCTTGGCAAGAGTTGTCTTGCCAATACCACCCATGCCAAGAATTCCAACAATCTGCACAGCATCAGACTTAGCATTTAATAATTCCTCCATTTCCTTCACTTGATCCTCAATTCTAACCAAGTCCTCAGTTACATCCATGTAATTCTTTTTTAGCTCTATCAAAACCTTTATAGTAACCTTCTTTGCCAGTTCTCCTTGATGCCTGCCAAATATAATTTTGATATCAAAGGGGAAAACACAACAAAAAAGAGTGCAACTTAAAGAATTTACTCCTTACTAAAGAAATTTGGCCAATTTGATGATACTATAAATAGGGGGGTTAGCATGAGTCAATTAAATTACCCGTTCGTTTCTTTTTTCAACTCCAATCCCTTCAGTTGTCCAACCGTCGTCAGAGCCTCCTTCCATCGCCGGACAATCGTTCCGTCGAAACGATGCTCGTGATTTCGAAAGGCCTGCTTGTAACTCCCCGATTGATGCTGTACATCCGAAGGCTCAACGTCGTAGAAAATGGGAAAAATTTTCTGCTCCAGATTTGTGCGGCACTCGACCATCTGGGCGAGCTCACGTAGGCACCATTTGCTAGAAGCATAGTTTTTGGAAAAGATAGGGATGGAGATTTTCGATTCCTTGATTGCTTTGAGAAGCACAGGGCCGATCTCTTCTCCTACGTGAAGCTCTTCGTTGTCCCTAAAGGTGTGAATTCCAGCATCGTTGAGATAAGTGTAGAGAAAATCGGTGAAGCTGTGACGAGTGTCTACGCCACAGAAACTCAAGAACACTTCGTATGCCCCTCCTGAGGAGGAGGCGGAGGCGGAGGCGGAGGCGGAGGAAGTGTTCCCAGGAGGGCTGGGACTTGGGCTTCGTTTTCGCTTATTGGCATTCCCCTGGTAATCCATTAATTTCCACAATACAAGCAGCTCGATCACCTCTCTGTATGAAGAAATTTAAAACCTTAGTTATGGCTTGCTTTGGATTCCTTTTAACAATTGTCGAGCGGTTTCGTGGAAAAACACAGTCTCTCTCTCTGCCCCATCCACGAAACGGACGAGAATTTAACGTCTAGTAGCTTAGACTAACTTTGCAAACGTTATGTTTGGTATCAGCTTATCAGGCATGGCTTTAAGCCTGATAAGCCTGACAATTGGAGGTGGTGGGGTCATTTTCTTTCCGGTTTTAGAGGAAAGAAGAAAGAGAAAGGAAGGTCCTTGTCAGGATTGCCTTGGATTCCTTCCATGTCTTTAACATTTTTATTTCTTTATTTTTATTTTTTCACAGAAATAAAAAATGCCTTTCATACTGGAAAGAGATTTAGTCAGAACTACTTCTTGCCTCCTGCCTCAATACAAGCAGGGGCGGATGCACTAAGGTGCATCTGCCCGCACGTGCAACCACTCAAATATAAAAAATAAAATAAAATGAATAAATAATGTTATTTAAATTTACTTAAATGCTTTAATCCCATTGAGAAAAAATGGTTAATTTGATTAAATTTGGTTAAATTTTGGTTAAATTTACTAATGTACACCACTTTTGTAGATTATATAAAGTTGGGTTTAATTTGTAAATTGGTTTTTATGGCATGCTTGTTAGTTTTATGTACTATTCAGGGGAGGATGCACTAAGGTGCATCTGCCCGCATGTGCAACCACTCAAATATAAAAAATAAAATAAAATGAATAAATAATGTTATTTAAATTTACTTAAATGCTTTAATCCCATTGAGAAAAAATGGTTAATTTGATTAAATTTGGTTAAATTTTGGTTAAATTTACTAATGTACACCACTTTTGTAGATTATATAAAGTTGGGTTTAATTTGTAAATTGGTTTTTATGGCATGCTTGTTAGTTTTATGTACTATTTTATCATTTCTATTCAGTCATGTCAATGTGTGGTCTTACGACTTTCCCTCTTTTCCCATCTTGTTAAGACTTTATCCCACATAGGGTACATAGGGATAGGAGTGTTACGAATAGTATATAAGATTCCACGTTTCTAAAAGTCGCCTACACATTTTAAAGTATGGTATGCCTATTGTTTTATGTCATTTCATCACTTCTAGTCAACCATGATATGTGGTCCTACCTTTCTCTCTTCCTTATCTAACTCTTAAAAGCAAATATATATATATTAAAAAAAAATTAAGAAAATTTTCTGGATCTCCCCTTTACTTCAAAGAGTTGTTATTTTTATATAAGATCTAGTAAATCTAGACATAGACTCGTTTAATTTTCCACATAAGACTTTGACCCTTCGATCCATTCTTAAATTGTAACAAACAAGTATTTGTCTTGTCTATATTTTGAATATGCACCCATCAATCCATCATAGCTACTCTTATCTACCACCATTAATTATGCTCAAGTGACTCAAAATATATCATTTCGATCCTTGAATCGTAACTCAAATGTATTTGTTTGTATTCAAGTATGCATCTATCTTAGCTACTGTCATCTACCACAATTATGATCAAGTGACCCTAGCAAGAAATATAACCTTTCAATCCATAAATCATTCTTGTCTATATTCAAGTACGGATCCATCTTAGCTACCCTCATCTACCACCATTATGATCAAGTGACCCTAGTTAGGAATATAACCTTCCGATTCTTAAATCATACCTAACATGTATTTGTCTCATCTACCACCATTATGATCTTAGCTACTCTCATCTACCACCATTATGATCAAGTGACCCTAGTACGCATCCATCTTAGCTACTCTCATCTACCACCATTATGATCAAGTGACCCTAGGAATATAAGCTTTCGATCCTTAAATCGTACCTAACATGTATTTGTCTGTATTCAATTACACATCCATCTTAGCTACTCTCACATATTAATTAATTAGGTGGTCATTGTGTCGATCAGATAGCAACCCTAGGAGTTGCATTTATGAGATTCACTAAATTGACCTTTCAATCCTTCCTTGATTTGTAACTAACGTGTAGTCACGTATGTCCTTGTGGGAATATGAATCTATCCTAGAGCATATCCAAGGGAACCAGCTATCCAATCCCTATGACTATTTTAACTAGTCAAATCACATTTTTCCTTCTCCAAGGGTTAGCTATTTACGCTATTGTCATTTTAACTAGCTACATTTAGCTAGCTAAGAGCATCGTCAAGGGTACTAGGTAAATTTTTGCTACTTTAGCTAGCAAAATGACATTTTTAAAATTAGCTAGCTAGTTATCCAAGTGAGTACTCCAAGGACACTAGTTATTTTTGAGCTATTTTAAAAAAATTATTAGTAATCTTTCTTTTTTTAATCATTTAATTAGTGGAGAGATAAAAATAAAATGATGTATGGAGAGAAGACATGTGTCACTTTTTTAAAAGTGCAACCACTGGAAAAAATTTCTAGATCCGCCCCTGTATGGAAGCAATGCTTTTGACAAGACCAATTTAAACAAAATTGGGGTAGGGCAGCATCATTGTAGTCATTCAATCCCCCCCCCCCCCCCCCACCCAAAAAAAAAAAAAGGAAAAAGAAAGAAAATCCATAATTGTTATAGAACACTCCCAACCAGTCACTAAATAGCCTGTACAATTCTGGCCAGACCATTCTTAGTATGAGAAATCACACTACTGCACTTTATATAGCCCCTAATTTTCACCTAAACAACATTATAGTATAAGAAAGCTAACTAAAACAACCCAAATTGCATAATTCCTTGTGAGGAACAACCCCTGATTGCACCAAACTTCAAAATTTCCCCAAAAAAGGCCCATTTTTGCCATGACTAGAAGATGTGTTTATAACAGTAATAAACAATCTCTGATCAACACCAACCTTCAGAGAGATAATACTGGGGGAGATGGTTGTGTCAAATTGTTTGTCCAGTGCTGATGTCACCATTGTACCAATGCTGACATTAGAGCAACTTGTTAGGATTTTTTTTCTTTGTTCCAAATTTTGTGTTTACATTGTAAATTTGTAACAAATATAAGGAGAAGAAAGAAGAAAAAGATGTGGAGGGAGAAGGAGAGAGCTTAGAGATCTCTTATCCTTTGATATTATTGATAATAAATTGTAAAGATTCAATAAACTCTCCAAACAAATTAAATAAAACTTAAAAGGTTTTTCAAAGATTCATACAGTAAAGTGCTAGGGGTGTAACTTGCTTTGGTTGGCTTGGTTTACCACCTCTAATCAAACCAACCTATGGTCAATTCTTAACTTCACAACTTAAGACCAAACCAAAGGTCTCATGAAACCTAACTATATTAAGCCAAGAAAAATCAGCTTGTTTAAGTTTAATATCGGTTTTTTATTTAAAATTTAAATAAGTATTAACAACAATAGTTTATGCTCTTCTTCTGGTGCATTTTTATGAAATTTTTATTAATTTCAATGCCCCTAAATGTAGGCCTTTGGGTTTTACAGAAAGACATTAAGATAAATTAAGCCAAATACCTAGCCAATAAAGCCACCCATCTTGTGAGACACATAACAGGCAACCATTAGTGCATCCCTTTATATAGGAGATGAGTGGATAACTTCCTGTCTCTACTGATCTGGGATAACCATAAGAGGGTAATATGCTTGTACAATAAAAACTGGCAAGTCTGCAGGTGTATGTACTGCACATATAAGTTAAGTTTCAATTCTCAGTTCGTTTTACTTCACAGGGTTTATTTTGACTTAAGTGGGGGCAAGGCCTACTGGCCTAGAAATTAGTTAGCTGGACCAGAGGGAAATTGTCTAAGAATAGGGAATGTACTTGGCTTCTTAGGTATGGTGAGGAACTTATCCTTACCACTACAGATCTTCTAAAAGAAATTAACACAAAAGACCCAGTTTAAAAGAACAAGCCCAAGTACCATGCAAAGAAAGGGAAAAAAAAAAAAAAAAAAATCTCACCTTGGGGTAAGTTGCTCAAACGCTAGCATTAGCTTCAATCATTTGTGTGGATTGATTAAAACCAAATCCGCTACCACCACCCTTTCTTAGAATATCATTAGCAGCATGGAAATTCCTTTTCAAAGTCTTCAATCGGTTTGTCACATGGTCAGAGTTACAAGTTAAATGAAATCTCTCTCCAATCGTACGAGCTACTGCTATTAGGGCAGTCTTTGTGAAACTACCTCCCAGTTTTTGGCCCTTATGCATTTGCTCTATGAGCAAATCAATGGCATAATCGTCCATATCATTAGTCCAAGTCAAATTCTTTTTGGTGACCATTGTGTTTGCTACAGTTTCTTCCATCTATGGCAAAACACAGTTGCATATTAGTATAGACAATATGGAACAATAGCAAGCAAAAAACAATAGCAAGAAAAAAATGACACAAACAAATTAATGCTAAGAGATAGGAAGTTGAGGTCTTGAAAGACAATTAATAGAATCATTAGTAGCTGGATCATTTGATAAGTGCAACATCTTTATAAGCACCCAAAAAAAAAAAAAAGAAAAAAAATCATAAACGATACAAATTATAATCTCCACATATTTGCAGCTATCTGCTCCCTTAAAATTTCTCCTTCTTGACATTCTTCAGTTAAACTTGACTCGACTACATTAGATTGGACTGATGCATTCATGAGCTCTTGATCAACCGCTGCAATAAGTTTTTCATTTGGATCAACACCCATAAGATAGTTGTGCAAGATACAGCCCGCCAATACAATATTAGCTTGTGTGTCAACTGGGTAATGTGGTTCAGTCCCACTAGCTAATATTGGAAACCTCTTCTTCAAGACACCAAATGCTCTTTCAATTGCATTTCGTAAGGATGCATACCGAAGGTTAAAAAGCTCTCTAGCATTTTGAGGTTGATGTACACAGTACTCTTTGAGATGATAACGTGTACTTCGATATGGAGCAAGAAACCTAGTTTTCAGTTGATACCCCGCATCGACCAAGTAATATTTACCTAACATTAACGGGAAATTGAGTTACTATCATTAATGTACTAAAAAAATATAAAACTTTGCATTCATTTACCACTAGAAATCACCTCGAGGAACGATCAGTCTATCCATCTCTCTCGTTAATGTATTATTTAAAATTCTCGAGTCAGAGGCAGAGCCTTCCCAACCAGGAAGGACATATATAAACTTTAAATCAAAAGAGCATGCTGCCAAAACATTCTGGGTAGGATAACATTTTCGGCCTTGATATCTTTGTACAACATCATTTGGCACTTTTACACGAAAATGTGACCCATCAATTGCGCCTACGCAATCCTGTAAAAAATATATTAGTTTATGTAGAAGATAAACATATAATCCTAATGCCATTTGTTTTTGCAACAATTTACCTTAAATTAAGGCCAAAATTTGGTATTGTTCATAATCTCTGGAGGGCACTCTAATCCATTGGGCTGCCTTAAAAAGACATCATGTAAGGATATAATAGCTTTAAGAACTTGGTGAAAATGTAGACTCACTGTCTCACCAGAACGCCTGAAATCGAATTTTACTGTATAGTTCGTCTTATTATGACCAATAATGCTAAGAAACTTTGCAACTTGTTCTTCTACATTACTACGAACACTATCTTTAAGATAACCAGTTCCTTGGAGCATACAAACTAGTGTACCAAATGCATCCTTCCCCATGCGTAACTGGTTATGACAATCTTTATCATCCATTGTTGTAAGCCATTCCATCAGCTCATGTCGTTTATAGGAAGCATCTTCTGAAATTGACTTACCCACATTGTTGAAACGACAAAAAAATGAAATTAGGACAGCTGCGTATACCGCATGCATCACTACACAAGTCGAAGCCCAACTTCTTAGCCTTTCCCATTCTTCTCGATAATCCATCTAAACCATTGTGAAGCAATTATTTATTTATAAGTAATTACACTTCGTATTATATATTTAACCAACTAAAAACATTGGAAAAAACATTGCCATTTTGCATGGACCACTAATGTCATTGAATGGGTTTTGGAGAAAAACCAGAATTCTGACTTATGCCTAGTATAAATAATATAAACTATTCCATCTAGAATATTTATGCACAATGTAATGCATGTTGTTAGTGTAACCACGAGAGAAACTCAAATACAGCACATGATACGAACATTTGGCCATTTCTTGCAAGGGAATGCAATCAAAATTAATAGAGCAAATAAACAAAATCCAAAAAAGATCCCTCCACATATCTAAATGCTTTCTATATGAATTATTCCTCTAAGCACCTGGCAAGCATCCACTCAAAGTATTAGTTACAGGCATGTATCAAATCAAAAGGAAGAGTGACTACAAAATTAAAATTCTAATTTAGTCGTTAGGAACATCAGGCAGTGGGTACTGTGAAAGGGATGAATTTCACACATCTTCACTACCGATTTGGAAAAGTCCAGTGAAATTTACATATATTAGGCCTCCTTATATATAAAATTCCTATAGACCACAAAAAAATTCCTATAGACTAAGAAGCAATTCGGAGCATGGATGAACAACACCAAAAACACACACAAGATAGATCTGCATAAATCAATTTCAGATTAAAAACGCATAACAAAACATAGATCTGCATAAAACAATTCCAGACAAAGAATGGATCTGAAGTCATATGAACCAAAGCATTACAAACTCATTTAGCAGTATAATGGAAAAGTGTAGAAACCCAGAGCTAAACGTACCTGATCAAAGCTTGTGTCGTCCATCGGAATGGAATCGAGGTCATCAACTGGAGGAAGTGAATGCTGACTGGATGAAATTGCAGGCGGTCCCCTATTGGAGTCCAACGACTGCGATCGGCGCTTAGATGTCACCGCCGATGACCGTTGATCGGTGGTTGATGGAGGTTGGCGATTCGTCATGGGAGGTCGCATGGTTGATGTGAGAAAGGTGAGATTGTGTGAGAGATGTGAGATTGTGTAAGAGAGTGTGAGAGAGGTGAGGACATTAGGGGATATGAGCGGGGAAGAGGAGGAGCCCGATGAAATTTTCAATGAAATTTTCCCCCACTTCTCAATTTTCCTCACTGTTTTAAAAGGAAAGTAAAACCCCCTGTTTTCCGGTAAATTTTCCAGTATATTTTTTTTCCATCTATTTTTCCTTTGTAACCAAACAAGAGAAACCAAATTCCCTCAAATTTTTTTTCCTTTCCATTGTAAAATCCACAAACCAAATAGAGCCTTAAATAAAATGTTTAGTCATTTATGAAGTGAAGACTATAGGCAAAAAGGTTTACTTAAACGATAGATTTAAAAAAAACTCTTTTCTGAAAAGTTGTTCAAAATGATGTTTTCTAATAAAATACTCGATCAATTTTTATGAAAATCTTATACATTTTTCATAAAACCTTCAAACGTAAAATTAGTGGGGATGAAAAGCAAGTTTTGGGGTGCCAAATTGCCAATAGATGCCCTCTATATGTATTGGTAATCAAACAACTAAAATTTTGAGACTAAATAGGCCCCAAAAATCTGTTTTCCTACATTTGACAGAACCCATACATGCTCATACTAGTTCATAATGTTGGTCTTGGAATAAAATTAACGTCAGGGATTGTTTGGTATTAGACTTCACACATTTATGGGGCTTGTTTGGTCTCAGCTTATTAGGCTTGGCTTTAAGCCCTTTAAATTAAAAACTTAATATAAGTGAGGGTACAAATAAAATTGAGGGGTGACAAGAACCGAACCCATCAGATAGGGCTTTTAAGCCCTTTAAATCAGGCCTGAACCAATTATTCTTCGTTAACATCAAATTTTATTTTTATTTTTTTAAATTGTGAAAATGCAAGCTTGGATCACATTATTAGTTTTACATATTTGTGGACGTGGAAAATGATAGGCGTACATGTTATGTATACTAGATTCTTATAACTACTGACCTGCTATTGGTACCTGAAAATTTGGAATTTCAAGTGGTTGGCCCTGTTGCGCCTAAACAAATGGGCCACAACCTCGTCAATTATTGGAACTGCAAGATAAGGGTAGTGGTGGGTCATTATTTCACCTAGTTTTCATCTTTATATGACTATAGATATGAGCCTATGTGGCCATGTCTAGCAAATAAAAAATTAACCTCATCCTGAAGCAAATCTTTGACGTCACAATAATTATGGTTTTACAAATGAATCCCTGAAATTCTGAGCAACATTTACAAAAGACGACTTTAAAACTAAAGCACGACGAAACGGTAAGCGCCTTAAATTTAAGAAATTTTAAGAAAATTAAAGAATTAAAAAATTTAAGAAATTTTACATAAAGTTGGTATAAATCTATCACCTTAAATTAAAATATTTTAAAATATTAAAGTTATCACTATAATTGATGTCGTAAAATCAATTTTGAGGAATTTATGAAATGCCAATATTTTAATTTTTCACTCTTATTTCTAATCATAACCATCTGTGGATGCTGTGAATCGAGTTCCATTCGAAATCGCTACCCTTATTTTTAAGGTACGAGAAAATCACTAAAAGCATTTGTTTCATAAAAACAATTTTGATTCCGTATTTGGAAAATAGGTAAGTCTTGAACAAAAAACAAAGGGTTTAGGAGCTACGTTACGAAATGGGAACCGTTTTCGCCTGGTAAATCGATCTGATTTATTAATTGGGTTTATTTAATTTCAACCATGCATAATAACTAGAAATTAAAAAAATTAAAAAGAAAAATCTAAGTTAAGTTGAACTTAAGCTCAAGTGAACAACCTATGTATTCTTATGAAGATCAAAGTCTACATAATTCAAACAAACAAGTTGGGGGGGAAGAGTTTCACTCTTTGTAGACTATTAGTCTTCAATCCGTAATCAAACACTTGCCAAATTAATAATATTATCTTACGAATGATAAAACTCAAGTGAACATGCAATATCACATCAATATCTATATCATGGAATTAAAGTTAAACATGTTAGAGAAAGTTTAGAATCATACATGATAGGACCAAAACAAGGCTCTATTTCACCTCCACAAAGGACCACCCAATGGCTCCGAGTAGTCCAATCACTCCAAGTAGTTCACTCAAGAAGGCACCATTGGTTTTTTCCCTCAAGAATGCACTATTAGATGTTTCTTTCGAGCTAGACACTCAAACCCTAACTTTTGTTCAAAAAAGTTCAATTAAGACTTGGTGAAAAATGAAAGAAGCAAGAATACTTATTTATAGTAGAGTTAGGAAGATGTATTATTCCTCTCCAACCGATGTGGGACTAAAAAGAAAGCTAAAAAACTCTTATTCTTGTCACCCTTCAACAGCAGCTACTTTAAGGACATTTGTGAGTATGAAAACATTGGAATTGGAAATTTTGCATTAGATGCAAAGTTGTAGAGTTTTCAAATACCTTTTCAACAAGACCAATTTCGTCAAAATACGAATTCCGAGTAAAATGTTATGGCAAAAATATGAAAGTTAATTTTAAAGCATATTTTGGATGAAAATTGTTCTAAAACTCTCTATTGCTCTTCCAACTATGGGCATTTGAAAACATCATATTAAAGCTCTAAATTATCCAACAAAACTTCCCGAATATGAATCAATGAGTATGATATGCGTAAAAAAAAGGCAAAGAGATTTGAAAATAGGGTACGAAAATGGAGCGTCTACATCATCATTTTTTTGCATGTTGGATGAATGACAAGAATCAATTCATGAAATTTCACTATTTAAAAAAATTTATGAAATGCCATTATTTTGAATTGGACAACCAAACAAACCTAAATGAATGACAAGAAACAAAATTAGAAATTGCATGTTGGATGCAAGACCTCACTCATCATCAAATAGCAATTGGATAATTAGAGACATCATTGGTAGAATTTTCACTAACAATAGGATCTAAAGATACAAAACTAACAACTTAAAAAGAGATGCGTGACAAAGAGTTAAACTTATAAGTCGTACTTTCTTTTCTTGTAATTATTGTTGAAATTGAGGTATGGCCGAATTGAGGCAGTAACATGGAAGATATCCCTTTTTTACTGTTGACTTTAGAGGCTCGATTGAGCCACCATTTTTGACAAAGAAGACAAGCAAGCAGATAAGCTTGCCAATGGGAGGCATCATTGTTGACTAACAACTATGGTTCACTAAATGCAAGATATATGGCAGGCATGCCATGCGCCATTCATTAGCCAAATTACGCCTTGGGTTCAAAGAAAAATTTAAATACGGTAGTTGTGATGTAACGAGCTAATAAAAATGAAGGAAAATGAAATTATCATAATATTTTTTGACCTTATATTTTCATTTTATTTTGTTCACATTGACCAATCGTGACATCATGTGGCCGTGTCATAGTTATATGGAAGACTCACTCTCAAGTTGCATGTCTTCTAGAAGACGTATTTCAGTGTGTTGCCTTCCTGTCTTCTGCATACGGCATAAAAGAGGATCATTTCTCCATTTTGAAGATGAGAAAGTCGGGGTAATCCAAATTTGTTATTCCTGAACAGGACACAAGTGGGAGGTCCCACACCTTTGTTTTTATCTGAGCATCCCAAATTCAAGCTGTCCAACATTACTCTTTGAAGATTTAGAGCTGTGAAAAGCCACACAGAAAATGGATTGAGAAAACCCTTTTTCTTTTTAATTTTTTTTTGGGGTACAATTGGGTGATTCGAACCTCCCATCTATCCTAATCCTATCAGTTACCACACCTCCCTCACCACTAGGCTAACCCTAGTGGTTAGAGTGAGGAATATGTGTGTAAAAAACGTTTTCTCAGAACAAACTGAGTGCATGTGATCATTATATCTGACGGTGTATAGGGGTTTAGGTTTGAGGGACAATTGATTCCACCTGTAATCTTATTCCTCCGTAATGGAATTCTTCTTATTGGTTTTGTTGGAAAACAAATGTGAACAATTATCTAACAAAAACTTTATCAATTTGAACTCATGACAATTACTGAGATTCCACGGAAAAGGACCTCCCTCTTTCCCTCCCAATGTGAACTCATGACAAAAAAGGTCTAGTAGCTTAAACGTTACGGTGGAGAGTTTTTGGGCCCCATCGGTTTTATGCTAGGCTTTTAAGCCCCTTAAATTGCGCCCAAACTAAAAAAATTATGCTTTATTAACAACATCTCTTTTCCATTTTTCCTCTTTTAATTGTGAAAAAGCAAGCTTGGATCACATTATTATATGTAAACGGTTCTTTTTATTTGGAATACTAACTTAATTTTATCAAGCATCAGTCATGCTAATTTTATCAAGCCTAGCCAAGCTTGAGTCAGCATAGTCATGGCTAATTTCAATACCTAGCCCTTCTTATCGAGCTTGACTCATGGGCCATGGACTAGTCGTTTATTTGGACCACAAGCTAAGGGTAGGTGGTAGGTCATTTTCTTTTTGTAATATACTTCCAAAAGGAAAATTCCAGGAACCTGCATACTATACACATGGGCCATGGACATAGGAAAAATGCTTATTGGGCGGCCATTGCAACCCCTCAACTTTATTTACAAATACTACATTTTCTTATTTTTTGAGATTTTATGAAAAATATAAAAAGGTTAATTTTTCATAAAAACCGGCTGCATGATACACAAAAAAACATTATTTTGAACAATTTTGTAGAAGAAATTTTTACCAAAATATGTTGTTTGAGAGGACTTTTTGGCTATTTATGATATGTATTACATTTTTACATAAACAAAAATTATAAATGACTAAAACGTCCATTTAAGAGATATATTTTGAAAAAACTTTCTTTTACAAAGTTATTCAAAATGATGTTTTATAGTGAACATTGCGGTCAGTTTTCATGAACACCTTTTATATATATTTTTCATAAAACCTTGAGGAGCTTAAAATAAATGGGGTGTACAAATAAAGTTGTGGGGTTGCAATAGCCGCCCTCAAATGCCTGACACATGGGGATTGGGATTTGCTGCAGTTGGGGCTTCCAACTGCAGCGTCCAGTAGACGTAGATGGCGTGACACGTGGCGCCATCTTCATCCAACGGCTGAGATCAAAGACCCATATTGCTGCCTTTAACGTTAACGTCGTTTGCTATTTAGCAAACAAAACGCAGCGTTTGGTGTTTTCGTTTAGAGCCAAAAGCAAACGAAAATGGCGATCCAGCCATTTCAAAATCCATCCCCTCTCTCTCTCTCTCTCTCCTCTTCCTCTCGGCTGGGAGAAAACCCATCCCCATTTCTCCTTCCCGTCGGACCATCCCCGTTCTTCTCCAACGCCGGCGACACCAGATCTGGTCCGCAGCACGGCACGGAGCAGATCTGACCAGTGCGAGGAGCTCCGTCCCCTTCGTCGACGGCGAGCCCCTTCCCCCCTTTTCCAGTGGTGAGGTCCCCCGAACCTTCTTTAGGTTGTGGTCAGCCGTCCCCTTCCCCCGACGGCAAGCCATTCACCGGAGGTAAGGGTTTTGTGTTTCTTTTTTTTTTTTTTTTTTTTTTTTGCCTTCAGTAGCCCCAACCTCAAATTTATTTTTGTGTTCCATCTGGATTTTGATTTTTGAAAACAAGAAAAGCTCGAGGAAGCTCGAGGACTCCTTCCCTTCCCGTCGCGTTCTTCCAGTGGTGAGGTAAGGTTTTTTTTTTTTTTTTTTTTTATATTTTTTGGTATGTAAAGAAAGTTTTTTAATTTGTTTCCATTCACATGGCTGGGGATTTTAATTTGTTTCCATTCACATGAGATGATTTGTTCAATTAGATCTTGGGCACTGAATGGTAACTACTGCGTATACATCAGATGATTTGTTCAATTAGACACATCCTACTCGATCCCAAGACCAAGAAAACAAGAAAATTTCACTCTCACTAACAGAAAACTTCTAGATAACAATAGATTACAGTTAGGGACTTTCTTGGAGCATTAGCATTACTTTTACAAGGAAATCATCAGTGTACCAGTAGAAGGATTTGGAGTTCAAATCCTTTCTTCAAGTAAATATGTAACAGACGAACAGTTTTAAACAAATAAATATCTCTAGTGCCTGTTGTTCTTATCTTGGGTTTTGTTGTAGTTTAACCATACAATTAAGCAAAGATTACCTATGATGTGCTTGGAGAAATAACAAGTTCCTTCAGTTTCGAACACCAATATGCTCTTCTAATACCTCCTAAGAACAGAGGACACAAGTTTCTTCCTTAAAATCACCTCAACATAAAATTTGCTTGAGATTAAATTAGAGGACTCTCTAGAATCATACAAAAATGCCCAAATTTTCATATCTTTGCTTCAGAAGAGCAAATCTAGAGGTGTCATTGGGAGTTCCATAATATAAGTTTGACGGCCCACAAAACAGTGAGCTTTGGAATTAATGTGCTTTTATGACTGAAATTAATAATTTGATTATGCAATCCATACTATAGGGGTAGTAGATTTTCTATTTATTGGGCTATGAGTTCACCCTATTCACAATTTGTTTCAGAGAAGAAGCTACAAGCTAGAATGGATCCACCAGAGTTTACATTCTGATTAATTATTCATTTCCAGATTTCTGTGTAAGCATATTATGATATTGGTTGTTAAACTTTTAAGTTTCTTTGGGAACTATTGTTTTAAACTTTTTGATGATTGTGTAAGAGTAAATTGCCAATGGCTTGTTGGTATAATGGTACTTCTAGGTCCTTGTTTTAAGTATTGAGAAAGAGTAGATTTAGATATATTTGATTCTATTAGAGTATTAATCTACAAAGAAAAAAACTTCTCCTAATTATGTCGTAGCAACTTCTTGAAACAGCAATGACTTTCGTTTATGATCCTTCATGATTGGCCTGATTAGTGATCATCATGCCTTACTAAAGCCCAATGTTTCAGCTATCAATTCTAAGAGATTGGGATGGTGATATTAATTTAAATAGTAATGCCCAATATTTGAGTGAGTGATTCGGTAATTTCATGTATGCTGTTGATTTAACCTTTCTTTTATCTCTTCTTTTTTTTCCTTTTTTTTTTTTTTTTCACATATATCCTTATGCAAAATTTCATATATCCTTATCGCTTAGTTCTCATATTTTTGTTGTAGCTATGAGGATAGAGTAATATGCTGCAGAATTTCATATATCCTTATTGCTTAGTTCTCATATTTTTTTTTTACAATTATTTAAGAGTTTATTTGTTGATAATATTTTTTTAAAGGTGAACAAGTGAAGTAATGTCATCTACAAACAATCCGCCCCTACCCAATTGCTTGAGAGCAGTCCCTAAATTGTGTAATTGTGGACGTCGAGCCGTCTTGAAGATATCGCAAAAGAACCATAGTAGATATTGCCTTTTTTATTCATGCCCTAGTTACATTGTGAGTAATATGTAAGTCTTGAAATATGTTATACTTTTAAGTTCTTATTTATATTTTAATAATATTCAAACTTTTCAGGAACGAAACGGACACGATTGCCATTTCTTCTCTTGGTGTGAGCCTATAGATGGTGTGCATAACACTAGTGATGAGGCATCATCCATATTCTAATAAGATGTAGAGCATTATGGGCGATATAATTACATTCTACCTACATCGACGGAATTTAGGATAATTGTTCGAGTGTTAATAATCTTGGCGATTGTGTATTGGGTTTTAAATAAGTTATGAATATTTGTAATTAAACATTTTGGATATTAATGTTATCATTTTGGATATTAATGTTATCATTTTGGATACGATGGTGTTTTCGCATTTTAATACTTATTATATGTAAAGGCTCAACAAATGACACTTGAATGTATTCAATTTGACAAGATATACCAGATGTCACTTGAATGTATTCAATTTGACACTTGAATGTATTCAAAGTATTAGACAATTTTTTTGATAGACTTTTTTTTTTTTTTTGTACTCTTGTTGTGAGAAATGGTTTAGTCAATGTATTTGGTGCAAGTAGGGTTAGGACTTAAGAGAGTGTGATTGAGGGTAAAATTGAAATCTGAAAACATATATTGCTGTGAAAACTCGAAGTTGGTAGCCTAGGCAAAATTGCCACACCACCACCAATTTCAGGTAACATGTTTTGGTGATTACCATTTGCACCAAATTAACCAATTTCCATGGCTAGCACCAAATAGCCTTACTTGCATAGCCTTATCGTTTTGTCTAATACTTTGAGATCAATATGCCATTTGAACTATTACCCACCATGCCCAAGGCTCGATGTTCCCTTAGGCCTAATTGCACACTATAATGGTAGTACCCTTACAATCTTCATGCAATTGGAAGTCACCGGAGGTCTCCAAACTAAGGAAACTAAGTCCAAACTTAAGTTTCAACTTCAATTGCTTAACAAGCCAAGTTTGAGCAACAGCAGGAAATATAAACCTCATGAAAATGAAAGTTGTTTACAATTAAACCTCATGTCAATAAAAATTGTTTACAATTAAACCTCATGATAATGAAATTCAATTATAATTTTTTTATAAATTTTGGCATGACCCTGTCTATATTACGGACATCCCAAGTTCTCGACTAATCAAACCTGTACAAAATCAAATAAATATAATTTCACAGCAGCCAGCAATATATGAAGAATAACATTTTTTTGGTAGAAATTCTAACATGACATTGTTTATAACAACAATTAGTCCCAAAAAAAAAAAAAAAAAAAAAAGAAAAAGGAAAAACAACCAAAAAGAACTAAAGATTACATTTAAAGTTTCAGTCCATAGTCCATGTACACATTAAACCAAAATACATCAGTGCACACATTAAATAATTAGTCTCCCACCATGCTTTGCACTTAGGAGATGCTGTTCCATTCTTTTTCCCCTGAAACCCCTCATTTGAACAAACATAACTACTTGAACTGATGCAACCAAGTCTCTTACTCTTATTGGTATAATGTCTTCGAACGTTAAAGCCCACTCTCTTGCCGTATTCATTATAAAATTCATAGGCCTTTGTTTCAATATCAAACGCCATACCGATCCTTGGCTTCCATTCCAATTGCTCAACACTGTCATCTTCTGCCAACTCCATTCCTGCACCCACAAAATTTAAATTCAATACTCACAATAAGAATAAGTTTAGGAATGACATGACAATACAACGACAAAATCATTAATTTAAAATGTAACATACAACAACTCATAGAATGACATGACAATACAACGACAAAATCAATAATCAAAGGAAGAAGGAGGACAATATATGAAACAAAACTGGATCAAATCCAAAATGACATAAAATTCTAATATTTCCAATAAACGCGTATATCAAATGTCCCTTTAATACATATTCGATAAATAATTTGATTAAGTGAGGCAAACACGTGCTAATAAGTCAATCCATCCCACTTGATTCCGGTCTATATTTAGAGAAAGCTACTTAAACTTTGCTTTCCTATTTTGTCATAAGCATCTCAATTTTGGCGATTATTATCAATTATTTTTAATGCCCAACTAAAACTTGGAACTCAAATGGGTGCCCCTATAAACCTAACCAGATGGCCAACGAGACAACTCAAACATGAAATACTAGAAAAGATATGAACCCATTTTTTATTACTGTTTTTGTTATGTGAAAACAGTAAGAAATAGATATAACACATCAAGAGGATAAACCCTCCAAAAACAAAAACGACAAAGAAAGACAAGCATACAAAGCCACAAGAAAGCCTTACAACCGACACATAAACTAACAAAAGCAAAAACCATAACCAACTTGGAAATAGGACAAAACTTATGACTACCTAGATTTTAGTATATTTGATAATAGGGTATATACCCTAAAAATATTAAACAAATAAGCCATTAAAGATAGTTTATTTTATCTTTGTGCCTTGAAAAGAATAAAGAAGGAAGCATTTGAGGTTGGAATTCATGTTAAAACATGTGAAGACAATAAGCTAGCTATTGAACCATATATATGAGTTTAGTTTCAGTGGAGTACTTCCTTCTTTTTTTTTTTCTTTTTTTCTAAGGTCTAATTATGTTCAACTGAGAAAGACATGTTCTGTGGCTTCTTCATTATGTATTGTGTGTATTATTTGTGTGTGTGTGTGTGTGTTAGTAAAAGAAATAAAAACACTACCTAGACTTTCCCCAAGCCATCGAATTAGGGCCATACCACTCCACGAATGCAAAGTTTCTCAATAATTGAAAATCCTTATTATTAGGACATGTTTGGTCATTAAACATGGTTTTAGAAAAGGGTTTCTTTATATATATAGTATATAGTATTATATATATATATATATATATATATATATATATATATATATATATATATATATATATATATATATATATATAGTATTATATATCATTATCAAATTACTCATGAATTTACATGAGTTTTGTTTAACTGTTCCGAGTCTTTAATTTCCTACATTTTCTTGGAAACCAAATGGGGATTACAGAATCACAATATATTTAGGGATTTCAAATGGAATGGTTGTCATTAGTTTCATACCCCAGAAAGGGGGTCGTCACATAAACTCTGTTCTTCGAGCTATTTTCTGAGTTTTGTTTAACTCTTTTGAGTCTTTAATTACAGGCTGAAGCTCAGGAAGCCACAATTCGTGATGCCTCAAACCTATGTGATGTTGCCGAAGCCATTTGCAATGCCCAAGAAGAACACTTGAAGAATTCTTTCATTGATCTTCCTATTTGGGCATCACTGCGGGAGCTTATGGCATCACTGTGTGACGATGAATAAGGTTCTCCGAAGAGGTCATTGGCTTGGTGCTTGAAGAAAGGATTTGAACTCCAAATCCTTCTACTGGTACACTGATGATTTCCTTGTAAAAGTAATGCTAATGCTCCAAGAAAGTCCCTAACTGTAATCTATTGTTATCTAGAAGTTTTCTGTTAGTGAGAGTGAAATTTTCTTGTTTTCTTGGTCTTGGGATCGAGTAGGATGTGTCTAATTGAACAAATCATCTGATGTATACGCAGTAGTTACCATTCAGTGCCCAAGATCTAATTGAACAAATCATCTCATGTGAATGGAAACAAATTAAAATCCCCAGCTATGTGAATGGAAACAAATTAAAAAACTTTCTTTACATACCAAAAAATATTAAAAAAAAAAAAAAAAAAAAAAACCTTACCTCACCACTGGAAGAACGCGACGGGAAGGGAAGGAGTCCTCGAGCTTCCTCGAGCTTTTCCTGTTTTCAAAAATCAAAATCCAGATGGAACACAAAAATAAATTTGAGGTTGGGGCTACTGAAGGCAAAAAAAAAAAAAAAAAAAAAAAAAAAGAAACACAAAACCCTTACCTCCGGTGAATGGCTTGCCGTCGGGGGAAGGGGACGGCTGACCACAACCTAAAGAAGGTTCGGGGGACCTCACCACTGGAAAAGGGGGGAAGGGGCTCGCCGTCGACGAAGGGGACGGAGCTCCTCGCACGGGTCAGATCTGCTCCGTGCCGTGCTGCGGACCAGATCTGGTGTCGCCGGCGTTGGAGAAGAACAGGGATGGTCCGACGGGAAGGAGAAATGGGGATGGGTTTTCTCCCAGCCGAGAGGAAGAAGAGAGAGAGAGAGAGAGAGGGGATGGATTTTGAAATGGCTGGATCGCCATTTTCGTTTGCTTTTGGCTCTAAACGAAAACACCAAACGCTGCGTTTTGTTTGCTAAATAGCAAACGGCGTTAACGTTAAAGGCAGCAATATGGGTCTTTGATCTCAGCCGTTGGATGAAGATGGCGCCACATGTCACGCCATCTACGTCTACTGGACGCTGCAGTTGGAAGCCCCAACTGCAGCAAATCCCAATCCGACACATGGGCCATTGAACTTGATACCTTATATCAAATGATACCTTATAGAGCAAAGTAAATACAAAATAACAATGTAACATGATACCTTATATCAAATGAGAACAGCAACCTGTCTCACCTAAGGAACCGGACCAAGCTCAATTTTGACTTGGAGTCTGGGCTGGTAATCTGGGTGGAACAGAAATTTGTGCTGCTCTGAAAAATGATGATGGTTTGTTTATGCTAGTTTTCAATGTATAGAGGAAAGCATACAGTTTACTATAGTAGAAGTTATGGCATTGATGGAAAGGCTTTTGATGGTAATCCACAAAGACGTAGAGAAACCTAGAGAAAGCAAGTGACGACGAACTTATTAAGTATGAATACAGAAAAGCAAATCACATACAATGTTTTATCAAGCATCAATCTTGCTAATTTTATCAAGCCTAGCAAGAGTCAGCATAGTCATGGCTAATTTCAGTACCTGTCCTTGCTGATTGAGCTTGACTCATGGGCCATGGACTAGTTGATTATTTCATTTATTTGGACTACAAGGTAACAATAGGTGATAGGTCATTTTCTGCTGAGATTCACTTTGCAACCCACTTCCAAAAGGAAAATTCCGAGAACCCGCATACTATACTCATGGGCTATGGGCGTAGGAAAAATGCCTGACGCATGGGCCATGGCTTAATTGTTTGGACTTTAGACTGGAAGATAGGATCCAGATTTTGCAACTTGTTCAAGTGATCTCTCTACCTCACTAATTTGAATTTTTTTTTAAATTTTTTTAGGAAAATATAAAAGGTTTTTATGAAAAGTGACCACTTAATGCATTAGAAAACATCATTTTGAACAACTTTACAGAAGAAAGGTTTTCCGAAATCTATAGTTTAAGTGGAGTTTTTAGCCAAAAATGAAATAGAGACTATTAATGCAAAAAAGTCAACTTAAATTATAGATTTTGGAAAAACTTTCTTCTGCAAAGTTGTTCAAAATGTTGTTTTTTAGTGGACAAGGTGGCTACTTTTCGTAAAAACTCTTTGTATTTTACTTAAACTTTAAGAAAATTAAAATTAGTGGGGTGAGGAGATCACTTAAAAGGGTTACAATATCTAGACCCTTGGAAGAAAAGGGTAAGTCGAAGACTTATAGGTCATTTTTTTCTCCAAATAAATAAATTATTAAAAAAGTTCATTTTCTTCTTGGATTCCTTTTGTAAAACATTTCCAATGGAAAAATACCATCAGACAAGAGATGGGACCTACGCCTACCATGCAAGCCCTACTCCCTTGTGAGTAGGGCTGGCAATTTAAGTCCAAACCCATAAACCCGCCTAAACCTGTCCAAGTTAAATGGGTGCATATGGGTGATTTTATTAATTGGGTTGGAAATGGGTGTCCTTAATAACCCAATTAATAAATGGGTGAAATCGGGTTTGTATAAAAAACATTTGGGTGCGAATGCAACCCGGGACTCTTTCTCGCCTTCCTCCGTTCCACTCTCTCTCCTCTCTCCCCTCCCTCCGTTCCACTCGCTCTCGCCTTCCTCTCGCTCTCGCCTTCCTCGTCCCAGATCTGGGTTTCGTGCACACCGGCAGTTCTCCCACCACCGGCGCAGGCGCAGAGGTGCTAGATCTACCGCCGCTGCTGCTCCGAAAGCCCCTGCTAACTTGAAGGCAAGCTAGTTGTGCAGTTCCCCCATTTCCCCCCAAAACCCAGAAATGCTCCGTGTCCCCTCTTCCCTTGCCGCTACCGCTGCCCCTACCGCTGCTCCCCTTTCACCTCTCGTCACGCGACCCCTTTCCCCTGCCCCTACCGCTGCTCCATCTCTCTCTATCGGGTCTCGATCCCCCTCACCGTCGGCGCTCTCCATCGTCGACGCTCCCCTTTCACCTCCCGTCGGCGACCCCTTTTCCCTGCCGCTACTCCATCTCTCTCTCTCGGGTTCCCCGATGTCGGCATCACACTCAAACCATCTCCCCCAAATTACGCCTGCGATTTCCCCTGCCATTTACGCCTGCGATTTCCTCCAAGCCCTCGGTCCCCGCCCCGATTCGTCGGCCGTTGACGAAGCCAAAGCCAAGATCGCCGCTCTCGAGTCCATCGCCAATAATCGAGCCCGTCGAGGAATTCACCATGTGTTTGAGGTGATTAATTTGTTATTGGTAATTGCATTTATGTAGACAAATTTGACCTAGTTGATTAATTTGTTATTTTGGATGACTTATGGGTGAATTATTATTTGGGTGGGTTAGGGAGAATTTTAAAATTTGGAGGCTTTAAATTTTTGAAGATAATTCTTATGTTGGGTTGAGAAAACTCGAGCAAAAGTTGCAGGGCTACTTGGGAAGTTGGGGTTTTTGTGCATGTTCTGTCACGAACCCATCTGGAATTATGTTGGGATTGGTCGAGGTTATGATTTTTGGGGCATATATTTTGACATGTTAAGTGATTCTTTTTCATACGTGTTTGAATATTATTTGGATATCTTTTAGTGGTTTGATTTTCAGGACTGATTCAGCTTATTTAATATCAGATTATTATTATTATTATTATTGTGGGTTGGGAAAGCTTGTAATAGTTAATTCACCATGTGTTTGAGGTGGGAGTTATGAGGAAAATTTGTAGACAATCTGTCTTTTCAGAGCTATTGCTCCACTGAAAAATAGGGACTACACTGGATCTGCACTTACCTCTTGATAATATCCATTTACGAGTTTTAAAGGACACAAATTGGGGATTACTTTTATACCATAAGGTGGTTATGTTTAGAACATTTGGTATTGATCCAAGTTGCAATCACTCTCTTACTTTTCTTCTAGTCTAGTTACTTGTTTATAGGTATTTGCGTGTCCCCGTGTGCCTACACATATAAAGGGTATGTGCTAGCATGTGTTATATTCACAAATTTAAATGCAAATTTACACGCACACATGGTTATCAATACCATATAAAGGAAACACTTTCTTTGTTTTTCCATTTCTTTATTTATTTATTTATTAAATACTATAGTCACCTGTACAATTACTTCATAACATAGGAAGCACTGACACTCCAAAAAATCTAAAATGCAGTGTCCAACGTGTTGGACACTGACATTTGCCCGACATGTCATTGTTATAACTCATTATGGATTTTGGAGTTATGGATGTCTTGCTTGTTTATGTAATTATGTCATTTTATATCTCCATATCCTTTAATGCTTTCTTGATATGTGGAATAGAACTGTCAACTATGTATATAATTTATAGATTGATTGATTGATTGATTATTTTTGTATCCTTGCTGTGTTCTGTCCAAGTTTTTAAAGGATTTTCCATGTCAGTTTGTTGGTTTCTTGGCATGTGTCATTGTTGATGCTTCTTATTTCATAACTGAAAATTTTAAGAGGGCAAAACAGTAAACTTGTAGAAGGATTATTGCTCCACCCATACCTACATTCTGTTAATCTTGATAATGGCTCACACGCATAGGGTGTGATCTTTCTAGTGTATACATATGCATGCTTATATAAATGATTGGCAGGAGTGGGTAGTCGAAATTTTGAAATGATTTTGTTGCAGGAGATTTGAAAAGATGGAGTCTCATGATGAGACTGGATGCCAAGCTCCTGAAGGCCCCATTCTGTGCATCAACAACTGTGGCTTCTTTGGAAGTGCAGCCACTATGAATATGTGTTCCAAGTGTCACAGGGACTTAGTCCTAAAGCAGGAGCAGGCTAAACTTGCAGCGTCTTCCATTGGGAGCATTGTGAATGGCAACTCTAGTGGCAATGGAAAGGAGCCTGTTGTTACTGGTATCGTGGATGTTCAAGCTGGATCAGTGGAGGTGAAGGTAATTTCAACGGAAGCCGCCTGTGATTCATCCTCGAGCAAGATTTTGGAGTTGAAGGTCAAAGAGGGTCCAAACAGGTGCACCACTTGTCGGAAGCGTGTCGGTTTAACTGGTTTCAATTGCAGGTGTGGAAATATCTTCTGTGCAGTTCATCGCTACTCTGACAAACATGACTGTCCCATTGATTATCAGACTGCCGCTTGGGAAGCTATAGCCAAAGCCAACCCTGTTGTCAAAGCAGAAAAGCTTGATAAAATCTAGGGCCATGGACTGAAGGTTTATGTAATGAAGTATGATGCTTCTCTTTCCATGCGTCTTTCGTATAAGTTGGCTGCTTGTCTTGTTTGGTGTCCTTTATTGATACAAATGGTTCAGGGTATGAAAGGAGGACATCATTGCAGTCTAAAGAACTCTATAATCCTTGTTGATTTGCGAGGATTCTTTTGTTCGCTCCAGTGTGTAAGTCTTTTATATCTGCGGGTGTGATGGACATCTTTGTGGTTACTTTGTAATTTGACCTTCTGCCTTCTGGTTGGTATGCATTTCTATCTGGTAGTACATGAAAAAAATGGTGTTTGCAGCGCTTGGTACATCTACGCACTGTTATTTGTTTCTTTATAAGTTGCTCTTATGGTCAGTGTTAGTTTTATGCTTCGCAGGTGTGTGTTTTACTAAAGTGAAGCCATGTCATCAATTATCGATATGTGTTTCATGTTCTTTTATCCCCAATATTTATGCTTTTTTTTTTTCCATCTTGCAAATTCTTTTTATTTCCTTCCAATCTTCTGTTCATGTTTCCTTTCGTTGTATTTGGTCAGGGGCTTAGTGAATTATGGGCGACTTTATCACAATGGTTAGAACCTTCACTTATAGTTCCTTTGGTTGTGCTCTTTTATTTTTTCCTCAATATCTTGTTGGCTTAAAATGTTCTTCTATGATGTCTATTTATGAACTCTCCTAGAACTCTGAATTAGTTGGGTACAGTTGCATCATATAGTAATTTCTGACTAATTACAATTTCTAGATAAATTTTTCTTTTTTCAACTTTATCTGCCATATGTAAGCGCTGCATTTATTCAGTTGTATGGCTGGGCAGTTGAATGAAGCCATGATGACTACTTGAATCCATTACTTTGGTATTTGCTAGTCATTTTCTAGTTCAAAAGTGGTTTCCATCTTTGAGGCTCTCAGGAAGTGGGGCTGGCTTTTGCATAGTTGCTAAAAGAGGGAAATTATTTCTGGAATTGATAATGGGAATGGCCAAGATAAGAGTCAAAATACATCATGGAAAACTGTCAAGAAATCTGTGACAATACTAAGTTGCAGCATTACTGTTTTTTATGCTTTACTAGCAATATTTGCATAATATTTGGGCTTTGGATGATGACCAATGATTGATGGGTATGAAGAGGGGGATTTTTGACCCCCTCTCTCTCAAGGATGCATGCTTCCTATTCATTTCACTTGGTAGGATCCTCTTGGTCAATCCACTAAATCAAAGCTTGAGCATGTAAGGCAAGATGGTTAGGTTTTTGTGTCTTAGCTATGTATGGAAGAAGATGAGAATAACATGAAAGCATGCTCAATAAATATTTTTTATGTTTATATCAGTTTACTCAAGTTTTATAGGTCTTGGTCCTCTTGGATGTGAAATCTGGTCTTAGATATTTTGTTTTTTGGATTTTTTTTTTTCTAGAAAAAGAACTATACTTAATTTAGAAAGTGGTAGGTTGTTTATAAGGTTGCTTTTGTTAAGCTAAGCTAAGCTAAGCTCAGTCTGATGTGTTTTTAAATTGCTGATATATGAGTTGAGCCTATGAGTTCTGGTAATGGTTGCAATTGTTGAGTTGCCTTGTGAGGACTGAATTTATATCGAGTCCAATTCACATTTCATTTTTTTCGCCTGTCAGCGTCATATGCTGCCTGGAAGTCCCAATGCTACAAATTTGAAGGACTTGATGGATGTTGATTACACGGTCATTGATGTTAATTTGTATCACCTGAGGTTGGACTATTTGATTGGGTTGAAGAAAATTAAATCCTGGACCTCATGGACACCAAAATGGTGGATCGAGGATTACATTGATTAGGCTTGAGAAATGAATGAAGTGGAGAGGTGCTTTCGGATTATTATGTGATCTTGAACATCAGTTATTTAAAAAAAAATATATATATTTAGGGCACTTGTATTTCTAGCTATGCTTTATGGTATAGAATATGGTGCAGTCAAGAAATATGGAATATATATTAAATTTTGGCTGATTAGCATCATATTTATAAACAATACCATCTAGCTATTCATGATTGATGGTCTGTGATTCCGTCATATAGATGGTATTATTTGGGGTATAAAGTATTTATTCGCTTAAGGTTTAATAGTTGAATTATTATTGTAATAAATATAGAGAAAACAATTTCCATAATGAAAAACAATAAGCAGCAAAAGAGAGAATAAGAAATGAATGTGCTTGAGAGAAGCTAGGGGTAGAGTCCATTGAGGACAAGATGGGGATGTGTCATCTAAGATCGTTTTGTAATGTGCAATGAACAGCAGTGAATGCACCAGCAATGAGTTACTTGATTTAATTTGTTCAATAATCACAAGAGTCCATTTATCAACTTCACTTAGAGAAATTAATAAGTAGTTGTGTGAGAAGTCGATTTTGCACGACTCAATATAACAAATTTTAGCTACTTCTTGTTAGCTATATGATTATTTCATTTTTTTCCCTCAAAATAATTGTTTAGGACCATGGCCTCTTATAAAAATTGTAGACTATCTTATCTTTTCTCACCACCTTGACCGACGTTCTTTTTTGCCCTTTTCTTTTGGTCCTTGTGCACCTCTAACTTGAATCAAATCACTTTTCCTTGTATGGTTTTGTTTGGTCTTCCATTGCCCTACCTTGGGGAATGATTATGGTAGAACATCTGATCTTGGAATGTAACTTTTAAGCACGTGCTATGATTGGGAAGGTTTGGGGCAATGGTTTCTTTGAGAATATTGCTTCCTAGTCAAAGCTGAAATTGAGTCTTTATTATGTTGAAAATCCTGTTTTTTGAGTTATAAATATGTATTCAATTGATGGTTCTTTGTTTTATATTATAATTACTAGAGGTGATGTGGCACAATGTGTGTGTGCATGCACACCACCCTAGATATCTCACTATAATGTAGGAGAAAATCATGGATGGTGGGTAGTTTAGTACTTTTTAAGTTCAAATTTCCATGTTATTACCATTGTAACCTTTTTACTATTTAAGTTATGACGTAATGATTGGGGAATATTTTTGGAATAAAATTGTGGACAGGGTAACACTTCTCTTCTCTTTATATATATAATAGTATAGATAATTATAAGGAATTATTTACATTTTATTGCAAGATTAGAAGTATATAGGGTGTATTTGAAAGCTAGTAAAAGAGCAAAAGTGGAAAAATGGGATGAGAAGGGAAGAGAGGTTTGCATTTGCTAAGTGTAGAGGGAACACTTTTTTTTATCTTCTTTGCATGTCCTGTTGTTGGCTTTATAATGTGTGGGTGATTGTCATGGGATTGGTGGCAGGTGCTTTAATGTATTGCTATTTTTCCTTTGATGGCAATACTGAGCTTGTTACAGGGGACAGCAGGCAGAGGCTTTAACTACTTGCCTTTTTGACTGTTACATGAGCTTGTTACTGGTTATTTTCAGTTTTCAGATTTAGGTGTATGAGATGGTGAGGCCAAGGGGGGTTGTTTAAAATTACTGTGATTTGCCTTTTGCTCTTAAAGAAACTATCAACTTAAAGCAAAGCAGCAGTGTCATGGCCTGCTGGAGAGAGGAGATAAATGGTTTTTTCATCTCCAGTTCTCTCACATCAATTTTAGTTACTTTGTATTGTGTGTTTTGATCAGTCACTGATAAATTGATTCATTCTAGTACTACTGGCAAATTCAAATTTCAGTTTTGATCAGTCACTGATAAATTGATTCATTCTAATACTACCGGCAAATTCAAATTTCAGTTGGTCATGTGTCTTGGAATACTATTTATGTATGTCCAGGTTGTGGTGGCGTGGTTGACTTTTTAACTTTTCCATTGCTGTTCAATTTGAGTGGGATTTTGTTAGAAGATGCAATTTTTATGGTAGAAGGTTTCATGTGCTTTCCCGATTGTGCTAACGCTTGTTCGACGATAGATTTAATGGTGGGTACAATGGGATGGCTGTGTTTCTGTTTTATACCGCAAATCTAATTGAATATGTGAACTATTTATGAGCTGAAATATCTCAAAAATCCCCTCAATGTGGTAAATATGTCATAATCAGAAAGAAATCGAAAAGTGTAAGTTTTGGATCGAATTGTAATTAGGTTTGAATTAATTTGATTTTTGGCATAAGTTGCTTACTTGATAAGACTATATAGTCCAATAGTCGTTTTCAAAAGTTATGAGTCACAAGTAAGAGTTTTAGTGTTTAATATAATTCTAAATATGTGTATATATTTACATATGCAGATAAAATGGATAGAGTCTCAGAGAAGTATAAAAAGGCCATATAGCCTCAGCATCTCATTTTGAAGTTCTTTCATGTTTGGATTCTAGGTGGAATTTATCTTTGAATGGAATTTGTAAAATTCTTATAAGATTTGTAAAATTCTTATATTTTATAAGAATTTTACAAATTCCGTTTCAAAGATATATTCCACCTAAAAATTCCTCATCCAAGCATAGCGAAACAAAAAATCAAAAATAGTGAAATACCCATATACGGCTATACGCCAGGGTTGGCAAGTTTGGATAAATCTTGTTCAAAACCGTCTCCAAACAATTACAAAGCACCCTAAAACCAGAAAAGAATCCCAATATTTAATTAAACAATCACCAAGACTGGCTATACGCCAGGGTTGGCAAGTTTGGATAAATCTTGTTCAAAACCGTCTCCAAACAATTACAAAGCACCCTAAAACCAGAAAAGAATCCCAATATTTAATTAAACAATCACCAAGACTGGTGTTTTCTTTTTCTTTATTTTTATTTATTTATTTATTTTTTGAAAAAGAGCAAGAACTTCATTCGATAGCAAGAAAACAGAAAGAAAACAAATACATTGGCCTAGAAGAAAACAAAGAACAACCTACCAACACACCAATCAACCCAAGATAACAAGCACCTAAAGAGACCCAAGAAAGTACACAGTCCTTCTGAAAGAGCCCCAAAGCCTGATCAGTTCACGTCAACACAAGGCTACTCACCTCTGACTACATCGACTAGCCCAAAATTTCCCTTCTTCAACTTCAGCTCCAACATTTACTTCCAAGTGGATGTCAAAGTCTCACAATTTTTGCAAACTCGAGAGCTCAGAGAAACCTCCAAGTCCTTACTTCGCTTCCGATTTTTATTACCACTGTTTAGCAGCACACGATCCCATAATAATAACCTTGGCCTTTTGATCACGCCTAAGATGTATGCCCACTTCAATAAGTCCTCCAAAATAGCTGCTGCACCCAAAAAATGACTTTAAAAGGTGCTTTTGTTTTTTTTTTTTCAAGAAGAAAAAAAAAATTCCCCAAAAAAGTTGGGAGATGTACCATATGATTAGTGAATACAGCAGAAAATATCAAAGCTTAATACGTTGATGGCCAGTGCTGACAGTCCCGTAAATTACCAATCACTTTCTTCTCTTTCTGATCTCCTCATTAGGATAGTGCAATAGCAAGGTCAATATCTTGATACTCACAATCTGACCAAAAGCATCCTATATTCAAGTCCCCAACAAGATAAGGTAAACACAGGAAAAACTTAAAAGAAGAAAGCTAGTAAAAATTTTATGTTTATATATAAACTTTAAAGAATAAAAAGTAAGGTTCCTGCCGAATTTCAAATTCGTTACTCACAGCAGAATGTGTTGCATCATGACCAACTAATACATTGAATAAACTAGTGAACAATAAACATCTTTCAATACTAACCCAACTTCATATTTTAAGTTCAACCTGATTATCCCATGGCCGATGGACAATAAACATCTTTCAGAACACATTATTTCGGATGAGCAGAGTGCAAATCACAGTTAAGAACATCCAGAAATTTATTTTTGTGGTCACTAAAACCTACAAAACAGTTCTATCAGAGAATAAATCACAGCTTCTCACCAATTGAACTCAATGTATACAGTCGAGATCCATTTTTTCCTTTCCAATGAAGTAATGGATTTATTAACCAAAAAAAAAGAGCCGAAGCTCCCGTACACCAGAAGTATACAGCCCAAAACATCTACAAAGCAAGGCTATCCAAAAATTCTTGAAGGGGTTGCCAGTTACTAAATTTATCCAGGTTTTCCCACGCAAAAAGGAGATCTATTATAATATTTTTCAGAGTCCGCACCGAAGTTTCTGCATCTTCAAAAGTCCTTTTGTTGCGTTCTTTCCAAAGGGTAATCTAGATCCATTATGCCACTAGGTAGGATCCATCTACTATAATTTATTATTATTATTATTTTTTTTTCATACTCATAAGAACATCAGACCATTACAGCTTTTCAAATTTCAGCCAGGAGTACTTACTACTGCATTGTGCAAATTTATGACATGATCCCAAGTATTCACTGTACCTGAACCCCAAAGTCCTTCAAAATTTGACTTCTCATTTTACCCAATTACCCCAACCAGGCTATTATATACCCAATATACTACCAAATGTTAGTCCCAATAGATGGCGAAATCTTTCACTCCACTTCTAAATTTAGTTTCCTTATGATCTTTTGGCAAATAGATTAAACTTAAATAATATTACACTCTGGTTCCCAATAAAAAGTAGTGGAAGAAAAGAAAAGAAATTGATTTTTTAACTCGTTGATTATTTAAAACCCAACAAAACAAAAAACTTCTTCCGTGTGTTAATTTTTAAGTCCTATGTCAGACAAGAATGCTCACATACAGTGCAAGTAATCTTATCAAAAAAAAAAAAGAAAAAAAAAACATAGTGTGGAAGTATCCTACAACTAGTGGAAAAAATAGCTTAAAAAATTATCTGGAATAATAGTAAGGAGGTAGATTAGTCATTTGAACATAGATATATTCAGGATTAGTGGTTCAATACCTCAAATTAAGAGATACAGAAAGGTATTCTCTAAGGATTGGACAAATCTCAATTTTGAGGGAGTCTAGGCTGGAAATCTGGGTGGACTTAAGAAATGAAGATAGTTTGTTCACGGTTGGTCTTTCAATGCGTGTGGGAAAGCATACAATGTACAAAAGCAGAAGCTATGGCATTGAGGAAAAGGGTTTTGATGGCAATCAACAAAGCCGCTGAGAAATTTAATGAAAGCAAGTGACTACGAGAAAGTAGTATAAAATATATTTAGAGTATAAAGAGACTTACCATGTCCCGGTCATTACGGGGATTCTCTGGAAGGAAAGTATTTGTTTTATTTTCTGACTTGATGATAATGATGTATCAAGATGATCCAACTTCTGGCTTTTTTATTACTAGCTACAAGTTTGATTCTTGCTCTAATCAATCATATCATTCATACTCGCAATCGGTAGAGTCTTCAGAATCTGAATAGCAGATAAAGAAAGAAAAGATAATTAGCAAGCAGTCAAGGAAAATCCCTCTTGCAAAGAGAAAATAGTAATGCAACAGAAAATTGAGATATACCATACCATATGATCCATCTGATCCATCTAATAGATCATAGCTATCTGATCCCCCATGAGATGCATCTTCTTCTTCATTCTCAGAAGCCTCGGACGGAAACCGGCAATATGAATCCTTAACTATTATTGTGTTTGGCAAATCCAGTGGATTTTCAATCAACTTGCTGCTTCCAGAAATGTCTAACCGTATCAATTTTTTTAGGTTTGAAAAATCAGGAGATTTCTCGATTTCGCAATAAGAAATGTCCAGTACCTCCAAGGATTTCAGAAAGCTTAGGCCCTCAACTTTAGCTAACTTCCGGTAATGAGAAAGGTGTAGGTCTTCTAGCATTCCCAAATTTGACAGATCCAGTATACCTTCCAGTGATGTGCAGAATGACATGTTCAGTACCTCCAAGGATTTCAAAAAGCTTAGGCCCTCAACTTTAGATAACTTCTGGCAATGAGAAAGGTCTAGCTTTTTTAGCATTCCCAAATTTGACAGATCCAGTATATCCAGTGATGTGCAGAATGACATGTTCAATACCTCCAAGGATTTCAGAAAGCTTAGGCCCTCAACTTTAGCTAACTTCCGGCGATGAGAAAGGTCTAGGTTTTTTAGCATTCCCAAATTTGACATCCAGTATATCCAGTGATGTGCAGAGTGACATGTTCAGTACCTCCAAGGATTTCAGAAAGCTTAGGCCCTCAACTTTAGCTAACTTCCGGCAATTAGAAAGGTCTAGGTTTTTTAGCATTCCCAAATTTGATAGATCCAGTATATCCAGTGATGTGCAGGATGACATGTTCAGTACCTCCAAGGATTTTAGAAAGCTTAGGCCCTCAACTTTAGCTAACTTCCGGCAATTAGAAAGGTCTAGGTTTTTTAGCATTCCCAAATTTGATAGATCCAGTATATCAAATGATGTGCAGAATGACATGTTCAGTACCTCCAAGGATTTCAGAAAGCTTAGGCCCTCAACTTTAGCTAACTTCCAGCAATCAGAAAGGTCTAGGTTTTTTAGCATTCCCAAATTTGACAGATCCAGTATAACCAAGGATGTGCAGATTGACATGCTCAGTACCTCCAAGGATTTCAGAAAGCTTAGGCCCTCAACTTTAGCTAACTTCCGGCAATCAAAAAGGTCTATGTCTTTTAGCATTCCCAAATTTGATAGATATGATAATCTGTATGGGGATTTACACCCGTTTGTGGTCAAGTACCTTAAAGATTCATAATTTTCAAGCCCGTCAACCTCAGCTAGCTTTTTGCATTTAATTACGGTCAACGCCGTCAACGATTCAATTTTCGCAAGGCATTTAATGTGCATTAGCTTAGAGCACCTTTTGAGAAATAAGGTTGACAAATTTTTCAAATTTGATAGATCCGGTAATCTTTCCATTGATCTACTGCTGGAAATAGATAGGTGGATTAAACTTGAAGGAAGCCCCTGAATAGATTGAAGTTCCTTGGACCGTATAGAGAGTGTCTTGAGCCGAGGAAGGTCACCAATCTCTGCTGGTAGGGTGCTAATGCTGGTGTCGATCAATCTCAAGATCTCCAATTCGGATAATTTCCCAATATCTGTAGGAATTTCCACTAGACTATAACAGGAGAAAACCTCTAAAATCTTCAGTTTAGAGAGACTTGGGAATGCCTTCATTGATTCACATGAGGCACGTAGACTGGTTAAACTAGAGGGAAGCTCTGGCAGCCATTCAAGCGGTCCCAGCGGTCCCTTGAATAAATCAAGGGTTTCGAGTCTAGTAAGCTCACAAATGCTCTTTGGTAGCTTATAAATCCTAGTAGACTTTAAATTCAAGATTCTCAGAGAGGATAGTCTCCAAATATCAGGAAATTCACCTTCCAATTTTCCACAATCTGAGGCGTTTATCTCTTCAAGCTTTTCTAAATTTCCAAGAACATCGGGTAACTCTGTTATGGAATTACAATATGAAATGTCAAGCACTCTCAAACTTGTTAGATTCCCAATCCATGGGTCAAGTCGAACCAATTTCTGACAATGTGAGGCATGTATCTCTTCAAGCTTTTCTAAATTTCCAATAGCATCAGGTAAGTTTGTTATGGACCCACAATGTGAAATGTCAAGCACTCTCAAACTTGTTAGATTCCCGATCGATGGGTCAATTTTAACCAAATTCCAACAATCTTTAAGAATCAACATCTCCAAAGCTGCAAATGTGGAAAAGTCGGAAGCTTGATCGAAGCCTTTACATCTCGTGAGATTTAGAACTTTCAAATTTTTTGACATCTGTAAAACAAAGAAAAAAAAATCAATTTCCAAGAAGTACACAGAGATAGGGATGTAACAATATAAACAAAAGTAGAGATATTCTATGAGACCTTGATTTGATTCCACCAATCACTGTTGTCTTTGAAGCTGCTCCAAGATAGATCAAGAATGACCAAAGTCTTCAGATGACAATTGGTTACCCTATAACGCTTAAACAACCCGTGCCATTTAAGCCATCTTAATTTTGGAAAATGATGCTTAAAATCTCCAACATATGCATCTCCAGCGCCTACACGCTTATCCGAAATATCTCCCCAATATACTATGTGTTCCACTTCGAGATACCTTAGCCTTTTTAGTTGCTCAATTTCTTTAGGAAAAGGGGGATCAGACTCCAAAGAGTTGACTTTAACCTTGAACGCGTCAACCTTGACGGCTTCATGCTCTTGTGTTTCCTACCAATTGAAAACCACAAAATAAATATAGAATATTACGGACTCCAAACAAAAACACATTTGAATGATTTGTTTTAACCTTTTCTCTTTCCAAGAAAACATTAAGGATTATTATTTTTTGCTACTTGTGACTGCACACATGATGCATGCTTATGTGCAACATCTTAGTTATTTTTTAGAGAGAAGTGTGGGATAGTGTGTTAGTGTTGATATCAATGGATTTGAATTCAAACAAATATGATATTACTATTTTACCCCTTTTAATTTTGCAGTTACAAAATAATGATGGTTATATTTTGAGGTTTTAATTTAAAAAATTCTTAGATAGTGAAGAGCTTTTATTTATATATTTATTTTTATTCTTCCAAACGATAGGAGAACACATACTTACACATGCACTCATGCTTAGTTAAAACTAAAACCTCCGCAACCCTATATCCCTATTGGGATAGGACATACCATTAAACCCAAAAACCATTGATCAAAAAGTAAGAAATCAAAACCACTCAACCCTTTAATAATAATATAGAATATAGAATATAGATAAATATAAATCTATCCAGCACATTTTACCACTTGGGCTCGCGGTAGGGGCTTCTATCCGGGCAAATATTAAAGGGATTTTGCATTTTGATTCCTTTTTCTTCTTTCTTTATAAAATAGAAATTGAAAAAAGAAATCAACATGTAAAACAAAGAGGGCTTTTCCCTTCAAAATGCAACTTTTAGTGCCCACGTGGCCATCCACTAGAGTAGCTCCATCAATTTTTGTTTGTAACGCATTTTACTTTATAACTAGGAAAGACCGGTGCAAATGCACGAAATAGGATAAAAAAATATTGTATAAAAATATCATGTTTTTTTAATGGAAAAAATATCATGCTTTTGAATAGTACAAAATAAATAATAAATTTATACATATGAAAGAGAACATCTTTAAAATATAGATCACGCGGATGAGGAAAGTCAATTAAGAAAATGTGATTTAATAGAGTTTTTTTTTTTTTTTTTTTTAGTTTAAATTATAAGCTTTTAGGAAAATGTAATTTAATAGATTTTTTTTTTGTTTAAATTATAAATTTGGTTTAGGTCTCCTAATTAGATAATTATTGGGAATATTAGGTTTGTTTAAATCTCTTTATAAGAAACTGGGAAGTTACGTTGGTGTAGGTGTCTCAAAGTAAAATTATTATAAAAATAAAAATAATTTGGAAATATAAAAAAAAGCCACATGGCTGCTATGCACATTTACTTTATTTAATATTTAGGATAAATTGCACTTTAAAAAAGGCCAAAAGAACTGTACCTCTACCAAATTCTCACACATGGCAAAAATAGATTTTCAAAACTTTAAAATCCCATAACTTTCAATCTACATATTTGTTTTAGTAAAATTTATATTTCTACAATCTACTCATCAAGATCTTCGAAACAAGACCAATCATGAATAGTAAGTTTTGAAAAGAAAAAATTTCAAGTTAGGCTTCTAGAAAATCTAGTTATAATTAACTTAGAAAATCAACTTAACATTAGCTTATTTGAATTGATGATAACCTTCAATCAAGTTAATGTCAAATTGATTTTCAAAAATGAAGTTATCAACTTTAGATTGCAAGTTGTGATCAATCGTCCTCAAATTGATGTGTGTGTGTATATATATATATACATATATGTATATATTGTGCATTGGCCCAATGTACCACGTAACCCACTAATGCATGGGGTACAACCCCTAATGCATGGTACTGATATAAGTTTGGTCACCCTCTAAAACGTAACTTTAATTGCATTAGGTCACCCTCTAAAATTTTACTTATGACCTATATTTTGTGAAACCGACCATTGGATTAAATAGCCTTATCATGTAGGTGATGTATGCCAAAAATCAAGTTGATCCAAGACAAATTGCTATTCGATCCAAAACTTACTTTTTGTAAGCAATGACAATCGCTTGTTGTGGGCATTTATGGATGAAGCAATTTTTAATCTCAAATCAACTTGATTTTTGGCATGCATCACCTTTAAAAATCAAATTGATCTGAGACTGATTGCTATTATATCCAAAACTTATTTGTAATCAATGACAATTGCTCGTTGTGGACATTTATGGAAGAAGCAGCTTTTACTCTTGAATCAACTTGATTTTTGGCGTGCGTGACCTTCATATGATGCAAATCTAATTGAATGGTTGGTTTTACAAAATTTAAGTCACACGTAGAGTTTTTGAGATAAAATAACGCAAAATTAGGTTAGATTAATCTCATAAGAAGGAGACTCTATGTGTATATATATATACTCCGCATTAGATTACATGAATGAGGAAAAAAAAAATATGCTAAATAAAAGAAGGGTAAAATTCATAATGCACTAAGATGTTACCTTACATGTCTCCATCGTCTTCGAGGCATCCTCATGAGACCACACCCTACTTCGCTGCCATGGCTCTTCAAAATTTTCGTTGAGGACAATACTCCTACCCAGGTCTCTAAGTTGATCATGCATCCATATTTTATTACCATGTCTAATTTTAACCAGACACTTGAGAACAAGCTCCTCAATCGCAACTACTGCTGGACGAGCTTTACCAACATCCCACAAGTAAGAAGCAATACGTTTATCCTCTCCAATGAAGAAACATGCAATATCAAGGAAGATCTGTTGTTGCCAATTAGGTAATGCAGCATAACTTATTTTCAACCTTTTTTGGACATCCTCAGGCGGTATTTCTTTAAACAAATGCAATATAGCTGGCCAGTTTGATTTCTCCTTATCACATAAATAGGATCCTATAACCTCAAGAGCCAAAGGAAGCCCAGCAGCAACATCTACAAAATCTCTAGAGAGACTATCATATTCTTTTGGAGGGGAGTCCCTCCTAAAGGCATGCTTGCTAAATAGTTGAAGAGAATTATTAGATTCCATTGGCGGTGGTTCATAAATGCTATCTACTGGAATCCGATTTAGAACATGTTTTTCTCTTGTTGTAACTATGATCCTACTTCCTGAAGCAAACCACTCACACTTTCCTGCAAGCTTATCAAATTGATTAAAGGTATCAACATCATCAAGAACAATGAGAACTTTCTTTGTGCCAACTCCTCTTTTGATTTTCTTAAGTCCATCAACATTATAAATCTCGTCTTTATCTTTTAGGATATCAGAGCAAAGTTCTTGTTGCAATTTAACAAGATCGTGGCGTTTTGACCTTTCTCGAATGTCTGCAATAAAGCTACAACCTTCATTGAAGCGCTTAGAGAGTCGGTTGAAGATGAACTGGGCGATTGTGGTCTTGCCAATACCACCCATGCCGGCGATTCCAACAATCCGTACATCACTCGAGTCAAAATTTAAACGAGTCATCATTTCATCTACGTGACGATCCATCCCAAAAAATTTCTCAGGCACATCAATGAGGTAATTCTTCTTTAACTTTAACAAAACCTGTGAAGTAACCCGACTTGCTAGTTCTCCTTGAAGCCTGCCAAACATAATTGATATATCACAGTGAAAACCACAGCAAATCATAATGCCTAGAAACTTAATATAAAATTTAATCCTTACAAACTCTAGCCAAATTGGATCATACTATAAAATAGGGGGTTTAGCAAGAGGGATGGAATTACCCATTAGTTTCTTTCTTCAATTCCAATCCCTTCAGTTTTCCAACCTTTTTGAGAGCGTTTTTCCATCCCTGGACAATCTTTTCATCGACCTCGTGTTGGTCAACGGCCTGATAACTCCCCCTTTGATGTTGCACATCTGACGGGTCGACGTTGAAGAAAATAGGGAAAATCTCTTGGCCCATAGTTTCGTGACACTCGACCATCTGGGCGAGCTCAATTAGGCACCATTTACTAGACGCATAATTCGGGGATAAGATTGGGATGGAGATTTGCGATTCCTTGATTGCTTTGGGAAGCTCTGAGCTGATCTTTTCTCCTACGGGAAGATCTTTATCGTCCTTAAAGGTGCGAATTCTCGCACCGACAAGAGAGGTGTAGAGGAAATCAGTAAAGGTCTGACGAGTGTCTTTGCCATAGAAACTTAGGAAGACTTCGAATTCCCCTACTAAGGCGGTGGCGGAGGCGGAGGTGGAGGCGGAGGCGGAAGCAGATGAGGTGTTCTCAGCAGCGTTGGGGCTTGGGCTTCGTTTTCGGTTCTTCTCATTCCGATCGCAATCCATATCCACAATACAAGCAGCTCGATCACCTCTCTGTCTGAAGAAATTGAAAACCTTTCGTTAGGGCTTTGCCTTGGATTCCTCCCGTGTCTTTAACTGTAAAGAAAGTTGTGGTCTTTCTTTATTTTTTAAAAGAATAAAGAAGGGGGAACACCAATCTTGCCATTGGTGGTGTCATGTTTGCATCTTTTAAAAACAAATAATAAATAATTAAATTTTAATAGGATTCTACCGTGGAAGTGTGGAACACATAATTCTTTCACTATGCTTTTTCAATTAATTGGACTAATGCATTTTTGACTTTCTTGATCGCTATGAGTATATCAGAATGATGTTCTGTGTTTCATAAAATCATCTTTGTTTCATAAACTTTACTATCCTTACACTCAACGTATTTTATTTCAAGTTTGTTGCTCTCAACTACAGCATATAAAAAAAAAGATGAGAATCGTGGACTAAGGGGAAGTTCCATTGTATTTTATAAAAAACCTTGATTAAGCTTTTGGAGAATCGTGGTAGTGCTATTTTGCATTACCATTAAAAAAAGAATTATGTGATGTTTTTGTGGCATATTTCTGTATCATAGAGGCTGAAAAATGAAAAATGACATAGGCACCGCATACATTTATATTATTAGAATTGAATCACCACCAACCGTATATATATTCTTTCCTCCTTAAAATTTGGTAAGCAGCTGTCTTTGACGTACCTTTCTTCATTTTTTCCTATAAATAAATGTATACATTGTAAAGCAAATCAATAAGACAATATACTTTTCTTGAATCTGCTATTGCCACTTTTACCTAGCATAGAGAGACAGTGTCATGTATAGTTTGTGAATTTACCCAAGATAATACTTGCGACCTTAGGTTCTACCACCACATGCATTTACATTGAGCCATTAATTGGAAACCAGACTTATAAGCACAAAATATTCATTGAAACTACTCCCTACTTTATATTTTTTAGTTATTTTATTATATTTAATTTGGTGTGTTTAAAGTGTTTTTTAATTTATTGCAGGAGCTGATGAGTTTACAACAAAAAGATGACAATTGGGTCCATTTAAACTAATAAATGCAATTTGGAGTGTGTAGACACCCATTTTGTCCCTATATTTGATGGGTTGATGGTTCTACACCAAAAAGATGATAATTGGGTCCACTTAAGCCAATGAATGTAAAGTGGGTTTTCCACTTGCCTAGAATTTTATGGAACTTAAATAAGAGCTAGGTCAACAATTTTGAAGATTTGCGCAGTTGAAATTTAAAGTTAAAGCAAGGAAATTTGTGACCCCAAAATCAGTCACCAAATTGGAAAGATTGAATAGGTTTTAGTAATCTGGCCATAACTTGTGATTCCCATAACCTATTTAGGTGAAATTGGTGGCTTTGGAAAAAACGACTTGAACGACTGCAACTTTGTATAGGTGGCTTTGGAAAAAACGACTTGAAGGACTACAACTTTGTATTTTATGGAATTTTCTGATTCAAACTTTTTTCAAGTAAAAAATAGCTGAAAATGGACTTAATTGCAGAAATATGAATAGCTGGCAGAATTTGTCCACTTGTTCTTGTGATATATTCAAAGAAAGTTGGGGGTACGATGGGGATAGGCTTCTACGGACTAAGAAAGAAAAATGAAGAAGTGGGAGACCCACTTGAGAAGAGGACGGCTATAAAAAATGAGAAACAATCTTTTTTTTATTCTTAAAGGTTTAAAAGATTGCCGTCTTCAATTGTTTCTTTTTCTTTATGAAAATAATGAAAGGTGCGTGGGATGTTAAGAGAGCATCAAGAAACAAAAGAAACAAAACAAGGTGGGACGGCGACATGTGGGGAATTAAAAAAAGAAGGGATGGAGACGTGTGAATGGTGTGGCTGCTGGGATAAATGGGACGACCAACAAAAAGAAAGAAATGGTCAGCATAAAAATATTCAAAGGAGAGGAAGATGAGTAGGTAGTACATCGGATACTTCCCCATAAATTGCAGGAGCTGCGTACAGAATGAGAGAGTCGGAGTCGAGGGACAGTGTACAGCGGTTGGACTCCGGCCAATTGGTTAATTTATTCTTTGTCTTAGGGTGCAGATGAAACTCTAATTAAGTAAGGTGTATTTTATTTTAGTGTGTTTTGGATTGGTTATTTATGTATGAGGATTGCATAACTACGAGGATTATACGATACAATCGGTTTTGGTGTTTCTATTTCAAGTTGTATTTAATTTCTATGATTTTAAATGCAATGGTTATGCAATGGTTTTCACTGTACATATATTTGGAAATTAAAATGGTTTATACTTAGACAAAACGGGTCGTGCCCACAAATTAGTTTAGAGTAGAGTAGGGGAGACGGTCCGTGCTATATCTTTGATGAGTCATGCCTAATTTACAAATATATGAATATTTCTTAATGACGTTATTGGGCTTGTAGTTGCAATGAGTCCTGCTTATACCAAATAATGAATTTTTGAAACACGTTACAATAAAATCATTTTTACAAGATTAGTGGTGAATTCGAGACCCTAAACATTTTTTTATTATTCTTAGTTAGTAGGTTTCAAAACCACAAATTTATTCTTTGTGAATTATTTTAGAAATCAATTTTCAAAATTAACATAATCCCAGTACAGTCCTTGTGGTACAACACCCGTACTACCATTATACACAAATTTTGTATCCTACGCGTAATTGATTTTGACAAGATCACATACCATAGTAAATTTCTAGAACAACTTGTAGACCATCAAGGCTATACTATAAAATTATAAATATCATAAAATAGGTAAGTTCTATATTGTTTGCATGTACTCCTCGTATATGACTCACTAGCTTGAAGTTCATTAGCCTGCGGGATATCTGGGGAAAGTAAAATTGCGCTTTGATATATGCTGTAGTTGAGAACGACAAACTTGAAAATAAAATGCATTGAGTGTAAGGATAGTGAAGTTTATTCAAAGCATTTCAATCATGTAGGTGCAATGAAAGATGGCATTGTGTTGGAACTAATGGTTTACCATTATAGGCAACAACATTTTACTTTCAGGGCTGCAAATGCAGGATGTTGATCGATCTAGCTGTTGGCACAAAACAAAGCATTCATTGTCTTAAATTGCCCACTAAATGTTGTCATAAGTTTGTAACAGGTTTGATCTGTTTAAGGAGAGTTGCATGGAGCGAGAAATTGGTAAGAAGGTTTAGATGATGAGTAACCTTAATTTGTATGGGAAGCATAAGGGAATATGGTTAGTGGATCTTTAGTTTCACAATTGAAGGCTAAAATTTTATATGGTGCCATTAAAACTGCCTACAACAGAACAAAAAAAGTAACCTATAAGTGATTAGTAATAATATCGGGTGGTGGAATAGGAATTTGTAATAAATTAAAAAATGATGTGAAATATTAGTCTTGGAATAAAATTAATGTTAGGGCTTGTTTGGTATCAGACTTTATGCATTTATGGGGTCTTGTTTGGTATCAGCTTATTAGGCTTGGCTTTAAGCCCTTTAAATTAGGCCTTAGACCGACTATGCTTTATTAATTAACACCATCTTTGTGCATTCTTTATTTATTTAATTTTTTTTTTTAAATTGGTGAAAATGTAAGCCTGGTTTCCACATTAGTGGTGTATTAGATTGGTTATTTTGAAATACTTATATAATTTTATCAAGCATCAATTCCAGCTTGAGTCAGGATAGTCATGCTAATTTCAGGAGTTGATCCTGTTGAGCCAAAACAAATGAGCCATGAGCTAATCCATCATTTATTAGAGTAGGTGGTAGGTCATTTTCTTATCGGGTTTCTTTTTCCAAAGGGAAAATACCAGGAACCTACCGACCCCCAAAAAAAAAAAAAAAATGCTAGGAAGTCAGGAATCTATATCTTAGGCTTTGCCTTGGATTTTTTGACTATGATAATTTCAGTAGTTGATCCTACTGAGCTCGAACAAATGAGCCATGGGCTAATCAATCATTTATTACAGTAGGTGGTTGGTCATTTTCTTCCTGGGCTTCTTTTTCCAAATGGAACTTTTTCCAAATGGAAAATGCTAGGAACCTACAGACCCAAAAATAAATAAATAAATAAATAAAAGCCAGAAAGCTAGTCAGGAACCTGTATTTTAAATAAAAATACCAATCTTGCCATTGGTGATGTAGGGGTTGGCGGTGGCTGCACGGTTGTCTCTTTGTCTCTTTAAAAAAATAATAATAATAATTAAATAAAAACAACTTGCATTGCTTGATCATTTTTGGTGGAATTCTGTGCAAACATACTTTGCCTGAAAGAAGACTTGTGGTATTTTAATAAAATATTGTATTATAGTTTTGAGTGAATTTTTCATTTGACCGTTATACATGTAACCATTAAGGTGCAATAAGTTGTGGGTATCCGTTGACGGCTTGAGGCTATCTGACTAGCCTTGCCGGATGAAACTTATCATTTGCTCCTATTTGTTATGTGCTTTTTTTTTTTTTTTTTTGATAAAACTATTTGTTATGTGCATGCACTACATAAGCACAGTATATATTTCATCCTCATTTCATATATACACTTTCATTTATTTATTTATTTTGGGTAAAATGGGTAAGAAATTTCATTACAACATTCATACACTGATCCCTAAAAATCAAACCTACAACCTCCTGCCGCATAAGGGGGAGAAGTGCCATTAGACCATAAGGCTATATTTATGATTTGGATAATTTTTTTTTTCTTTTTTAACAGTTAATAGAATTTACCCATATCCTTAATTCCCCTGATGCCAATAAATGAGTATCAATATATATTTTTCTATAAACTTGAACCCGAAATCGCTCATTCAATAAGTGAGAAAAATACTACTAGACTACTATACCATTAGTTATGATTTCAATTATTTGATCACACCCTTTTAATGATGTTGACAATCTTTGTACTCCACTAGCCTATTGGGCTATTGGATTGCAGCTTTTTGGGCTTTGTGACCATGCCAAAGTTGTGGCCGGGGAACGGCTATTGTAACCCCATTTTCTTTATAAAACCCCCTTATGTTTTGGTTTTGGTTTTTACAAAAGTTGACTGCATTATTTACTAGAAAACATCATTTTGAATAATTTTATAAAAAAAAGTTTTTCCAAAATCTATCATTTAAGTAGACTCATTGGCAAAAAATGAAATAAAGGCTATAAATGGCTAAAACGTCTACTTAAACAATAGAGTTTGGAAATACTTTTTTCTATAAAGTTGTTCAAAATGATATTTTCTAGTAGATAATGCGACCGGTTTTCATAAAAACCTTTTATATTTTGCATAAAATCTTAAAAAACTAAAGGATGGGAGGGTGTGAAAAAAAAGTGGGGTTGCAATAGCCCTTCCCAAAGTTGTGTGGTGCAATGGGCTGTAGCCTTAGGCTAAAGCAATACTATCCTCGGTTCCATTGTGTTTTATGGAAAACTTGATTAAGACTTTGGAGAATGGTTTAAGTGCTATTTTTGCATTAGCAAAAGTTAGGGTTGTTAGATATTGACGCGGGATTGAATTTCGGATGAGGTTAATTAGTACCTCAATTTGGCTCATGAACATGCTTGAGGTTGATCGAACATGAACCAAGCCTGAATATTGGGTTGATCTTGGGCTTGACTCAACTTGGAAAATTAACAAAGACATTTTAACTAATCAAAACAAATTATGGCAAAAAACTAGGATCGAAAAACTTAGGATCTGTTTGGGCGTGGCAATCAAACAAGTTAATATATTGTAACTAGTAATGGAGGCATATATTAGTTACCTTGAATGAAAGCATTTAAGAGAATGTTGGTTATCATCACAAATGAGAGCAGAACTTCCAATTATTGACATTCATGAATTTCAAAAAATCGATCTTGTAACATCAACAAAATAGTTAATGTTCCAATTTTAACATAACCTCATTCAACCTGATGGGTTCGTACCTTTAATATTATGTAAAATGTTAAAATACATTATAATTGTTTAATTTTCATTTGGACAACCAAACAAGCCTTTAATTTATAGTGTTGTGTGGCAAGATCAAAATGATCAATTGGGAAAAATCAGGTGCATGTACTAGGATGCTCTATATTCACTTTTCCTATCCCCACCCCCCTATTCACCTTCCTATGTTCCCATCAATGACATCTCAGAATGACGACTAATATACTTTTGCACGGACACAAAAACCAATAAAACCAATCAATAGTGAGCACACACAATAATACTAACAGGTTGGAACAGCTACCGTCTCAATTTAGCCCACAGAATATATTACATCAAAGTGCATTGAATTTAATTTTCCTTATAATTATAGAGCAAAATAAATGCAAAATTATAATGTAGTGTGCTGCATTAATTCTTCTTATCCCCGCAGTATTTCCTCGATTCCATAATTCTTTAATTTTTTTTCTCAAATGTATTGCGTGCTCTGAATCCCAAGTATTTTTATGTTTGGCAAATCCAGTGAATTTTCAATCAACTTGCATCCAAAAATGTCTAATAATGTTAAGCATTCCAATCCCCCAAGCCCCAGCTTTTTAATTTTCTTATGATTCAAATTTAGGTTTTTACAAAGAGAAATGCTATATACAGCACTTTATATGCAGCACCTTATGTGGCATTATGTGTATGAATCCAAACTCTCTTAACAGATCTCTTTTTTACTGATGTGAGTTGGGTGCTGCATAGAATATTGAACGAAGGAAGTTTCGTATAGCATCGCCTTTTACAAATGTGGTACGGAGGGGAAAACAAAATGAAAGTGGTGTTACTAATAGGGCTTTTAGTAATAGGGCATGTTTGCCTCTTTAAAAAACTATAAATAAATAAATAAAATCAGCTTGCCATTGCTTAGATAAATTTTAATAGGATTCTGTGGCGGAACAAACAATGTCAGGCTTTCTATGTGTTTGGCTGTATTCACTATGAGCATTATTAACGGATAATAGCAAAATCCAACTACATATATTGGGTTAAAGGCATATCAATTGTATATTATAATGAGGTTCTATGTTTCTAAAAATCATCTGTTAAAGCGAAGCAATTGTATGTGCTCAAAAACTGTATGGCCTTGTCCATCATTTGAGGTTTTGTGGGTTCGTTGTCATGCGTCCATGGGCTCAAAAACAATATGGCTTGCCAAATTTTTTAACAGGGATATTTTGGTAATTTCAAATTTGTCTATGTCTCTTATATCTCCGCTTAAGATCATAGTAAACATTGCAATGACTTTGTCTCTTATATCTACATTGTGTTTTATGAAAAGCTTGATTAAGCTTTTGGAGAATCGTGTAAGTGCTATTTTGCATTACGATAAAAAAAAGAATTGTGTGATGTTTTTGTGGCATAATTCTGTGTCATAGATTTAAAAAATCAAACCAAAACTACAAAAAAAGGTTCTTGTAAATAATATATAGCTAGGGCCTGAGCCTAGCATAGAGAGACAGTGGCATCTATAGTTTTTTATTTTTATTTTTATTTTTATTTTTAGGTTTAAAGTGGCATGTATAATTTGTGAATTTATCTAAGATAACACACGCGACCTTAGGTTCTTCCACAACATAAAATTATATTAAGCCATAAATTGCCCGAAAAATGTTACCATAAGTTCATATCAGGTTTGATCTGTTTAAGAAGCAGAGTTGCATGGAGCGAGAAATTGGTAAGAAGGTTTATATGATGATCGAGTAACCTTAATTTGAACGGGAAGCATAAGGGAATAAGGTTAGTGAATCTTTCTATTATTTTTGTTAACGGCATCCCTCTTTAATTCTACTTTAGTAGGATTCCATTGGATTTTAGGTTTTTGAGTAAGGGTCTTTTTGTACCTTTAATATTATGTAAAATATAAAATACATTATAATTGTTTAATTTCCATTTGGACAACCAAACAAGCCTTTAATTTATAGTGTCGTGTGGCAAGATCAAAATGAAGTTGGGAAAAATCAGGGGCACTAGGGTGCTCTATATTCACTTTTCCTCTCCCACTATTCACCTTCCTATGTTTCCATCAACGATATCCCCGAATGACTGCTAATATACTTCTGCACGGACACAAAAACCAATAAAACCAATTGCAAGTGAGCACACAAAAATGGCAATACAGAACAATGTCTGCCTGTCTTGGAAGCCCCTCTCAATCTCTCAGGCAAGAGCTTCCACTAGAGAATTTGCAATAATGGAAGATTTCTTCTTCTTCTACATTCATACTTCGTATTTTATCTCTTCCCCATTTTTACCTGCATGACTTTGTTCTATGTTAAACATGTAACAAAAGAACTAGGGGTGTCAAAAATCTATATGATAAAAGTTGGTCCACAAAAGTTCATGGTTGGCTGCTTAGACTATCAGCCTAATCATCATCTAGTCAACTAGGTGAAAATCAAAAACATTGATTCTACTTAAATAGAAGATAATTACAAATTCATTTTTCCTATTAACTTTGCTTTCGCTAATCAGAAACTATTTATTATTATTATTAAGTTTAATGCTAAGTTTCACTAATCTGAACCTATGGCTTCACAATAATACTAACAGATAGGTCCACTTACCGTCTCAGTTTAGCCCACAGAATTACATCAGAGTGCATTGAATTTGATCTTCCTTATAATTATAGAGCAAGAGAAATGCAAAATAATAATGTAACATGATACCAATAAACAAATAGTTATATGAAATGAGAACAGCCACCTAAAGAATTGTTCCAAGCTCAATTTTGACTATTGAGGGAGTCTGGGCAGGTTGTCTGGATGGAGCAAGAATTTGTGCTGCTTGGAGAAATGAAGATGGTTTGTTTATGGTTAATCTTTCAATGTATGCAGCAAAGCACACAATTCACTATAGCAGAAGCTATGGTGCATTGAGGGAAAGGATTTCGATGGCAATCAACAAAGATGCATAAAAGCAAACCACATATACCGTTTTCTCTTAACAGCAAGCCCCCACCCCCCCTCCCCCCCCCTCTTTCTCTTTTTTTTTTTTTTTTCCTTTTCTGATAAGTAACAGGAACCCTTTATTTCATTCACATTGTTCTGCTACAAACAAGATAGACATGTATAGAGCAGCGGACCAGCCTATTCCCTTTTACTGCTCAGTAGAATCCCTTTCAAACAAAATAAAAGAGATGAATAGAAAAGAAAAATGATCACGAATGCGTATGTGATCAAAAGATCAAAATGGTTCTAAAATTCATTAAGGGGGATTCTCTATTGGAGATATTTTATTTTGCATTTTGACTTGATGATAATGATATATCAAGATGATCCAACTTCCGGCTTTTTTATTACTAGTAACAAATTTGATTCTTGCTTTAATCAATGACAATTGATATTGGGACATTTCATCAATCACTCCAACCATAACCAGAATAGCAAATAGAGAGAAAACATAATCAGCAAGCAGTCAAGGAAAATCCCTCTTGCAAAGAGAAAATAGTAATTCAACAGAAAATTTAGATATACCATAGCCATCTGATCCTTGGATCACATTTAAATTCTCTCAACCATTAAGTCTTAATTTCTTTAATTTCTTCAGGTTTGACAGATCTAGTATCATTTCCAGTGATGTGTAGTATGACGGCAAAAACTTCCATGTAACTGTGATATGGTCAGGTGGTATCACAAGCCAATCAAATTCAAGCAAAGTGGGAAAGTGGGACCAACAAGTACACTGACATTCCCACTCTACTTGAATTCGATTGGCTTGTGATATCACCTGGCCATATCACAGTTACATGGAAGTTCTACTCACAGTATGACATGTTCAGTACCTTTAAGGATCTCAAAAAGCTGAGGCCCTCAACGTCAGCTAACTTCCGGCTATTAGAAAGGTTTAGAGATGAAATAAGAGGGGAGAACAAAACCAGCAAACCTTCTTTCCTGCGACACACCAAATAATTTAGCAGAAGATTTCATGGTAACAACTGGAAAAAACTTTATCAATTTGAACTCTTGACAATTGTTGAGATTCCATGGAAAAGCATTTCTCTCTTTCCCTCCCAATGTGAACTCGTGACAAAAAACGTCTAGTAGCTTAAACGTTACGGTGGAGAGTTTTTGGGACCCGTCGGTTTTAGGCTAGGCTTTTAAGCCCCTTAAATTAGGCCCAAACTAAAAAAAATTATGCTTTATCAACACCATCTTTTTCCCATTTTTCCTCTTTTAATTGTGAAAATGCAAGTTTGGATCACATTAGTATATGTAATCGGTTCTTTTAATTTGGAATACTCACGTAATTTAATCAAGCATCAATCTTGCTAATTTTATCAAGCCTAGCCAGGCTTAGTCAGTATATTCATGGCTAATTTAAGTACCTGGCCCTACTTTTCGAGCTTGACTCATGGGCCATGGACTAGTCGTTTATTTGGACCACAAGTGCTAACGGTAGGTGGTTGGTCATTTTCTTCTAGGGTTCTTTTGGTAATACACTTCCAAAAGGAAAATTCTGGGAACCTGCATACTATACACATGGGCCATGGGCGTAGGAAAATGCCAGTAGGTGGCCATTGCAACCCCTCAACTTTATTTCTAAACTCTACACACTTTTCAAGGTTTTATGAAAAATATAAAAAAAGGTTTTTATGAAGATCGGTCGCATGGTCTACTAAAAAACCGTAAGTTTGAACAATTTTGTAAAAGAAAATTTTTTCAAAATATGTTAATTAAGAGGACTTTTTGGCTATTTACAATCTATATTACATTTTTACAAAAACAAAAATTATAAATGGCTAAAAAGTCCACTTAAACGATATATTTTGGAAAAACTTTCTTTTACAAAGTTGTTCAAAATAATGTTTTCTAATGGACATTGCGGCCAGCTTTCATGAACACTGCTTATATTTTTCATAAAACCTTGAGAAGCTTAAAATAAATGGGGTGTGCAAATAAAGTTGAGGGGTTGCAATAGCCGCCCTCAAATGCCTAATGCGTGGGCCAATGAATTTGATCTTCCTTATAATTATAGAGCAAAGTAAATACAAAATAACAATGTAACATGATACGTAGCTTATATAAAATGAGAAGAGCGACCTATATCACCAAAGGAACTGGACCAAGCTCAATTTTGACTTTTGAGGGAGTCTGGGCTGGTAATCTGGGTGGAGCAGAAATTTGTGCTGCTCTGAGAAATGATGATGGTTTATTTATGCTAGTTTTCAATGTAAAGAGGAAAGCATACAGTCTACTATAGCAAAAGCTATAGCATTGATGGAAAGGGTTTTGATCAATGGCAATCCAAGAAGACATAGAGAAACCTAGTGAAAGCAAGTGACTACGAGATACTTGAATGAACTTATTAAGCATGAATACAAAAATTCAAATCACATATAATGTTTTATCAAGCATCAATCTTACTAATTTTATCAAGCCTAGCCAGAGTCAGCATAGTCATGGCTAATTTCAGTACCTGACCTTGCTGATCGAGCTTGACTCACGGGCCATGGACTAGTTGATTATTTGGACTACAAAGATAACGATAGGTGATAGGTCATTTTCCTCTGGGGTTCTTTTTTCAACCGACTTCCAAAAGGAAAATTCCGAGAACCCGCATACTATACTCATGGGCCATGGGCGTAGGAAAATGCCTAACGCATGGGCCATGGCTTAATTGTTTGGACTTTAGACTGGAAGATAGGGTTCGGATATTGCAACCCCTTCAAGTGATCTCCTCACCCCACTAATTTTAATTTTTTAAAAATTTTAGAAAAATATAAAGAGAAAGTTGTGCTCTTTCTTGATACTAAGAAAGTACGTTGTGCTTTGGATTCCTTGGATTCAAGCATCAATCTACAAATTTTAGGCTTGCCTTGGATTCCTTCCCTGTCTTTAACTTTAAAGAGAAATTTGTGCTCTTTCTTGATACTGAGAAGAACCGTAGCACTTCCCCCCCCCCCCCCCCCCCCCCAAAAAAAAAAAAAAAACAAAAAAAACTTTAGTTAGTTACAAAGTACTTTAGTTAGTTACAAAGTGTTGACTACCTCGATTTGACAGTATCCATGCGCGCAATCCTACTTAGTGGAGAAAATTTTGATCTATTGGAGAGTTTGTAGCTAGCTGTGTGCATGAATTTTTGCTAGTATCGAGCAATACATCTAGAGAGTAAAATTCACGAAATTAATCAAGAAGTAAGAACACGATTAATTGCTAATTCACTTAAAGGAGTCCTACCTATTTACTACTGTTGGAATATTTTTATTTTTGTAATGTTCAATTTTTTGGTAATTTAGGGCTTCGCTTTCTGAATTTTAATAAGTTTTAGGATTTTAATAAACAGCCAAATCTGCATCTTACAGAATACTAGACTAGGTATGGTTAGTTTTAAAAGGTTTCTAATTGTTATTAGGGTTTTATGGAGCCTAAAATTTTTCAACTATGCTATTTCATCCACATTTTTTCACTCATCCATATGTGACAGTTTCTCTTTATTTCATGTTGGCCCTCACATATTTGCTTTCACCTATACACTTATGATACATAAGGTGGCCAAGTGAGTGGTAAAGATGGATGATAAAACATAGATGAAGTAGTATTTTTCCTTTAACAATGGGGAAAAAAGGCTTTATCAATGGGAAAACTCTCTCTCTTCCAACTTCATTACACCTCTATGGCATTGGTTGTGACCGGTGGTGGCATTAATGGATGATAAAAATCTCCAACCATATTGGGCAGATCGTACAATCATTTCTTAAAGCGTCCAACAAACAAACGTAAGCACTTCTTTGTTTTTATGATTTGGATCCCACACTTTTAATGATGTTATCAACCTCAGTATTCCGCTGGCCTATTGGGCCGCCCTATTAGGACCAAAGTTGTGTTCTGCAATGGGACAAACATTTAAAAAACTTGATCTAAGCTATTGGAGAATCGTGTTAAGTGCTATTTTGCATTATCATAAAAACATAATTGTGTGATGTTTTTGTGGCATATTTCTGAAGGGGGCCTTTATTGGCACCCCAAGACTTCCTTTTTAACCCCCCATTTACTTTACATTTTAAGGTTTTATGAAAAAAATAAAAGGTTTTCATAAAAACTTATCATGTACTCAATCTACTATAAAACATCATTTTGAATAATTCTATAGAAGAAAGTTTTTCAAAAATCTATCATTTAAATAGACTTTGTAGCCATTTATATAACAAAGACTGTAAATTGCCAAAAATTTCACTGAAACGATAGATTTTGAAAAAACTTTCTTCTACAAAGTTGTTCAAAATAATGTTTTTTATTGAATAGTGTGTCCTGCTTTTTTTTTTTTTTTTTTTTTAAAACCTTTTATATTTTTCATAAAACCTTAATGTAAAATAAGTGAAGGATGAAAAGCAAGCCTTTGGGTGCCAATAGAGACCCCCATTTCTGTATCATAGGCACTAAAAAATGCCATAGGCCCAATAATCCATAAACCCTGTTCATAGAGGCCCAAAAAGATATAGCTATATATAGGGGGCCTCTATTGGCACCCCCATACTTCCTCTTCAACCCCCAAATTTAATATAAACGTTTATGAAAAGTTTATCCTTGTACAATTTTACATTTAAGGACATTAATAAGTAAAATAAAAAAAACATACTACTCTCTATACCCCCAAGACCAACACAGTAAACCCCAACTCTCTTTATCAACTTTTACCCCAACTCTCTTCATCAACTTTTACTCCATAAGCGAAAACTTTCAAGCTCTCACAAACCCTAATAACCCAAATTTATGAACCCAAGTAAACTTTAGGTTTTTTACATATTTTTTGAGTTATGGACGAGAACATAGACATTCAAGATGAATCTATCAGCCAAAAGGTGCGTACATGTTGAACTTGGTGTTGTTTTATTGGTTTTTTTTCTGATTTTAGCGGAGGTAGTTCTCACGACATGTTCAGTTCTGTAAATCTGAACATATTGTTTATGTTCATTTATACGAAACTGAACAAAGTAGAAATGTTCGGCCAAATTATTTCGAACATCATCCATATGTTCAGTCATACGAAACTGAACAAATGCAAATTGTTTGGCCGTATAAATCCGTTCGTCTTTCATATGTTCAGTTATAACCAACCGAATATCTGTTCAATGTTCAGCTAAATAATTCCGAACATATTTTATATGTTCAGTTCTACAGATTCGAACTACTAAAACATAATTTTTTATATTTGTTTTTTGTTTGTTTTATTTTTGGGTTGGTTTATTTTGGGTACTTGTAGGTAGATACTTCAACTCAAGGTAGCATGGTTGAGGATTCAACATGTGTAATGGATTACACTAGTGAATTCACCACGTACGAGGTAATATAATTTAAATTTTATTAGTGCCCTAGTTGAACGAAGTTTATATGCTAACTTGTTCACTCACATTATTTTCTTTTTCTATGTGTAGATCTTCAAGAATAGAAACGCCTTATGCAATTGGGCTCGGGATGTTGGGAGAAGAAATGGGCTTGTGATTGTAATAAAAAGGTCTGACTCAGGTAGTGGAAGGAAAGAAAGGGTTACGTTAGGTTGTGAGAGAGGTGGCCATTATAGAAACATGAACAAAAATAGCGAAACTCAAACTGACAAAAAGCGAAAGAGAGAAACTGGCACAAAGAAGTGTGGATGCCCTTTTGCATTAAAGGGATCGAAGTTGCCAAATGATAATTGGATGCTAACAGTATTTTGTGGAGTGCATAATCATCCGGCTGCAAAGCATCTTGAGGGGCACTCATTTGTGGGTAGATTATCTCAAGAGGAGACTTCATTGTTAGTTGATTTGTCTAAGACCATGGTCCGACCCAAAGAAATTTTGTCTACATTGAAGCAAAATGATGTTCTTAATGTTAGCACAATTAAGACAATCTACAATGCGCGTCAGATATGGCCATAGAAAAAACATCTCTAGAGTCAAGAGATATAAGCTTTGAGTAAATTGACATGTACCTATCCATAAATTGACAATCCCAAATCCCAACCCATTGGCTCCCCCTATCCTTTTCTTCCTCCTTTTTTTTTTTTTTTTTTTTTTTTGTGCATTATTGCATTGTTCCAATAATTTGAGATCCACAGCCCATATCCTCTTCTATCATTGGGTTTCTTTTAAGTGTTGATCCCTTATTGAATCCTGTTCCAATAATTTTGGGTCAACAGAGCCCATATACTCATGGGCAGGGAATAGATAATACGTTGCATTTTATCATTACAAGAGTGCCTAGTTCGTGTGTCACTGTGTCAATGGCTGTAGTCGAACTCCGAAATCTCTAGTCATTGTCATTAAGATATAGATTCATATAGTCCTTTGATTCAGTCACATATCCAACCTACTTCTACATTATATTGTTTTATATATGCACAATTTACAGCTAGCTCAAAGAATTTTAAGCCCTCTTGCATGGTTTTAGACTAAAATGAAGTGGTGTCTAGGTGAAAGAGTGGTCAAAATTTCCAATGAGCTGCTTCCATTCTCACCTATTTTACTGTGTAGTAGTTTCATGATTTTCTCCAGTTCTATCTAATATTCCCCATCCATTATGTTAAACATTGGCTAAAGAGTCATGTATACAATAGCCATTGATTGGATTCTGGAAACATCCCCTCCCTCCTCCCCCTTCTTCCTTATCAAATAAATAAATAAATAAATATATGATATATCACAAATATGATTTATTTAAATAAATAAAGAAATATATAATATTCCCCATCCATTATGTTAAACATTGGCAGTTTCTTAATCCCATTATTGACTTACATATATGATATATCACAAATTGAACCAAAGATCTATGCTCGACCATATGAACCCGAACCAAAGAGCTTTGTTCGACCATCAATGACCGAATCAACCAATTTTGTTCGACCATCAACAACCGAACCAGATACTCTTGTTCGGCCATCTACACTTGAACCCTCCAAATCTGTTCCGTTTTACAGAACCGAACACATCGACCCATATTTTCCCTCTTATCCAAAATTCAAACAGATTATTAGTCTATTCTAGCTGTGTGTGTGTGTATATAAAACTGAACCAAATGACAAAATCATGGATTAACTCTTTGTATATATATATAATCACTCACCGTAAGAAATATGGGTGCTATTCCGGCAACCAACAGGGATGGGGTAGGTGAGCTTTCCGGCGACTAGCAGGGACAACAATATCAGTCAGTCACCGTCAAAGGCTTTGTTTACTGTTTCTCACTGTTAGGTTATAGAAAAGGGGCTGATGGGGTAAAAGAGAAAGGGGCTGATGGGGCTGACGGGGTAAAAGAGAAAGGGGCTGATTGGCTGATGGGGCTGACGGGGTAAAAGAGAAAGGGGCTGATGGGGTAAAAGAGAAATTGGGGTTCACTTTTGTTGTGGTAAGGGTATTTTGGGAATAAAATCGGGTATAATTAGGAAATTTAAAATTTTTAAATTTTAAATGGGGAAAAAGAGAAATGGGGGTTGAAGAGGAAGTATGGGGGTGCCAATAGAGGCCCCCCTATATATATTGATATTTGAACAACTAATTTTTTGAGCCTAAATAGGCCGCAAAAATCTCTTTTCCTACATTTCAACTCACAAAATATGAATTGCAATAACTTCGTACCAATCCTGAAGACAACATCTAAAAAAAGCCATACATGCTCATAGGTGTTCATAGGCCCAAAAAATAAAAAATAAATCATATAATTATCAAAACATGAGAATAACATAATTGTCTTCTTATGCTCACAGGCCCAAATCCAGAGCTTATTGCTCTCCACAACTGTACCCTAGCTTCTTACAAAATATTGATTTAAAAAGTTAAACAATAAATTTTGAGAAAGCTTTATTTTACATAATTGCTCAAAATGATGTTTTCTAGTAAACAACCTAACCAATTTTCATAAAAACTTTTTATATTCTTCTTAAACCTTGAAAAATTAAAATAAATGGGGTACGCAAATAAAATTAAAACAATACGTGTAGGAAAGCATACAATGTACAAAAGCAAAAGCTATGGCATTGAGGAAAAGGGTTTTGATGGCAATCAACAAAGACGCTGAGAAATTTAATGAAAGCAAGTGACTACGAGAAAGTAGTATAAAATTTAGAGTATAAAGAGACTTACCATGTCCCGGTCATTACGGGGATTCTCTGGAAGGAAAGTATTTGTTTTATTTTCTGACTTGATGATAATGATGTATCAAGATGATCCAACTTCTGGCTTTTTTATTGCTAGCTACAAGTTTGATTCTTGCTCTAATCAATGATATCATTCATACTCGCTATCGGAAGATTCTCCAGAATCTGAATAGCAGATAAAGAAAGAAAAGATAATTAGCAAGCAGTCAAGGAAAATCCCTCTTGCAAAAAGAAAATAGTAATGCAACAGAAAATTGAGATATACCAAAGTCATCTGATACATCTGATTCCCCATGAGATGCATCTCTTCTTCATCCTCAGAAGCCTCGGATGGAAACCAGCAATATGAATCCGTAACTATTCTTGTGTTTGGAAAATCCAGTGGATTTTCAATCAACTTGCTGCTACCAGAAATGTCTAACCTTCTCAATTTTTTTAGGTTTGAAAAATCAGGAGATTTCTCTATTTCGCAATAAGAAATGTCCAACTCTACTAAGGATTCTAGTTCCTCAAATCTACCGATCATATTTAAATTCTTCCAACCACGAAGTAATAAGTGTTTTAATTTTTTCAGGTTTGACAGATCCGGTATACCTTCCAGTGATGTGCAGAATGACATGTACAGCATCTTCAAGGATTTTAGAAAGCTTAGGCCCTCAACTTTAGCTAACTTCAGACAATAAGAAAGGTCTAGGTTTTTTAGCATTCCCAAATTTGACAGATCCAGTATATCCAGTGATGTGCAGAATGACATGTCCAATACCTCCAAGGATTTCAAAAAGCTTAGGCCCTCAACTTTAGCTAACTTCCGGCAATCAGAAAGGTCTAGGTTTTTTAGCATTCCCAAATTTGACAGATCTAATATATCCAATGATGTGCAGACTGACATGTCCAGTACCTCCAAGGATTTCAGAAAGCTTAGGCCCTCAACTTTAGCTAACTTCCGGCAATCAGAAAGGTCTAGGTTTTTTAGCATTTCCCAATTTGACAGATCCAATATATCCAATGATGTGCAGACTGACATGTCTAGTACCTCCAAGGATTTCAGAAAGCTTAGGCCCTCAACTTTAGCTAACTTCCGGCAATCAGAAAGGTCTAGGTTTTTTAGCATTCCCAAATTTGATAGATCTGATAATCTGTTTTGGGATTTACACTCGCCTATGGTCAAGTACCTTAAAGATTCATAATTTTCAATCCCGTCAACCTCAGCTAGCTTTTTGCATTGAGTTACGGTCAACATCGTCAACGATTCAATTTTCCCAAGGCATTTAGTGTGCATTAGCTTAGAGCAACCTTCAACAAATAAGGTTGACAAATTTTTCAAATTTGATAGATCCGGTAATCTTTCCATTGATTTACTGCTGGAAATAGATAGGTTGATTAAACTTGAAGGAAGCCCCTGAATAGATTGAAGCTTGCTGGACCGTATAAAGAGTGTCTTGAGCTAAGGAAGGTCACCAATCTCTGCTGGTAGGGTGCTAATCCTGGTGTCGAGCAAAGTCAAGATCTCCAATTTGGATAATTTCCCAATATCTGTAGGAATTTCCACCAGACTATAGCAGGAGAAAATCTCTAAACTCTTCAGTTTAGAGAGACTTGGGAATGCCTTCATTGATTTGCATGAGGCACGTAGACTGGTTAAACTAGAGGGAAGCTCTGGCAGCGATTGAAGTTCTGCAAAGCTTACATCAAGGGTTTCGAGTCTAGTAAGCTCACAAATGCTCTCTGGTAGCTTATAAATCCTAGTATACTTTAAATCCAAGATTCTCAGAGAGGATAGTCTCCTAATATCAGGAAATTCACCTTCCAATTTTCGACAATATGAGACGTTTATCTCTTCAAGCTTCTCTAAATTTCCAATAGCATCGAGTAACTCTGTTATGGACTCACAATATGAAATGTTAAGCACTCTCAAACTTGTTAGATTCCCAATCCATGGGTCAAGTCGAACCAATTTCAAACAATTTGAGGCATGCATCTCTTCAAGCTTCTCTAAATTTCCAATAGCATCAGGTAACTCTGTTATGGACCTACAACCTTGAATGTCAAGCACTCTCAAACTTGTCAGATTCCCGATCGATGGGTCAATTTTAACCAAACCCCAACACATTTTAAGAATCAACATCTCCAAAGCAGCAAATGTGGAAAAGTCGGGAGCTTGATCGAAGCCAAAACAAAACGTGAGATTTAGAACTTTCAAATTTTTTGCCATCTGTAAAACAAAGAAAAAAAAATCAATTTCCAAGAAGTACACAGAGATGGGGATGTAACAATATAAACAAAAGTAGAGATATTCTATGAGACCTTGATTTGATTCCACCACTCACTGTTGTCTCTGAAGTTGCTCCGAGACAGATCAAGAATGACTAACTTCTCTAGATGAAAATTGGTTACCTTATAACGCGCCAACAACCCGTGCCATTTAAGCCATCTTAATTTTGGAAAATAATGCTTAAAATCTCCAACATATGCATCTCCAGCACTTACTCGCTTATCAAAAATATCTTTAGAATATTCTCCGAATTCCATGTCTCCATACCTTATCCATTTTAGGGTCCCAAGTTTTTTAGGAAAAGGGGGATTAGACTTCACAGAGTCGGCTTGAACCTTGAACGCTTCAACCTTGACGGCTTCATGTGCTTGTGTTTCCTACCAATTGAAAACCACAAAATAAATATAGAATATTACGGACTCCAAACAAAAACACATATGAATGATTTGTTTTAACCTTTTCTCTTTCGAAGAAAACATTAAAGATTATTATTTTTTGCTACCTGTGACTGCACAGATGATGCATGCTTATGTGCAACATCTTAGTTATTTTTTAGAGAGAAGTGTGGGATAGTGTATTAGTGTTGATATCAATGGATTTGAATTCAAACAAATATGATATTACTATTTTACCCCTTTTAATTTTGCAGTTACAAAATAATGATGGTTATATTTTGAGGTTTTAATTTAAAAAATTCTTAGATAGTGAAGGGCTCTTATTTATATATTTATTTTTCCAAACGATAGGAGAACACATACTTACACATGCACTCATGCTTAGTTAAAACCAAAACCTCCGCAACCCTATATCCTTATTGGGATAGGACATACCATTAAACCCAAAAACCATTGATCAAAAAGTAAGAAATCAAAACCACTCAACCCTTTAATAATAATATAGAATATAGAATATAGATAAATATAAATCTATCCAGCACATTTTACCACTTGGGCTCGGGGTAGGGGCTTCTATCCGGGCAAATATGTTTAAAGGGATTTTGTCATTTTGATTCCTTCTTCTTCTTTCTTTATAAAATAGAAATTGAAAAAAGAAGTCAACATGTAAAACAAAGAGGGCTTCTCCCTTCAAAATGCAACTTTTAAGCCATCTAAGCCATCTTAATTTTGGAAAATAATGCTTAAAATCTCCAACATATGCATCTCCAGCACTTACTCGCTTATGAAAAATATCTTCAGCATATTCTCTGTATCTCACTTCGAGATACCTTAGCCTTTTTAGTTGCCCAAATTCTTTAGGAAAAGGGGAATCAGACTCCACAGAGTCGACTTGAACCTTGAACGCTTCAACCTTGACGGCTTCATGCTCTTGTGTTTCCTACCAATTGAAAACCACAAAATAAATATAGAATATTACGGACTCCAAACAAAAACACATATGAATGATTTGTTTTAACCTTTTCTCTTTCGAAGAAAACATTAAGGATTATTATTTTTTGCTACCTGTGACTGCACACATGATGCATGCTTATGTGCAACATCTTAGTTATTTTTTAGAGAGAAGTGTGGGATAGTGTATTAGTGTTGATATCAATGGATTTGAATTCAAACAAATATGATATTACTATTTTACCCCTTTTAATTTTGCAGTTACAAAATAATGATGGTTATATTTTGAGGTTTTAATTTAAAAAATTCTTAGATAGTGAAGGGCTTTTATTTATATTTTTATTTTTCCAAACGATAGGAGAACACATACTTACACATGCACTCATGCTTAGTTAAAACCAAAACCTCCACAACCCTATATCCCTATTGGGATAGGACATACCATTAAACCCAAAAACATTTGATCAAAAAGTAAGAAATCAAAACCACTCAACCCTTTAATAATAATATAGAATATAGAATATAGATAAATATAAATCTACCCAGCACATTTTACCACTTGGGCTCGGGGTAGGGGCTTCTATCCGGGCAAATATTAAAGGGATTTTGTCATTTTGATTCCTTTTTCTTCTTTCTTTATAAAATAGAAATTGAAAAAAGAAATCAACATGTAAAACAAAGAGGGCTTGTCCCTTCAAAATGCAACATTTAGTGCCCACGTGGCCATCCACTAGAGTAGCTCCATCAATTTTTGTTTGTAACGCATTTTACTTTCTAACTAGGAAAGACCCGTGCAAATGCACGAAATAGGATAAAAAAATATTGTATAAAAATATCATGTTTTTTTAATGGAAACAATATCATGCTTTTGAATAGTACAAAATAAATAATAAATTTATACATATGAAAGAGAACATCTTTAAAATATAGATCACGCGGATGAGGAAAGTCAATTAAGAAAATGTGATTTAATAGAGTTTTTTTTTTTTTTTTTTTAGTTTAAATTATAAGCTTTTAGGAAAATGTAATTTAATAGATTTTTTTTTTTGTTTAAATTATAAATTTGGTTTAGGTCTCCTAATTAGATAATTATTGGGAATATTAGGTTTGTTTAAATCTCTTTATAAGAAACTGGGAAGTTACGTTGGTGTAGGTGTCTTAAAGTAAAATTATTATAAAAATAAAAATAATTTGGAAATATAAAAAAAAGCCACATGGCTGCTATGCACATTTGCTTTATTTAATATTTAGGATAAATTGCACTTTAAAAAAGGCCAAAAGAACTGTACCTCTACCAAATTCTCAAACATGGCAAAAATAGATTTTCAAAACTTTAAAATCCCATAACTTTCAATCTACATATTTGTTTTAGTAAAATTTATATTTCTACAATCTACTCATCAAGATCTTCGAAACAAGACCAATCATGAATAGTAAGTTTTGAAAAGAAAAAATTTCAAGTTAGGCTTCTAGAAAATCTAGTTTAAATTAACTTAGAAAATCAAGTTAACATTAGCTTATTTGAATTGATGTTAACCTTCAATCAAGTTAATGTCAAATTGATTTTCAAAAATGAAGTTATCAACTTTAGATTGCAAGTTGCGATCAATCGTCCTCAAATTGATGTGTGTGTATATATATATATATACATATATGTATATACTGTGCATTAACCCAATGTACCCCGTAACCCACTAATGCATGGGGTACAACCCCTAATGCATGGTACTGATATAAGTTTGGTCACCCTCCAAAACGTAACTTTAATTGCATTAGGTCACCCTCTAAAATTTTACTTATGACCTATATTTTGTGAAACCAACCATTGGATTAAATAGCCTTATCATGTAGGTGATGTATACCAAAAATCAAGTTGATCCAAGACTAATTGCTATTCGATCCAAAACTTACTTTTTGTAAGCAATGACAATCGCTTGTTGTGGGTATTTATGGATGAAGCAATTTTTAATCTCGAATCAACTTAATTTTTGGCATGCATCACCTTTAAAATTCAAATTGATCTGAGACTGATTGCTATTATATCCAAAACTTATTTGTAATCAATGACAATCGCTCGTTGTGGACATTTATGGAAGAACCAGCTTTTACTCTTGAATCAACTTGATTTTTGGCGTGCGTGACCTTCATATGATGCAAATCTAATTCAATGGTTGGTTTTACAAAATTTAAGTCACATGTAGAGTTTTTGAGATAAAATAACGCAAAATTAGGTTAGATTAATCTCATAAGAAGGAGACTCTATGTGTATATATATATACTCCGCATTAGATTACATGAATGAGGAAATAAAAAATATGCTAAATAAAAGAAGGGTAAAATTCATAATGCACTAAGATGTTACCTTACATGTCTCCATCGTCTTCGAGGCATCCTCATGAGACCACACCCTACTACGCTGCCATGGCTCTTCAAAATTTTCGTTGAGGACAATACTCCTACCCAGGTCTCTCAGTTGATCATGCATCCATATTATATTACCATGTCTAATTTTAACCAGACACTTGAGAACAAGCTCCTCAATCGCAACTACTGCTGGACGAGCTTTACGAACATCCCACAAGTAAGAAGCAATACGTTTATCCTCACCAATGAAGAAACATGCAATATCAAGGAAGATCTGTTGTTGCCAATTAGGTAATGCATCATAACTTATTTTCAACTTTTTCTGGACATCCTCAGGCGGTATTTCTTTAAACATATGCAATATAGCTGGCCAGTGTGATTTCTCCTTATCACATAAATAGGATCCTATAACCTCAAGAGCCAAGGAAGCCCAGCAGCAACATTTACAAAAGCTCTAGAGAGACTATGATATTCTTTTGGAGGGGAGTCCCTCCTAAAGGCATGCTTGCTAAATAGTTGAAGAGAATTATTAGATTTCATCAGCGGTGGTTCATAAATGCTATCTACTGGAATCCGATTTAGAACATGTTTTTCTCTTGTTGTAACTATGATCCTACTTCCTGAAGCAAACCACTCACACTTTCCTGCAAGCTTATCAAATTGATTAAAGGTATCAACATCATCAAGAACAATGAGAACTTTCTTTGTGCCAACTCCTCTTTTGATTTTCTTAAGTCCTTCATCAACATTATAAATCTCGTCTTTTTCTTTTAGGATATCAGAGCAAAGTTCTTGTTGCAATTTAACAAGATTGTGATATTTTGACCTTTCTCGAACATCTGCGATAAAGCTACAACTTTCCTTGAAGCGCTCATAGAGTTGGTTGAAGATGAACTGGGCGATTGTGGTCTTGCCAATACCACCCATGCCGGCGATTCCAACAATCCGTACATCACTTGAGTCAACATCCAAACGACTCATCATTTCGTCTACGTGACCATCCGTCCCAAAAAATTTCTCAGGCACATCAATGAGGTAATTCTTCTTTAACTTTAACAAAACCTGTGAAGTAACCCGACGTGCTAGTTCTCCTTGAAGCCTGCCAAACATAATTGATATATCACGGTGAAAAACACAGCAAATCATAATGCCTAGAAACTTAATATAAAATTTAATCCGTACAAACTCTGGCCAAATTGGATCATACTATAAATTAGGGGGTTTAGCAAGAGGGATGGAATTACCCATTAGTTTCTTTCTTCAATTCCAATCCCTTCAGTTCTCCAACCTTTCTGAGAGCGTTCTTCCATCCCTGGACAATCTTTTCATCGACCTCGTGTTGGTCAACGGCCTGATAACTCCCCCTTTGATGTTGCACATCTGACGGGTCGACGTCGAAGAAAATAGGGAAAATCTCTTGGCCCATAGTTTCGTGACACTTTGACCATCTGGGCGAGCTCAATTAGGCACCATTTACTAGAAGCATAATTCGGGGATAAGATTGGGATAGAGATTTGCGATTCCTTGATTGCTTTGGGAAGCTCTGAGCCGATCTCTTCTCCTACGAGAAGATCTTTATCGTCCTTAAAGGTGCGAATTCTCGCACCGACAAGAGAGGTGTAGTGGAAATCAGTAAAGGTTTGACGAGTGTCTTTGCCATAGAAACTCAGGAAGACTACGAATTCCGCTACTAAGGTGGAGGCGGAGGTGGAAGCGGAGGCGGAAGCAGATGAGGTGTTCTCAGCAGCGCTGGGACTTAGGCTTCGTTTTCGGTTCTTCTCATTCCGAACGCAATCCATATCCACAATACAAGCAGCTCGATCACCTCTCTGTATGAAGAAATTGAAAACCTTTCGTTAGGGCTTTGCCTTGGATTCCTTCTGTGTCTTTCTTTATTTTTTAAAAGAATAAAGAAGGGGGAACCCCAATCTTGTCATTGGTAGTGGCATGTTTGCCTCTTTTAAAAACAAATAATAAATAATTAAATTTTAATGGGATTCTACCGTGGAAGTGTGGAACACAGAATTTGATCACTATGCTTTTTCAATTAATTGGCCTAATGCATTTTTGACTTTCTTGATCGCTATGGGTATATTAGAATGATGTTCGGTGTTTCATAAAATCATCTTTGTTTCATAAACTTTACTATCCTTACACTCAATGGATTTTATTTCAAGTTTGTCGCTCTCAACTACAGCATATAAAAAAAAGATGAGAATCATGGACAAAGGGGAAGTTCCATTGTGTTTTATAAAAAAACTTGATTAAGCTTTTGGAGAATCGTGGTAGTGCTATTTTGCATTACCATTAAAAAAAGAATTGTGTGATGTTTTTGTGGCATATTTCAGTATCATTGAGGCTGAAAAATGAAAAATGACATAGGCACTACATACATTTATATTATTAGAATTGAATCACCACCAACCGTATATATATTCTTTCCTCCTTAAAATTAGAGATTTGGTAAGCAGCTGTCTTTGACGTACCTTTCTTTATAGGTTGTCCATTCTTTCCTATAAATAAACGTATACATTGTAAAGCAAATCAATAAGATAATATACTTTTCTTGAATCTGCTGTTGCCACTTTTACCTAGCATGGAGAGACTGTGTCATGTATAGTTTGTGAATTTACCCAAGATAATACTTGCGACCTTAGGTTCTGCCACCACATACATTTACATTAGGCCATTAATTGGAAACCAGACTTATAAGCACAAAATATTCACTGAAACTACTCCCTAATTTATATTTTTTAGTTATTTTATTATATTTAGTTTGGTGTGTTTAAAGTGTTTTTTGATTTATTGCCGGAGCTGATGAGTTTACACCAAAAAGATGACAATTGGGTCCATTTAAGCTAATAAATGCAATTTGGAGTGTGTAGACACCCATTTTGTCCCTATATTTGATGGGTTGATGATTCTACACCAAAAAGATGATAATTGGGTCCACTTAAGCCAATGATTGTAAAGTGGGTTTTCCACTTGCCTAGAATTTCATGGAACTTAAATAAGAGCCGGGTCAACAATTTTGAAGATTTGAGCAGTTGAAATTTAAAGTCAAAGCAAGGAAATTCGTGCCCCCAAAATCAGTCACCGGCCAAATTGGAAAGATTGAATAGGTTTTAGTAATCTGGCCATAACTTGTGATTCCCATATCCTATTTGGGCGAAATTGGTGGCTTTGGAAAAAACAACTTGAACGACTGCAACTTTGGATAGGTGGCTTTGGAAAAAATGACTTGAAGGACTACAACTTTGTACTTTATGGAATTTCCTGAATCAAACTTTTTTCAAGTAAAAAATGAACTGAAAATGGACTTAATTGCAGAAATCTGAATAGCTCACAAAATTTGTCCACTTGCTCTTGTGATATATTCAAAGAAAGTTGGGGGTACGATGGGGATAGGCTTCTACAGACTAAGAAAGAAAAATGAAGAAGTGGGAGACCCACTTGAGAAGAGGACGGCTATAAAAAATGAGAAACAATCTTTGTTTTATTCTTAAAGGTTTGAAAGATTAATTGCCGTCTTCAATTGTTTCTTTTTCTTTATGAAAATAATGAAAGGTGCGTGGGATGTTAAGAGAGCATTAAGAAACAAAACAAGGTGGGACGGCGACATGTGGGGAATTAAAATAAGAAAGAAAAAAAAAAGGGATAGGGACGTGTGAATGGTGTGGCTGCTGGGATAAATGGGACGACCAACAAAAGGAAAGAAATCGTCAGCATAAAAATATGTTGGAAATGATTTAAATTAAATGATTTATTATTTTGTTTTTTAAAATCTTTTTGGATAAGATCGAATCTTTTTAGATAAGATCAAATCTTTTTTGGATAAGATCAAATCTTTATTAGATAGACTTTTAGATAATATTAAATCTTTATTGGATAGACTTTTGGATAAGATTAAATCTATTTTGGATAAGATAGAATCTTTTATGGATAAGATAGAATCTTTGTATTTATGACTAAGAGTTTGAGTCTTATAAGTAACCTATTACTTCTCTTATAAGCTATCTATTCTCCTATATATAGGGATACAGGGTATGTTATTTAAGAAGTTTTTTGAGAGAACCAACTTGTGGTTATTTTTGGTGTGACCTTGAGGTTCCAAGTTAAGAGTTCTATCTAATACTTAACTACTATGTGATTTGAGTTTGTGTTGGGCATCTTGAAACGAGGTTGAAGGTACTTGGTTCCTGCCGATTAATGCAAGATCGTAGAGGAACGGATCTGAGTCCGAGCTAAGTTGAATCCCGAAGATAGAGTTGCCAGAATCCCTTACACGTATGGGAGGCTCCAACTATCTTCAAGAAGCGTTATCGCACCTCTTAGCTGGATTGGGATTGACTTTATTTTATGTAAGGTAACTCGTATTAATTCTATTATTTTACTATTTGCTAGTTAGAACGGGATTAACTCTATTTGGTGCAAGGTACGTAACTTTTGTTATTATGCTATTTTACTAATATTCCAAAAACTAGAAATTATCTCATGGAATTTATTCCAACAAAATATTCAAAGAAGAGGAAGTTGAGTAGGTTTTGCATCGGATACTTCCCTATAAATTGCAGGAGCTGCGTATAGAATGAGAGAGTCGGAGTCGAGGGACAGTGTATAGCGGTTGGACTCCGACCAATTGGTTAATTTATTCTTTGTCTTAGGGTGTAGATGAAACTTTAATTAAGTAAGGTGTATTTTATTTTAGTGTGTTTTGGATTGGTTATTTGTGTATGAGGATTGCATAACTAGGAGGATCGTACGATACAATCAGTTTTGGTGCTTCTATTTCTAATTGTATTTAATTTATCTGATTTTAAATGCAATGGTTTTCATTGTACATATATTTGGAGATTAAGATAGTTCATGCTTAGACAAGACGGGTCGCGCCCACAAATTAATTTAGAGTAGAGTAGGCGAGACGGTCCATGTTATATCTTTGATGAGTCATGCCTAATCTACAAATATATAAATATTTCTTGATGACGTCAATGGGCTTGTAGTTGCAATGAGTCCTGCTCATACCAAATAATGAATCTTTGAAACACATTACAATAAAATCAATTTTACAAGATTAGTGGTGGATTCGAGACCCTAAGCATTTTTTTTATTATTTTTAGTTAGTAGATTTCAAAACCACAAATTTATTCTTTGTGAATTATTTTAGAAATCAATTTTCAAAATTAACATAATCCCAGTACAGTCCCTGTGGTACGATACCCGTACTACCACTATATACAAATTTTGTATCCTACATGTAATTGATTTTGACAAGATCACAGACCATAGTAAATTTCTGGAACAACTTGTAGACCATCAAGGCTATACTATAAAATTATAAATATCATAAAATAGGTAAGAAGTTCTATATTGTTTGCATGTCCTCTTCGTATATGACTCACCAGCTTGAAGTTCATTAGCCCGCGGGATATTTGGGGAAAGTAAAATTGCGCTTTGATATATGCTGTAGTTGAGAACGACAAACTTGAAATAAAATGCATTGAGTGTAAGGATAGTGAAGTTTATTCAAAGCATTTCAATCATGTAGGTGCAATAAAAGATGGTATTGTGTTGGAACTAATGGTTTACCATTGTAGGCAACAACATTTTACCTTCAGGTCTGCAAATGCAGGATGTTGATCGATCTAGCTGTTGGCACAAAACAGAGCATTCATTGTCCTAAATTGCCCACTAAATGTTATCATAAGTTTGTAACAAGTTTGATCTGTTTAAGAAGGAGAGTTGCATGGAGCGAGAAATTGGTAAGAAGGTTTATATGATGAGTGACCTTAATTTGAATGGAAAGCATAAGGGAATATGGTCAGTGGATCTTTAGTTTCACAATTGAAGGCAAACCTATTGTAAAATTTTATACGGTGCCATTAAAACTGCCTACAACAGAACAAAAAAAGTAACCTATAAGTGATTAGTAATAATATCTGGTCGAATAGGAATTTGTAATAAATTAAAAAATGATGTGAAATATTAGTCTTGGAATAAAATTAATGTTAGGGCTTGTTTGGTATCAGACTTTACGCATTTATGGGGTCTTGTTTGGTATTAGCTTATCAGGCTTGGCTTTAAGCCCTTTAAATTAGGCCCTAGACCGATTATGCTTTATAAGAGCCTCTATTGGCACCCAAAGACTTGCTTTTCATCCCCCACATGTTTTACACTTCAAAGTTTTATGAAAAATACAAAAGGTTTTTATAAAAATCAGACGCGTTATCCATTAAAAAAATATCATTTTAAACAACTTTATAGAAGAAAGTTTTTCCAAAATCTATTGTTTAAATAGAATTTTTGGTCATTTATAATTTTGTTTCATAAATGGCTAAAAAGTCCATTTAAACGATAGATTTTTGAAAGACTTTCTCTTTCAAAGCTGTTCAAAATGATGTTTTCTAGTAGATTATATGATCAATTTTTATGAAAACCTTTTTATATTTTTCAGAAAAGCTTGAAGTGTAAAACATTTGGGGGATGAAAAGCAAGTCTTTGGATGCCAATAGAATCCCCCATGAATTAACACCATCTTTGGGCATTCTTTTTCTCTCTCTCTCTCTCTCTCCCTTTTTTTTTTTTTTTTTTTTTTTTAATTTGTGAAAATGTAAGCTTGGTTTCCACATTGGTAGTGTATTCTTGGTTATTTTGAAATACTTATATAATTTTATCAAGCATCAATTCTGGCTTGAGTCAGGATAGTCATGCTAATTTCAGGAGTTGATCCTGTTGAGTCCAAACAAAGGGAATTTTGGTAAAAACCCCTATGTATGAGACTCCTTTTACAATAGACCCCAAAACAAAATAGGTTTTGTGAAACCCCTTTTTGACATTATACAGACTAAAACACCCTTGATTTTATCTAATAATTTACAAACGTGCCATTTTGCTCCCCACCCGAAAATCAGGGATTTTCAACCATTTTTTCCTACAACGTTATACAAGAAGAAACCAAACGAAAAATACACTTCCTAAACCGTGATAAACCCCATGGCTGCCATCTTCTTCTTCTTCTTCTTTTTATCTCCAACTCCAAACTCTAGATCTGCAAATTTTGTGTGTGTGTGTGCACGCGAAAAGGTAAATAGCTGTTTAGAAGTTTTTGGTCCTTTTTAACACATGTATTGACAAACAAATCACCAACAGTAAAGTGTTAATATTGTTTATGGATAATTCTGATTTGTTAGATAGTAAAACACAATCCTTTGTTTATCTTAAAGCATTGCAATAGAATCACTTTATTGTTGCTTGTGTATTTGAATGGCAACAGTATCAAATTGCACCAATTTGTTTATGCAACAGTATTATTTTACTGTTAGTAAGTTAGTTTGTGCAATAGTATCACTTTACTGTTTGTAGTTAGTTTGTATAACAGTATCACTTTACTATTGGTGTACTATTGTGTGTTTTAAAAAATTTATACACTACATACTAACAGAATACTTTTGTCTTTGAAAAAATATAAAAAAAACACTACAATAGCAGTCCCCAAAAAATGACCAGATCTGAAATTGCAACCAAAGACACAAAAAGAAAAAAAAAAGGACAGCAGATCTAGAGTTGGGAGATGAAAAGAAGAAGAAGAAGAAGAAGCAGAAGAAGAAGAAGGAGAAGATGACAGCCATGGGGGAGAAGGCCTTCGTCGGAGAATGCTTGGTCATAGCCTTCATGAAGGTCCGTCGGAGAAGAACCTACTGTCGACTTCAGAGAAGAACATCGATGTTAGAGAGAGCCTTCGCTACTACAGTCGTCGGAGAGGGGAGCGTCATTGCTGGTTGTCGAAGGAAGAGACCCGTCGACGTTGGAGAAGAGCTACCACCGTCACTGGTCGGAGGAAGAAACCTGTCGTCGCTGGTCGGCCTTTGATGGTTTCCATGGAAACCACCCCATCATTTTTTAAAATCAATTTTACAATCTCCTAAAGGCTAAAATAGGTATTTGTAAAAAACATTTTCCTTATTCTTAAAAAATTTCTATAAAAAAAAGGGCTTTTAGAGTTAAAAACTCTTATGCTGGGGTTTTGGTTAAAAGCAATCTCCTAATAAGGATTATTGCTAATTTCCCCAAAAAAGAATTTTGCTAGGAAGTCAGGAATCTGTATTTTAGGCTTTGCCTTGGATTTCTTGACTATGATAATTTATTCATTTCAGTAGTTGATCCTACTGAGCTCGAACAAATGATCCATGGGCTAATCAATCATTTATTAGAGTAGGTGGTTGGTCATTTTCTTCTCGGACTTCTTTTTCCAAATGGAAAATGCCAGGAACCTACAGACCCAAAAAAAAAAAAAAAAAGGGCAAGAAGTCAGGAATCTGTATTTTAAATAAAAATGGTGGTGTAGGGGTGGCCGGTGGGCGGTGGCTGCACGGTTGTCTCTTTGTCTCTTTTAAAAAAATAATAATAATTAAATAAAAACAACTTGCATTGCTTGATCATTTTTGGTGGAATTCTATGGCAGAACATACTTTTTCTGAAAGAAGACTTGTAGTATTTTAATAAAATATTGTATTATAATTATGAGTGAATTTTTCATTTGACCATTATACATGTGACCATTAAGGTGCATTAAAGTGGTGGGTACCCGTTGAGGGCTTGAGGCTATCTAACTAGCCTTTGCCGGATGAAACTTATCATTTGCTCCTACTTGTTTTGTGCGTGCACTATATAAACACAGTATATATTTCATCCTCATTTCATATATGCAGTTTTATTTATTTATTTATTTTGGGTAATATGGGTAAGAAATTTCATTACAACATTCATACACTAATCCCCAAGAATCAAACCTACAACCTCCTCCCGCATAAAGGGGGAGAAGTGCTATTAGACCATAAGGCTATCTTTACGATTTGGATAATTTTTTTTTTTTTTTTTTTTTCATTTTTGACAGTTAGTAGAATTTACTCATATCCTTAGTTCCCCTAATACCAACAAATGAGTATTAATATTTTTCTATAAGCTTGAATCTGAAATCGCTCGTTCAATAAGTGAGAAAAATACCACTAGACTACTATGCCATTGGTTGTGGTTTCAATAATTTGATCACACCCTTTTAACGATGTTGACAACCTTTGTACTTTACTAGCCTATTGGGCTATTGGATTGCAGCTTTTTGGGCTTTGTGACCAAAGTTGTGTGGTGCAATGGGCTGTAGCCTTATGCTTAAGCAATACGACCTCGGAAGCCTCTATTGGCACCCAAAGACTTTTTTTTCATCCCCCACTTATTTTACACTTTAAGATTTTATAAAAAATATATAAAATTTTCATAAAAACTAATTATGGTGTCTATTAGAAAACATCATTTTGAACAACTTTTTAGAAGAAAGTTTTACAAAATCTATCGTTTAAGTGGACTTTTTAGTCATTTATGAAGCGAAAACTATAAATGGCAAAAAAATATACTTAAACAATAGATTTTGGAAAAAGTTTCTTCTAAAAAATTATCCAAAATGATATTTTCTAATAGAATACACGATCAGTTTTAGTGAAAACGTTTTATATTCTTTATTAAACCTTAAAATGTAAAATAAGTGGGGGATAAAAAACAAGTCTTGGGGTGCTAATAGAGGCCCCCTACGACCTCGGTTCCTTTGTGTTTTATGGAAAACTTGATTAAGCTCTTGGAGAATGGTTTAAGTGCTATTTTGCATTAGCAAAAGTTAGGGTTGTTAGATATTGACGCGGGATTGAATTTCGGATGGGGTCAATTAGTACCTCAATTTGGCTCATGAACATGCTTGAGGTTGATCGAACATGAACCAAGCTTGAATATTGGGTCGATCTTGGGATTGACTCAACTTGGAAAATTAACAAATACACTTTAACTAATCGAAACAAATTATGGCAAAAAACTAGGATCAAAAAACTTAGGATCTATTTGGGCGTGGAAATCAAACAAGTTAATATATTTTAACTAGTAATGGAGGCATATATTAGTTACCTTGAATGAAAGCATTTAAGAGAATGTTGGTCATCATCACAAATGAGAGCGGAACTTCAAAATAGTAACATTTATGAATTTTTAAAAATCGATCTTGTAACATAAACAAAATAGTGAAAGTCCCAATTTTTTAACATAACCTCATTCAACCTGATGGAGTCGTACCTTTAATATTATGTAAAATATAAAATACATTATAATTGTTTAATTTCCATTTGGACAACCAAACAAGCCTTTAATTTATAGTGTTGTGTGGCAAGATCAATCTGAACTTGGGAAAAATCAGGTGCACTACGATGCTCTATATTCACTTTTCCTCTCCCACTATTCACCTTCCTATGTTTCCATCAACGATATCCCAGAATGACTGCTAATATACTTCTGCACGGACACAATCCAATTGCAAGTGAGCACACAAAAATGGCAATACAGAACAATGTCTGCCTGTCTTGGAAGCCCCTCTCACTCTCTCAGGCAAGAGCTTCCGCTAGAGAATTTGCAATAATGGAAGATTTCTTCTTCTGCATTCATACTTCGTATTTTCTCTCTTCCCCATTTTTATCTGCATTACTTTGTTCTATGTTAAACATGTACCAAAAGAACTAGGGGTGTCAAAAATCTATATGATAAAAGTTGGTTCACAAAAGTTCATGGTTGGCTGCTTAGACTAGCAGCCTAATCATCATCTAGTCAACTAGGTGTAAATCAAAAACATTGATTCTACTTAAATAGAGAAGATAATTAAAAATTCATTTTCCTACTAAGTTTGCTTTCGCTAATCATAAACTATTTTTTTATTATTAATTTTAATGCTAAGGTTTCACTAATCAGAACCTATGGCATCACAATAATACTAACAGGTTGGAACAATTACCATCTCAATTTAGCCCACAGAATTACATCAAAGTGCATTGAATTTGATTTTCCTTATAATTATAGAGCAAAATAAATGCAAATTAAGTTATAATGCAGTGTGCTGCATTAACTCTTCTTATCCCCGCAGTATTTCCTCGATCCCATAATTCTTTAATTTTTTTTCTCAACCGTATTGTGTGCTCTGATTCCCAAGTATTTTTATGTTTGGCAAATCCAGTGAATTTTCAATCAACCTGCATCCAAAAATGTCTAATAATGTTAAGCATTCCAATCCCCCAAGCCCCAGCTTTTTAATTTTCTTGTGATTCAAATTTAGGTTTTTACAAAGGGAAATGCTATGTACAGCACTTTATATGCAGCACCTTATGTGGCATTATGTGTATGAATCCAAACTCTCTGAACAGATCTCTTTTTTGCTGATGTGGGTTGGGTGCTGCATACGATATTGAACGAAGGAAGCTTCGTATAGCATCACCTTTTACAAATGCGGTACGGAGGGGAAAACAAAATGAAAGCGGTGTTACTAATAGGGCATGTTTGCCTCTTTAAATCAGCTTGCCATTGCTTAGATAAATTTTAATAGGATTCTGTGGCGGAACAAACATTGTCAGGAAGAAGACAACCTATGTTGGTTATCATGCATCCATGGGGCTCAAAAACAATATGGCCTGACAAATTTTTAACAGGGATATTTTGGTAATTTCAAATTTGTCTATGTCTCTTATATCTCCGCTTAAGATCATAGTAAACATTGCAACGACTTTGTCTCTTATATCTGCATTGTGTTTTATGAAAAGCTTGATTAAGCTTTTGGAGAATCGTGTAAGTGCTATTTTGCATTACGATAAAAAAAGAATTGTGTGATGTTTTTGTGGCATATTTCTATGTCATAGATTTAAGAATTCAAACCAACACTACAACAAAAAGGTTCTTGTATTTTTTTTTTTTTTTTCCTTTTTTTAGGTTTAAAGTGGCATGTATAATTTATGAATTTATCTAAGATAATACATGCGACCTTAGGTTCTTCCACAACATACAATTATATTAAGCCATAAATTGCCCGAAAAATGTTGTCATTAGTTCATAACAGGTTTGATCTGTTTAAGGAGCAGAGTTGCATGGAGCAAGAAATTGGTAAGAAGGTTTATATGATGATCGAGTAACCTTAATTTGAACGGGAAGCATAAGGGAATAAGGTTAGTGAATCTTTCTATTATTTTTGTTAACAGCATCCTTCTTGAATTCTACTTTAGTAGGATTCCATTGGATTTTAGGTTTTTGAGTAAGGGCCTTTTTGTCATATTAATTTTAAATGAGGATAATATAGTCAATCAAAAACTTTTCTGAATAAGAGATATTTAGAAGTAGTATAGATATATATAGATATAAAAAGTTGGTTTCGTATGATAAAAATTGGTCCACCAAGTTCACGATTGACCGCTTACTATCAGCCTAGCTTATCGCCTAGTCAAATTGGTGTAAATTAAAAACCTTGATTCGATCTAGAGAACTAGAAGATTATTAAAATTTACATTTGCCCTATTGACTTTGATTTTGCAGCTCAGAACCGATGGCTTCATAGTAATAATATTATGTTCAATAAAAAGGTTGGAACACTCACCGTTTTAGTCTAGCTCATAGAATTACATCAAATTAAGTGCATTGAATTTGATCTTCCTTATTATTAAAGAGCAAAGGAAATCCAAAATAACTTTGTAACATGATACCAACAAAATAGAAATTTATACCAAATGAGAACAGCCACCCAAAGGATTGGACCAATCTTAATTTTGAGAGTCTAGGCTGGTAATCTGGGTGGAGCTGGAATTTATCCTGCTTTAGGTTCGACAAATCCAGAGATTTCTCGATTTTGCATCCATCAATGACCGACATTTCTAGGGATTCAAGTTCCTCAAATCCTTGGATCGATCTCTAATGCTTAATCCCCTTAATTTTTTCAGGTCCGACACATCGGGTATCCTTTACAGTGATGTGCAGTACGACATGTCCAGTACCACTAAGGATTTCAAAAGGCCTAGGCCCTCAACCTCAACTAAATTCCAGCTATAAGAAAGGTTTAGTTTTTTTAGCGTTTCCAAGTTTGATAGATTTGGTAATCTGTGTAGGGATTCACAATTTGGTGTGGACAAGTACCTTAAAGATTCCAACTTTTCAAGCCCGTCAAGCTTAGCTAGCATTTCACACCTACCTACGGTCAAACTCGTCAGCGATTGTAATTTCCCAAGGCCTTGAATCTGCACTAGCTTAGAGCACCCATCAACACGTAAGGTTGACATATTTTTCAAATTTGATAGATCCGGTAATCTATCCATTGATTCACTGTCCGAAATAGATAGGTTGATTAAACTTGAAGGACGCCCCTAAATATATTGAAGATTCTCGGAATGTACATTGAGTATCTTGAGCCGAGGAAGGTCACCAATCTCTGCTGGTAAGGTGCTAAATCATGACAAGAAACGTCTGGTAGCTTAAACGTTACGACGGGGATTGTTTTGGGCCCCGTCGGTTTCAGGCTTTTAAGCCCTTTAAATTAGGCCCGGACTAAAAAAAATTATGCTTTATTAACACCATCTTTTTTCCATTTTTCCTTTTTTAATTGTGAAAATGCAAGCTCGGATCACATTAGTATATGTAATTTTATGAAGCATCAATCTTGCTAATTTTATCAAGCCTAGCCAGGCTTGAGTCAGCGTAGTCATGACTAATTTCAATACCTGGCCCTTCTGTTCGAGCTTGACTCATGGGCCATCAACTAGTCGATTATTTGGACCACTGAGTAATGATAGGTGGTAGGTCATTTTCTTCCCGGGGGTCCTTTTTTGTGACACTTCCAAAAGGAAAATTCTGGGAACCCACAAACTATACACATGGGCAGTGAATCAATGGATTTGTAAACCCCATCCTTTAGGTTTTTAAAATTTTATGCAAAATATAAAAATTTTTTATGAAAACCGACTGCTCAGTTTACTAGAAAATATTATTTTGAACAACTTTGTAAAAGAAAGTTTTTCCTAAATATATCGTTTAAATATACTTTTTAGCCATTTATAGCCTTTATTTCATTTTTTGCCAAAAAGTCTACCTAAACGATAGATTTTAGAAAAACTTTCTTCTGCAAAGTTGTTCAAAATAGTGTTTTCTAGTGGACCAACTGACCGGTTTTTGCAAAAACCTTTTATATTTTTCATGAAATCTTAAAAACCAAAAGAAAGGGGGTGGGGTTATAAGAATGGGGGGTTGCAATAGCCGTTCCCAGATGCCTAACGCATGAGCCATGGCTTAATTGTTTGGACTTTAGCTGCATACAATCCCTCAATTTTATTTATAAACCCTACTTTTTTTTCACTTTTCAAAGTTTTAAGAAAAGTATAAAAATGTTTTTATGAAAACTGGCCACACAATCCACTAAAAAATATTATTTTGATCAATATTGTAAATTTTTTTAAAAAAAACCTGTCATTTATAGGACTTTTTTGGTTATTTATAATATCTAAATTATCAAAAAGTTCACTTAAATGATAGATTTTAGAAAAAATTTCTTCTACATAGTTGTTTAAAATGATGTTTTCAAGTAGACAACGTGATCAGTTTTCATGAAAATTTTTTATATTTTTCATAAAACCTTAAGAAACTGAAAATAAATGGAATGTACAAATAAAATTGGGGATTTGCAATAGCTGCCCTCTTGCAAAGATTAGACTTATAGGCCATTTTCTTCTCCATAACAATCCAAATAAAAAAATATAAAATATAAAAAAGGTCATTTTCTTCTCGGATTCCATTTGTAATGCATTTCCAAAGGACATATACCGGGAACCCATACAACAGACAAGGGATGGAACCTACCCCTAACATGTAGGCCCTACTCCCTTGTGAGTACATAGGAACCTATAGCAAGATCCATTACTATCCTTTTCGGAATAGAAAATGCTAATACCATTGGATCTCTATTCAGGTCTATTCACTTACATTTATTTATTTATCTATTTTTTATTGTCTAATGTGAAAAAGGCAAATTCCATATTTAAAAATAAAAAAAATAAAAAAAAAAAAGTGGTAAAGGCAAATTAGTTATAACTTATCAGTGATAAAATTGAGTCTATTTTAGTTTGAATTTAAAAAAGAATAGAGCATATCACATCAATCAATGTATGTAACACGATAGAAGCGGCTTACCTTCCCTCTCGCAATGAAGAAAGTTGTGCTCTTTCTTTTTTCTTCTTCAAAACTAAGGAACGCCTTTCAAACTGGAAAAAAGCTTTAGTGACAACCTCTTCTTGCCTCCTAGGTCGAAAATATATTTGTCTTGGAAGCCCCTCTAGGCAAGATCTACTACTAGAAAATTTGCACTAGCTGGGATTCTACTAATGTCGTCGACATCAATAATGGAAGATTTATTCTTGTCCTTTGTTTACACTTGGTGTTTTCTCTCTTCCACATTTTAATCTGCGTGACTTTGTTCTATGTCAAACATGTAACAAAACAATTAGGGGGCGTCAAACCTCTATGATGAAAATCGGTCCCCCAAGTTAATGGTTGACTGCTTAGACTATCAGCCCAATCTAAGTCAAACCTCCTATTAACTTTGCTCTTGCTAATCAGAACCCAAGGCTGCACAGTAATAATATTATGTTCAATAAAAAGGTTTGAACACTCACCGTTTTAGTCTGCCCACAGAATTACATCAACGTGGATTGAATTTGATTTTCCTTATAATTATAGAGCAAAGGAAATACAAAATAACAATGTAACATGATACCAAATATCAAATAAGAACAGCAACCTAAAGAATTGGACCAAGCTCAATTGTGACTTTTGAGGGAGTCTGGGCCAGTAATCTGGGTGGAGCAGAAATTTGTGTTGCTCTGAGAAATGAAGATGATTTGTTTGTGCTAGTTTTCAGTGTATGTGGGAAAGCACAATTGATATTGGGACATTTCACCAGTAACTCCAATTGGAAGATTCAGAACCTGAATAGCAGATAAAGAAAGAAAAGATAATTAGCAGGCAGTCTAAGGAAAATCCCTCTTGCAAAGAGAAAATAGTAATGGAACAGAAAATTGAGATATATCAAGGTCATCTGATCCCCCATCAGATGTATCTAGCTTCATCTTCATGCATCATTGCCTCGTATGAATCCTTAAGTATTCTTGTGTTTGGCAAATCCATCGAATTTTTAATCTACTTGCATCCAAAAATGTGTAACCATATTAAGGATTTCAATTCATTCCGATTACTCTATGGAGTGAATTGATGGATTCCGATGATTCCGGGTGAGGTGAAATCGGACCGGGGTCAAGTTTGAAAGTGTTCCTAGAGTAATTAGGGTGTTCTGAGTTGAATAACATAGTCCATTTCTGAAAACGGCACACCGATTGCTCTAAGGAGTGAAATTGATGGTTGAATTACTCCAACTTAGCTTTGAGTGGAGACGCTCTTGAGATTGAAACACTCCAATTGTGACATGAAGTCCAGTGAAGGCACTCTGTAGTTGATGCCATCCAACCCGGCATGAGGGCGCACTGTAGTCTTCCATCTAACCTGCACTGTAGTTGATTCTATCCAACCCGGCATGAAGACGAGTGAATGCGCACTGTAGTTGATTCCATCCAACCCGGCATCAAGACGAGTGAATGCATGTAGACGAGTGAATGCGCTCCGTAGTTGATGAGTGTCCAAACCATGATATGTGTATGTAAATGTATGCTAAATGATGCATGAAGTACCCCCTGCAAAATAGGGGTGTCCACAATGACATTTTCAGTATCTCCATAGATTTCAGGAGGCTTGGGCTCTCTACCTCAGCTAACTTGGAACCGAAAAGGTTTAATTCTTTTAACTTTCCCAAGTTTGATAGATCTGGTAATTTTTGTAGGGATTCACAATTTGATATTCTCAAGTACCTTAAAGATTCTAACTTCTTAAGCCCGTCAAGCTTAGCTAGCTTTACACAACTAACGGATAATTTGATTAAACTTGAAGGAAGCCGCTGAATATATTGAAGATTCTTGGAATATAAAGTGAGTGTCTTGAGCCGAGGAAGGTCACCAATCTCTGCTGGTAAGGTGCTAATGCTGGAATCGTCCAATTTCAAGATCTCCAATTCGGATAATTTGTCAATATCTCTAGGAATTTCCACCAGCTTAAAACAATCTCTAAAGTATAACTCCTTTAAACTATGTCAGTTTAGAGAGACTTGGGAATGCCTTCATTGATTTGCATGTGACACGTAGACTCCCTAAACTAGAAGCTCTAGCAGCGATTGAAGCCTTCCGTAGCTTAAATGAAGGGTTCGAGTCTAGTAAGCTCACAAATGCTCCTTGCTAACCTATAAATCCCAGTAGACTTCAAAATTCAAGATTCTCAGAGAGGATAGTCTCCTAATATCAGGAAATTCACCTTCCAAATTCCAACATTGTGAGGCATTTATCTCTTCAAGCTTCTCTAAATTACCAATAGCATCAGGTAACTTTGTTATGGAAGAACACTTTGAAATGTCAAGCACTCTCAAACTTGTCAGATTCCCAATCAATGGGTCAAGTCGAACCAATCGTTGACTCTTCAAGCTTCTCTAACATTAGGTAACTCTCTTATCTTTGACCATGAAATGTCAAGCACTCTCAAACTTGTTAAATTCCCGAACCATGGGTCAATTTCAACCAAATTCAGACAATTTTTAAGAATCAACATCTCCAAAGCTACAAATGTAGAAAATTCTTTATAGTATGGTGCCTCGAGCTCTTTTTTGTTGTCTTTAGAAATAAAGGAACTCGAGAACATTTGAAGATTCTAAAGCATCTCCCATTGTTATTAAGTCTCTATTTGTTAAGACCCTTTTTGGTGGGCGTCTAGTTACTTTGATGACAGATGCCCCTCTTTCATCTCTTTTGTTGATTCTCTTACTCTTCGTTAGGAGTCTCTTTCTTTTTTGACTAGTGCATGTATATCTCTTATGTACATGGGTTTTGCCCTTGTTTTATAATACAAACTTACTTCACCAAAAGATATATATATATATATATATATATATATATATAGATATAGATATAGATATAGAAAAGTCAAGACTTTCGATCAAGCCATAACAACCCATGAGATTTAGAACTTTCAAGTTTTTTGCCATTTGTAATTTAATTTTTGAGATTGGTGCCATCTGTAAAGCAAAGGAAAAAAAATCAATTTCTAGGAAGTATATAATGCAACAATATAAACAAAAGTAGAGATATTATATAAGACCTGAGGGTGCTCAAAGTAAATTTTCCACGACTCCCTGTTCTCTATGAGGGTGCTCCACGATAGGTCAAGAATGACTAAATTTTCTAGATCAAAACTGGCTTCCTTATAATGCCACGAGAACCTGTGCCATTTAATCCATCTTAATTTTGGAAAATGATGCTTTAAATCTCCAATTTTTATTTTTATTTTTATTTTTTAATTTCATCATTGTCTCCTTTATCCACTTCATCCACTTGCAGATACCTTAGATTTTTTAGTAGCCCAAATTCCTTCTTTGGAAAAGAAAAATAAGACTGCATTTATGGCGTGCCAGTGCTGACAGTCTTGTAACTTACCAATCACTTCTTCCCTTTCTAATTATCTGATTGGGGGAGTGCAATAGCAAGGCCAATATCTTCATCCTCATAATCTGACCGAGCCAATATTCAAGTTGCCCAATAAGATAAGGTCAAGACAGGGAAAACTTGAAAGAAGAAAGCTAGGATAAATTAGAACTTCAAAGAATAAAAAACAAGGTTGCTGCCAAACTCCAATTTGTTACTCAGCAGACTGTGGTGCATCAACCAACTAATGCATTGACTAAACTAGTGCACTGGCTAACCTAATTTCATATTTAAAGTTCAACCTGATTGGATGGCAGACAAACGATAGCCATCTTTCAGGACACGTTATTTTGGATGAGCAGAGTGCAAGCCACAGGTTCTTACAAACAGAACCTTTTTATTCAGTCCAAACACATTATGCCACCAGGTAGGATGCATCAAAAAGTTCTAGATACCTTAAACTCCCCCCCCCCCCCCCCCTTTTTTTTATTTATTCATTCTCAACACATTAAGTCACAGCTTCCTTTTCTTTTTATTCAGACTAAACATATGATGAACTAGTTCATCAGAGAATAAATCACAAAATCACAACTTACTCATTAATTGAACTCAATGCATACAGTCTAGAGTCTAGACCGACTACGCATTCTGTAAATTCCATCAAAAAGTTGTGGGTGTCTTTTTTTTTTTTTTGGTTTCCTCTTTTCTTGCATACACACAATTAGAAGATTAGATCATCACAGCTTTATAAATGTCAGACAGAAGTACTTACTGCTGCATTCTGCAGATTTTTAGAAGCAGAGAGGATGTCTTTGTGCACAGCTGGCGTAGCCCAAGTTTGCCAGCTTGACACTGAGGTAGAAACCCTGTCTCTGCCACACCTAAACCCCAAAGTCATTAAAATTCAGCATTTTATTGTACGCAACTATCCCATCCAAGCTGCCCCCGCCCCCTCCCCCCCTTTTTTTTTTGGGGGAATTACCGATTAGGTTCATCATTTCATGGTATTGCCCCATAAGGATGTTTTGACTATCAACTTGTTTTTGTTTCCAGTAGTTTATAATAAAGTCAGTAGTCAGTTTGTTGAGGCAATCCTTCTGAGGCAATTCCATGGAATGATGAACCTAATCGGTAATTCCCCCTTTTTTGGCCCCCCATAGGAAACGGATAGAATATTATTAAAAATAAAATAAAATTTAATCGGACCAAGAGTCCGAGGAAATACAACCAAGGCCACCTAAGGCCTACAAAACCAATCCCATCCCACTAAAAACCCAAAAAAGAGACTATAAACCACCCCCACCCCACCCCACCCCCCAAACAAAAAAAAAAAAAAAAAAAAAAAATGAACTCCCTATACACTTGCTCTATACCTCAACCCAACATCACAATGTCAGGGAAGATAAAAATGACCTCCCACACATCTACTTGCACTCTTCAAGGAGCAAATTTTGACCCAATTCTTAAGAATTAAAAACAGTGGACTTCCTTCGAAAGGTTTGTCTGCTAAAACCCAAAAAGAAAACAAACCCCCACCCCACCGCCCCCCCAAAAAAAAAAAAAAAAGACACCACACACACACACACAAAACAAAAAACAAAAAACAAAAAGCAAAAATTGGTCTTCCTTCTCTTGACTCTATCATTGAAGATCCTCATGTACCTTTCCGCACAAAACACCCACAAGAATACCATCAAAGCGCAACTCCAAAGAGATTTCATCCTATCGGTTCTACCAAGACCCTGAAAATCCACCTCCAACAAGCTTGACACACGCGTTGGACTCACTCAACTCAAACTAGCCATGTCAAAAAGACAATGCCATATACAACTCCCTATACAAGTCACAATGTACGAAAAGATGGTCCACCAACTCTCCATTCTTACAAAGAACACACCACTGGGGACATAGGCAAACATTCGGTCTTTACTTCTACAGCTGATCAGTACTATTTGTTTTGTGATGAATAGCTGACCAAGCTAAAACCATAACCTTAAGGGATAAAAGATTAAAGTTAAGAGAACAAAAGTAATGAGAAAAAAGGGAGGTACAACATGCTCTTATTTAGCATTAAAAAATTAAGAGATAAAAGATTAAAGCTATGAGATGAAATATATATATAACCAGGTTATCCGTGGGTCAAAAATATGATCACCTACAATATTGTTATCCCATTAAAATAGCTTCTAGAGCACTGAGAGATCAAGATCAAGCTTTGCCAATTAACCAACTGGTATCCCACTATCCATTAACTTATCATGCTGGCAGATGGTGCAATCACTTTATGCTATCTCAATTCCTGAGTGACATTGGGTACACCTTATGTTTGTCTTAGTTCTTAAGCAAGGATGAATTGAGGGAAACCTAGCTTTCCTTTATAAGAAAGCGAGCAAAAAAATGGGGGGGGGGGGGGGGAGCCCCTGTCAGGCAAGAGCTTCTCTACTAGATAAATTTCACTACCCGGGATTCTTTAATTGTCATCGACATCACTAATGGTAGATTTATTCTTGCCCTACATTTGTACTTTGTGTTTCCTCTCTTCCTCATTTTTATCTGCATGACTGTGTTTATATATCAAGCATGTAACAAAACAATTAGGGTGCGTTGGACCTGTATGATAAAAGTTGCTCCACCAAGTTCATGGTTGACTGCTTATGATCTGCCTAGCCTATTGCCTAGTCACCTAGGTGCAAATTTAAAAGATTGATCCTAGATAAATTTTCTTGATCAGCATTGATCCTAGAGAAATTGAAGATCACTAATAATTACATTTATCCTATACCTCTGTTTTCGCTAATCAGAACCTATGGTTCACACTTCACAGTAATAATATTGTGTTCAATAAAAAGGTTGGAAAACTCAACATCTTATTTCTGCCCACAGAACTACATCAAAGTGCATTGAATTTGATCTTCCTTATTGATTATAGAGCAAAAGAAATACAAAATAACCATGTAACATGATAGCAAAAACAGAAATTCATATCAAATGAGAACAGCAACCTAAAGGATTGGACCAATCTCAGTTTTGAGCGATTCTAGGCTGGTAATCTGGGTGGAGGAGCTTGTGCTGCTCTAAGAAATTAAGATGGTTTGTTTATGGTTGGTGTTTCAACGTGTGCCGGAAAGCATACAATGCAATATAGCAGAAGCTATGGCATTGAGGAAAAGGGTTTTGAAGGCAAGTAACAAAGGTGCATATCGAAAAACCTAGCGAACGAAAGTGACTACGAGATAGTAGTACAAAAGGTAGAGTAACAAAAATATTACAAGACTGTACTAAACTTATTAAGAGATACTTGTAATTGCTTGGACAGTTCAAACGAGTAGTAATTGAGCACGAGTACATAAGAGCAAACAACATATACTGTTTTCTGCAACAGCAGGCCCTTTATTAATTTCATTCACATTGTTCTTCAACAAACAATATAGACATGCATACAGCAGCCTATTTCGTTTTACCACTCAATAGAATCGCTTCCAAACAAAATACAAGAAAAGAAAGGAAAAATGAATGGGTATGTCATCAAAAGATAAAAAAATTTCTAAAATTCCATAAATTTTATATTTTGTGTGAAAGTAGGAACTAACAGTAGAACAAAAAACCAGAGTATAGAGAGACTTACCATGTAGCAGTCATTAGGGGATTCTCTCAAGGGAAAGTATTTGTCTCGTTTTTTGACTTGATGATAATGATGTATCAAGATGATCCAGCTTCTGGCTTTTTTATTACTAGTAACAAGTTTGATTCTTGCTCTAATCAATGACAATTGATATTGGGACATTTCATCAATCAGTTCAATTGGAAAATTCAAAACCTGAATAGCAGATAGAGAAAGAAAAGATAATTAGCAGGCAGTAAAGGAAAATCCCTCTTGCAAAGAGAAAATAGTAATTCAACAGACCACCAATTTTACCAGTTTCAATAGATCGAGTATCCACTTCAGTGGTGCACGGTAATTCTAGTTCCTCATCCTGGAATTGCATTTTAATCCAGCCAATCCTTTTTCTTTGTAATTCCTTTAATTTTTTCAGGTTTGACAGATCCGGCATCCTTTGCAGTGATACGCAGTATGACAAGTTCAATACCTCTAAGGATTTCAAAAATCTAAGGCCTTCAACATCAGCTAACTTACAGCAATAAGAAAGGTCTAGTCTTTTTAGCATTCCCAAGTTTGATAGATCTGGTAATCTTTGTAGGGATCGACAATCACTTAAGTCAAAACTCTCCAACGATTTTAAATTTGACAAATCCGGTAATCTTTCCATTGATTTACTGCCGGAAATATCTAGTTTAATTAAACTTGAAGGAAGCCGCTGAATATATTGAAGATTCTCGGAACCTACTATGAGTATCTTGAGCCGAGGAAGGTCACCAATCTCTGCAGGTAAGGTGCTAATGCTGGCTCTGCTCAAATTCAAGATCTCCAATTCGGATAATTTCTCAATATCTCTAGGAATTTCCACGAGTCTGTCGAAGTAAGCAAGACTTGGGAATGTCTCTATTAATGTGGATGAGACATTCAGACTCATTAAACTAGAAGGTAGCTCTGGCAGCCTTTGGAGTCTAGCAAGCCTTGCGAAACTTAAATCAAGGGTTTGGAGTCTAGAAAGCCCACAAATGCTGCTTGGTAGGGCAGAAATTGTAGTAGAAGAAAAGTCTAAGATTCTCAGAGAGGATAGTCTCTTAATAGCATCAGGAAATTCAATTCTCAAATCACCACATTTTCTGGCATATATCTCTTCAAGCTTCTCTAAATTTCCAATAGTAGCAGGTAACTCTTTTATGGAAGACCCTGAAATGTGAAGCACTCTCAAACTTGTTAGATTCCCAATAGTAGTAGGTAACTCTGTTATGAAAGAACACCCTGAAATGTAAAGCACTCTCAAACTTGTTAGATTCCCAATCGACGGGTCAATTTCATCAAAAATCGAACAACAGTTAAGAATCAATATCTCCAAAGCTGCAAATGGAGAAAAGTCGGGAGTTTTGATCAAGCCGGAATAAAAATGCATGAGATTTAGAACTCTCAAATTTTTTGCCATCTGTAAAACAAAGAAAAAAAAAATCAATTTCCAAGAAGTATATAATGCAACAATATAAACAAAAGTAGAGATATTCTATAAGACCTTGATTTGATTCCACAACTTCCTTTCGACTTCACTCCACCCTGATAGATGAAGAATGACTAAACTCTCTAGATGAAATTTGATTTTCTCATAAGGACACGAGAAACCTTGCCATTCCAGCCATCTTAATTTTGGAAAATCAAGCTTCAAATATCCAATTTTTTTTTCAATTCCATCAAATTCGTCCACTCGGAGATACCTCAGATTTTTCAGGAACCCAAATTCTTTCTTTGGAAAAGAAAAATAATACTTCATAAAGAGGGCAGACTCAATACAGAGGGCTTCAACCTTGAACACTTCATCCTTTTGGGTTACCTGTCAATAGAAAACCTTCAAATATAGAATATTTTGGAAGTCCAAACAAAAAGACGTATGAATGAATATTAAAGATTGTTTTCACCTTTTCTCTTTGGAAGAAAATATTAAGAATTGTTTTCTATCTGTCTTGCATTTTTCCTTTTTCAGTATAAAAAAAAATTGGTTTATGTTCAACGTACATAAAGGTAGAGTTGAACTGTCACGTGCCCCAACTCGGTTCCACACCTTAAGCACTTGATTTAGGCATAGGGATATCTATCTTCATTGGCTCGTGATAACACGTTAATCATATCACGGTTATGTATAAAATTTTTTCTTATTTTGGGTAGGGGCTTTTATCCTGATTTGGTGAGTATGTTTAAAAGGTTTTTGATTATTTTTCCTTATTTTTTTATAGGTATTTGTTAACGTATGCCTTAAGGGCATATGTCATAACATATTAAAGAGGTAATTATTTTATGGAAAATGGTGAAAGTGTACAAAGAATTATACAACTTGTATGAGGAATTGTATTTGCATAGTTTTCTAAGCACTTTTACATTTTTCTAAGTAATTTGCACAATTATTTTTACACTTTCACAATTTTTCATACAATGATTGTTTCATATATATAGGGTTAGGATCCATGAACTCATATATATAAGGTTAGGATCCATGGACTCATATAAAACACTTCATTTTTGCACTTCAGCTGATTTGTCAAATGGTGAGTAGAGCTTGGCCACGTCAGCTTTCTGGAATACCATTAGATCTTATGAATCCAATGGCTTAAAATTGAGGTGCAAAAATGAAGTGCAAAAATTGAGTCCATGGATCCTAACCCATATATATATATACACTGTGCATTGGCCTAATGTACCCCCTAACCCATTACTGCATGAGGTACAACTCCCAATGCATGGTGCTGATATAAGTTAGGTCATCGTCCAAAACTCTACTAATGACCCGTATTTTGCAAAACCAACTGTTGAATTAAATAGTCTTATTATGTAGGTAATGCATGCCACAAATCAAGTTGATCCGAGACTGATTGCTATTCCATCCAAAACTTACTTTTTGTAATCATTGACAATTGCTCGTTGTGGACATTTATGGATGAAACAGTTTTTAATCTTGGGTCAACTTGATTTTTGGCTTGCATAACCTTCATGTGAAGTAGATCTAACCCAACAATTTTGCAAAATTCAAGTCACATGTGGAGTTTTGAGAATAACATAACACAAAATTAAGTTAGATTAATCTCATAAGAAGAGGACTCTATATGTATATATGTTAGATTACATGAATGAGGAAGTAAGAAAAATGTAAAATAAGGAGAGTAAAATTCACAATGTACTCAGATCTTACCTTACATCTCTTCATTATCTCCAAGGCATCTTCAGGAGACCACACCCTACTTCGATTCCACGGCTCATCAAAATTTTCTTCACGGACGATATTCCTACCAAGGTCTCTAAGTTGATCGTGCATCCATAGTATATCACCATCGTCTATTTTAACCAAAGACCTGAGAACAAGGGCATCAATCCCATCTTCTGGATAAAATTTACAAACGTCCCACATATAAACAGCATCACGTTTGTCCTTTCCAATGAAGAAACATGCAATATCAAGGAAGATCTGTCGCTGCCCATGATCTAATGTATCATAACTTATTTTCAATTTTTTCTGGACATCCTTATGCGGTATTTCTTTAAACTTCTTCAATATACCTGGCCATTTTGATTTCTCCTTATCACATAAATATGATCCTATAATCTCTAGAGCCAAAGGAAGCCCTGCAGCAATGGGTAAAAAATCTCTAGAGAGAGTATCATATTCTTCTGGAGGGAAGTCCCCCCTAAAGGCATGCTTGCTAAATAGTTGAAGAGAATGATTAGATTCCATTGGCGGTGGTTCGTAGGTGCTATCTACTTTAATCTGATTTAGAATATGTTTATCTCTTGTTGTAACTATGATCCTACTTCCTGAAGCAAACCATTCACGCTTGCCTGCAAGCTTATCAAATTGATAAAAGGTATCAACATCGTCAAGAATAATGAGAACTTTTTTTGTGCAAACTCTGTTTTTTATTATGTTAAGCCCTTCATCAACATTATAAATCTCTTCCAAGTTTTCACCTTTTAGGATGTTAGAGCAAAGTTCCTTTTGCATTTTAACAAGTTCGTTGTGTTTTGACCTTTCTCGAACATTTGCAATGAAGCTACAACCTTCATTGAAGCGCTCAGAGAGTTGGTTGAAGATGACCTTGGCGATAGTGGTCTTGCCAATACCACCCATGCCAAGGATTCCAACAATCTTTACATCACTAGAGTGAACATTTAAACGAGTCATCATTTCCTCTACGTGACCTTCCATCCCAAACAAGTTCTCAGGTACATTTATGTTATTCTTCTTTAACTCTAACAAAATCTTTAAAGTAACCTGACTTGCTAGTTTTCCTTGATGCCTGCCAAACATAATTGATGTCACAGTGAAAAATACAGCAAATCATAATGCCTACAAACTTAATATAAAATTTAATGCTTACAAACTTTGGGTAAATTGGATCATACGATAAAATAGGGGCCGGGTTAGCAAGAATTACCCATTAGTTTCTTTCTTCAATTCCAATCCCTTCAGTTCTCCAACCTCTTTGAGTGCCTCCTTCCATTCCTGGACAGTCTTTTCATCGACATGCTCCTCGTGTTGGCGAAAGGCTTGATCATAAATTCCCCTTTGATGTCGTACATCCGAAGGCTCGACATCGAAGAAAATAGGGACAATCTTTTGTCCCATACTTTTCTGGCACTCGACCATCTGGAAGAGCTCACGTAGGCACCATTTACTAGAAGCGTAGTTCTCGGAAAAGATAGGGATGGAGATTTTCGATTCGTTGATCGCTTTGAGAAGCTCCGAGCCGATCTTTTCTCCTACGCGAAGCTCATTATCGTCCCTAAAGGTGTGAATTCTCGCACCGACAAGAGAGGTGTAGAGGAAATCGGTGAAGGTGTGACGAGTATCTTTGCCACAGAAACTCAGAAACACTTCGTATTCCCCTCCTGAGGTGGAGGAAGTGTTCCCAGCAGTGCTGGGACTTGGGCTTCGTTTTCGCTTCTTCGCATTCCCCTCGTAATCCATTTCCACAGTACGAGCAGCTCACCTCTCTTCTCTCTGAATGAAGAAAATGGAAACCTTTCGTTAGGGCTTTGCCTTGGATTCCTTTTAACAATTGGGAAAAAGCTTTATCAATGGGAACTCATGGCCATTGCTGACTGCCGAGCGGTTTCGTGCAAAAACACACACTCACTCACTCTCTCTCTCTCTCTCTCTCTCTCTCTCTGCCATCCACGAAACTGACAAGAAATTATTAACGTCCAGTAGCTCAGACTTGAGCCTGCCTATTCCCTTTCTTTAACTTTAAAGAGAAAGTTGTGCTCTTTCTTGATACTGAGAAGAACCGTAGCACTTCCCAACCCCCCCCCCCCCCCCCCCAAAAAAAAAAAAAAAAAAAAAAAACTTTAGTTAGTTTCAAAGTGTTGACTACCTCGATTTGATAGTATCCATGCATGCAATCTTACTCAGTAGAGAAAATTTTGATCTATTAGAGAGTTTGTAGCTAGCTGTGTGCATGAATTTTTGCTAGTATCGAGCAATACATCTAGAGAGTAAAATTCACAAAATTCATCAAGAAGTAAGAACACGATTAATTGCTAATTCACTTAAAGGCGTCCTACCTATTTACAACTATTGGAATATTTTTATTTTTGTAATGTTCAATTTTTTGGTAATTTAGGGCTTCGCTTTCTTATTTTTAATAAGTTTTAGGATTTTAATAGATAGCCAAATCTGCATCTTACAGAATACTAGACTAGGTATGGTTAGTTTTAAAAGGTTTCTAATTGTTATTAGGGTTTTATGGAACCTAAAATTTTTCAACTATGCTATTTCGCCCGCATTTTTCCACTCATCCATATGTGGCAGTTTCTCCTTATTTCATGTTGGCTCTCACATATTTGCTTTCACCTATACACTTATAACACATAAGGTGAGTGGTAAAAATTGGTAATAAAACATGGGTGAAGTAGCATTTTTCTTTTAACAATTGGGAAAAAAACTTTATCAATGGGAACTCTCTCTCTCTCTCTTTTCCATCTTTATTACACCTCTATGGCATTGGTTGTGACCAATGGTGGCATTAATGAATAATAAAAATCTCCAACCATATTAGGCAGATGGTACAATCATCTTATCTTATCTTATCTTATTACCTATAAAAGTCTGTATTTTATAAAAACTTTTAATTAACTAAATTATCCCCATTAAAAGTCCTAAAAACAGTGTTACCCTTTTCTATTAAAACCTTATAAGCCCCAAAAAAAAAATAACCTAACGCTTTCTCCAAACGTTTGCTTTAATCATTATGTTTAAGAGTCCTAGCCTAATTTAAAAAGAAGAAATAAAATTCAAATAATGTCAACTAATGAAGTCACTCATATAAACATGTTGTCCATGAAATTTTTTAAAATTTTGGTGCTTATTCTACTTAGTTTCAAACCTGGAGCTTTCCTTGGATTCCTAACATTGTAGTTTGCGCTTGGAAAATGAAGATAACAAGAACTAAATAGAAGCAGCATCTATTTCTGTTATAGTAACTTCAGCATTGCACGCAGAAGCTGAAGAGTTTTTGTGCTATCATTCCTACTAAGTAATATCAATTCATAACACTTCACTTGTTATCTGATAGTATGAGTATTGTACTGTATTTGACAGGGGAGCAATTTACCAACATTGATTGGTTGTAAATCTCTAATAATGGTGTTACAATGTTTATGAGCTCAAGTACAATTTTTATAGTTTTGCAGAATGATTGGGAGGATCCATGAACTTAGAATTTTTCTGAATTATGTCGTATCAGTTCTTGTATTTTTAAAAAACCCTTGGGCAATTGCGGTTACCAGTTGGATTAGAAAAGGTAATTCAGATTGTTTATCTTAATATTGTGAAGAAATTTTATGGGTAGTTGTACCATCTACACAATCTGGCAGTGGTAGTTATTGGAGAGTTTTTTGAATACACAGGTTTGAAATATTGATGTTTATCTTATTGGAATTACAGGAATTTTTTCATGTTAGCAACCCAACGAAAATGCATTTATTCAAAAAAAATTCTCAAAACCCTTTTATAGCTATGATACTCTTACCAAATAATGAAAGTGTCCATGAAAATCAAACGGGCTAGGATAATTGAGTCCAAATATGATTCCAAAAACTAAATTATAATTCTATATTAAAATTTTTAATTAAATTTCTAGATTTTTTTTAATCAAAATCAGAGAAAATTAGTCATATACAACGCACGTGTGCACCAACTAGTTTCTTAAAATGTCCAACAAACGTAAGCACTTATTTGTTTTTATGATTTGGATCCCACACTTTTAATGATGTTGACAACCTCTCTACTCTGCTGGCCTATTGGGCCGCCCTATTGGGACCAAAGTTGTGTTCTGCGATGGGCTGTAACCTTAGGCTTAAGCAATACTTCTAAAGACAAACATTTGAAAAACTTGATTCAAGCTATTGGAGAATCCTGTTAAGTGCTATTTTGCATTACCATAAAAACAGAATTTTGTGATGTTTTTGTGGCATATTTTTGTAGGGGGGCTCTATTGGCACCCCAAGACTTGCTTTTAATCCCCCCATTTCTGTATGAAAAGCAAGCCTTTGGGTGCCAATAGAGTCCCCCATTTTGTATCATAGAGGCTGAAAAATGCCATAGGCCCAATAATCCATAAACCCTGTTCATAGAGGCCCAAAAAGATATAGCTATATGTATTGATTTTTGAACAACTAATTTTTTGAGCCTAAATAGGCCCCAAAAATTTGTTTTCCTACATTTCAACTCACAAAATATGAACTGCAATAAATTCGTACCAATCCTGAAGACAACATCTGAAAAAAGCCATACATGCTCATAGGTGTTCGTAAGCCCAAAAAATAAAAAATAAATCATGTAATTATCAAAACATGAGAATAACATAATTGTCTTCTTATGCTCATAGGCCCAAATCCAGAGCTCATTGCTCTCCACGACTGCACCCCAGCTTCTTACAAAATTTTGATTTAAAAAATTCACTTAAACAATAGATTTTGAAAAACCATTATTTTACATAGTTGTTCAAAATGACGTTTTCTAGTAAACAACCTAACCAATTTTTGATAAAAACTTTTTATATTCTTCTTAAACCTTGAAAAATTAAAATTACTGGGTACGCAAATAAAATTAAAGGTTTGCAACAACCAGTCCGACACTAGAATCTAAATCAAATCATTTCTTATATGGGCCTACCCCAGATTTTTTATTCAAATGGTCTGAGATACTGTACTAGGGTTAGCCCATCAATATGAAAATCCTACTATACCCTTGGGCTTCACGTACCTAGCCCAACTTGGAAACAAATCCCACCACCCCTAACCACCCCCGCTCCCCAAAAAAAAAAAAAAAAAAGAAAAAAAAGGGAGAAATAGAAAACCATTAGAGTATGTATTTCCTTTTGTTTTTCCTCTTTCATCATAAAAATAGAAAACTATTAGAGTGATGGAAGGGGGCTTGTAAGAAGCATAATATATTCATTTTTTTGGAGTGTAGAGTGACATTATTGGGGAACATGGCAAGCAAAATTAACAAAGAAGTGTCCCCACTTTCCCACCGTCTGCTGAAAGCAAGGACTTGTATTGAGAGTATGTGTATTATTGTTTCTCTAGCTTTCTTCACTGTAATAAGTGAAATTTGATTATAGTCTATTGCCTTTCTTCACTCACCCCCACTATATCATGTCTGGTTTGCTCATCAAAAAGACAAAAGGGCACACTTGAAATCCATTGTTGGGACTTGGGGACTTCTCATCTAGGGAATATACTACAAACATACAAGCACAAACACCCATGACTCCCCTCTTCTCCTCCCACTATTTTAAGCCCATATTACATATGCATTGGATCATAGGGGTTTGTGTGTGCTTTGGATGCTTTGATTTAAAAACTCTGTCCCTCTCTCTCATGATATAGGATGTTGACCATTTTGAGTGTGAGAATGTGATTTACCAAAGAAAACAGAAGGAAAGTTACAAAAGAAGTATGAGAATATGTTTACAATACTCTTTTTTAAGGGTTGAACACATCTTTCAACTGTGCATTTTTTTTTTTTTTTTTTTGATAAATACTTTCAATTGGTTGACATTCTCAACATCGAGTCACAAGACCACCAAAGAAATTATAATGCCATATACGACTAAAACGGATAATAAAAATACCATTTTGAGACGATAATTTCAAGGTATTCACAGCCCAATCGATATTTGTTTGAATAGCAAGATCAATGGATGAAAAGGGTTGACTCATCAGTGATCAGGGTGAGAACAGTTTATAGCAAAAGCTTCTTTGTCTTGATTACTCACCATGGATTTTTTCCATTTGGGCATGATGGTGGGTAAATTGGAGCAAAGAATTTTGCATTTGCCATGAGCTTTTTGGATTTCCTTCTGATGATGACATATTTGACCACTTTAGAGGGGAATTATGGGATAACATTGTTCATCAACCGATTGGCATATTCAAATTTGATTTGTGGTATGAAATTCATCCAGTGGTGATAAGATTGTGAGAAAAGCCTGACTTAGTAACCTCAATGAATTATTTATCTAAACTCATGTCAATTTGATCTTTTAAAATCTGAGCTGAACATATAATATAAGGTTTCGATCATAAAATAATATGTGCAGTACTCTTTTTTAGCTCAATTAATTTTAGTTTAAGAGGAAACATTAGGTGTCTATTAAAAAAATGTTTTTTTTTTTTTGCCATATGATAGAAGAAATACTCTATGTCATGCTAAACCTCATTGCACCCTTCATTTAATGCATTGGTTGGACAACGTTAATGTTTTGCTTGCAACCTTGTACAAAAAATGGGGGCCAATGGTGATAGATTATGGTATACAAAGATTTTATTCGAACAAAATATTAAAAAAGGAAAAAGAAAATATTAAAGATAAAATATATTTAAAAATTAGGAAAATAAAAGAAAAAGAGGATCTAAAATGTGAGTTTTGAGGCATGTGGCTTTATTGAAATCTTCATTTAACTCATTGCACTTGAACTCTTCAATAATACCTCATCAAAGCATATGAGAAAATATGACTTAAATTTGATTTTAGCAATATAATTTGCTAAATAGAAAATATGATTTTACTAGGAGGAATGTTTGTTTTGTAGATGGCAGTGTCCGTCCTTATTTTTTTTATTTTTAGATGGCAATGCTAGTCCTTAGTTTTTTTTTTTTTTTTTGAAGTTTTTTTCTCTTACTCTGTCTTTTGTTTTGATTTTTTTTATTATTATTATTATTTTTTTTGTTTTGTTTTTGTTGGTTTACTTGGCAAAAAAAAGAAGAAGTTGTTGATCCTCTAAATTTTTTTAAAAAAATGATAAATAAAATAGTTTTGTTTTAAAAACAATAATTTGATTTAAAAAATATGAAAATGTATAAAAATTAATGAAATTGAATAGAAAATATGAAAATACATAGAAAATATGAAAATATTTTTTAAAAGAAATCCCATAAAATAAAGAACACTTGCTCAAGAAAAATCCTGTAATTTAACTAAAACCTTTAACTCCACCCAATTTTTTAGAAATACTTAACCAACTAATTTTTTTTAATTTTTTGACAATTACTGGTTTGGAAATACCTTTTCTTTTTTTTTTCTTTTCAGATTTCCAAGTTCATAGAATGGGCTAATTCTATAGAATGCGCTCCTTGAAGCTGACATGATATGCCAAAATTTTCCCTAGATTTTTGCCAGAAGGCTGCAATAATGCCTGTCTGTCACTTTACACCTTTTAGGGTAAAAAGGTCAAAACATCTGTTCCAAAGTCAACTTAAGGAAAGCTTCTGATTGACAATTCACCACCGACCTTTTTACCATGTACTATTGTACCATCCAATATCCCAATGGACGACAGCCTATTGCCCTATTGCCTATTGGCGGTCACCAAACACCGGCGTTCAGGCTTTCCCTAACAGGCGCTTGACTTTGTTTGGCTGCAAAACGAGATTCCCTATAATACTGTAGCCAATTGTTTAGGCAAACAGAAAATCCATCAACCAGCAATTACCCAAAAAAATCCATTAACAGCCACTAATCAGGTTTATTCTAAACGTAATTAATATGAAACCGAACTAAATTTACACGTATTTTAAGGAGTTAATCATATTAAAATTGAAAATGACTGTTTTTAAGGAGGGAAAAGAGTTAATAGAGCAAATGATGAGGGTTCCGAGTTTACCTCATGTTAGAAAAAAAACAAAGAATGTAAAGATTCAAATCAAAGTTACGTTCACATTTGATGTTGTACACCTCTCTTTTTTTTTCTTTTTTTTTTAAGTAGAAAGGGCGGAGGGGTGACCAACGATAGCAATCTTCTGAATCATTATCATCAAAAGTTTTTACCTACTGAAGAATGTCCGGTGAGTCATAATTACTTAACCCAAAGGGTAAGCCCGTCATCCCAGCTCCACTAAAGGTCTTAGTGGTCTCACAACTAGTCAAAATGAAAAAGAATCCAAAAATAACGCCACGTCTTGAACCGCAACTACCTGATAACCAAAGTTTTCACCACTAAAATTAGCACCCTTGGTGGTCCATTTGATGTTGTACCCAGCAGGATATCCAAGCACGTCAAAGTTGCCCCACATATGTGCTGACTTCTCCACACAGAGTTCAGTATACTTTGAGGGAAGGTAACAAATATGCTGACTTCCTTGCCAAGGAGGGTCATAAGGTTGGTAGATTGTCGTTTAATTTGTAAGTTCTTGAGTCTCTCCCATCTAGGATTTGTTATTTCCTGTTTGCAGATTTAGTGGGGCGTTTAAACCCTCAAGTTCTAGCTTTCAATAAAATCCATTGCAAAAAAAAAAAAGAAAAAAAAAAAGAAAGAGGAAGTTGCCCCACATAAACCAACCAGTCAACTTATTAATTATTAAATTCAAAAATATTTAAAAACTAAAAATTTGTAGATTAATTAATAGTGATAATTATGTAACAAAAAATAATCAAACATAATTGGGATGAAAGCTACATAGAGCTACACCTCAATGCCCCTTCCCCATCTTGAAGGTTGGCATGAAAGCTATATAAAATCACGTAGAAAATTAAATAGGGGTAATGTTATTCTAAGGTGATAACAGTCTTGAATAAACTTTTAGACGATTAAGATTGAAAGATCAAAAGATTATCAATGAAGTCATTTTAGATTTTTAATAGCATTTTTTTTATCTTTCAATTTTAATCGTTCAAAAAGGCCATCTAAAAACTCTCCATCACCTCAACCCGGTGTTTTAACAACGGAACACACGGAATCCTAACTCATGTAATAACTCTCACTTGGACTGAGAGCATTACCTTGGTGTACCCTACATGTAAATTACACGTGGCCCCACCTCCTCATCTATGATGATCTCCACCCTTTAATTCGATGAATACATCGTACGTACATTCATGGCCACCCAATGTGGACCCCCATGGTTTACCTTGTTTGTATCTCAGCCCTCAGCGGCTAATGCGCGTGATCTTTTTGGGAATTTGATAAGATTTAATCTAATCTAACCATGCAGTCAATAGAAAGTGACTAAACAACCTACTCTTTTTCACAAGATGGGTCATTTTTGTAATTTTTCTTGTTAAAAAATGTTAGGTCATTTTAAAAAGTTAAATCATATTTTATTTTTGGATGTTCTTATACTATCCTTTCTTATTTTAAAAATTACTTTTCACACAATGCAATAACAATTAATAGAAGAAGATACTTTTGGAAATATGGAGTTTAATAAATGAGAAGTCAATGCAATGATAATTTTTCTTAAACTGCGTGTTTTGTCAAACTTAGCCTATCTTTGTGGAATGGAGGAAGTTTATTCAATATGTTTTAAATTGTTTGAACCATCTTTACTAAGACTTATATTAAGGTAGTTATTTAATATATTGTCATATGATTTATTAATTTTAATTTTTTTCAATTTTATCCTCTTATTTTATTTTGAATTATAGTTAGAGTAATTGTAATTTTAAATATAAAGAGCACATTGAAAAAATAAAATAACTTTTGTCTTGAGTAACAAATATCCTGGGACTTCCTAGAATAAAAATTATTATCAAACAAAGTAGGATAAAGGAAGTAATAAGTTCCAAAAAAAAAAAAAAGAAAAAGAAAAATTGAAGAAAGAAGATGTATATAAGTACCTACGTTCATGTATCAAATATGTGTAGGAGTTTATTTCAGCTTAATTTGGTTCGATTTGAGGTTAAAGTAAAATCAAGTCCATTTAAGTTGGTTATAAAAAAATTACATTTGAGTCGTACAAGTTTGGATCTATTTGGTTCGGTTTAATTTGACTTTTGATTTGATAATATTTATAGTAATAAGCTTGCTTCCTAAGTCCTAAAAGTATTTTTTGGTAAAAAAATTCTAAATTTAATAATTAATGAATACAAACAAAACCATAAAAATAAGAGAAAAATATATACAAATAACAAAAATAATCATAAAATAAATATAACCATAAATATGATTAAAAAACCAATAATATAACAATAAGAATGCTAAAGCAATTAATGAGATTTTCTTTAATTTTTTATTTTCATTTAATGGTTAAACCAATGTCAACTAAAAAGTGGCATTTTGATGAGGTTTAAAAAAAAAAATGTCGCATTTTTGGTAGGTTCTATTTTCGAGTCGGCTCAATACTGAATCAGCCCCACTTGAAAACCGAACAAACCTATCTGGTTCTACCAAAACAAAAATGAAGGTAAGCCTCCTTAAAAAAATAAAATATAGTCTGTAAAAATGTTTACTTAATTAACCAAGCCTTGTGTAGAAATGCAAATTACGGCAATTGATTACAAGGATATGGACCTCCACATTTAATTATCTTTGTATAATCAATAACTAAAATTTGTCTTAGGTCTATTAATTTTTGCTCAACACGTCTTTAATTAGAAATCATTATTATATTTTTTTTTATATCAAAAAATTCAAATGCTTTACTTGATTAATCTCATCACTTTGACATGTGTAATTTTTTTATCCCTGTTCTGTTGAATTACAGGACAATAATAATTTCTGCTAAACACTCGTTAATCAGAAATCACTATACATCACACATGTAAACAGAGTATTATTATTTTAATTTATCCTTAGCAAAAAAAAAAAAAAATATATATATATATATATATATATATATTACTCCCCATTTTAATTTTCAACGTCTGCAGTGCCACAGCATCTACTTTAAGTCTGCAAGTCTGCAAGCGAGTCGTGGAAAAGAGTTCCCACGTCGGCACGTGCGAAGTAGACTTTTGTCTCCTTTCTCCGACTCTTGTCTTCACTTGGGACATTTATGATTTAACTCACGGGTATCCTTTGAGTCCCTTTCTCTATGTTTGGCGTATTCTTTTTTCATCTTTTGCCATGGTACCCTTACTACACAAATATTTCCATTTACTCCCGTGGTAGAGGACAATGCTTGACCAAGGGCTGTATAGTAGCCTAGTAGGAGTCTAAAAAGTGGTTTAACTAGTTGCCTTTATAAAAGTCATTTTCTTATCAAAACATTGCCTAGAATAGTTCATAGGCTAAAATAATAATAATAATAATAAAAATCCTTAGAGTGTTTGATTAGTTAGAATAGAATGAGTGGAAATCGAATTTGAATCCATGCTAAAATAATATGGAATAAAATGATATTGAAATAAACATTGTAGATTGAATATCATTATAATTCACTACTATTGTTTGATTTTATTCTCATTTAATTATTTCATCCAAACGTGTTGTTTAGAATGAATTGGAATGTAATTTCATTACATCCATTCCATTCCAAACAAACAAACATAGCCTTAGGATTTACTATGTTTTTGAGTTTGTTTATGAATGATAAAAGGGTGTCATCATCCCCCTCTCTTAACTAAGAGGCTATGGCTTCTCTCCTTCTCATTTACGCAAAAAGAATTTAGGCACACGTCATATTATTATATTTATTACATTGAATTTGTTTGACGGGTGTATATATTTTATCAAAATTTTGTCAAAATGGGTCCTCATGCATCGGTTAAATTTCACAAAAACCGTAATAAAATATTGAGTAAGAAAAGCAAACATCAAACTTTGAACAAGGTAAGTGAACCATGCAAGGAGACCTCTTTCATTGGATCTTGGCTACATTGTACATAATGTTTTTCCCATTACCATTCTATAAATATATTCAGTTCTTGGTTACTTTTTCATATTTTTGTGTTAATTGTCTCCAATTCTTGCTAGGTTTTCTTTTTGTAAATGGAGTTTTAATTCATTTTAACAAATAAAATGATGACATGTGGGGTTAGGTGGACTCAAAGCCATGTGAGCTTCTATCAAATTATATATGTGGTGCATTGGCTCATAGATTGTGAATGTGATTTTACTGGTTACTAAATGAATTATGTTAATTTTCTAACCTAAAAGCCTAAATTATAAAGTAGATGGCTCAAATAGATATGTAAAACCATTTGAAAATCATATTTAGACAATGTGTTGTGTGAAAGTTTTCAACAAATTAGGTGAACTACAACATGTGAGAACCACAATATATAAAATGGAGAAGGGATGATTTAGATATCTTCTATAGTCTATAGTCTATAGTCATTCCCTTCTATATAAGCTTTTTCTTGTGGTAGGTTGAAGGTCAAATTCCATATTCAATGTATTTTAATCCTTATTTTGATTCTTTCTTATGAAAAGTTAAAACAGAATTCGCATAGTAAATATAGAAGTTTGAAAATGTGGCTTATGGTCTTATGCTTAAGCACCACTATATATACCAAAGATTAGTTGGGCCAAACAGAGCACTAGATGGTCATTTGAAAAAATAAAAAAATAAAAAAATAAATTGAAAAAATAAGAAAAAAATTCATTTGTTCTCATAGTGCAGAAACATTATAGATATTAAGTTTAAAATTGTTCAAATTAATGACTATACTGGTTGAAAGAATCAATCAACAGCTTGTCTATGCATCAAGTGCGACAACAATAAGAGTTTTCAAATACTTATTTAAAAGTATATATCTTTAATTTAAATTAATCTGTATAAATCATAATTTTATATTTTTAAAAAATTCAACAAATTACACTTCCAGAGAGCAAAAGGAAAACTTTCAAAAAAGAAAAAAACAACTTAATCCAATTCAAAATTCCTGAGAGCAAAGGAGAACTATTAACCTAGCAAAAATTCCAAGTTATTATTATTATTTTTCCCCGATAAGCAGCAACTTATTGTAAGTCACAAGTTGAGATCCATAAAAATACTCAATTAAAGACTTTAATTTTTAGATTATTTGTTAAAAATACTCAATTATCAATCAAGATAATTTTAGATTAAATTATTACTTCTACAAAGAATGCTCTCACATAATTATGACTTTTGTTGTAACCTTGCATTAGATACCTTCTGAACACATCAACGTCTACCCCTCCATTACCTGTTGAGTCACACTCTCTCTCACTCACAAATATATAGCAGAAAAAGATTGAAGCAACATAAGCAAACTCACTCAAGAGTAACAGTCTCCTCCAATGGCTAGAACCTGCATATATCCATTTATTCTCTCTCTAACCTTCACATTCTTCACTCTCACGTCTGCTTCATCTGAAGCAGATCCCCTTCTCACCTTCAAGGCCTTCGTTGAAGACCCCATGAACTCTCTCTCAAGCTGGTCTAACACCTCAGGCATCCATCACTGTAACTGGACCGGTATCACCTGCACTACCACACCACCTCTCTCTATAACTTCTCTTAACCTTCAAAGCTTGAATCTTTCAGGTGAAATCTCACCTTCTATATGCAAACTTCCCAATCTCACTCACCTCAATCTTGCTGACAATCTTTTCAACCAACCCATTCCTCTCCATCTCTCACAGTGTAGCTCTTTGGAGACTTTGAATCTCAGTAACAATCTCATTTGGGGTACAATCCCAGATCAGATATCTCAGTTTAGTTCCTTGAGAGTGCTTGATTTCAGCAGAAACCATGTTGAAGGAAAGATCCCAGAAAGCATAAGCTCACTGAAGAACCTGCAAGTTCTCAACTTTGGAAGCAACTTGCTCTCAGGTAGTGTTCCTCCTGTTTTTGGGAATTTCACTGAGCTTGTTGTTCTTGATTTGTCACAAAATCCATTTTTAGTGAGTGAGGTTCCTAGTGATATTGGGAGGCTTGGTAGGCTTGAGCAGCTTTTGTTGCAAAGTTCTGGTTTTCATGGTGTGATTCCAGAATCATTTGTGGGTTTGTATGTTTTAACCATTCTAGACCTTTCCCAGAACAATTTAACTGGTGTGGTTCCTCAGACACTAGGCGTTTCTCTAAAAAACTTGATTTCTTTTGATGTATCACAAAACAAGCTTTTGGGGTCATTCCCAGATGGTATATGCCAAGGAAAAGGCCTCATAAACCTCAGTCTCCATACAAATATCTTCAATGGTTCAATACCCAACAATACTTTTGATGAATGCTTGAATCTTGAGAGGTTTCAAGTTCAGGACAATGGGTTTTCTGGAGATTTCCCAAATGGGTTATGGTCATTACCCAAAATCAAGCTCATCAGAGCCGAAAACAATAGATTTTCCGGTGAAATACCCGATTCGATGTCGATGGCTGCTCAATTGGAGCAAGTTCAGATTGATAACAACAGTTTTACCAGTAAAATTCCTCAGGGTCTTGGGTTGGTTAAGAGCTTATATAGATTCTCTGCATCTTTCAATGGTTTCTATGGAGAACTTCCTCCGAATTTCTGTGATTCGCCCGTTATGAGTATCATAAATCTCTCCCACAATTCACTTTCGGGTCGAATTCCAGAGTTGAAAAAATGCAGGAAACTGGTCTCATTGTCTTTAGCAGATAACAGTCTTGTTGGAGAAATCCCATCGTCACTTGGTGCATTACCAGTACTAACTTACCTTGATCTGTCTGAAAATAATCTCACCGGTTCGATCCCACAAGAGCTTCAAAACTTGAAGCTTGCTCTCTTCAATGTATCCTTCAACCGGCTCTCTGGCAGGGTTCCATTCACTCTAATCTCAGGCCTTCCGGCTTCATTTCTGCAAGGAAATCCAGGACTATGTGGCCCAGGATTACCCAATTCTTGTTCTGAAGAGAAGCCAAGACACCAAACGGCTGGTCTTAGTACATTGGCATGTGCCCTGATATCTATAGCTTTTGCTGTTGGAGCTCTGCTTGTTGCTGTTGGGTTTATCCTGATTCGTCGATCTTCCAAGCGAAAATCTCAAATGGGTATTTGGCGTTCGGTTTTCTTTTACCCTCTTAGAGTCACAGAGCATGATTTGATAATGGGAATGGATGAGAAAAGTGCACTAGGAAGTGGTGGAGCTTTCGGTAGAATTTACCTTATAAGTTTACCAAGTGGTGAACTTGTTGCAGTGAAGAAGCTAGTTAATTTTGGGAGCCAGTCTTCGAAAGCTTTGAAGGCTGAGATCAAGACATTGGCAAAGATCAGGCATAAGAACGTCGCAAAGGTTTTGGGTTTTTGCCATTCAGACGATGCAATCTTTCTTATATATGAATTTTTACAGAAGGGGAGCTTAGGGGATTTGATTTGCAGACCGGATTTTCAGTTGCCATGGAGTGTTAGGTTGAGGATTGCCATTGGTGTTGCTCAAGGATTAACATACCTTCACAAGGATTATGTTCCGCATTTGCTTCACAGAAACATCAAATCGAGAAACATTCTACTGGATGCGGATTTTGAGCCAAAGCTAACGGATTTTGCCCTTGATCGAATTGTGGGAGAAGCTGCATTTCAGTCATCCATGGCTTCGGAGTCTGCATTCTCCTGCTACATAGCACCAGGTATGAAAACTTAAAGGAATTCTGTCAAATTTGTGTTTTAGGTTGCTGTATATTCTATCCCATTAATTTTTGTTTAGAAAATGAGCCCAAGTAGTCACAACTCTATATTTTGTATATTTGCTATATGAATGTTCATATTAATGTGTTTTGACATTTAACTGAAATTCATGGTACTGACATTGATTTATTAAAATGGAAAATAGTTTGGAAACTTGTTTGAAAATCCAGTGAAATAGTTACTACTAAAGCTTACTATTAAATAATTTCAAATACACCCTTTTTCATCTAAACAATTTATGATGTCAAACATCATTTTTGGTGAACAAAGACCTATTAGCCATGGCCACATCTACCCAACCATCTCCTTCAACCAGTTTTTTGTTCATTTTTTTCACTCATAAATGATCTACTATTGATGTTTTGAACTTGGTTATATAGTTGGACGTGTCCAAACTCCTATCAATCTTATTGTCTTTTTCCAAATGCAGAAAATGGATACAGTAAGAAAGCAACTGAACAAATGGACATATACAGCTTTGGTGTCGTGTTATTAGAGCTCTTGACTGGCAGACAAGCTCAGAAAGCAGAATCAGGAGACTCCCTTGATATCGTGAAGTGGGTTCGAAGGAAAATCAACATCACTAACGGTGCATTCCAAGTTCTTGATCCCAAGGTATCGAATGCTTCCCAACAAGAGATGCTTGGAGCTCTAGAAATCGCTCTCCGTTGCACTTCTGTGATGCCAGAGAAACGGCCATCAATGTCTGAAGTTGTGAGAGCACTTCAGTCCCTCAGCTCAAAAGCCCACCTTCCTAATCTAGAGTTCTCTACTTCTGAGGAGTTTTCAGTTCCAATTTAAGGAGCAAATGACTACCCAATTCAGTTTCTTGTCTTACCTGTAAATCCAACTTGATTTCTCATGGCTTATTTTGGATAAATTTTCCTGTTTGGGAATGGTCTTTGCCCCTGTGCCTGGGGGTTGGGGAGGGGGGGTGGTTCGGATGAGAAAACATCTGTTTGGAAATGGCTATTCTCTGGCCAGCACCCCAATTTGTTTTTTGGGATTTTGATTGACAGTAATACAAGATTTTTACTATGTTAATATTACTTATTTGTGCCACCTTAAAATCGCCATCACATAGAATTGTTAGTGAAATTTTCTCCATGGCATACTGTCCTTAACTGGTGGGGGGAAAGGAATAACAAGTACCATATGAATGTGTTCTAGCATGGTTCTAAACCGGCGACAAAGAGAATGCATTCCAATACAAGGTTGAGGGGTTGAAAGGAACAGTGCTACTAGAAGCCTATCTAAAATTCCAATTGGAGTCAGACTATCAGTGGAGACAAACACTTCATTTTGAACATGGGTAAAGATTTTCTCTATAGGAAAATCCTAATCCTTTTGAGTACGTGGGAAGGATATATGCATTTCCAGCCACTCCAGAGAAACCGTTAGAAAGTATGGGACTTGACATATCAGGATGTCAGCTCCAACATCAAAGGCACAAGATTAATGGGAATTGTTAAAACTCGTTGTTGATATTATGATTTAAATAGGGGTTAATATTCTCGTTAGGAAGGGAAAAAAAAAAAAAACCCATTGACTAATTATGAGGCGTCATGGGCTCAATGTTACCATTGTTCCATCTTGAGCACGTTGAGATCAGGTTGGAGGCTAAAGCATACCAGCTTGGGAGATGGGTATGAGAGGCAGCGTAGAAGATGGAAGTGACAAATGCAGCATAACATGGAAAAAATGATAATAGATATGAATTTGGAGATGTCTTAAAAGCCTAATGAAAAACTAATGTCTAGAAGACTAGCAATTGTTAAGAACATATAAGGACTTCGAAGATCTTAACTTCAATGTTTGGGGAAAAATCAATTTGGGAAGTGAGTTTTTCCAAAATTTCCTCCGAGTTGTGGAAGCAAGAAATGAAAGGAAAATTGGATTTACTACTAGTCTACTACTAGTTAGGAATGAGAGGCTTGGGCAGACTGTGGGCCAACACATAACCGACTTTAAGGGCTGAACAAGTATTCAAACTTCAGTGCCGAACATAGCTTGCCTCAAGATTTGTGGGTGCTGAACCCTAGCTCAAACCAAACCAAACCAAACCATAAAATTTCGGTTTGGTTCGGTTTGGTTTCGGTTTTATCTTATCAAATAGCAACAAATAATTAAAAATAGAAAAATGACAAGTCAAACTCTAAATAAAAACATTTTTTATAAAATCATTACATTAGCAACTAAAAAAAACATTAAACATTGTATCAAAATAGAAAAATATTGACTTATGTCAATCCAAGTTCAAATCTCCAATCTAATACGTGCTAATATCTCACACAACAACAATAGCTAGTTTAATACATTCCAATCTAATAAAGAAAAAACATTAAGAAAATTTACAATATATTACCTATTATGCCCTAATTAGAATAAAAATTTAAAAAGTAAGTTTAATATGTAATATATAAAATTATATATATTTATATTATATTTTTTTGGTTTTTTCGGTTTTTTGGTTTGGTTTGGTTTTTTAAACATGAAAACCAAAACCAATTTAATTCGGTTTTCTAAAATTAGAACCAAAACCAAACCTAAGGACAAAAAAACCAAACCAAACTGACCGGTTTGGTTTGGTTCGGTTTGGTTTTCGGTTTTAACCTAAACCATGAACACCCCTAGTTCTGGTTGCTTGTGTCTGGTAAAATGGCTAGCCTTTTTTTTTTTTTTTTTTTAAATAAAAATTTTCTGTGTGCCTTTCTTCTTAATAATGGTTCTATAACAGTCTTAGAACACTTGGATAAATTACATTTAAAAAAAAATAAAAAGAAAAAAGAGGAGGAAGAAAAGGGCTTTTGAGTGTTTTACCAAGTGAAAATCAATGGTCCTCTAGAGCATCAAGTTTATTTAATTTTTGTTAGGGTAAATTGAAGACATGTGGGGAGAGGAATCAACCGACAGAATCCCAAGACCTATAAGCACCTAAAATTAGTCTAGACACCACTTTCAAAATGTCTAAACTATGAAGGGATCGTTGAGCTTTTTGTTTTTTCTTTTTTGGCTAAGAAAAAAAATATAGTGGGACAAAGGCCTCAAGTCCTCAACCAAAGAAAAAAAAATTATTTTGGGACAAATGGAACATCAAGTTTATAATAAATGAGATAATTGTATCTTGCATATAGGAGAAGTGAACAATGGGGGCTTCTAATGGCATCCCAAGACTTGCTTGGCATTCCCCAACCCCCTATGATTTTTTAAGGTTTATGAAACCTATAAAAGGTTTTTATGAAAATTGTCCATGTTGTCCTTTACAAAACATCATTTTGAAAAAATTTGTAGAAGAATTTTTTTTCAAAATTTGTCGTTTAAGTGGACATTTTTGCCATTTACAGTTTCTTTTTCTATAAAAATCCAAAAAGTTCACTTAAACGGAAATTTTTGAAAAAACTTTCTTCTATAACGTTGTTCAAAATGATGTTTTTTAATGGACAATGCAACTATTTTTTGTTAAACTTCTTATATTTTATAAAATCTTAAAAAATCACAGAAATTAGAGGTGTCAAACAAGTCTTGTGGTGACAGTAGAGGCCCTCTTAAACAATGCACTAGATTGCACTTGGGTTGCCAAAGGCCTTAACCAAAGGCCAACTCCGTAACTGTAAGTTTTAACGAAGTTTGCCCATTGGTTCAGATGGGCCCAGTTTGTGTTGAGTTTGACCCACCTTAGTTGTAGAGCCGGGAATCTTTGGTCGAGTAGGAGTTTCCCCTGCCATCGTGCGAAACTCCAACAACTCCGGCGAGGCGACGAAGCTCTGGCGAAATCACTCCGGCGAATCTGTTACGAGAACAAAGAGGGTATTTCCCTTCTTCTTCTTCTCCTTTATCTCTCTCTCTCTCTCTCTCTATCTATATATATATATTTTACATTTTTCTTCTTCATTTTTGTGATTTTATGTTCGTGAGAAGTTCTATGATTAACACCAATCAGTCGTAGAAGACAGTCAGAGTCGTTTTAATATGGGAAAGGTGCAAACTAATATATCACCAATCCACAACCCACAATCATCAAGCTTCATTTTGTCTGATTTTATGGCTAGGATTTAGGGTCTCACCACCTGTTTGATAAAATGCTTGAGAGAAGTCCAATCCAATTCACTTTTCATCTTGTAAGCCATTTCCAGGTGTTACAATAGCTTGTTGAGTCTTTTTGGTGTTGTGGCCAAGTGGGTATTGGTGGGAAGGTCCATTAAGGGATAATTGAATATGGGTCTAACATTTGATGCTGTTATTGTGACTTCACTTCCTCTATATATGTATGGTGACACAGCGAGCTAGATGGTGCTCGTATAATCTTGAATAGTGTTTGGATACTGCTTAAGACCTAAACTTTCCGTGCGTCTAACTCCTAGGCTTTTTAGGTGTATCGGTTAGGGTCTTAACAAATAGAATGCCTAGAATAGGTGGGTTTATATAGTGAAGACTACTTCCTTTTCTGGGGATAAATGGGCTTGAAGGTTTAGAAGGAAATCTGACAGCTTATAATCATTAGAGCCTCAAACTATATAGCAAAGAATGAAAAATGCGATAATAATGAAGTTCAAAGAATCTATGAAGACTACTTCCTTTTCTGGGGATAAATGGGCTTGAAGGTTTAGAAGGAAATCTGATAGCTTCTAATCATTAGAGCCTCAAACTATATAGCAAAGAATGAAAAATGCGAGAATATTGAAGTTCAAAGAATCTATGGCACTTAATTGAACAAAATAAACTGGATAAAGCATAATGTTAAAACACATTTGTGTAGCTAAACGTTAGGATAAGGCCTTTATTTATTTATTTTTAATTTTTGAGTTAAGTTGTGTGTAAAGCTTCAGGAGGTTTTAGATAAAAGTTGGTGTAAGAGACAAAAGAGTGCTTCTCCAATCCTTTATTTTGTTTATTATTGGCGCATTTTTTATAATGGGACTTTGATCATGACAATGTCTTTTCTTAGGTGGTTTATACTTTATAATGACAATAAAAAAATTACCAATTGAATGCCCATTGAATGCATTAGTTTTTGTGGGTTCTCAAGTTTACTAGATCCAATTCTACAAGGGGTTGGAGTTTGTTTTTCATTTACGTATTTAAATAATTGGTTTATTAGCTGTCTTATGTTTTGTTTCACGGAAGTTCGATTGATTTTAGACCATGCTGTTATTTTTTGTCGCCGAAATAGCTTTGGTGGCAGCCACTTTCCTCCTTATGTAGAATCTCCTTTTCACTTCTTTGTAGCAGTCCACTAAGGCAGCAACCACCCTATGTACAGCATTTCATTTATCTTTAGGGAGTCCATTAGCTTTTTATCTCCCGGCCTATTTGTCTTCTATATGGGAACCTTGGTTGATGATTTTGATTTAGAAATGTGTTGTTACTTCAAAGATTACTTTTAAAAGATGACTTGATGATGCTAATTTACATTTCTTGGTGATCTTCATGCTCCCTTGTGCCAATTACACATATTTTAACCATGCTTGCTCAATTTTTTGATTGTTCTAATAAACCTGTGGGTTGCCCTTGTCTGTTTAATTCTAGTTTATACATTGCTGAATTGCATGTTGTCCATGCTACCCTTTCCGTATAATAATTAAGAAATACTCTCATGTGTTTGTATGAATGCGTGTATAAAACTTCTTTGTTCACAAATTGGTCATATGGAACATAAAAACTAAATTTCAAAGCATATAGATATAAATATATATTATTCACAAGTACATACATACATAAATGCATTCGTACGTACATAAATGCATTCATACATATACCTTCCTGGTCCAACTAAATGATGCCTTAAACAAGGATGCTTGGGTGGCTGATTTTTTGATTTGGGCCAATGACTCACATTCTTGGGATGTTATTCTCGGGAGAAATGTACAAGATTGGGAGTTAGATGATGTTTTTTCTTTTTTCGAGAAGATTTATGATTCTCAAGTAAGTAGAGGGGAGGAGGATCGTATTCAGTGGAGGGATGGTAGTAAGGGGGTGTTTTCAGTGAAATCTTTTTATCGTTCATTGGTGGAGAGAGAGGGAGCTAGGTTCCCTGCCTCTAAAATTTGGGTGGCATATGTTCCTTCCAAAGTCTGTTTTTTTCACTTGGTTAGCATGTTGGGGGAAATGTCTCACTTTGGATAACCTCTACAGGAGAGGTTATCATTTAGCTAACAGGTGTATGTTATGCAAAATGAAGAGGGAGACTGTGGAACATTTGTTGATTCATTGTGATGTCACTTACTAGTTATGGATGTATTGTTTGCATTTATTCGGTATGCAGTGGGTTATGTCGAAGGATATTATAGCTATTGTGAATTCGTGGAGTTGCAGGAGCAGTAAGAAGGAGGCGTTAAGGGTGTGGAAAATTGTTCCCCATGCCATCTTCTGGGTTGTTTGGTCAGAGCGTAACAATAGAACTTTTAATGATGGAGAATACACAGTGTTAGATTTAGAAACTCATATTGCTGACCTTCTTTTTGCTTGGGGTGATACGTCTAATTTTTGTTCGCGTTTGCCTCAATTAGCTTTTTTGGATAGCCTAGCCCTTTAGCTTATCTATATACCACTAGTGTACAGGGGCTGGTTTTTGATTTTTGTATATGCGCTTTTGCACTTTTGTTTATAATATATTTTACTTCATCATAACAAAAAAAAAAAAAAAAAAAAAAGAGGAAAAAAACAATGTGTTGTAGTCAAATGAGTGAAATTTGTGCATTTTGGCAGAGGTGTTGTAGAAACAACGTTTAAAACTCTTTAACTTGTAAAACCCTGTGTAATGGGTGTCGGTTTATGTTTCTCCTTCTCTACTTGTTATAGCTTCTCTCTCTCTCTCTCTCTCTCTCTCTCTCTCTCTCTCTCTCCGGGGTAACAACTAATGAGTAAGGGTTTCTGCAGATGGAGCGAGAGGTGATAGAGGCAGAGTTAGTTTTGCCAACCTACCTGAATTTCAAGAGGATTCAGATGTATGATAAGTACCCTAAAGGACAAAATAGGAGTAGGCACTGGAAACATCTCAAGCAGATCCTTCAAGCTGAAAATTACCAGAATTACCCCCCTGATGAACCAAACTGTGAGTTCCAAGACACTTTATTTTACAATTTAAAAAAAAAAAAAAACAAATCCCAGAAATGTTATGTAAATATTTGATGTTGTGTTCAAAATACAGAATGAATGAATGATAAAAGCAGTATTTTTTATTCTGAAGTTGTCGATTTTATGATGCATATAACATTTTGTTATTTTAAATACTATCATTTTTCTCCAATTTTCTAAAAATCATTATTTCGCTTATTTTATTTCTAACACTATCACTTTCTCCAATTTTATGCAAATATTTGACACTGGGTATTAACATGAAAAGAAAAAGGAAAAGAATGAGTGATTGAAGTTTGTACCGAATTTATCCATTACGTGATGCATATACCATTATCCTATTGTTTTTTCTCCCTATACAGAAGTTGTCAACCATATGTTACTATTTTAGTATTTTACCCAAAAAAATTTATATCTTCCACATTGTGCATGAACCTGATTCATTGCCAGTTAATGTAAATTTTGATGGAAACATTTTAAATTTTGATTTTCCTACAAAAGATATGAGAGTTTCATGACATATTGGGATTGATAAATTTGTGCACATTTATTAGTTCAATGTTTTTTGAGTTGTGTATTACTTTTGTTGTTAAAATGACCTTTCTTGGAACTATAGGGATCTAAAAGTTAATATTAATATGGCCTTTATGGGACTGTCATTTTTATTGGTGTTTGTATATGTGTATACAGTTTAGGATTTGTATCATGAAAGCAACCGAATGACTTTGCCGATAATTAAGCAATATATGCGTTGATGTATAGTCATTATTTTTTGTTTTGAATGATAGCCCTTTTCATCAACCTTAAGGCTGGCACTTCATGTTGAGCATGTATGCTGTTATTATTTTATAGATTACAACATCAAGCTTCATTTGATAAATTTTGACCCTTCATTTGATCTTGTTTTGCAGATGTAAACATTGGGTCACCACCCTCTATGCATCCATGCAAGAGAATTTGTGATATAACAGGATTTGAGGTATGTGGTTACTGGTGTTTCTTTCCACATTATGCTTCAATGTTTTTTAGCTGTTAAAAGGTTGGATGTTCAAGTATGAGGGTCTATAGTTCCGTAGAATTAGGAGAAGTAATTTTAGTCTGGTTTTAGAGAGACGTGCTTATTCTCTCAACATATATAAAACCCACAGACAACTTCTGATTTTTTGGCATCGAGAAGAAACGCGTGGATGACCCACAGGTGTAAAGACATATGTTTTGGTTTGAAGTTAAAAGACTCGAAGTCACTTGTTAAAAATGATGGAAAAAGTAATTAGTTATATTGTTTGGTGTAGATTGAAGTAATTCAACCTCATTTCAAATCTCATTGTTCCTCTTTCCATTTTTTTAGCAAGATAATGGTGAATGTCCTCAATCGACATTCATGAATTTTCTCTAGAAGATTGTAAAACTGAACAGCTCCCACAGGCGATATCAATGTTTATGAAGCCAACTAAGCCACTTTGCACAAGTTTGATTATTTGGAATCAAGCTTGCTATCTAAGCTTGGGCAATTTTTATTTAGTCTAGTGAATGATGTTGAATAAGTTAGTTGACAAGCCTGAATGAACTATCACCGTCTTTACTTGACATTGATTTCATTCATGCTACCAATTAAACCAATTTCAAATGCTGTGCAAAAACAAAAATGGGTCGTTTCAAATGCTATTTAAAATAATTTAGACCGATATAACACATATTGGTGCCCAAATTTTTTCTTACTCATGTTGCCTACTTGTGTGATTTCCAGAAGGTACTTACTTTGTGTAGTACCTCCTATTTTCATTATGGAAATATTTAATTTTTTTACATGCAGGCACCATACTTTGATCCAAGGACCAACCTTCGCTATGCTAATGCCGATGTCTTTAAGCTCATAAGATCACTTCCTAATGAGTATGTGCAAAGGTATTTGGCCCTTAGAAATGCGGCAGTCGTTCTGAAGTAACTTCTAGAGGTTTCAAGAGATAATGAGGGCTTGTTTCTTTGTCTTTGAATCAAATGTTGTAGGAATCTGAAGTAGATTTATTTGAAGGGTTTCTTTATAGAAATTCGATCCTCTTTGTAATTTGTATCGAATGATGATAATATTGGAGAATATTGTTTGGAGAGGATTATTTGTTAAAGTGCCACATGAAGCATAACAAGTATTTTAAGTTGGACTTCTAGGTTTTCTGCATGCACTGTCTTGTGGTGCATAGGCTTATCATATTCTTGAGGTTTCAATTTAGACTGAGGACCCCCTTACTTTTGTTAATGATTTGCTTTCCAATTGATCTTTTAGATATTTGCCTCAAATATTTTATCGTTCATCGTCAATATTAAAAGAAAAAAAAAGGGGGTTGGGGGGTCGGGATTCAATATTTTTCCGTTCACTATTAGGATGAAGATTCCCGGTTTGAGCTGGGCCTAAAGGTCAAGATCTTGAGCCTATCTCGAAAAATGGACCAGGCCTTGATATCTTGACCCACCTTGTCCTATGGGTCAATTTTCCGTATTCAAGCCCATCCAATGGGTAGGTCTTTGGACTTAGCGGGTCCTTCGGCCCATGCCAAATCTTAACATGTCTTCTGTTATAAGCATAGTTATTAAACCTAAATCGGACATTGACTTGATCTATAGGTCTAGAGGTCGGGTCATCAGGTCATTGGTTCAAACCAGTCTTATAATAAAAAAATCAAAAAAATGAAAATAGGAGAAAAAATAAACTGTGTATGTTTAGACTTTAAATAGTATGTATTGTAAGTTTTATTACAACAACAACAACAACAACAACAACACATGGTTTAATGGTTAAGATTTTCTTTAGTCACTTCACATCACGTTACTTCATAGTTCACTTGTATTGAATTAGACCGGTTTACCCCGGTTCGTAAAAAAAACCACAGGTTTGAGGCAATTCATTCCAGTTTGATTGCATTTTCAATCTGATGATTAAACAGAACCTTTTTTTTTTTTTTTAAATAAACAAAATAAGGTTATCCAAACCTCAGGCCCAATTAATTTCTTAAACATGAGTAGGCAATTGTCCATTTCGTAAGAGACAATGCTTAGATTCAATATTTTTCCTTTCACTATTAGGCTAAAGATTCCCAGTTTGAGCTGGGCCCAAAGGTCAAGATCTTGAGCCTATCTCAAAAAATGGACCAGGCCTTGATATCTTGACCCACCTTGTCCTATGGGTCAATTTTCCGTATTGAAGCCCATCCAGTGGGTAGGTCTTTGGACTTGGCAGGTCATTCAGCCCATGCCAAATCTTAACATGTCTTCTGTTATAAGTATAGTTGTTAAACCTAAACCGGGCATTGACTCAATCTAGAGGTCAGGTGATCAGGTCACTGGTACAATCGTCGGGTCACTAGTTCAAACCAGTTTTATAATAAAAAAATAAAAATAATGAAAATAGGAGGAAAAATGAACTATGTATGTTTAGACATTAAATAGTATATATTGTAAGTTTTATTACAACAACACATGGTTTAATGGTTAAGATTATCTTTAGTCACTTCACATCACCTTACTCCATAGTCCACTTGTATTGAATTGGATTGGTTTACACCAATTCGTAAAAAAACCATAGGTTTGAGGCGGTTCATTCCGGTTGGATTGCATTTTCGATCTGATGATTAAATCGAACCTAATTGTTTTGTTTTTTTTTTTCATAAAAAAAAAGAGGGAGGCTAGTGCTACCACATAAAATACTCTAAGTCCCCCATTAGTTTATACTTTTTATGGTTTTATGAAAACTATGAAAGATTTTTACAAAAACTAACTGCGTTTCCACTAGAAAACATTATTTTGAACAACTTTGTAAAAGAAAGTTTTTTCAAAATCTATCATTTAAGTGGACTTTTTGGTCATTTAAAATCTCTATTACATTTTCCATGATAAATGATCAAAAAGTCTACTTGAATGATAGATTTTGAAAAACTTTTCTTCTACAAAGTTGTCTGGAATGATGTTTTATATTAGGCTACATGATTAGTTTTCATAAAAACCTTTTATATTTTCATAAAACCTTAAAAAATATAAACTAAGTAGAGGGCTTAGAATATTTTATGTGGTGGCAATAGTCTAGCCCTAAAAAAAATAAGGTTATCTAAACCTAAGGCCCAATTAATTTCTTAAACATGAGTAGGCAATTGTCCATTTCGTATGAGACAATGCTTAGAATAAACCTGGCTTTCTTGACCTTAAGAGAGTGGGAAATTTAACCAAATGCATTCGGGCGAACCCATAATATAGAAATGTCAATGGGACGGTTATTGTTTGATATATGAGCTTCAGCTGCTCTGATGATACTTCTTACTCTTCCATCAGACAATAAGTGCTTGTCGTATCAGGATTCTAGCAATGGCAATGACGGAGGAATTCCAACAAGTATGCAATGCCGAAGAATGGGGAATATCTTTCAATGTTAGTAGTAGCTAGGAAGAGATTCTCTCCAGATTTTATTATACCATTCATTACAATAGAGAGGATCCTTACTCTTAGTAGCTAGTCTAATTAACAATTCCATCAATGTCCAATTAATATATTGCAAATTATGATCCTTCATCATATGGCAAGATGCTACTAATAATTTTAACCGTCTTTATGGTCTACGGAATTGGTTGTTAAAAAAAAGGATCGAATAGCCTAAATCATGTCCAAATGAGTGTACTTAGCCAATGGAGTTATAGTATCCTTAAATTAAGATCATGAAAGCAATAGAAAATTAATCTATGATGGAATTGTTAGATGGCATGCATATATGGTTTGTAAATAATTAGAGCTTCCAGCATTACAGCTTGTTGGCACTACAAAATAGTTGCTTAACACTGAGTTTTTAATTGTCCGTAAATATCCAACAATATCCAACAACAGATGGTAAACCCAATACAGACCAAAAAAAAAAACCAAAAAAAAAAAAAAAACCCATTGATAACTGAACAGAGACGGTAAATATCGCTTAAGACTATTGATAATCAGTATTTCCTTGTTGGCAATGGATATAGCAATAGAAATGTGTGATCATCTCAAACACATAGGCGTTACTGATAGTAAAAAATCATCACCAAAACGATTACCATAGGCGATTATTTTGCATCCCTAAATTATTGTTGTCGGTTATAGACAAAAAGAAATTGAAAACTAAACAGAGACAGTAAAATATCTAGGGTTTGTTATTACCGTATCCAAATACCAGCGGGGTTTGCCAGGGCAATTGACTTTTACTGATACTACTAAATTTTTTAAAAATTAATAATTTTTTGTCGATAGTACTAATCATTAATGTGAAGTAGGGGTGGTGTAAGGGTTAAAAATCCCCATGATGCCATGTGCCCCATTTTTAGGGAAAGCATCTCATTAGGGTTGACTGAACAAACGAGGCATTTATTAATAATAACAGTTACCAATTAATATCAAGAGGAATGACAATTGGAGACGCACAAACCACCTTGGAGAGTGGAGCGATGTAAAATGCTCCATTTATTAATGAGGATAAGGACAAAGTCTGTGCAGACCAACCTGTTAACCACTCCCGCTCGAGCACAGCCAAGGTTCGAGCTGAACCAACTGTTGTGGTATGTGGAGTCTGATGATATTAATCAGTAGGATTGATCGGAGGGTTTGGGGGGCAGAACCCCCCAAGGGGGTTCGGGGGGCGTAGCCCCCCGAGGGGGTCGAAGACCCCTGCTGTGCCGAAGGCACGGCCCGCTGTACAACTTTTTCGTACTTTTTTGTAGGGGTATTTTAGGTATTTTCCTATGGTTATATGTTAACCCTAATTAGTACGGGTGTTATTTAAGGGAGCTGGCCGTCAGAAGACTTTGTATCTTGTATTCTCTTTTCGCCTCAGAGCATAGTGAAATTGTGTGTGTGCCGTGGACGTACCTCAACTAGAGGGAACCACGTAAATTTCTGTGTTCTTGCTTCTTCAATCCTCTTTTTTTTTTTTTTTTTTGTTAATCGCTGTGTGTGTGGTAGAAAAGGTTAATTTCTCCCAACAGCAACATTGTTGAGTGGTACTTGTCCTTGCTCTAAAGTTAAGTTACCAATAGCTGAGCTCCACAGAAGGCGTGCTACAGTGAACCCTTCGAATACAGTTGTCCTAAGCACCTAGTTGGAGCACAACGTTCACCCACGGCTAAGGGATTGAGATTTGCTTAGGTTGGGGTCGTTCAATTGGACACTCAATTTGGCATTAAATTTCTGACACAGGGGCAAATGCTAAAGTTTTCTTATCTCAACTATTGATAATTGCATTCCTTTATGTGTCCGAAATCTAATGCTAAATTAAGCGTCTAGTTAAAGACCCCAACTTGAGCAAATCCTAATCCACGGCTAATAGGATTACGAACCATCATGGATAATGAGAACTTGCACGGAGGCATGAAGCTAAGTTGTTTCCTACCATCCGTAGTCAAAGTAATTGTCGAATTAATTAGCAGATCGAGAAACTCTTAATCACCCACGTGATCACTGACATTAGCCAACGTGATAGCGATGGTTGCATAGTGGCAAGTTCCACTATCAAAAGCAACCACTACTCGTATGGAATGTATAGAGCGATCGAGGAAAGGGCTCCACGTGTTCAAAGGTTTGTCACCAAATAGGGACAAACTTTCCGGATAAGGGAGAGGCATAAGAAATTCCAAGAAAGATGACATATGTCCATCCCTTGGAGATTCCTAGAACCTCAATGATGAGATATAAATATTCTCCTCATCGAAAGACAAAGATACGCGAAATCCATCCAAAATACTTCCTCTCTTTTTGGGCCTTTCTTAACTTGGGTGTTGGAGAACCTTTTGCAGGTCCAACACACCTTGGTTCAATCGGAGAAGGAAGGAGAAGCTGATGGTTTCAGCGTGATCGACCCATCAACATTCTCATAAGGGAAATCCCAATGGTACCCTGCCACATAAAATTTTTCCCACAGATGGTATATAAAATACCATTTGTATATTTGTGGTATTGTCGCTAAATTGTTGATATCAATTTCCTCCGTCGGCAATGGATTTAACGATGAAAATTTGCAATTGTCACTTCAACATAGGCATTACCGACATAAAAAAACTGTCACCAAAATAACAACTCCATAATGTTATTTCCTTAAAAATTATTGTGATTAATTACAGATGGAAAAAACCATAAGTAAATGGAGATGGTAAAAAACCATCGACTTTCTACACTTACCTACTGTTTTTCTGTTATCATTTCCAGATACGAACGGCATTTACCATGTTAATTGACATTTTTTTTTTGGTACATTGGGAGGGGTTCAAACCTCTAACTTATCTTACTCCTACCAATTTCTCCACCTTCCTTCACCAATAGGTTACCCCTAGTAGCTTATGTCAATTGACTTTTACCGGCTCTAATAAACTTAAAAAAGAAATCAATGATTTTCAGTCGGTAGCTAAATACTAATAGCATTTATGTAAATTAGGGACGTAACAACTTCCCACCCAAATCTTATTAACAAAAACTTCAACATGGTACATTTATTTCTCCAATATTAATATGCCTACTTTTCACGTACTGAGAGTAACCAAAACTGTCACCAAATTCCGTCGGTGTTCAGCCGAATTTTTGTAGTTTATTTATTATTATAATTTTTAGGTATACATAAAATCTCTCAATCAAATGTATAGGACTCTTCTAGACAGGTGCGAAAGTCCCATCTGTGATTAATCCAGATCGACTGTATTTTCTACCTATCGATATCTATAAATCCATATCTTAAATGACATATTTATTGTAAGAGATAATAAGGTCTTTCCCATATGAAAACTCACCACCCAACCCTCATATTCAGCTACCAGAAATACCCTTGCATGTCGACCAAAATTACAATAAGCCCCTCCAGTTTATGGTACACTGGATTGTGCTGTTTGTTAAGATAATAAAAATATTCAACCAAAGAAGTTAATAGGAGGGCATTTTCCACGTTCAGATATGATCCTATTATGGAAGTAAACATATGTGTGGGTCCCACATTTTACGAGGCCAAACAGGCGTGGCGCGCTGTAGAATTGAATGCAGAGAAACGTATATGGTAAGTGAAATCCCATGCTATTTACCCACTGGGAAATTGCTATTTTCACTTCCAAATTTTACTGCATCCACTTTGATTATGAGAAAAATAGAGAGAGCTTCCTGTGGGTGTTAGAGAAAACCATGCAAAACCTGGGTGGAAATAGGGTTATCCTTTTATTATTCTGTCCATTTGGACAAAAGTTGGAAAACTATTGTTAAGGGAGAGAGAGAGAGAGAAGTTCCATGTTTGGCTGGTAATGGCATGATGAATTATTATTATTATTTTTCTCTTCATTCCAGTCTTCTTTTTCTTCTTCATTCCAACCATTTTCTTAAATCATTGACGCCATCATTGATAGTTTTCTTTCTACCGTTTGAGCTCTGAACAGAAAAATAATTAAGTTTTTGATTTGTCTTCTTTAATTGATCACTTTTCAGGTCTTTAGGGTTTTGAAGGGCTAGCTTTGAAAGAGATACACATAAATGGTTCCTGCTTCTCACTGATCCTACACTTAGGTCAATTTATCATTTCATTTCCAAAGGGAGAAATAGTTCCAACAACAGTAGGTAACATTTTCCCTTTTTATTTATTTATTTATAAAGTTTTCCTTAAGCAGCCTTTTTACAATCAGTGATGATGATTATAACGGAAATTATCAACTAAAGCAGAAACGGCCTTATTAGGCAGATGCTTTCAGTGATTCTAAAGTTGTTTTTCTTTCTTTTCAGGTTTACCCACTATTTTTTATTTATTTATTATAATTTACTATGTTTTTATCTCTAAAGATGTTTTTCTCCCTTCAGGTTTACTCACTATTTTATTTATTTAATTTATATGCTTTTGTCAGAAGCTAAACCTAACTAGAGTGGTGCTATAAGATTTTTATTGGATACATGTATGTAAGAAGAAGAAGATAATTAGATGCATGATTTGGTTTTGTTTATGCTTTCATATATATTATTCAGCTTTTACGAAAAGGTTAATTATTAGCTACGATGATCTTGGAGATCGAACTACACTAAATTCCTCCTAGTTTAGTTATGTAAATTACCTTACGATGGAAGAAAGTTTCCCATGAATGTAAAAATGATCAAACTAGCTAACTGTGATACTAAGCTAGGTTGATAGATTATGAGTTACTTGGCGACTTATATTAATTCACTACCTTAGACTTTCGAGTATCTTCCGCCATTCCTTCCTTCATTGAAGTGTTTTCTTGCATTGGTGTGGTGTCTTTCCTTAAAAACTCGATCAAATGAATAAATTAGGAGAAGACATCCAACGTCTTTTCTTTTCCTTATCCCCTTATCACTTTTTTTTTTTTTTTTTTTTTTTTTTTGTATTTTGTTTTTGTTTTTAATCTATAATTATATTGGTTTCATTTCAATAGTCAATCATTGTTTGTGTCTTTCAAGTGATTTATATATTAACAAAGATAGTGATAAATACAAAGCATAGGTATAAGACATCGAACGAGGAACCCCAGCAATATATAAACAAAAACCCAAGAGCCCCAGAGGAGTAAAAGTAAGATACAACCAAGATCAGAGCACTAGCAAAAACATGGAGATAAAACATCATGCACATTAAAGAGCTGGAAGGAAGGATAGAATAGGGAACAAAACCTGACCACCAAGGAGCAAGAATGAGCAGACCACCAGAGCAAACAAACTACCTGACTCAAAAATGCAGCAGCAGTAGCGGATGGACATCCAAAAACATCATAACCGGCCAGGCTACAAATGAAGGAGACCTTTTCACACCAGCTTTAGCATACCAGTCCACGAGATTATTAACTTCTCTTGGGGCATAGCAAACCAAAACTGAGCCAATGCTATTCAATAAAGTCCGGATTTCATTGATAATAAAATGTTACAGAAGGAGAGAATAGAATGTTACAATTATACACGTGCACTTTTTTTTTTTTCATTAAACCTTGAAGACAAAAAACTCCCTAACTCAAACTAGATTACCATAAATACTTGAAAGTAGGAGATACTGGGAAGTTAATTAATTGCTTAAGTACAGTCTAAGAGGTGTAAATCAAGATGCAAGAGAAGGAGTTGTGATTCTTTTTGGCTGCTTAACCTCTGATCCAATTTGTGAACCTACTTTTTGAAATCATTAATTGTAATGCACCAATCCGTTAGTGTTTGGTCCTTAACTATAGTGAAGTTTCTCATACTATAAATTCAACCTTCACATAGTGATCGATAATGACTACAAACTAGTTTTTTGTTTTGGCTGATGGATCTTTGTTGTGAGGTGTTTTGCTTGATGCAGTATATATATATATATATATATATTGTATATTTTCCCCCTTAATTTATTGATATTAATAAAATGACTCTTTGCTTAATTATCATCAAATAATAATAATAATACTTATGATAATTAATATTAATTAAGCCAACAGTGCTAGGGTTTTGTGCTTGATCCCATTTGTTTAATTCTTTATTCATTTTTTCTGCAAGAGAAGAATTTCTCAATGGTTATGCAACTAAAGCGCATGCACCCTTGCAATGGGATGGAAACAAAATTATGAGAGTAAGATAAAGTCCACCATTTTCAGTGCCAAATGGAAAACACTAAACACATTAACTGAGTGGGTAAGGGTGTGAGTGCTGTGTTTATAGGGTTGCTTCTACGGCTCCAAAAATTAAAATAAAAAATAAAAAAGAAAGAAAGAAAACGCACACGGGCATGAGCACGTACAAATAGAAACTATCTCAAACTGTGCGCGCGCACACACACACACACACATGCACGAACTATCTCCAACCGCTCTAATTGATCTTAAATTTAATTTTGCAGGAAAATTTTGTTGCTATTGGATGCAAAGGAAATGAGATCTACAAACTCAAATGACAAGTTTTATTTTCCTTTCTGTCCGACTTCCTCTTCTTTACCAACTCATCCAATTGTTGCTCATTCTGATAAATCTTATCAAGGGTTCTTGAATGATACAATTAATATTGGCCAATGTCATAGGCATAGCCCACATCTTCCCATGCAGTCACATACTGCTGTTGTGGCTTACAATGATTTAGATCTTCTCGACAACTTTTCTGAAGCGAACCATATTTCGGCGGCATATTCTGAGAACCCTGTGCAGTATTCCCCAGAAACCCCTAATAATATTTCTGAAGGAAATGCTATATGTTCACCATTATCAGCACTATCTGTGGGAAGTGATAAGGGTTTGATAGGAGATAATATTGGAGGAGATACTAATAGTATTAGCACTGTTGATGGGAACCTTGGAAATTCATGGCACACATTGGAGACGATACATTTAGAAGAAACCAGGTTAATTAGTGTCTATCCATCACTTCCTGATTTATATATTCAATTTTTACTGCTCTAATTAACTTAATAAACGTTTCTGAGCTATATATTAAATTGGTATAAATAGTGAGAGCAGAAGTGGTGGAAAGGGAAAAAATCCTGCTAAAGAGCCTAAAGTGCGCCTTAGAGCACCTCGGAAAAAAACTTCCCAAACATTCTGTTTGAGAAGCTCGATGTATCGGGGAGTTACTAGGTCTGCTCTGCTTCTACATTCTTTAACTGTCAATTATTCAATTATGTTGAAATTTTGATGCTATATTTTTTTCATGTAATATATATATCTAAATATCTAGATTTAATTAGATGCACTTTCTCATCCCATCCCCCCCTATTATTATTTTTTTTTCTCTAAATATAGATATGCAAATGGCCATTATGAAGCATTTCTGTGGGATAACACTGAACCCGGAAAAAAGCCAAAGACAGGTTGCTAAGATTATTTATAAAATTATTTATTGTTTTTCCTTTTAATTAGTATCTAAGCTAGATATGTTATTCGATTAAAGACTCATTTTGTGTATACTAACTATTTTCTTTTCTCCTAATGCTGATTCTTGTTTCCTTCACCTCTTGCTTGCAGTTTACGTTGGTGAGTGGTTTTCCCTTTAAATTTTCTTGTTCATAATCTTCACAAAAAGTAATACGGAATAATTCATCTAGGAAATATTTTGGAATATCAGAAGGTACCAAAGCTCTCTCTCTTTTTTTTTTTTCCCTTTGAGATTCCCCCTGGGGGTACCCTACCATCTCCTTCACTCAAAAAACACAATGTCACAGAGTATAGTGAGTGAGAGCTAGTATTAATTACATGTACGTGGTTAAAGTAATCCGCCTTTAGAATGGGAGTGCATGTCTTCCTCTTAACCGGGTACATAACTAAGGATTAATTCTCTCCAATGCACTAGAGCTTTTAGTGCACATCTAAACTATTAATGATAATCCCTCCAGTCATGGACAGTCAAAACTCCCATGCGCGCACTAGAGAGGATCTTGGTGCTCCTTAAGCACCATGAACTCTTCAGTGTTTGAAGCAATATCATCATTGTCATACTTTCATTGTGTGGTACATATATGGCACTTTTTAAGTGAAGTATGTATATGGTCTAAAAAAGGAAAGAAATAAAGGGAAAAAAAAAGGTTTTTTGAACTTAGATTTCAAAGTAGTTCCTTAATGTATTATCTTTTCGGTTTGACAGGTGGGTTTTACAATGAAGTGCAAGCAGCTCGGGCATATGATTTGGCTGCTCTTAAGTTCTGGGGCAAGTTTACCCCGACAAATTTCCCTGTATGTTGTTTATAAACTATATATTAAAAAGATTTATGAATTGGCAGCTAAAATATTTTGGTTTAGTAGTTCATTTATGATTTTGACAGCTGAATTTTCACATGTTTATATTGCTATAGCTAAGTGACTATGAGACAGACTTGGAGGAGATGCAGAATATGACGAAAAAGGAATATTTGTTTGCCATTCGAAGGTAATATTTTAATTAATTATTGTCATCTATCTTCTTATGTCCAATTTTTCAATGAAGTGGAATCATTCCATTTTTTGTTTTCTATAGCCTCTGATCTCATGACAGCATCCTGTAGATTAGATCAATTATATAGTAAAAAAATGGAAATATCAAACACAGCCCATTGTAATATAAAATCAACATTATATATTATTAATATTGAATTATTTCTAAAACTAAGGAAAATTAATTGGATTCGATCAAATTCTATCTAATTAAGTCACGCAAGGAAATGATTTCATTTTGATTAAATGTCAAAATGCATGTGCTGCCACCTTTTTAGTAGAGACAAATCACTTGCTTATTGCTGTAAAATTTACCTTATATATAATGTCGATAGGCAATTAATATTTTTTAATCTCTACAACTTCCTTAGCTGGATAATTTAAATGATAAGATTGGTTGCAGTTTTTACTGTCAGTGATTTCCCTCACAAAGCATCAAGGATGCTTTCCATGACAGTTATGATTAATAATAGTTCAAATCTGACAAATTCCAGGAAGAGTAAAGGATTTTCAAAAGGGGTATCTCCTTATCGTGGTGTGGCAAGGTATGTACTATAATCTCTCTCTCTCTCTCTCTCTCTCTCATATGGCCGGGGGTTGTTTTAAATCCTCTTTATATGTTAATAAATTTGTTCTGCCCATAAAAATAAAAATAAAAACAGGAATTCTGACTCGAAGAAATGGCAAGCGAGGTTAGGGCGAGGCAAAGGAATGAAAGGCATTTACCTGGGAACATTTAGTAAGTTCTTTCTACTTTTATATCACACATTCAGTATTGAATATTTGCTCCTTCCAACCACTTTCTTCATTCACCTATAAATCCAAAATTTTCCACATTTGATTAGTAACCAATATTTAAATCTTATTTATCTTTCTATGTTAACAAACAGATACTGAGGAGGAAGCAGCACGGGCTTATGACATTGCAGCCATAAGGTACAAAGGCATGGAGGCAGTAACTAATTTTGATCTGAGTCAATACAACGTCAAAAACATTCTTGAGAACAAAAAGCTTCCAATTGACCAAGGGGCTTCGAAGTTGCCGAAGAAGCATACGGTTGATGATGTGATTTCCAGGAAAGAAAAAGACATTGAAGAAGCTCCCATTTTCTACTTCCAAAATAAAAGCCCAAGCAGCTTTCAGCCTAACCCACAAATTCAACCATCTCAATGGTCTGAAACCCTACCAATACCACAGAACCAAAATTTTCAGTTTCATCAAAACCCTAGCTCCTCACTTGTTCATGGCAACACAAACGCTAATTTTCAAATTAACCCTATTTTCCTTCTTGGGTCCAGCAGTGGAAGTGGTATGGAAACCAATGAGAACTTAAGTGGCAACTTTGATGTGGGATTTGCAAATAATGGGGTTATAGGGAGGAATTCGATGATGGTGCAGACTGATGAGAATTCTAGTGGTGGATTTCGGATGGGTATTCAACAAATGCGACCACTTCAGAACCAACCAACACTGCACAACCAGGATGGACAGTTTCATGAGAATACCTATTCTACCAACCAGGTCTTGTGTCAAAACCCTAGCTCCACCCTTCTTTGTGGTTTCCAAAACCCTAATATTCGATCTAACCCTATTTCTCTCCATAGTTTGACTGGAATTGGAAGTGGGATGCAAACCAATGACAATCTAAGTGGTAACTTTAATATAGGAGTTCCAAGTAATAGGATTACAGGCCAAAATTCAACAACCATGTTAAATGGCAAGAATTCGACTTATGGATTTTGGAGTGCCTCTGGAATTAGTGGGTTGGAAACTAATGGAAATCTTAGTGGTAGCTTCAATGAAGGATTGCTGAGTAATGAGTTTCCAGTGGGGAATTATGCTTTTGTTATTCATGAGAATTACAATAACAATGAGGCCTTGCATCAAAACCCTAGCCCGTCCCTACTTCACAGCTACCAAAACTCTAATGTGCAAACTAACCCTACTTTCCTTGATGGATTGGGTGGCATTGGAAGTTGTTTGGAAAATGATGGAAATTTTTGTGGTACCTTTAATGGAGGGTTTCAAAGTAATGAGATTCTGAATGGGAATTCAACAACAATGATGGAGACTGAAAATAATTCAACTAGTGGCAGAAATGGGGAGTTTCCGATTGATGGACCAGTCATGGAGGAAATCTCTGCACCGGGAAATGAAGATTTTGAGCTTTTTGGTCAAGAATGGTCGTTTGAAGATTTCGACTCGGATGAAGTTAACTTCAACAATATTGATTCCAGCTGGTTGGAGGAGCTAGTTCTTGAGGGAGACATAACTTTTGTATTTTGACATGAGAAAGGCTTGTGGTAAACATGAACAGATCGATTGGTGTTATTGCATTAAATTAAAAGAGAATTTTAAGTGTATGACCTTGAAATATATTTTTGGGTTTATAATATTTTATTTTCGAATCGTTGGTGAAAACGTTTGATTTTATTCTCTGCTTTAGAATTATTTTGTTGATTTGTCTATTTTACTGTTAATGGCCTCAATTTTGGTTCTTGTTAGGGACTTTTACTCCTTATATATTAAATCATTTTCTTCTTCTAGATAAGGTTTACGTGAAATAACAATTAAAACATGCATCGATTGGTTTATAACCTCATCATTATAGCTATTACTATCTTTACAATCAAATGGATTTGATTGAACACTGCAAATAATAGATTTAAAGACTAATTTTTACACATCCCGTGTGAATAGAGCTCTTAATTTCTGTCCAAAACTTGTTGAAATAACTGGAGTCACCGTCCTTTAATTCAGACAGCCAAGATCTCTTACCTTTAATTAGTGGTTAATTCCCATTTGGGTTCATAACTCTAAAAAGTGTAAGAAATGCTAGAATATTCCATTTCCATGTAGTTGCTTTTGAGTCCATGATCTCTTACTAGAAACAAAAGGATAATTATATACAGAATGGACAGCCTTAAAGAGGAAAATTTTCTGCATTACACGCTTTATATCATCATGGATATGCAGCCAATCCATACAATTAGCTATCATGCATTTTGTGACCAAATTTTCCTCTCCTTTTTAAAAAAAATAAAAATAAAAATAAAATAATAATAATAATAAAATACGGCTAACACCCAACAGTAATTAGAATTGAATCCTGAACTTCCCTCCAGCAACCTTTTGGGAAGAATTCAAAATTTTTTGTACTTTCCACCTTTTTTTTATTTTTATTTTTTTGCGCTTGAAATGTCAATGAAATAATAAAATACCAATTAAAAAAAAAAAATCATATTTTACCACTGCAATTAATACTCTTGTTTGTCCCTCATAATTACATTATTATCTATCCTTTAATATGTAGACATATATATCCAGTGAACTGAAAAGAAATGTGGACTCGTGGCAAATGCTCTTATAAATTTAAGTTGGCAGAGTGACATGTAAAAAGAATGTGAGGTTTGCAATTTGACTCTAAAAAGCCAACTAATTTGTCAGTTGTGGGCCCCACTGAGGGAGTGGCTCCATGCAGCCTGAATGCCTGGCATTGCTACAATTGAGCAGTTTGTCATCGCGACGGGCATGACACATCAAATGGACATTCATTTGGGCAACACATGAGATGAGCAGCGGTTCATTTGCTACAATTGAACTGTTGTCACATTTTTGTTCCTGAGAGATGACTGATTGTAGCATTTTTTAATTGTAGAGAATTCAATTTCACCTTGTCTTCATCCTCCTACTTGGCAAAAGTAGTCAGTCTGTAAATTAAATGCAAATAAATCAGGTTTAATGAGCGTAAATTCTAGCATTTATCACTGAATCCATTCGCACAAGTTTTTGAGATTTAGAGAGAGAGAGAGAGAGAGAGAGAGAGAGATATGATAAAGGAATAGAGAATTCTAGTCTTTCTCCATATTCAGATTTTCTTCCTCTCTTTCTTCTTTGGTGGCAGTGAAATAGTGAGTTCTTGTCTTTCTGTATATTCATATTAATTTCTTTCTTTCTTGCTTTGGTGGTAGAATTAATGGTGAGTTCTTCTCTAGATCTACGGTTTTTGTTCTCTGAATCTATAGTTTTATTCTTTCTTCAACATATGATGATCCTTATTTTTAATGGCTTGCGTATACATGCATTTCCCAATTCTTAAAGGTAATAACTTTCTATATTGTTCTAACAACAATTCACAGCTTTTTTTTCCTTTTAGGGTTTTGGAAAAGGTTGAGAGCTGCATCCTGCCTTCATTTTATCAAAACCCCTTAGACCATCTTGTCCTTTTATTTAAATAATCTTGGGGGAATAGTTGGTAACCTTGACAACGATAATTGAGATAATCTACTACAGAATTAAGGAATATGATGGAGATTAATCTGAGTACATAGATGATTTAAAACATGCATCATCAAAATGTTAAATTTTTGTCCCAAATTAATTTTTGTTTATTTTGTCATTTATTAGGGTTTTAATAGTACTTCAAGATATATATATATATATATATATATATACACACACAATATCTACCAATTTGTGACTATATCTTTTTGGCCAGATGATTTCAATGGGAAAATTATGAGGTTTTCCAATTTTATTGTGTATTCTTATAACATAGAGGATGATAAAAAATTTTGACTCACCAATCTACTATCTTTGTGCTTTATTTTAGTCTTTCTTGGTGCAAAATCTCTTAAGAAGATGTAGCTCAAGTCAGCTTGGAGCATAACTAAACTATGATATATTAAATTTATATGTTGCTTTCTTTAAGAATTTATGTGCCTTTGTATAAAATTTTAATATGGTGAAGTACTTTCTTACTTGAGGCATCCATGGTGCAACCGTCCCTTTAGTACTCTAAATTGCATATCCTTTGGAAAACAAGTTGTATTTGATCTGTAAATATTTTGTTTCATTATATATATATATATATATATTTTTTTTTTTTTTTAAAATTTTTTTTTTTTGGTAAGGTGTACATGCAACAATTGCATTAATTTTGTAACAAATTACATTCCATGTGTGGTTAGAACACAAGTCATTTTGACCGTTGTAGCTTTTTTTGAGACTAAATGTTTATAACTATACAATGGGATGTAATCATGAGGAAGCCCATGCTTTCTCTTAACTAGTTTTGCCGCCTTTTGGAAAACTTGCATGACTTTAAGATATGTTTCCATTATCATGTTATATATCTTATTCTTTTTCTCTGTAGTATCTCTACAAATTCTCATTCTCTTCTTTTCTTTTTTATTTTTGATATTTCATTTGCATTGTAAATGACTAATAATTGTTTCTCACTCCTGAGAATTTGAGTGCACACTTATGAGGAGAGCCAATACATATCGAATATTGGACTTTAACCACCACTAATCGCCCTTAATTGAAGATACATATTTCGAGGGAATGAAACTCTTATATTATTTTTCAATACTTTTGCATCCAAATTCTAATTTTTTCAACAAAAAGGTGGAAATATTGATCTAAATGTTCTTTACCATACTCTTGAACTTAAAACAAACACAAACAATTGAAGGTGATCAGCATGAATAGAAAATAAAACAAATAGGCAAGAACCTAAAGACATACTTCAGCAAGAGGTGTAAGAAACTGTAGAAGAGAAAAGGTGCATCTTTAATAAATGCATTCTTTCTATTGCATTCCATCCTTAGAGCTTGCAAAATCACTGACGACCCCCACCCACATTTTTCCAATTGATTCTAAGCAGCTATTATAAATTGGGTTTTACGTACAGAACAAAAGAGTGATTACGGAAAAAAAGAAAAAAAAAAGAAAGATATATGATCTATTCGTAATTATGAATTGGCGAAGATGTTTGTACTATATTCCAACCTCTAATTTGTGTAAACATATGATCGAATTGTGCTTAGAATTAGAGTGTATTAAGTTCAAATCTATAACTCTTGAAAGGCATGGTGTATGATCTATCACAAAAAATATGAAATTATTAATTATTAATTCTTATGCAACGGTTTCAATCCGTTATGTTGCTAGGTATTTTGGATGACGGTTACTAGCTGCCAAAAGTGTTGTTTAATTTAGAAAACCCTAGTACTGACGAAAGCTTAGTGGCGGTTATTTATCCGTCTTCAAGGATAAATTCTAGTGACGGTCATAAATATCCACCGCTAGAAGTTAATATGTGTGAGCTATATATTCTTGTTCTTAGTTAAGATTGGAGAAATTTGATTGATATTGAATCACCGCGGGGACACTATAAAATGTTGGGTCACAGTGGAAACGTTTGATACCACTATGTTGGGGTATGTCGGGCACATGCACAAACTTAGAGTAAATAGGGAGATGTAAGCCTTAAGGACTGTACAGAGCTCCTACACACATTCACAAGAGACTCTCAAAAGAGAAGACTTACTTTGTAACCCAACTTCTACTTATTTGCTTACACTTGTGTGTGGGGTAGGACCCCTTTATATAGCACTTGTAGATACATCATCAATATGTCCATACACAAACTTTTCACTTCCCTAGACACATATTCTATGAACTTACCACATACATGAACACACTTAACAACTAGTACATGAACACACTAAAGACATAAAACATTGTGTTTACTAAAATACCTATGTATGCACCTAATTATGAATTACCATTTCCAACATAAAATAAGTAATTCTGTATTCCTTTATTCTTCTTCAAGTTAACATTGGGGGGGCTCGAACCCTAAATCATGAGTTTTGGTAAATTTGATGGTTATTTTGGTCCGAAATGTATGGTTACCAAATTTGAAAATTTAGTTTTACCAAGCTCAATAAATTCATTATTAATCTTTGATTGATTTGGGCCTCTATGGAAAAAGCCTAATTAGATCTCCGAATAAAGAGCATTTATATTTTTGTCAAGATAGCCAAGAAAATGAGTAGATATTGCAGATCAATTTGAGCAACAAAATAAGAAGTATAAAAGATGAATTATATAGGAATAAAAACCAATACAAACTTCCTCTAAACTTCATATATTCTCTTTAAATTCAGTTAAGTATATTAATTGGATTCTTGCTTTTTGTTCTGCCTATAGTAGTTCTTATTGGTTTCTTCTATTATTGTTGCTTGAAATTTGAACTTCCTCTTCATTTAAGCATTTACATTTTTTGTCTACATTATTCATTTCTTTTTATTTAGACAGAATGTACTTCATTATGAGCCACACAAGTTTTAAATATTCAGCAATTTTGTTTTGTTTTTTATTTTGTTTTTTATTTTTATTTTGTTTTCTTAATTTTTTAATGTAAGGGAGAGAGAGAGTTGATTTTTTAACATTCTCTCACAATAAATTTTACATGCAGGTAATGTCTTATCACTTCAAGTTTTTAGATGCCAAAGAAAAAATGGACGCTCTTCTTAATTCAAGCCATGGGATTTTTGCCAAAAGTAAGCCAGAAGATGCAACTTTCAACACAACCCTGAATAATCATAGTGAAAGATACTCAAAATATCGGGGCGTTAATAAGTTAGTATCATTTGTTTTGGCTCACTTAACAAAATCAAATACAACTTAGAGTGAAAAGCTAAAAGGGTTTTCATGCAAATGTAGGCTCAAAGGCAGAGATATGTATGAAGCTCATGCCTATGATAATGCATCATGCAAAGGTCGAACAGGTGACCTTCCTATAATTCTAAAATTCGTCCACATAAGAATCATTTTAATGAGTTAACTGCTATACATAAAAATTTCTAATAATGGGTTTCTGTTTTCATAACTTGCAGTCTATCTTGGTGAGTTAAAGCTGCCTCTACTTTCCAACTGATCGATAAGTGTCTAGTGGCCAGGACATGCATATAGTTCATTCTTCTTCTTCTTATTTATTTATTATTTTTATTGTTAATCGGACATATAGTTTAATTCATTCTTAAAGTTATAAAATACAATTAAGATAAGTAGCTGTTGCTTTACAATTTGGACTTTTAATTATTTGAACAGGTAGATTTGAACAAGAGGTAGAAGCGGCTAAGGCTCATGATTTGGTTTCTCTCAAGTTTTGGGGAACCTCCACACCAACAAATTTCCCGGTATGTTATTGTTACTAAGTCTGTATAATGCAGGGGCAAGAGAGAGGTGAGTGCATGGTATACTTCAATTCTTACATGCAATCCACGCCGAATGGCACTATAATATTAACCGTATTCTGCCATATATATATGACACTTCTCTCAGTTTTGTTTAATGTGGAACAACTTTTTTGTCATGTCTCATAATTTGATATCAGCTGGAGGTTTCAATTGTGTTATAACATGGACTAGCTAGTATGGTTATTTTGAGTTTTAAGAAAATTAATGGTGTTACAGCTAAGTAACTATACGAGGGAACTAAAGGTTATGGCAAATATGACGGAACAAGATTGTCTTGCCACTGTTAGAAGGTACGGTAAGCAAAAGGGCGACGATCTATTTCATCAATTTGATTTGTCAATTCTTTGGGTATCCATTAAACCACACTGTTTGAATTGAACTTGGGTAATTTTCAGGTCCAGCAGTTGCTTTTCTAGGGGCATTTCCATTTACCGTGGAGTCTCAAGGTACGAAACCTTTCTCTCTCTCTCTCAAGGGCGGATTTAGGATTTTTTTCTTAGTGAGTGCACATAAGAAGCTATTGACAAACTAAACTTTAACTTTATATAATCTAAAAAAAAAAAAAAAAAACTTTTACTACATTTACCTCCAAAATTCAAGAAAGATATAATTTAGAAATTTGAATATATCATAATGTTTACAAAAATTTTCTACATTTAGCCTTTACATATATATTTATAAATCAAGGTTTGGGCAGATTTTAGTATATTTTTCTAGTTAAAAATCTTATATTTTCTTTCTATGCCCTTCAGTTTTACAAAATCTCGGTGAGTGCATGTGCCCACAGTATATGCACCCATACTAGATCCGCTCTTCCTTCCTTCTCTCTCTCTCTCTCTCTCTCTCATATCTAAAAGCTTTAGATACAGGCATGGTGGCGGTGGAAGGTGGCAAGCAAGAAAGGGGCCGGGAAAAGATGGCTTCTTGGGGACCTTCGGTTAAGTGACCATATTAACTTAGTCCTTTAATTGTGTTCCAATTTTCTATACTTTAAAAACATAAATTCTCATAGTTGCTTTCTTTTTTAAACCTAAACAAACAGACACAGAAGAGGAAGCAGCAATGGCTTTCGACATAGCAACTATAATGTTGAAAGGCCGCGAAGCAATGACAAATTTTGACCTGAAACACTATGATGTTGAGGCCATCCTCGAAGGAGAAGCCGTGAAAGTTGATGAAAAATCAGCCAAGCAGTTGAAGAAAGCACAAGCAACTACTGGGTCTTTAAACATTGGTGGAGGGTTGACAAAAGCTCTTCGGATGAATTTCAATATCAATGAAATGAGAAACAAGACAAAAGCTTTCATCTCTCAGACCAATCTTCGCAATAAGCAAAAAGAAATTGATTTTTCAACGGAAGGAGTTGAGGCTAATCATCTCAAAACCTGGGAGAAAGATCAAGGTGATGTTCCAAGACTCAATCATGGGGTTTTCAGTGCATTTCAACCTTACGAGGGAATGATATCGGTGCAACCCTCGAGTATACCAGAGGGAAGCTCAACCTCAAGCTTCCGACACTCGAATTCTGGTCCCTTTCGTCCTTACAAGCAGGCCAAAACTGTCAGCGAGTCCTCTAATGCGGGAGAGGTGAGTACTCCATGGCCAAGCTTCCAATATCCCATTTTTGGCAGCTTTCAGCCCTTCCAGATTGAGCCTTCTGGAGAAGGGTTAGGGTTTCGACATGCAATCTCGAGTTGTTTCAAAGCCTACTCAAAACAGTAATTATTAGCTAGGGCAACTTTAACCTTTACCTGCGTAAGTGAACTTGGAGTCCTGCTTTTATTTTGACTATAGACTTTGAATGTTTGTCGCAGTAAAACTTTTGCATCTTTTCTTGCTTTTAAAGTTGAGTTCTCAATTCATAGTGCTTTCTAATACATATATAGATATATCTATACTATACTATACTACCTATATAAAAAGATGAATGTAAGAAAAACTTTTGATTGACTAATATACCCTTATTTTAATTTTTAAATACACAACTACCCACCCTTCTGCATATATAGGAAATATAACAATATGGACTATAATTCTAAAACACATACCTTAATGTATTATAAAACACATACCTTAATATATAAAACACAAATAAGAATTCAAAGGAAATGGAAACTATACCTTAATATATTCTAAAACACATACCTTAATATATAAAACACAAATAGGAATTCAAAGGAAACAGAAATTATATATGGTACTGTTAGAAAAGCAATGATTATAATATATATATATATATATATATATATATATATGGTACTGTTAGAGAACTGCAAATTATAATATATAGTTGCCAAGATCCCATGGCCAACTCTTGCTATTCATCAAGTAATAAAAATCTGAAAAAACGAAAAGAGAGAGAGAGAGAGACGAGTGTGTGTGAGAAATGAGGTAGATAGAGAGAGAGACAGAGGGACAAAAGAGAGAAACAGAGAAACAAAGAGATTTTTTTTTATGTGTGTGTGTGCGTCTGTGTGTGTGTGAGAGATTAAAAAAATTTCTCCACTGATTTTTTACGTGTGTGTCTGTGTGCATCTGTGTGCGTGCGTGTGTGTAATAAAATTGGAGAGATTTTTGTGTGTGTGTGTGTGTGTGTGCGCGTCTGTGTGCGCTCGTGTGTGTGTGCACGCGCGCGCGTGTGTAATAAAATTGGAGAGATTTTTTTTATATGATACTGTTAGAAAAGCAATAATTATAATATATATATGGTACTGTTAGAGAACTGCAAATTATAATATATAGTTGCCAAGACCCCATGGCCAACTCTTGCTATTCATCAAGCAACAAAAATCTGAAAAAACGAAAAGAGAGAGAGAGAGACGAGTGTGTGTGAGAAATGAGGCACAAATGAGGCACAAATGAGAGAGAGAGAGAGAGAGAGAGAGAGAGAGAGAGAGAGAGAGAGAGAGGGCCAAAAGAGAGAAATAGAGAAACAAAGAGATTTTTTTTTAGGGTGAATGACTTTTTAGTACCACCAACTTTAGGGGTAGTGTCAATTTACTCCACAAACTGTTAATTGTCCCAATTTAAGGATTAAATTAAATTTGGTGTTTCAATGTAGGACAAAGGCTGACGGCCGTCAATAAACTTGACGGAATGGCCACGTGTATGCTGATATGGCATGGAACAGCCACGTGTATGCTGATGTGGCACACACATGGCAGGGTCATTTATATTAATTCTAAACGACACCGTTTCAAGTTATATATATATATATAGAAAAACAAATACAAAAATAAATTTTAAAAAAAAAAAAAAAAAAAAAAGGAAGAGGTTCTTTAATGTTATTCCGCCGGAAAGAATGGAGGGCTGGTTGCCTTTGTCGGATACGATCCAATCATGCGCATTCTCGTCAGATCTGAAACCCTACAACCTCACCATGACGCTGGAGCTCACCACCATCGCCGCTTGAAGCTCATCGCCCCTCCTCTCACCACCAAGAATCTCAACCGTACCGCAGCAAGCACGAAGCTCACCGGAAAAAATGGCCAGTAAGCTTTTTTTTACCCAGATCTGGTTTCCTCAACCTCAAAACCGTCATCCTCTCATTGGTCCTCCTCCCTTCACCAGCGGCTTAATAGATCTGAAAACACACCGCAGTGCATTCTCATCAGATCTGAAACCCCACGACCTCACCGCGACGTTGGAGCTCGCTCACCGCCATCACTGCTTGAAGCTCACCACCCCTTTTCTCACCACCAAGAATCTCAATTGTACCGTAGCAAGCACGAAGCTCATCGGAAAAAATGGCCAGCGAGCTTTTTGTACCCAGATCTGGCTTTCTCATCCTCAAAACCCTCATCTTCTCATTGCTCCTCCTCCCCTTACCGGCGGCTTAATAGATCTGAAAACACAGCGCATTCTCGTCAGATCTGAAGCCCTACGACCTCACCGCAACATTAGAACTCGCTCACAGCCATCGCCGCTCGAAGCTCATCACACCTCCCTTCACCACCAAGAATCTCAACTATACCAGAGCAAGCACGAAGCTCACCGGAAAAAATGGCCACCAAGCTTTTTTTTTAGAGGTTTTTATAACTTTTACATTACTGTGAAGAAAAAAGGTGGCCGGCAAGCTTCGCCGGAAAAAATGGAACCCAATTCGCCGGAGAATTCAGAAATGCTCTTATCCCTTTTTTATTTATATTTATATTTATTTTCCAAATCATATATAGTTTAGAGGTTTTTTTCCCCTTTTAATCAGATCAGCTTATTATAAAAGAATTCAAAATGAGAGTAGTAGAGTGGGGAAATAGAAGAAAGATAGGAGGATTGGCCATGGCACCATGGGCAATCCATGAGACGAAGAAGATGTTCTTTGAAAAAAAAAAATTTTGGTTTTTGTTTTTGTTGTTGGTTTTTTTTTTTTTTTTTTGGGTTTAAAATCCTGCCACTTGTCTGCCATGTCAGCATACACATGGCTGTACCATGCCACATCAGCATACACGTGGCCATTCCGTCAAGTTTATTGACGGCCGTCAGCCCTTGTCCTACATTGAAACACCAAATTTAATTTAATCCTTAAATTGGGACAATTAAAAGTTTGTGGACTAAATTGACACCACCCCTAAAGTTGGTGGTACTAAAAAGTCATTCACCCTTTTTTTTATGTGTGTGTGTGCGTCTGTGTGTGTGTGTGTGAGAGAGATTAAAACAATCTCTCCAATGATTTTTTTTATGTGTGTGTGTGTGCATCCGTGTGCATGCATGTGTGTAATAAAATTGGAGAGATTTTTTTATGTGTGTGTGTGCGCGTGCGTGTGTGTGTGTGCGCGTGTGTAATAAAATTGGAGAGATTTTTTTTATTTGGTTCACACTTGTGTGTGTGCATCTGTGTGTGAGAAACAGAGAGAGAGAGAGAGAAAAGAGAGAAAGAGAGATTTTTTTATGTTGCCTAATGAGACAAACTGAACCAATAGATTTTTGTATTTAATAATAGTCTTTTATTTTCGCAGTGCTTCAAACAGTCGTTCATAATATATAGTGAGCTATGTTAAATATTTCACATCATTTTACATTAAAATAGTATTATCTGTCAATTGAATTTTATTATTTTAAATGCATATTGTTACATAAGATTGATAATTCTTTTAAATGCATACTGTTACATAAGATTGATAATGCAATATAGGTTTAATGCAATATATGACTGTTATGGTTTGCCTATTTTTTTTACTTTTTATCTTCATATTTCTATCCGAAAATGAATTGAATTTTTGGATTGTATTAGAAAAGCTGTTTAAAATATCAAGGTACATTATTTCTTCCAAAATATTTTAATGCAGATGAGCATTTTTTTATATGCAATGAAGGCTATTGATATTTCTCCTATTTGTAGATGGCATTTTTTTTTGCATACTGTTACCTAATAGGATTAATGCAATATAAAATTGTTATAATTTGCCTATCTTTTTACTTTTTGTCTTTATCTTTAAAAGGCTGAATCTCCTTTATTTTTTTTTAAAAAAAATACATATCTACCATTACTTTAATTGAAACACATAATAAACATTCTTATCATTACCAAATGAAAGTTAGATTTTAACTCAAACTCTTAACAAATAAAAATTAGATTCTTACTCAAATTCTTTTTCCTAGAGCAACTATCAAGTTGCATGATAATATATATGAATATAAATTCTTTAAATATTTTGTTTTATGAAGGAAAAAAAAATTCTGAATATATATTTAAAGAGTTTTTAATTTTTCGTTGATAATTTTGATTATTAAAAGAAAAAATGTACTTTTGAATTTTAAACTTTATCTTTTATGAAAAAAATATAAAATCTTTATGTATTTATTATTTTGTATAACTAATATTATTTAAAAATATTCACGTGCAACGCACGTGTGCAATATCTAGTAACATATAAATGTGGATATATATATATATATACACATATATATACACATAGCTATATATGATCACCCATAAGACATTGCACACGTTACATAATGATTGGAACTATCTATGACTATCGTCTGCAGTTATAGAAGATCCGATTATTATTGTGCGATGTCTCAAGATGACCAAAGCTCCTTATACATCATTTTTAAGTATAAGATGTCCTCAATCTATTGAAAAGTCTAAATTATTATTATATAAATGCACCATTTTGTATATAAAATAATATGGCTCCATTGATTTTGATGAAGTGGTGTCTTATCATAGATTCTCTCACTGTCTCGTATTTATTTTTAAGGGTAAATTACACTGACACCCCCTCTAAATTTTGACAATAACAAATGCATCCCCTCACCTTTTTAAAATTACACTGTCACCCCTTGCTTTACAAAATAACCTACAAAAACAGCCCCTACCCTCCCACTACCGTCAATAACACCGTTAAAACCAAATAAAGCATGCCAAAACTTGTTTAAAATATCTAAACTATCCTTATTTTTGGATGACTGTTGCACATTGAAAAAAAAAAAAAAAAAAAAAACCCAGCACATTTATTCACCCCTTCACCAAGTTAGGATTCCAATTTTGTAACTACCTCCTTGGTCAACTCTTTCCCTATCAATTTTGCCTTCGCATAAATTGTGAGTAAGGCAAAATTCATTAATGCCCAATGCCAAACCTATATGTCACAAGTTACATTAACTATATTTTGATTACACCATACAATAATAAAGTGAACATAATAGCAATACATGTCCCAAATTAAGCCAAACATAGAAATATTCACAAATAAACATCCATACAGATTTAAGTTCATTCATCTATTACATATGTACAAAAAATTTACCAATATACCATTAAATAATCATTCCAAATATACCACTATTTCAAAGTCTACGCAAAAAGTAGAGGCATTGCCACAAAAATATATGCCATCCATTTATATACTTCTAGATCCATCATTTGACAGTTTTTCAACACAAAAAACAATTTCAAGCTGCCCATTCAAGACCCAAAAAAAAAAAAAAAAAAAAAAAAGGACCCTATCATGTAGCAGCTTTCCAACACAAAAAACAGCATCAAGCAGCATTTTGCTTTAAAACAATGCGTTTTGTACAATTAGCCCATAAGTTTTCTGCCTAACTGGTAAAGGTATGCTTGTTTATTAAAGGGTATTTTGGACATTTGAAATACTCAATTCACGTCCATTATCCGGCAATATTGAGAGAGGTGATAGTGTAATTTTAAAAAGGTGAGGGGATGCATTTGTTATTGTCAGAATCTAGAGGGGGTGTCAATGTAATTTGCCCTATTTTTAAATAGGGTAAATATGTATAAATAATCTACTTAATTAGAGAAGATGCTGAAGGGTGTATATAAGTAACCTGCCAGAAAACCAACTAGGTCATTCGGCTTTTCATATTCTTCATCTCAACATTAATATCATAACCTAAGTCACACATGAAAGATCCACATAGTTATGGATATTTATTTTTATTTTCTCTCTTTCATGATTTCTTTAAGATTACCATATAATTGCTATTAATATATTTTTTCGAGGAAGAGATGTAGAATTATAAACGAGGACCAATTGTAGCCAACGTGATTAATTTTGTAGCATGAACAAGCACAACATTTGCAAAGTTCTAGGAATAAGTAAGGAGTACTACTCGCTTATCGGATAAAAACAAAAAAACAAAAAAAAATGTACGGAGTACTCAATCCACCATTTGCATTTACTTTCCTGGATATTCTTCAATAACAATTAGGAAAGTAATTTGAAACTAATATGGTGGAGCGGTGTAACCGTGGTGAGGGCGACACTAATGAGCTGGAGGAGTTGGATGCCTGGCGGGACCTAGATGCACGGGTAGGGTTTATTTTTTAGAGTAATGCTATTTGACTCATCTTAGTAACCCTTTTTTTTAATCCACCATATAGGACTTATACTCTATTAGTATATGGGTTACCATATAACTCAATAATATGCATGCGTAAAAAAGTATTTTCCTATTTTTTAAGCTTGCTTTGATAGAAACCGAATTAGAGAAGATGGGGGACTAGTGGGTATGTACGAAGAAGTGTGTATATTCATGTCCATACACAATTGTTTGGTTAGCCATACACGACACAGAGGGCTAGCTAGCCGGTTTTAATTTTTATTGAGGAATGACTTGTAATGCTTTGCTTGGCATGATTTGTCTAATGGTTGAGCCAATCGTCTTGTATTCGCTTGGTCTTTCACTATTTTTCTTGCGCCCCTTTTGATAATTATAACTATGAAATATGAATTGTTTACATTTTGAATTTGGGTGGTATTGTATGAAGTACCTTTCGTATAGCACCCCATGTAGCACCAACCCACATTAACCAAAAAAGAGATTTGATAAATAAATTGATAGAATTTTGATCCATACATATAGTGTCACATAAAATGCTATATTTTGGTGCTACACATAAGGTGTTGTATATAGCATTTCCCTTTGAATTTTTATTGAGGATTTAGTGTGCTAATTATAAGGTTTTCTGTAGACGAGCACCATGCAGTGCTTAAGGTGTGGCTTTTTAATTTATTATTTTGCTCTAAGTTTTCAGTTGTCATTCTTTTGTTGAATTAGTTTGGTTTCAATGTGTTATTAATTTGGGCTTTTTTTTTTTTTTTTTTTGCTAAATGATAAGACAATAAACACATCCACACACGTATTCATGCAAAATTAAAACCAAAACCTTCACAAACCTCGTATCCCGATTGGGATGAGAATATCATTAAACCAAATAGCCTTTGACCATTCATTCAGCCTTTGACCATTCATTCAGGTTTCTAATCTCTCTATTTAGAGACATTCATTGGGAGAATTCCAATGGAGTTTAATATTGTTCTTTTGTTTTCACATGGATATTTTGGGCAAAAAAATGTTTTAGGCTTGCCTAACATTGTGGATTGGTACTAGTTTTCTGCATGTGTGAAGTGTGAACGTGTGTGTGATAGACATTATGTTGCAATTTGCAAATATGGGTCTTGGTAAATCGGTTTGACACTTTGACACAAAAATTAGTTGGGTCAGGCCCAACCCACCGTTTAAACAATGGGAACGGCTATTGCAAAACCCCCATGTTTATCATCTCACCCCCATTCTTTAGGTTTTTAAGATTTTATGCAAAATATAAAAAGTTTTTACGAAAATTGGTCACCAATGTATAATAGAAAACATCATTTTAAACAACTTTGTAGAAGAAAGTTTTTCCAAAATCTATCGTTTGAATAGACTTTTTAGCCATTTATAGCCTTTATTTCATTTTTTTTGCCAAAAAGTACGTCTACTTAAATGATAGATTTTAGAAAAACTTTCTTCTAAAAAGGTGTTCAAAATTATGTTCTCTAGTGGATCAAGTGACCGATTTTTGTAAAAAACTTTTATATTTTTCATAAAATCTTGAAAATCAAAACAAAAGGGGGGGTTTGATAAAAAAGTGAGGTTGCAATAGCTGTTCCCTTAAACATTTTTCACCCAACATGTTCCATCAAAATTAACAAGGTCTCATCTCCTTTGGAAATTGGGGTTCTCACGTTGCATGCTGCGCGCCCCAATTTCCATCCCTAGACTGGTTGATAGTACCTTAGAATTTGAACAAACTGCCCAAGCTTAAGAAGAATGTCTGTTGAGCCAAAAGAAAAAAGGAAAGAAGAAGAGAATCGATGTCTATTCAATAGGCCTGGCAATCCTAACCCAAACCCATGAACCCGCCCAAACCCACCCGCAATAAATGGGTTTGGGTTCATTAAATTTTTAAGTGGGTTGTTAACGGGTTATCCAAAACGAACCCAAATATAAATGGGTTGGTTATGGGTTACATGACCGGACTCGTTGGGTTTCAACTTAACAAACATATTTTACGCCATTCTCTTTACTGTCACACGATTGGGGCAATTTTGCATTCTTTGCCTCAAAACCGTCCACTCCTTTGTGCACGCTCTATTCTCTTCGTGAAGAAGAGACCATTGGCGAAGGCGATAGCTCGTTTTATCGGCAGCTAGAGCTCGATTCCATGGCCAATCCTTCTCGTTCCAGGTAGATATTAAAGCCTTGTGAAAAAGACAACTCCTTTTCTACAATTTCATCGGCGGTGAGAGCTCGACTCCATGGCCTCAATTGTAGTCTTTTGCTTTTCCGCTTGCTTCTTCTTGTTGGGGTTTTGCTCTTCTGCTCTTATTACTGTGTGAAGAAGAGACGACTCTGCAATTACTGGTAAAATCACCAATTTTTTTTTTCAATCTTTGTCTTGTAAATTTAGGGTTTGTAATTTTGGGGTTTTGCTATGTGGGTGTATCAGTTTAATTTCTCTTTGGGTGTCTGGATTTCTCTTTATCCATTAATGTGGGTTTTCTTCCCTTTCTGGGTTTTGTTATTTAGGGGTTTCTTTTATGGTTTGATGTATGTGGGTTTGGATTTTTTTCATATTTTTTCCTTGGAATCCTTCTAATGTCAGCATCCTTAAATTACATTTTGATGAAGTCATGAGTCATACTTCCAAAAAGATGGCCTGGGGTTCTATAGCTAGAGTGGAGATTTGAGCTTTGTAGAATATTCCGTCGGTTCAGAAACTTTGGGTTTGGCAGCAGAAATGGATTTTGAGAAAACTTTTATGTGGGCTATTCAGAAAGATATATCTGAAGTGAAAGGTTGGGAGGAAAAGTCGGAATCTCCATAAGTAGGTGGGTTTCAATAGATAAGAGAACTTTTGACTATTTTGTTGGACAGAATTTTATAATGATACTGGCTCTTCTTCCTTTCCTATTGTCATCAGGGAAGGGTCAGGCTACCCATCTCCTACGTTCACATGTAGTAGCCCATGGAGCTTGTTATTATCCAAGTCTGAGTTCTAGTTAATGACAAACTTGTTATTGATTCTTGGATGAAGTTGAATAAATTATTAAATATCCAAATTATTTGAATGTATGTGTACCATATGTAGTTTAAATATTTGATTGAAAACCAAAGTAAATGTTTTAAAATCAAAATTTCTCTAAAAAAATAGTTTCTTCATGACAAACACATGTTAATGAACAAAGTTCGATAGTCCAATTCCATTTCTGCACCCCAACATCTTCAAATCCAACAGCACCTAAGCAAGTATGTATGTCTTGGAGAGGAATCAACTATTAGCGTAGCTCAATTTTGGTGATGAGCATAACATAAGGTCTCCTTGGCTGGCCTAATCCTTTCACACATAGAGAGAGAAAGAGAGAGAGAGTTCCATTATCTTAGGATTTGGGTATAGGAGATGGATCAAGATGGATTCCGTAAGACTGTAAGATTGAAAATTGTTTGATTCTGTGGTTGCTCCATGAAATTGTCAAATGATCCAACATTTGTAAAGAAGATACATTTCTTTTATAATTATGCTGTGTAGAATTTGTCATGAAGATAGTGATGCATGCACTATATCCTGATTTTAGTTTTATTGTAGGGAAATTGCAGAAAATGTCAATGGAAGGACACTTGTGAAGAAGCAAAGTGCAGGAGAATTACGTCTACATCAAGTATCTCGAGTCACTTTTTGATCGGCCAAATACTCCTAAAAGATATCTAGCAAGAGAGTTGCGCCAACAGATATTTGGGATTTTTTTTTTTTTGTTCATCTTCAGAATTTTTTCATAGCTACTCTTTTCTTCAATCTAGAATTTTTTATTCATCTTCAGAATTGTATGAGGTCTCTTGGATATCTTTGAATTTTTTCATGTTGCTTTTCTATTTAATTGTATGAGCTCCATTTAATTGTATGAGGCCTATTTACTACATTGAGAAAGAGAGAGTGTTTACTACATTGAGAAAGAGAGAGCGTTTTTTGAAAAAAAAAAAAAAAAAAAAACAACAACAATAACAACGACATCAACAACTAGGGCACAAAATGGGTCGGGTCAAATAATGGGTCCAGTTAGAAAATGGGTCCAGTCAAATTATGGGTCAGGTCAGAATGTGGATTGGGTTTAAATCTGGGCCGAGTCATAATTGGGTCGATTGCGAGTTGATTTTGGGTTTACACAGTAATTGGGTTGGGTATAACCCAACCCATTAATGGCACAAATTACATAACAGGAGCGGCTAATGCAACCCCCCAAAAGGTTAAGTTGCCCTCCTATTTTTTTTAATTAAAAAATTATTATGTAAAATTACCAAAAAGGGCTTAACCCTCACCAATCCCCTCTCCCGCACCCCTCCCCCGGCAACTCTCTCCGGTACCCCCTACCGGCGACGACGATGACCCCCTCTTCCCTCTTCTCCTCTCTTGGTAAAGCTGCACCCCCTCTTCTCTTTCCTCCTCCTCCCTCTTCTCTTCCATTTTTTTTTTTCCTTCCAGAACTCCCCTCCCGTCGGCTGAAAAATGGAGGCGTCGCCGGGAAAAATGGAGGCCCTTGTCGGAAAACACACAAATCTGACTAGCATGGAGGGAAAAAGAAAGAAAGAAAGAAGAAGAAGAAGCACCGTCGCCGGAAAAAATGGATGCCGGAAAACACAGATCTGACCAGTAGCAGAGAAAAAGAAAAAAAAAAAAAAAAAAAAAAAAAAAAAAAGAAAGAAAGAGGAGAAGAAGAGAGGAGTCGCCGGAAGAGAGAAGAGTCGCCTCTCTCAGATCTACAAACTCTCACGGCCAAAATCGCTCCTCACTGCCTTCGAACTGATGTGGCTCCCTCTCACCGCCGGCGAAAGGTAATCTCACCGGTCGCCCTTCCTCGCTGTCGCCATCGTCGTCGCTCTATTTTTTTCCGGCTAACCTTTTTTCCTTTTTTTTTCTTCACGGGAAAGAAGAAGAAAGTGAGATGGGATGGGATGGAGTCGGCCGGAGTGGTTGTGGTACAAAAGTCGCCGTCGCCGTCGCCGGTCGTCACTGCCATGGTGTGGGGTGAGTGAGAGGGGTGGGTGAGAATGAAGGGTAGTGAGGTCTTTGAGAGGGGTGGGTATATATTTTTGGGGGGTGGGGATAACAAAGGGGGGCAACTTAACCCTTTGGGGGGTTGCAATAGCCGTTCCTTACATAACCCATTAATGACCCAACCCATTTATCCTAAACCCAAACCCACCCAACCCGCCCAAATTGCCCAAATTGCCAGGCCTACTATTCAACTCTCACTACTGGGAAACGTACCTGCCCACTAACCCATAATTCATGATGATTCACAAAAAAAAAATTCCATGTATATACTATTGATTTAATTTTCTAAAATTTATAATAAATGAATTAGAAACTATAATTTTTTTTTTTTTTTAAAACACAATAAGGAAGTTTATATATTAGGAACATAATCAAAAGAGCCCAAGAACTCATATAGTTAACCCATATTCTACGTAAAACTAAACCATGGACTTGTAGAACGAAACCAACCTATGCAGCCCATGCAAAGTTCAGTTCAGTTTGGTTTGAGTTAGTTGGGCTCATAAAGAATATTTTCTATCATCATTTTTTTACTACAACAAAATATTAAAGATTACTATAACAAAAGAAATTAAATATCCAAGTAAACAAATCAACATGCAAAAGACACAAATTTATTATTATTATTTTTATAAACAATAAATACTCTTTTTAAAATACGAAAAAGAACTAGGAATTAATGGCCAACAAAAGCAAAGTACTTATCAAGATAAAAAAACACAAAACAAAACAAAAGCAAAGAAATAGTAAAAAGTACGACTACCAAAACCAATAATCATCCACAAAAAAATAAAAATAAAAAAAAAAAAAAAAAAAGATAAAGGGTGCAACTGATGCTATATAGATAGTAGTTGTGGACTCATTTTAGGCATTCTGCTCCCTAGCTAGTTTCTTTGACAACAATTTCCTGTCATATTAGTTTACACCACGATTTCATGGAGAAGACAGAAATCCCCAAATGCAGCTCTTCAACTGGAGAGGAAAAGAAGGGTAAGGATGAGTTCCAAGAATTGCTCCTAGCCCTTCCTAAAGAAAGAAACTGGGATAATAGTTTTCTCTATCTATACCAGGGCTTTTGGTGTCCATCTAAAGCGATCAAGGCCATCACTTCCTTTCAAGGACACTTCCAAGCACACCACACCGATCCAATTCTCGCTAGCACCCCAAAATCAGGCACCACTGGGCTGAAAGCCCTCATGTTCATGATCATTAATCGTGCTCGTTACACACTCAAAGACCCAAAGAGAGCCCCATGCTCAGTACTTCCCCTCGATCATGAGCTTGTACCCATGATTGAGTTCGACCTTTACTTAAAAACCCAGTGTCCTAATTTGTTTTTATTTCTGTTTTAAAAAGATAGAAATTGCAATTTTTATCCATTTTGTGATAGCAACCTATTTTGGCTTGAAAGAAACCCAACATTAGCCATAACGTAAAATTCTAGGCCAAATTGGTCCGATTAATGGTGCTCTGGGTATATTCAATTTCCTGGCTTTTGATCGAGAAGCGTTCAATCTAGTTAAGTATCCAACCATGAACCTCTAGAAGAATATTGAAATTTTATTTCTATTCCCTACCCAATAATTGGGACAAATTAAGTCACTATTTTCTTCCTATTGTATTCTTTTTTTTTTCTTTGATTAATAATATTTTGAGTAAAGAGCCATGATTTAGAGGTCACTGGTCACTGGTACCCAATATGATAATGAATTTATACGCACAGGTTATCTCTAGGGATGGTGTAGATCCAAGTAGTTTGATTTGGTTTGCATTAGTCTGTCATTTCTGTTGGCATCTAGTGAAAAATGATTTGGTTTTGCTTCCTTATGGAGTGTGACATGTAGTGTGTGTTCTTGCCCTTTTGATCTGCTTTGGTTTTGCATCCTTATGGATTACGTACAAACTAACTTAACTGACAGCTTAGTGGAACTGAATTCTGGTTTAGTGGTTGATCAAGTTTCAGGATTGCGTAGTCCAAAATTTGGGCAAGAATATTCAATTGGGCAGGCAGTATATATTTCTTCATGTTCTTTGGCTACCAAGCTCTTTGCAGTTACTTATATTGTCTATGCATGGCAAGTTACAAGTTTCTCAATTGGTTCACCCAAAAAAAAAAAACAAAAAAAAGCCATACTTTAATCAATATCCCTAGCCATGGATAGATATGTGGCCAAGGCTTTTTTATTTTTTTATTTTTTTATTATTTTATATATATATATATATATATATATTTTATCATTGTTAATTGTTTGGAAGTTGGTGACAAACGAATGGGTTGACGGATAAATTAGAGCCACAGAAAGAAAACGTACGTGGCTACTCAATTAGCCATGCTACCTTTAGCCATGATTTCAAATCTGTGGGTGGAAGTCTTTTAGCCATGGATAAGTTACTTTTAGCCACAGATTGGTCCATGGCTAATGCCTTCATTTTTTTATAGTGATCTTTGTTGATGCTCTACTCCTTTTATTTAAATAAATAATTAAATAACTGAAATGTAGTTGTTAAATCAAGAAAAGGTGGGCAAACACAAAGTAGAAATCTGGGGGTTGTCCTTAAAACGCTCTATATGGAATATGGTTGGTTTTTGTTTTTTTCTTTTCTGGATTGAAGTTCTGTCTTTTATGATATTTAAATTTATAAAATAAAAAAAAAAATAAAAAAAATCAAAGTAGTAATCTGATTATATTTAGCGCATGGTTCGAACTTTGAATGGACTTCATCCCATGTGAAAGAAAAATGAGCTCAGCCAAACAAAATTGTAATAAATTAAATGAGGGACGAGTGCTAACAAAAAAAAGAAAAAAGGAAGAAGAAGCAATGTGAGGGGACAATGAATCTAAATGGTGAATTATAATATAGGGTCATTCAAATTGTGAGTGGTCTCATGAATCTATATAGTGCATTATGAAACCTTTTCATTGTAAATTTGTAACTATGAAAATGATTGACTTAAAACAAATGAACTAAAAAGATTATTATTACTTCTATTATCTATCTTTCTTTCTTTTTTCAAATAAATCTTGGTTGTCACATAATGGGTTTTCTGTTTCGTTCCACCAAGCAAAAATAGGATGAGCTAAGGATAAGAATGAACTTATCAAATTTAAGTGGGATAAGAATGAGAATTTGATTTCAAACATAAGGCGGGCTTAATTAAGACAGAATTAAGATGGGGTAAGGTCAAGGTTGAGAGGAAGTTTCCCGAATCTCAACCCTTTGCCATCCCTAGACTCTTAGGGCTCGTTTGAGAACGCTATGACTTTTGCAGTTTTTGCTGTAAAAGAAGAGAAGTGGAAGCTAGTGCTACTAATTGACCACTGTATTGTGTTTGAGAACAATATTTCAAAAGTACTGTTAGATGTTGAAAGAGCTTTTATACCTATTTGGTAAGACAAGTCCTGAAGTGGCTTATAATCCTGAAATAACACTATTACCCTTACCTAAAGTGGTTTAAGGTTGGCCTTTATTTTTTTTTATATTTTGGGTGCTGTTATTGTCACCCCAATATTTTACCCATTTCTCAAAACCTCTCATATAATCACTTGAAAAAAAAAAATCTCAATTTTTTTTTTTTTAATTACACTTGAATGGGGATCGTCATTGCTTTGGATTCAAGGGGTATTTCTTTTCTTTAAGTTTGAATTGTAAGGGTATTTTTGAGATTTGGAAAGATTTATTAAACATATTTCCACTTCCCGCATCACGTTCCGTGTCTCATTACAAAAAAGCAACCCTCTTCCTGCTTCTAGTCCAACGTGCGTTTGGGCCTTGAAACACTTTGCCTTTTTGAAACCAAACAAACTCACAATGTGCTTTTGAGTCTAAAAAGCACGATTGGATCCATGAGAAGTGTTCCCAAATAGGCACTTAGCATTCTAAAATTTCAACAAAAAGCCTTAGGCGGCCTAAGCTTTAAAATAAAAAATAAAAAAAAATGGAAGAAGAAGAAGAAGAAGAAGAAGAAGAAGAAGAAGAAGAAAGGTGGAAACCCCTAATAAACTCCTTTTTTGTTTGGAATGGTTTTGCTATCCTTAGGCTCGCTAATAGAGCAGCCTATGAACTAGCCTAATGGGTTGCTTTTTGTAACTGTTTTGGCTCCATCCCCATTGCATCCCTCCCTCCATCAGTTCTTCTTATGGAGTGGGATGACGAGGATGGGAAAGAAACTGTAACTTATCCCTATTCAATATAACTCATTTGATTATCCAAAAAACAAAACTTCCACTACTGGTTCGGAAACATATGTACTATTTGCGATAGTACCAAGGGTGCTCAAAGGCCCGCAGCAACCTATCAACCCGCCCAATTAATCAAACTAGCCCATGGCTCCATAGGCAGTTCAGAATGATTGGTGGGTGGGTAATGGATTCATTTTCATTTTTTTTGTGCGGGTTACAGGCGTATTGCAGGTGTGGAACTGGAAAACTGAATCTAACCCGTTAGATAAGCTATTAACCTGATAATAAGGTTCGCCACATGTCAACCTCTAATTGGATACCTTAGATTAGGCTCTTTTCCTTAAATGGTAGGTTTTTTAGACTTTATTCCAACTTTGGTGTGTTTTTGAACTTAATTCCCACACAGTGATAAATCGTGGTTGCTAACCACGATTTTATTAAAATCGTGGTTAGCAACCACGATTTTAGCTTTAGGTATACAACCACAATTTTGAAGTTAATTCCCACACAGTGATAAATCGTGGTTGCTAACCACGATTTTATTTAAAATCGTGGTTAGCAACCACGATTTATCACTGTGTGGGAATTAACTTCAAAATCACACCAAAGTTAGAATAAATTCTAAAAAACCTACCATTTAGGGAAATGAGCCCCTTAGATTACACCAAAATGTGGCCATTCCTTTAGACACTCCTCACTTTGGTGATTTACGTACCCCTTTCATTTCATAGTAAACAAAACTCTCTCTCTCTCTCTCTCTCTCTCTCTCTCAGTTAGACGATCAGACTGATGACTCCATCTCATTGAAAAGCTCAAGTCACCGTCTCTCCTTCACTGATTCACCATTGTCGATCCATTGCCATCCCTAGACTCATAACTGGATAGTATCCTAAAATTTCTAGGTATAAAAAAGTTTAAGTGAGGGGAGGTTACCTTACTCCAGGCCAGGGTAAGCCGCAGCCTCAGTGAGGACTTACATTATATTTAAAGATCGTCCATGAAAGAAGACTGCATCCTAAAATTTCAACAAACAGCCCAAGCTTAGAAAGAAGATAAAAAGAAGGTAAGAATCCCTATTCAACTTCCAGTACTGATCCGGAAACATACGTCCTCACTATTGGCTAATGGCTATATATCAACGTGATACCTAGGTTTTTTTTTTTTTTTCTTTTTCTTTTTTGTTGGGAAGCGAGATACATATAGGCAGTAATGACAAACAGCAAAAACAGCACATACTGACATACTGACATACACTACCAAAACCAATAACCATCCAAAAATGAAGTAAATTGAACTTGAAAAAGGAAAAAATAAAATAAAAATTGGTGGGGGTTGCGCAACTGGTGCGATATAGATATATAGACGTAGTTGTGGACTCTTTTTTATAGGAACTCTGCTTCCTAGTTTCTTTGACAACCTGCCATTTCCAGCCATATCAGTTTACACCACAATATCATGGAGAAAAGAGAAATCTCTAAAAGCAGGTCTTCAAATGGAGAGGAAGAGAAGGGTGGAGATGAGTTCCAAGAATTGGTCCAAAGCCTTCCAAAAGAAAGAGACTTGAATCATACTCTTCTCTATCCAAACCAAGGCTTTTGGTGTCCATCTAGAGCGCGCCATTAAGCCCGTCACTTCCTTTCAAGAACACTTCCAAGCACACGACACTGATCTAATAGTAGCTAGCACCCCAAAATCAGGCACCACTTGGCTCAAGGCCCTCATTTTCGTGATTATGAATCGTGCCCATCACACATGCCTCAAGGAGAGCCCGTTGCTCACTACTGCTTCCCCTCATGAGCTTGTACCCACTTTGGAGTTCACCCTTTACCTGAAAAGCCAGTGTCCCAATCTAGATGACTTAGCTTGCCTTTTCCTTGCTTTATGAACTTTGCTCTTGAGTGGAGATGGTGGCAGCAATAGTGATACATTAAAGGTAAGGCAGCAGTGGTAGGAGGTGATTGTCTTGGAAATGGTTAATACAGTGGCTGTAGTGATGCGGATGGGTGGGTGGGAGAAAATTGGAGATAGAGTAGGTGGCGTGGAAACAGTGGTAAAAAAAAAAAAAAAAAAGGAAGAAGAAAGGTGCCATTTGAAGGGGAAATTCCATATCAATGTGTTTCTCTTTTTTATTTTTTGAATTTGGTATTTTTGGTAAATATGAAAATAAAATGTTATAGTAGTTGAATTTTTTATTTTTTATTTAAATTCGGGTATCTGATTAAAATGGGTTTGGGTCAATCTTGAGATTTTATATTTTAGAGATCTAAAAAAGAGTTGTTGTGGATAAAAGTAGCAAAAATAATGGACAAATGTTTTTTCTTTTTTTTTTTTTTTTTTTTTTGCGTATATATATATATACTAGATATAGCACACGTGCGTTGCACGTGAATATTTTAAAATAATATTAGTTATATAAAATAATAAATATATAAAGATTTTATATTTTTTCATAAAAGACAAAGTTTAAAATTCAAAAGTACAACGAAAGATTAAAAACTCTTTAGATATATATTCAGAATTTTTTTTCTTCATAAAACAGAATATTTAAAGAATTTATATTTATATATATTATCATGCAACTTGATAGTTGCTCTAAAAAAAGAATTTGAGTAAAAATCCAACTTTAATTTGTTAAGAGTTTGAATTAAAATCTAACTTTCATTTATTACCAAATGATAAGAATGTTTATTATGTGTTTCAATTAAAGAAAGGGTAGATATGTATTTTTTTTTTTAAATAAGGGTATATTGGTTGTTCAGATTCAACCTTTTATAGGTAGTATAGATTTGCAGAACAAAACTTACCAGAGAAGGGAAAAGTCGTCGTTAACCAGAGAAGGGAGAAGTCGCCGTTAATGGAAAAAGTAGAGAGAAGGTTGAAACTACTCTTGATGGAGAAAGTGGAATTTACAATCCGGTTGTTTATTTATTATACAGGAATTATAATTTCTGTTTCCTTTGAATTCCTATTTGTGTTTTATATATTAAGGTATATGTTTTAGAATATATTAAGGTATGTGTTCCGACTGTTATTTTAGAATTATAGTTTCCATATTTCTATATATTTCTATTTATTATATAGAAATTATAGTTTCCGTTTCTTTTGAATTTCTGTTTGTGTCTTATATATTAAGGTATGTGTTTTAGAATTATAGTTTTCATATTCCTATATTTCCTATATATGCAAAAGGGTGGGTAATTGTGTATTTAAAAATTAAAATAAGGGTATATTAGTCAATCAAAAGTTTTTCTTACATTCATCTTTTTATAAGTAGTATAGATATATTATAATTCAAACTCACACAATGTCACAAGTCATAATAGAACCACGAGCCCAATTAACCTATAACTTAAACAGATTAGCAAAAGTGTGCAGATTGGGTTGGATTTCTACTTACAATAAATGGGTGAGTTTGGGTTTTGCTTAAATGGATTTCTCATATAAATGGGTTGGGTTGGGTTTAGGTGATATTCTAACTAAACCCATCTAGACCCGCCCAAACCCACCCCTAGCAGGCTGATTCAAATTGCACTGAGTTCTTATGATTATTAAAAATATTTCTTTTCTTTATCAAAAATAAAATAAAGTTGAATTGCAACACATATGCACCTAGTAAATATTGACGTCATTAATTTCATAATTTACCCTACTAGCTAACTGGTCATACTTTGATGGCTATTTTTTAAATAACATTACAAAAAATTTGGTAAGCAAGCTAGACACTATGTCACGGTACCCCATTTGGTCCTCTTTTTGCTGTACAATGGGGTTGAGCCAGCCCTGGAGATTGGTAGCCCAGGTTTGGTCCAGAAAAATGGTCCAGAGAATTGGGCCCCTTAATTCCTCACCTAACAGATATGGGAATGGCTATTGCAACCCCCCATTTTTATCACCCACCCCTTATCCTTAAGATCTTTAAAGTTTTATACAAAATATAAAAGGTTTTTATGAAAACCGGCCATGATGTCCACTAGGAAACATCATTTTAAACAACTTTGTAAAATAAAATTTTTCCCAAATCTATCGTTTAAATAGACTTTTTAGCTATTTATAGCCTTTATTTCATTTTTTGTCAAAAAGTTTACCTAAACGATAGATTTCAGAAAAACTTTCCTCTGCAAAGTTGTTCAAAATGATGTTTTCTAGTGGACCAAGAGATCGGTTTTGTAAAAACCTTCTATATTTTTTATGAAATCTTAAAAACCAAAACGAAAGGGGGTTTTGATAAAAAAAAAAAGTGTGGTTGCAATAGCTGTTCCCAATAGATATTTGCCTTAAGCCAAAGCCCAGTCTTACACCGGGTGTAAGTGGGTGGGCCAGATGAGTTGGGCCTAGAAAATGGCCACTAAATAGCACATATCAAGATTATCCTAAGAAGCCATCTAAAGGTACCAATACATGCAAAACACTAATCTAAAACTGTAAAGAAGGGATTCTAAACCTAGCTTTTAGGGAGTAGTGGATTTTTCTACACACAAATGGTAGGACGGTAGGTCAAGAATCAGAACCCCCCCAATCTCATTTCGTGTGGCGCTTCTCATCAGCAACCGTTTTTGGGAAGGACACACCACTAGTCTTGAAAGGGTTGAAAAGAGGGCTACAAGTGCAAACCTTTGCCTTCCATGAAGCTTGATCTACCTTTGCAATGGAAAAAGATGGTTTTCTCTTCTTTCTTTCTGATTTGACGTCTACTACAAAAAATACCTTTTGAGGCCGTTGGGCTTACTCTTTAACGAAGTTTGACTGGTTAAAATCTTACAACCAAGAAAGAGTAATAATGGCTACCATAGTTATTAAATCCAGTCCGGACAGGATGGGGAGCCGATTACTGGCTTTTGATAAGCATTCGATCTAGATAAGTATCCAACCATGAACCTCTAGGAAAAAATTGAAATTTATTTCTATTCCTTCCCAACAATAGGGACAAAATCACTCTTTCAACAACTGAAATGTAATTGTATTGAATACAATGGAATCTCTCTACATATATTTAACAACATGATTGGTTGAATATACAAGAAGGCCAATTCCCTAAGCCAAATTTGCAGATTTTGAATCATCTTTTGTTTCTCTCCTACAGCAAATATGAACTTCCAATCATTCACGCTGACCAAACTTCACGTAGTAATTCGTACCTTGCATTCGTACCATTGTGACGTATATGCTCCTCGTGTTTTCCATTTCCATTTCCATTTGCCATAATAGTTGGAGACGGCAGTGGTCTGTCAATAATTGCTGCTAGAGGAGAATCCAGCTCCTCAAGTTCTTCATCACTGGTATACCCCTTCTTCTGAACAATAGATACATTCCTCGCCAACTGGGATTTCCCGCCTGCTTCCGCAACTTTCTCGGCCACATCAGCAGTGGAAGGAGGGACATACACAACCGGGGCAGCAGTATGAGGGAAGCTGCTCACCGAGTCTCCTGATAATCTCCGCTCAACAATACTCTTAATAGAAAAAAAAGGGGGAAAAAAATCAACAATTTATTTGACAACCTGTCTCTTATGATAAGTGATAATGTGATTTCGAAAGTCTATGTCTAAGAAACACAGCAATGTTTATCCAATTACTGTTAATAGTTACTATACACATAGTTTGTTGCAGCGTCATCAGGAACCATTTTTACATTACCATGACCATCAAAAACCAAATGTATAAATGTCAAATGCATCCATATCACTAACCATGCTATTTATTGTTGAGTAAAATCTTCTTTTTTTATTTTCTTTTGATAAAGTATTATTGAGTAAAATCTTTATTGTCCTGGCCTCCATTAAAACATCATTTCTTGTATATAAGGATTTCAAACAGCATAGGGATGCAAAAATTAATGGGTCACACTTTTAAGAGCACATTGAGACTAATTGATATGATCAAAATATTTTGAACTATCAGATTTTACATGTGTCACTACGAAAGTTCGTCAAAAAATCTTTTAAGGCCCATGGTAAAAAGTTATCTAACAATAATTGATGTACCAGCTATCAGATTTGGAGCTTGATAATCCGAAAAAGAGAGCTTTAATGTAAACATAAATCTTGATGGGTGGTCCACATCATCACTAACTTACCATAGATACCAATTGAAAACATTTAGAAGGTAAGCAAGATCATACCTCAGCATTCAGTGCCTCTAACACAGCACCTGGGACAGGATCAGGGCAGAACTCATCTGGAGTAAAGTTGCAAACAATCCGTTTAATCAATGAAAGACCAATAGATGGGCAAACCTGCAAAATAGAAAATAATATTCAGTAAGAGGTGTGACAGGAAAACACTAAATATCTTTCGAAAAAATGTTAACAGTATCATAAGGCTAACCTCCTTTCTAATAGATCGATCCATAAGCATGTCTTTTGGAAGCATCAGTAAATCACTCAAGGCATTAAGAAGATGGAAAGATTTGGGTTCAGCATCTGCATCCCCATTGTCGTCATCCTCGCTGCTGTGCTGATCTTCTTTTAGAGAGTCATCAGCATCCATACCAAACAAATCAGTAAGCCATCTAGACCAATTGCCAACCTGCAAGGGAGTAGTGTCATCATGTTTTTAAACTAATAGACTGATCGTTTCATATAAAACCCAAAGGTACTCCAACTTTGTAAAAATTATTTCTCACTAAAATTGAAAACATATGATGTGTTTTAAAATATATATGCACATATATACATGGAAAGGTATTAAGTTGCCAACTAAACCACAAATTATCTATTTGGAAGTAATTACTCTATTTGTAGCTTTATAACTCATTCCTGCAAAATGGTAGTGTTTCTATTGGCTACCTCATTAAAGAAGCTAACTGTGAGTCTACGTGATAGGCATCTAATAACTCTTTTCAATAGTAATATTTGTTCCCTAATCATGTCCTATTTTCCATTTTTCCAGTGAAAATATGTTCTTTAATTAGAAGTCATGTCCACCATTTTTCACAGAGGGATGTATACACAATCATGATAGAGACTGATACTTACAGCCAACAGCAAATAATGTCTTTTTGAGAAAAGTTGTTCCGCTAGCAGTGAGTTACACCTAAATCTTTATGTACTATCCCTGTCTCCAACAAACCAAAATTTCATGGCGTGGGAGAGAGCTAGCCTTCCCTTATATGTGGCAATCATTTCCCATCTAACAATGCTACAATAAACTATGTAACCTGCATTACAAATTTATAACATACGTACTGAATTTTTAAGTTGTGCACCAGATCCAAAGCTCAAGTCCCCAGCTGGAATTGGCAGAACCTTGGAATCGACAATAGGATCTGATATAGGATCAGTTGGGATCTCGTGGGCTGACTCGCGCAGAATAGCATTGAACATTGCCACATCTAGTCTAGCAACACAATGTTCCATTACCTAATCACAGAAATATAACTACCTTACCATCCAAATCATATAATAGCACAAATAGGTGAAACCTGATAAATCAAAGTGGGAAATAAAAAATTTTGGTAGCCTGAGCTCATTTTCCAAGAACCTTGCCAAAGAAAATTAAGTTACAAAGGCAGGGCGAGCAGATATTAAAGGCTACATACCATTCTTGCCAACACGGGCAAGCAACCACACTCATGCCCCCCTGCTCGAACAGGACAAAGTCTTTGAAAGGCATCTTGGAAAGCATTTTTCCATAAATTAATGGAAAAGCTTCCTTGCTGCTGATCACCTAAGGCTGGTCCCAACAGCCTTCCAATGGATTTAATGGTGCACGAATCTTCAATGGGAGATTGCATAGATGGAGTTAATGTCTGAAACCGTAACATGTCAACCGGTATAAGGAGGTTACTACATAAACCCTGCTTAGAATAATTATGATTTAAAATGAAAAATAACTCATTCATAACCCTGATTATGCTACTACAAAAAATGAAATTTTAGTTTTGGACAAATGACTAACAGGGTTTTGAGCATATACCTAAATTAGTTTAAATGTTGCATGCATAACCCATGAGGTCATGGCTCCGAGTCATTAAACTACCCACCAAAAAAAATAATGAAAAAAAAAAAAAAAGAAGAAAAGGAAAAAAAAATGACTATATGCATATCATATAATAAATACACACACACACACACATATATATATAACTTAGTATACTAGTCTGTTCAACATATACCTGCCACCACACTGATTCAACTATCCGAGAGAATATCCAAGATTCAACTTTTTCTAATGCAGTCGTGAAGGTACTTGTCTCCTGCCAATCATCAAGAAATGGCATGTAACCTGGCTTATTCACTTGTTTACTACCAGGACTACCCTTCCATTTCAGTAAGGAAGACTTCCCTTCAACTTTCTTTCCATCCCCATTTGACTCTGCAAACCTTGTAACTGGACTTGATTGACGTGAATTGCCAAAAGCCTGAGAGATAATCTCCCTCAGCACAATGGTGTTTGACAACCAGAAGGTTAACCTTAATGGAAGAATGAAAAATAAATTAGTCTACAATAAATAAAAATAACAATCTTAACTACCCTGACCTAAACCATGATAAGTTATGTACCTTGGAACATCATTACCGCAAGACTTGGCAATCAAAACAAGCCCTGATACAGTGTTTCTAGCAATTGTGGCTCGCCTGTCTTGAGTCCAATGCTTGCAAGCATGAATGTAGAGTCTAGAAAGGCGCCGAGCAGGTGTGTGCACCTTATGTGCTGAGCTCCCATGCTCTGGAGCCACAGAATAGAGTGAAATTTCAAGAGCTGCAACTTCTCTCAGCTCTTCTTCAAGTTTTTCAATTCTCATTTCCATTTCCTCAATCTTTTGATCCAAAGCTACCTTGTCTTCATGTTCACCATTTTCTTCAGCATCATTTGTTTCATCATCACTTCCAACACTCTGAGCACCATTTGAGGCCTCAATTAAGATATCTATATCCTTTACCCCATCAATTGCCTTCTCATCAATTCCTTCGGAGGATTCTGATGAAGGTTTTGGCGGAACTACCATACTTTTAGAGTTTTTATCAGAGGGATTTTTGGTAGTCACTTCAGAAGGCTTTCCATTGGATTTTGTAGATTTACTCGGAGTGTTATGTAATGCCTTGGATTGTGATTTCTTTGTTTCACGATCTGATCTCACTGGTGATGCACGAGGACAGCTTTCCAAAGAATTCTTTTTCACAGCCCTTTTGGGAACTTTTAATACTCTGTCTAATTTCTCTTCCTCAGCTGTCAATGAATCACCTTGAGACGATACAGAATCTTTTATGGTCTCAGAATCTGATTCTTCTTCCTTTCCCTGCTTATGTTCTTTCTCCAAATCACTAGTATGATCATCTAAAAGTTCATCCTTGTTCTCTCTTGCAACCATTTCATGGGCTTTTGAATCTCGAGGCGTCTCCTCAAACCTGTTGACATCATCCAGATAATGTATAACCATGTTTTCATAAACCTCAGTGGGCTCTGTGCCCGTGTTTGAATCACTTACTAAGATACTGGAGTCTGATTTAGCATATGAAGCTTTAGATCCCGTTTCTTTTGCATTCAAAGTTCTGCGGGCATTCTCTTGAGGCAGTTTAGCATCTCTTCTTTCGGTTCTTCCAGAGCGTTTTGTTTGGTTATTATTTGAAATTTTCTTCTTGCCTGTCTCTTTCATGATTAATGTATGTCACCCTTTCCAACTTCAATCAAAAGATAAAGCTGCAATGTGGAAGAAAAAATAACAATTAATAACCTTTATAATGCTCTACAGGGAAAGGCTAATGCAAAATGCACAAAGCATATTGTTTCACCTAACAATGATGCAGTGACTACAACATGCAATTCTTCTGGTCTGTCGTTCAGTTATTTAGAGATAACTTGAATAATTCTGCAATAAAACAGCAGTTTGGATCATCAACAAAATAGCACTTTGGGCAATCAATGAGAGATCTTATGAGAACTAGATTAAAACAAAACCACAATAGCAGTTCACCAAGAGGATTATAGATGAAGAGCTCCATGATATTTCAAGCTAATGAAGGGCATAATCATTTAACCCATGGATGATAATAATACGAAATAAAGAATAATTACAAAAAAAAGAACCTGTAAAAAAATTTGCTTTGCAAATTCAACCTTGCTGTCAATGGCACCATAATAATAGAGAAAAAAGAAAGCAGATATAGAGCCACAAGCAGGACAGCTCACAAGAATGTAAACGGTTCCACCGACCACATAACTTGGCAAAGCGATCAGGACGGCTTTTAGTATAATGTATTAGAAGTACAGAATGAGACCACAAAGATTGAGAACTAGTATGTACATATATTTTCAAACCTGAAGTGAAAATAACAACAAAACTCCAGCTATACTTTTAGTCAAAACCCAAATACCCACAGAACAGAGAACTGGCCCAACAGAAAACTAGAATATTGACCAATGAGACATTCAATAGAATTCAGAAACATAACAAAAATCATTAGACAACTGGAAAAATCCCATCTTGAACTATTCTATACTGGTAGGTTCCACGCTCTCAGGTGAGAAGAACAAGAATCTCAACAGAAGATAAGAATTCACCAGTACCAATGACAGGAACTCATCGAATATGATACAATTAATGGTTCAATAGTCATGACAGTTGTGTAACCATTGATGGACACATAATTGTAGTATTAAGGTCAATAAAAGTTCCTCATATGCCTTCAATAAAAGTTCCTCGATGCAAAATAATTTCTTCTTTGTAATTACTTCTTTACTTCATGGGGCAAGTTCTATATGTATTATTTGCTTATTATGTTTTGATCTGGCTATTATTATAAGGTTAACAAAATCTACGCAATATCTAAGATTATTATTCCTGTCAGCCCAAAAGTTCTAGAATCCTAACATAACTAAGGTAATGTTCAATAAAAAGTCAGCTGGACTCACCATCTCATTTCAAAAGACAAGCCAACAGTTCAGGGTATTCATCTCCACTACTGCATGATATAAAATAGAGAAACCCCTTTCTGCAAAAAGTGTTCAGTTATAGTGCTATAATTTAAAATATATATAAATATATATAATTCATGAAATCCCTTGGTATTGTAAAGAGGAAAAATGGCTACCTAGAAAATTATGGAAAAGACCACACAGGGATGAGGGAACTTAACAAATACCAACCAAAACATAGACTACACAAAGAAGGTAGAGCAGAGAACTACCATAAGGTCACCCCTCACCAAGATGAAATAAATCTACCAGAGCATCTCATCACAGCCAAAGTGCCCAGCCACAAAATAACATAAAACAAAAATTAAATAACAATAAATAAAATCTTATATGCTTATTTTATGTGTGTACACACACACACACACACACACACACACACACACACATATATATATATAATTATAAATATATATTTATATATATGATTTTTGACCAAACAAGAGGGGACAATGGATGGAGTATACTACACCCTCTTTAGGGACTGATTCAGATCCCAATCACAAACAATTGAAGAACTTGAACCATTATAACAATTTGAACTCGATCCGATTCCAAGAAGACTCAAACTCGAAACTCGAAATCCAACTTAGAAGATCCGTACATTCAACAGAAACACTCCCCACTCACTCGCTTACTACCAAATGAACAGTTTCAAAAATCTGAGTATACAATTTAGCGCAAAGAACCCAATACACATTCGTTCGAGTCATTACATCTATTGCTCTAAATCTAGACTTCTAGAAGTGGACGGGCAAATCATGATTCATGTGACATTATTGAGTTTGTCTAACGGAAAATGAGTTGAATCAATACGAGAAAATGAGGATGAAAGATCCGTACATCCAACAAAAACACTCTCTCACTCCTTCCCGAGGCTTTACTGGCAAATGGAGAGATTCGAAATCCGATCTACTTGAAATTCAGTACTATCAAAGTGTAAAATCTAGATTAGACTAACTAATGAGTAAAATTCAAGTACAAAATCGAACAAAACTTGAGAATTCATCCGAAACAGAGCATAAACGAAGGGAATGCCAAAATTCGAAGCAAAACGAAGCAGAGAAAGCGGAATTTACACAGATAAAGACGAGATCAAGGCATAGAGAGAGCTTCAAATCAGATTACTTTCGAAAGAAAACACAATACACTTTCGACTTCCGAGTGGTCAATTCTCGAATGTGGAAATGGAAAAGACGAAGCACGATGACGACAAAAGAGATAAAGAAAAAAGAGCAGTGAAAAGCCGAAATCTGTCAAAAGAGAAAGAAAAATTACTACTTACCGAAGCTTTTTCTCGAGCTTCGAAGATTGAGGAAGAAGAAGCTTCAAATGCTTGCCTCGTTTACCTCCATTTTCTCGGCAAAAGTTGCAGAGAATCTTCGGGATTATCACACACAAACACACGCTCTCTCTCTCTCTCTCTATATATATATTTATATAGTCTCAGCAGTTTCTCTCTATATATGTGTATATGATAGTTTCAGCAGTTTCTCTCTCTGGAAAGTGAGATTTCTCTCTCCAGAAGGTCACCTTCTCTCTCTAAAAATCGCTATCTGTCTCGAGAGAGTGATGGAATTGAGAGGCTATGAAGTTTTTTTTGGCAGTTTTGAGTGCGGGAAGATGCATTTAAAAGAGGGGTGTGGTTGGACGGACGGTTTCGGGTGACCGGGGAAGGGCTGTCGGTGGGAGAAAACGACCGGGAATTGCCGGTTACGTTACGCGTTATGAGTAAGTTATTTATTGGTCTTCTACCTAAACTACCCATCATTGGATTCGTCAAATTACGGAGCTCTTATAATTTCACGGTTTTTAACACACGGAATTATTGAACCGTTAGAGTGGCGCGCTTTCAATCGGCCCAATAGTATGATTTGATTGGACATCCTGTTCCTTCTATGGTCCCAAACATATTCTCTTGCATGAATTGCCACTTCCTTGCAGCTAATTTTTGGGGCACAAAGTAAAAAAATCTACGAAACTAGAACCTTCTTTTTTTTCTTTTTCTTTTTTTGTGATAGGACTTTCTTGTGATATTATCAATAAGAGAGATGTTAATGACAGCCACGAAGTTGTGTATGATATATACATATCTAGTAATTCTATAATATTGAAAAGGATTTTAGAATATCATATTTCCTTATAATTTGAAGTGATTTACTTAGTATTTGAAGTGATCAATTTATTATTTCAAGTAACTTACTTATCATTTGAAGTGATAAATTTATCATTTCAAGTGACCTTATGGGTATGATATCTAATTTTTTGCTAAGATACTATAGAATTGGCCGTACATATCATGTTTGCTGTGATTTTTCATATAGGATGAGTCGCACCGTCATTGGTGTATGAGATGCACACTTGTATTAGGTTCACTATGCGTACATCTCACACACACCAAACAAACATGCTGGTTTGATTGTCATGATTGAACGTCTTACCCTAGCATTCCTCTTATTATGAATTTGTGCTTTCCCATACATTATACATTATTTGTTACACAAAAGAAGGAAATAAAATAGTTAATAAGGATTGACATGCTAAATATAGAAGCAAGAGGACACACAATTTTTTCTTCTTTCAATTCAAACTAATGTAATATTATCATTTTTGGTCCCTTTGATTTTTTAATTATAAAATAGTAAGAATAATTTTCATATTTAATGAGAAAAAAAAAAATTCAAATTAGACATCATTTACTTGCTGCATTAGTATAGATGAACTACATATTTAAGGGTCATTTATGAAAAACATAAAAACTTGACTAATAATAAGTCTGTTAAAGTTTCATTTAGTTGTTGTTTCGTAAGATCTTGAATCCTATATTATTTAACTTCATTCCAAATATAAGGCATTAATTTGTGCTTGTTTGTGTATTTTTAATCTTCTTCCTTCGTTTTTTCGGTTCATGAGGAAAGTTTAATGAGTGCTTATAAAAAAAAATATAAAAAGTAAAAAACCCATTCTCCTTCCCATATTTCAAAAACAGAGTGGATCCATGTGGACTCCATTATCTTAACCTAGTTGTAAGTGAACACGACTTGTCTCCACCCCAAGGTAGAGGAGTTTTTCTTCACCTCCATTCATTTTCGGACACGTGTCATAAATTTTTTTTAAAAATATGAATTCAAAATCACAAACAAATAAATAAGTTAATATGAATACATGGACACATATTCATGTTAATATAAAAATGTAATACTCAAATATAGATTTATAAAAATGTATTTACAATTATGTAAACATGAGAATCCATACAGACAATCAATTCTCTTTTTTTATTTAGACAAGTGACAAAATATGAATGGGAATAAAGAAGGAAGTCCTACGAGTATCGTATGTAAGGATACTAGGATCACTAACTCACAAGTCCTGATCAAGGTACGAGAAATCGAAGGTAGTCAATCAAATTAGAAGAGAGAATATGAAAATCCCAACAATGCGGGTGTGCAATTTTAATGCTTCTTTTTTTTTTCTTTTTGTCTTTTTTTTTTTAAAATTTCAAAGATACGATCTTCATTGCATTTAAGTCCTTAACTATGAAATAATGGCGTCAAAACCCATAATTTTTTATGTTTTTTTTACCACAATTGACTAGGTGGATCCCACATAAAGCCCCATGTTGTGTTTATTATTGAAGAACTCATAACAAAGCATTCCTCTTTGTCGCATTTTCAATTTTTATATTTAACAAAACTCTACAACTAAGATGGTGACCAGCGAAGCCTCCAGTCGACAAAGGACCATTAATTTTGGTGGATCCCAATTGATAGAGACCATATTTTAGTGAGAGAGACTTTATATGATAAGACTAGGGCTCATCATCATCATAATGGGCCATACACCATTCCGAAAGAAAGTTGACTTTCCCACATTAGCATCAAATGATGATTTGGACCCTCAGAGGCTCATATGATGGATTTTAAAGCTAGTGTTCTAAAAATCCTTTTAATTTTATGCTTTCAACTATTTAATTTAAGTCCAATTTTTCGAAGGCTTGCTAAGTGAGCTACTACTTGAACTTAAATTTAGTTCTGACCTGTCGAATTGAAAAAAAAAAAAAAAAAAAAAGAAAAAAAAAAAGGAGGAGGAGGAAATGCAGTCACCCAAAGTTGGTCTTGCTAGAGTGGGATAGTGGGAGAAGTGAGTTAAATATGGTCTTAACATTTCTTGTTGGGTATAAAATAGCCACTCTACAAATTCAAACCTTTATGTTTGCGTTTGGTAGCTTGGAACTTTTGCTATAACATTAGACAATCGCCCCTAAATTATTAATTTAACAATGATTATTTATGCTCATAGTTTAGAATTTTAGCCGAAAACATAGTTTTGTATCAAATTTAGAATAGTTGACCATTTAATATTAATTTTTATTAATATTTTTTAAGACAAAAATATTTGATGGAATTTGGTGATTTACTGATTTGTAGTGAATTAAATGATAAAATGAATAATTTTAATTTTTAAAGTTGGAAATAAATTCTACCATTGGCACCAAATTGAATTTGGCTGAAAAGAGTACATTTATCATCAACTTGCAAATTAAAAGCCATGAGGTAAATCTAAAGGGTATGTCTTCTCATTAATGGGTACCAACTAAGATCTTCTAGAGTACATTAAAATCATATCATATGTGGAAAAATAAAGGAAAATGCATGGCAAAGCAAATGGTTTTGTCCAGCCATTAATTAATTTGATTTATCAGTTTCAAATTAATAATGAATAAAATAGTTAAATCTCATATGCTTCCATGCAAGTCAAAGAAAAATAGTAAATACCACATCAACTAGTGATCAAATCAGTGAATTTAGCAGCACTCAAAAATAAATTAGGGTCCCCACTTGATGGATCCCTTGGAGAAGGTGTAGGAAAAATTATTTGGTTTGGATGAGTCTTGATGATGCAATTGGCATATATTTACAATTTTAAATTTATTTTTCCACTGTTCAGAGAAATTGGTCAGAATCATAGTTGCTAAAATCATCAAACTGAGCCATTTTAATACATGATGTATTAAGCGGAACAAGTTCTTATGATGACATGGCACTGACATCACAAATTTTTTTTGCCCATCGAAGGAAACTGACAGGAACTTGTAAGAGTAGGAGCCAGCTATTTTCCTCTTTTAAAACTTGATTTCATATAGCATTGATAACATTAGCTTAATCCAAATTACAGGGTCATTTTTTGGTTCTGGTTGGCTATTCTAACCTTTCTTGTCTGTCATCTCAAGATCATAAGGATTATTCTATTAATTCAACAAGCTAAGATGGTCCACTGGGCATCCAACTGCAATACTTGCAAATAGATTAATGTAGGACTATATCTATATATATATATATATATATAGTGATGGGTGAAAGAAATTTTAACACAAAAAAGTACACCTGCATTAGGGGTTGTACTTTGTGCATTAGTACGATATGAGATACATTAGACCAATGTAAGGAGTACAATCCTAATGCATAGTAATAATATAACTTATATTAACACGTCATGATGGGAATATAACTGGTGTATATATAGATATATATACACAATCCTGATCAGGTCAGCACGTGTTGATATGAGTTATATTAGTACCATGCATTGAGGTTGACCCTATGCATTGATCCGTACCCCGTAATCCACTAATGCACGAGGTATGGTTACCAATGCGGGTATTGATATAAGTTATATTAGTACGTGTTTACCTGATCATTATCCTCTCTCTCTCTCTCTGTGTATATATATATATATATATATATATATATATAGGATGATGATCAGGTAAGCACGTGCTGATATAACTTATATCAAAACTTGCATTGGGAGTTGTACCTTGTGCATTAGTGGGATGTGAGGTGGATTGAATCAATGCAAGGGGTACAACCCCCAATGCATAGTGCTGATGTAACTTACATCAGCACGTGCTGATGGGATCACCTCTGTATATCTATATATATATATATATATATATATATATATATATAATATGATGGGTGAAAGAAATTTTAACACAAAAAAGTACACGGAGACATTTTTGATAACACAATCATGGTCCTTCTTATTGAAATGATTGGATTATGTACTGAGGTAGGTCATTCCATATGAAATTACATGGAAAAAGAGAAAATCGGTTTGTACAAGTGTACTGCAGTTATTGTTTGGCTGGGAATTCATTCGTGGGTCCAAACACAGTTGGATTAGGTTTAGTGGGACTAATGGTTTTAGCACCTTACGTAATGTGATCCATGTATACCAAACTCACATAAACTAGGTTGGCTTGGACTGGCCGAGTCCATTTATTTATTTTTAATTTGGGAAAATTACAGATTGCTCCTTTGATCTTTGAATAGAAATCACTTTTCACCCCTTATTTTCAAAATCGGACAAATAACCTCTTCAAATTTCAAAAATGTAATTTATACTTATGCCATTAATAGAATCCGTGAAATAACTATTATACCCTTGACATATTTTCATCTAAAGATGCAAAATTAGATGAAGCTTCCTTGAGAAGCTTCTGGATAAGGAGGCAATCGGCTTTCGGCGTTCTTTCCCACAGCAAACTCGCCGGAGTTGTAGCAACGTCCAAAGATGACTACTTCGCCATTGTCATCTCCAACATCGTCCTCGACTGCGGGGAGCTCAACGGTGGGAGCTCGTTGACGTTGGTCTTTGGGTGAGATCGACGGCTATGGGTCAGATATGCTTCGACCGAGAACTATGGCGGCGATGGCTGGGCAGTTGTAGCTGACGGCTGCAGAAAGGCTCGTTGGTGGGGTTATGGCTGACGACTTGAGAGAGGGGTGGTGTGGTGGCTTGGTTGCTCTGTGTTTGGTTGGGGTCAGGGTTTTGTATATGGGTTTGGTTTTGGGTTTGGCAATGGAGCTGTGGCGGTGGTTAGAGTTTGTATGGGTCGTTCTGAGATCGACGGTAAACGTAAGGCTGGTTGTTACATGGTGGTTGTTGCACGATGGACGCAGAGCTGTGGCGGTGGTTGTTTTTCTTACCTTATGTTTGGTTGCCGAGAAAATTTGGGGAAAAGAGAAAAAAATGCAAATCATGTCCAATTGTTGGTGGTGGGAATTGGTTTGAGATAAAGGAGAGAGAAGGTCAAACATTTGTGGTGGTCTGGTTCGACAGGTGTCACTGGTGCTGTTGGGAAAGGAGGCAGCTCAGATCTATCAAAACCCATAACAGCCATGGCTGTTAGCATCGATTGTGGTCCATTTCTTTAAGTCTTTGACAATGAAGAAATCCCAGATCTGTGACGGTGACGGTGACGACATCTTGTTTTTTTTTTTTTTTTTGATAATATCTTGGTTTGGGTTTAGCATCATTGATGTTCGAATTTTTTGCCGGCGAACTGTTGTTAGAATATATATATATATATATATATATATATATTTTTTTTTTTTTTTTTTGCTTCCTACTTCTTCATCTTCTTCCTCATCCTCTCTTCTACGTTTTGTGCTATTGCTTGTTGGGGTTATGTGGATTGGAAGAAAATTTGGATTGGTCATTCTGTGTAGATATACATGTATTGTCAGAACAATAGAGCTTTAACAATGGAGTAGAAACCCTAATAACAATGGAGATGGAGGAGAAAGCCAATGGCTGAGGGAGTGAGAAGCACGTAGGCTATAACACTGTAGATAAGGGTATTTTGGTCTTATTTGTGAATTATGTTGGTCACGTGCAATGCACGTGACTTTTTTTGTTAAAATCATAACGTCAATTACACGGAAGGGTGTAAAGTAAATATTTTTTAAACTTGAGGGGATTATTTGTCCTATTTTAAAAATGAGGGGTGAAAAGTGATTTCCGCTCAAAGATGAAGGGGGCAATCTGTAATTTTCCCTTTTAATTTTTAAAATAAAATTTAATTATAAACCTTGGCTGAATCAATTTCTTGAAGACCGAAGAAACTAACCTCACAAGCTTATGCATAAGGGCGGAGCCATGTAGGTCCAAATGGAGCGGTACGTGGACTCCACTCAACTTTTTGAAAATTAAAAATTCCCATTCAAGGTTTTTAATATTTCTAAATTCGCTCCCATCAATTTTTATTTTATTTTATTTTCTTTTCTTTCTCACCTTATTGATTGATATTTTATTATGTAGTCTCACCAAATTCCAAACCCTCTTTTGTTTTCTTAGCCCAAAAAAAAAAAAAAAAAAAAAAAAGGGTCGGTGGCCCTAATTTGATCCCTCTTTAGTAATTTACTTATTAGTGCTATGCCCCGTCCTAGGCGAAATGGGGGGTAAGCTAACGGTGGCCGGCATGAGGCAAGTGTAAGATAGTGGATTGCCGGCTGATCAATGGTCACCGGTCTGACATTGGTTTCGCGGTGAACTTTTAGCCCATAATTACTTCAAATGGTCAGTTCAAATGAACGTGACAGGGTGGTTTGCCTCATGTGATCGCTTTAATGGGGTAGTTATCTATCCTAATCCACACCCACATTGTTTCCATGTCGCCTAAGGTCACCGTCTCACCGAGGCTTGGTGAAGGTTTTTAGTTTTGACAAAAACTAGATACGGTATATTTTGACATTGTAGTATAACAAAATATAGCATTAACATAACAAAATGATACAAATAATTGGAAATGCTCGGCACTTATATATGGCAATGTCTCACCTCAAGACTCAAGATGTAGGGCTCCATCAATTCAATCAAAATCGAGACTAAAATAGAATCATATTTTTGTTTCAATTCCATATCCCATGTTTTAATGAGTTAAATAGGTAAAATAGAATCATCTCAAGACTCAAGATGTAGGATTCCATCTGTTCAGTCAAAATCGAGATTGAAATAGAATCACATTTCTGTTTCAATTCCATATCCCATGTTCTAATGAGTTAAATAGGTTAAATAGAATCAAATCAACCCTTTTGTTTTTCTCGTAATATTCTAACAACGAAAGCGAATTTTAGCTATTCCTTCCTCTTTGATTTCAACCAAACAAACATGCCCTAAACGACTATATCTAATTGGCTAGCTCTTCTAGGAAGAACATCAACAAAGAGAGAAAGATATTAAGTTATTCTCAGTTTTCTCATCCTCACAGACCATGGCCATCTGTTATCCATACGTAGAATAGTGACTTTGAAAGGGTAGTATGTGAAGTGGGGTAATACCGTAATTGAGACAGAGCCATCTGCAGCGTCGGCCGTCCGATTGTGCACCGACAATGAGTCAATGCGGTTCACTGTTTAGGTGAGTGATACACTCCGAGATGTGGTCACTAGACACAGAATCTGCTTTGTCGTCACCTTTATACAAAAAGCTTAAAAGTGCCATAACTGGTCTTTCCCTCACCGTCATTCATTTTTTTAAGGCGCTCAACGTAACGCTCCATCTATTTATTTATTTATTTATTATTTTATTATGGATAAGATTACAAGAAAAGGTCGCAAGCACACCAGCCTGGTTGAATAGAAGTCCTGAGTTTATTGAAATAAGACATAAAATTGATTCATTTTTCAATTCATATGCTCATAAATATACTAACAAAAAATATAGGATAAATTACAGATAATTCCATTGAAGTATGGGGGTCAGCAGATAACCTCCCTTATATTTTAATCTTATCAATGTGCCCCCTAAACTCATTTGGGGATATTTTTTAGCTTAATAGTAATAGTAAATATGATGCAATGTAATGGGGGTTTGGGTTGGGAGAGAGAGAGAAAGGGGTATTTTTTACAATTACCCATGTCACGTGAATAACACGTGATTATTTTCTGTCAATTTTCATTGACGGCGAGTAATAGTGGGGCACATTGATAAAAATTAAAACATACGGGACGCACATTAGTAAAATTAAAACATAAGGGAGATTATCTGATGACCCCTATACTTCAGGAAGGTTATCTGCAATTTACCCAAAAATATATTGTGACATGTTTTGTATTCATTTATTACTAAGTTTATTAGTTCAAGGATCTCTCTGGTCAGTGAGAGGTGTCGAATACGAGGAAAGTTGTTAGGGGGTTTGCGGCTCTAATGAAAATTAACAAATTTTAAAGAGTTACATAGTATTGAAGGCATAAAAAACATCACCCTAAGTAGACAAATTCAAGAGAATGATAACCATTATCAATTCATCACAAATGATTGTACAAATTTAAAGTAATAACATTTCATGAATTTCTAATAATTAATCTTATAACATTACCAATAGTGACAAATAAGCCCTAAAAGGGTGCTCTCACCCCTTTTATACTATATAATATAGACTAAAATTATTTAATTAATTTCTATTTCAATGATCGAATAAGCCCTAAGAGGGTGCTCTCACCCCTTTTTTCATGAACTCTCTTAATTAATATTTTTTTAATTGGTTTTGGCCACACAATCCAAGACACATACTATGTCCTCACATTTATCATATTAATTTTAATAGTAATTTAAACATTAATAAAAATAAAAATAAAAAGAGTTAAAATGGGCTACATGCTTAATCAAAATTGATAAAATATTATTGGATTAGACAAAATATTAAACCCCGGTCACGTAATCAAACTATATAGTGTGTTTGGATGAAATCTTGTATATAAAACCCTTTGAGGGTTCTCTGTCTAGGAGTGGTGAGCCACATGCTTCAAAATTCATACAGCATTCTTGAGATTAATGAAAGCTCATCAATATGCGCGCTCAGGAGGACGACCTTCATAATAAACTTTCTCTATTTCTTTCTTCTATTAATTAATTTATTTTATTTTATTTATAATTCGACACTTATATGAGTTGTTACCCTGTTGCTGTTTCATGTCGCCACGGGGGTCATCATCACCAACTACTCCCCTAATTCCTCCTCATCGTCTTTGCTTACCACAAATCGTGAGGTGTTATACTTTACTTAATTTTACTGATTAACTAGCATTTGATGCGTGCATTATTAAAAAGAAAAAAGGTTTAAATGTAGTTTCATACAAAAATAAAATAAATATATATTAATTTTATATAATTATAATTTTGTTTAACATGAAATTTTAGTCATCCATAGTCGGTCTCATAATCGAAAACCCATCTCTCAGAAGTCAATCAACTTCAATAAAAAGCATATATTCTTGTAATATTCTCAATTTGATAGAAAATTAGAAAGGGAAGTCAATCATGTACACGTGTGTGTTTATGAGAGATAGAAAAATAAAGATTGATTTAATTGATAGTTTTATTTAATTAAAAACAATTATGATTATTAGAAAAATAAATAGATAGTTCAATTAAAGATCGATGTTACTCCATATTTATTACGATTTTCATACATTCTTATAACGTTAAATTTAAAAAATATATGAAAAGTAGGAACATCCTCACAGGATGTTACATGGAAAAGAGTAATTATGACTATCTTAAATGTTACTTTACGTGAGTCTGAATTCCCTATTTGTTTAAAAGATGTTAAGTTTGTGTTTGATTTTGCATCACAACCCCTCATGTTATGTAAAATATTGTCTAATGAATAAAAAAATAACAGCATTTGAGGCACATTCAAAATGATTGATTGTGTTGAAGTTTTCTAATCCAATAAACGCTCCATTTGATAATGTGGTGTGCTGTGCTAATCAACCAAGCACGCTTTAAACAAATAAAGAATCTAAATACAATTTTAAATCATAATGGATTAGATATGAAATTGACACTATACCTCACAGGCTATTTACTTCTTAATGACGCCCTTTTTGGATTGATGTGCTATTCTTAATTTCAAAGTAAGGTTAGTTGGAATTTGAGACATTGAAGGATAGGAGGCAAGGGCTTTGAGGAGTGCCTTCTAAGAGCTATTGAGTTAAGGTGGCTAGACCGTCTGTTGGGATGTAAAGATTCACTCACATTTTGCTACATGCTCACAGGGATTTGGATTTGGTGTAGTTACTGTATGGTGCAGCAAACGTAAGATCAATGACACGTGGTAAGAAGGAGAAATAGAGGGTTGAAATTCAAGAGATGCATTTGACGCCCAATGCCTAACAGCCCTCCATTTCTCCTCCTTACCCACGTGTTATCGATCCTACGTTTACTGCACCATACAGTAAAAGTAGCCAACTGCACCAAATCCGAATCCATGTTCACAGGGTACATAGACATGCATCACTTGACCAAAAAAAAAAACCCGATGGGGTTAACTTAGATGGTTAGTGCGTTAAGTATCAATTCTGAAATCTCTCATTCAAGTCTCACGGGACACATGCTTAGGACGTAAGCCTTATAATTTACTTGGCACATGTGTTCAGCATGCAATGCATGTGTCAATAGAGGTTTACCTGTCGACTAAGCTTAGAGTTGATTTTAGTGGTAAATCGGGCAAGTTCCTCCGCATCATTAAAAAAAAAATAATAAAAAAAAAAAAAGAAAAAAAAAGAAAAAGAAAGAGCACTTGTAACTCTTTAGCTTCAAACTCAAGAATTACAAGGACTCCCAAACCTTGTCCTTAATTAACTTATTTGGATAAAATAAAAAATTAAAAAAAAAATCCACTCTGTAAGTGCCTATTCGATCATTAAATAGAAAGAAAATTCCATTGATAAATAGTGTTTACTTCAAATCCAATTAACAACCTACCATAACAATGAGATCACTCCAAACTAGCAAATCCACAAACATGTGTAGGAGATTATCGACAAAATTGAACTAACTATGTCCCCACGGCAGGCCGCCCTTCGCAGCTCACAGATTGTAATAATCTTTTAGATCTTTGCTAAAAAAGATAAAGTCAATTGCAAATCCATGGAATTTGAAGAATTTACCAAAGCTTTATCCCTTATATATATTATATCTTCAACAACTCCAAAGTAAGGAAGACTCCATGGTAATGTCTCTTTTTCTTCAAGAGGCAACAATGTTGATGGTAAAATGCACATATCCATCACCAACTCAAGCTCTCTTCGTGTATGACATACCAAAAGGCTCTTTGCTTAAAAGTATTGTCACAATATTTACCTAACAATTGAGCGAGTCTTAAGCTTCCAGTAAACTACAATGAAGAAATGATTGACAAAGATTAATACATGACATTTTCTCTATCATATATAAAGCTATGATTTGGCTGGTCTGCCTTTATACATACACCATTACCTTTAAATTATGATTTCATTATCGTATCAAAAGGGATGGTCTGGACGGTATTGAGATCTAGAATTTTTTTTTTTTTTTTTTTTTTTGGTTTTAATATCAAGAGATTTCAAATGCTTGGCAACTGATTAACTCTCAGGCACACGCAATCTCTCTGTCCTACATGTATTGGGCAATTATATAACAAATTCCTGGGGTGAAATGGTGGGAGTTGAACCTAAGACCTCCTACTTGACAAGAGGCACCAAGATCACTCAGTCCACCTGTTAGGATTGAGATCTAAATTTTATTCGGTGCAATAACCATTTTGGATTCATAATTTGGAATTCTATAAACTGTAACTTGGCCTATCTTTTGTTCTTTGTATTTTTTTATTTTTGGTTTTCACCTTTTCTGAACAGGCATTTTGCAAGAAAATACTATTTTCGTGGACTCATTTCTTCGAACTAGATGTAGCACACGTGTGTTGCACGTGAATATTTTTATATAATATTAGTTATACAAAATAATAAATACATAAAGATTTTATATTTTTTTTCATAAAAGATAAAGTTTAAAAATTAAAAGTACATATTTTTTTTAAGAATTTGAGTAAGAATTTAATTTTAATTTGTTAAGAGTTTGAGTTTAAATCTAACTTTCATTTGTTACCAAATGATAAGAATGTTTACTATGTGTTTCAATTAAAGAAAAGGTAGATATGTATTTTTTTAAAAAAATAACTAAATAAGGGTATATTGGTTGTTTAAAAGTTTTTCTTAAATTCAACCTTTTATAACTAGTATAGATTATTGTATAGTAAGAATTTTTTGAGAATAATGAGATAAAAATTTGTTTTTTCCAACAATGTCTCGTAATCTAGCTAGAATTTTATTTTATTTTTTTGGTTTTAATATCAAGAGATTTCCAATGCTTTGCAACTAATTAACTCCCGGGCACATGCAATTCCTCTGTCCTATATGTTCCAAGCAATTATAGGACAAATTCCTAAGGGGAAGTAATGGGAGTTGAACCCAAGACCTCTTACTTGGTAAAAGGCACCAAGATTACTTGGTCCACCAGTTAGGGTTGAGATCTAGATTTTACTCGGTGCAATAACCATTTTGGATTCATAATTTGGAATTCTATAAACTGTAACTTGGCCTATCTTTTATTCTTTGTATTTTTTTTATTTTTGGTTTTCGCCTTTTCTGAACAAGCATTTTGCAAGAAAATGCTATTTTCGTGGACTCATTCATTTCTTTGAATTATTGTGTAGTAAGGACTTTTTGAGAATAATGAGAGAATTTTTTTATTTTAGCAATGTCTCCTAGTCTAAAATTTTTGTGACGTTTTGATTTAACCAATTAAAAATCTTAATTAAAAGAACAACTTTTCATGACTGATGTGCCACCTACAAGAAAGTAGATTCGGGTAAAGAAAAATTTGGCTCTTTAGTGTTTTTCCTTATTAGTTTTGTTCCGCTTGGTAAATAGTTGATGTAAATGGAAGTTTCTAGGATCACTCTAACTTGATTTGGCAAATAAAATGGTTATACCATGCGACAATATAAAATAAAATAAAAATTTGCATTCCCATACACCACCCCAAGTTCTAATTGAATCCACGTGCAGGGGAGGTGCCACCAACTGGCATATCTTGATACGAAGATCACAACCATGGTTTTGAATTTTTAATCACTGGTCATGAACACGTGCTTTGTCCCCTAAATCCATACTCAAAGCTGCATGTTTTGCAGAAATAGCTAAGTATGCAGCTTCTGAATCTCTTCAGCTGACATACAGCTGTCTTTATTTAAGAATAAACATATTTGTTTAGGGATCTGAACAGGTTCATTCTTTAATAGAGCATGATTTCAGAGCTTCCTAAAATGCTCTTTAAAAAACTATTTTTTTCTTCTTTATTTTATTCATAGTAATCTTCCATATTTATATGGGATGCCCTTCATTGTTTCAAGAATCAAGAGATATTCATATTCACACCAAAAAAAAAAAAACTTCTAGTCTAAGATTTGAGGTTCTTTTGGTAGCCATCGAAACAAAATCACAAGTCATTTATGGTGACATAGATTTCGATCCAACCGCTGCAAAAATAAGCTTGAAAGTTCTTTCCCTAATGTTGTTGATCATCCCCAAAAGAATGAAAATTGTGGACGGGCATTTTTTATCAATCGACTGCTGTTACTTAAGCCATTTACGTGATGTAAATTCCGATCTAACCACTGCAAAAAGAAGGTTGGAAGTTCTTTCCCTAAGAGCATCTCCAAGGGTGAGTTATATGGTATACTATTGCTATATTATAGAATTTAGCACTAGTTGGGATGCTCCAATGGTGTGCTAAATGCATGTGCTAAATATAGCAATAACTCACCCTTGTACTTTATTTGGCACAAGGGTGAGCTATTACTTTATTTGCCATGTCAACTTTTCCTCCCTTTCTCAACAACCAAACATACCAGCAATTTCTTTTCCTCCATTTTTCTTTCAAAATTTTCTCAGTAATCAAACAGCCCATAAATAAATATAATATTTTCAAAAATAATATTGAAATTTTAAATTAAAAAATAAAAAATAAATAAAAAATTAGAAAACATACTATTTTTTTTTAACTCATTCATCCCACTCAAGCAACATTGCATTTGATTCATGATATACTTCATTCATTATCTTATAAAACCTTAAATTCGTAAAAAGAGTTAAAGTTGTGGCAAAAAATAACACACTACGTTTATTTGCATCATTGGAACACATTGTACTAAATTATAGCATTTTAGCACTGTAGCATGTGCTAAAATAGCAATAACACACCTAATTTAACTCACATGACTGGAGATTCTCCAATGTTATTGATCCCAAAAGAAGAAAAATTGTGGATGGGAATTTTTGATCAATCAATTGCTGTGATTGAATCCTATTTTTATCTCTAATTTCTTTCTTTAGTGATGTGATAGTAACCGCATCAACATATGGACTTTACGGTGCGACGCCATATCATTAGGGGCCCCCAAAAAAAAAAAAAAAATATATATATATATATATATATATATATATATATATATATATTTTGAGATCAATAGCGTTTTACTTTTGATCCTCTCATCTCCGGGTCTGCCTGAAAGGAACTAGAAAAAAAAGTATGAAAATGGATGGCCACTCTGACAGAATGGGCCTTAGTAATCTCATTTGCGGTTTGACAAGAGGGCATCAGATCAACCTCTTTGTCATTTTCTGGAGCATGAGATGAGGCAACAGGACCTCTGATGAAGGGAAGAGGAACTTTGCCAACGAGGGTTGGTTGAGTTGGTAAGGATCGAATTCTTTGCTTGTAAGGCTTAGGTTTGATTTCCGCTGCTAGCAGTCCTCTTTGATGGGTGATCTTTCAATCTAATGTAAATCCTCGCTGAGACTTGCGGCTTGCCCTAACCCTGGACTGGGATAGCCTCCCGTCACCTAAACCTTTTATTATCAAAGAAATTTAAAAAAATAATAATTAAAAAAAAAAAAAAAAAAAAAAAAAAAAAAAGGGAAGAGGAACTTCACCAAAGATCCTCTTCAAGGGCAGATGAAGGCTCTTTGGAAACCAAGTTTTGTTGGGCTTAGTGGGCTCTTTATAAATGGGCTTAAGGCTTACCTTTTGTGCGACATTAGGTAAGCTTCCAACATTGTCGCCAAACTTTGGGTTGGGCCATTAGAGAAGGCCTTCATCTTGCATTGGACTTGGGCATCTTGCAGCGATACAGCTTAGGCTGGAGTTTGATGCAAGTGAAGCCCCTATACAGGCTATACTTCATCTGACCACCCCAATGGTGCCTTTATCCTTGACCGTGAAGACCTCATCTCGGGATATTGGAATGTCAACCTTCAACGCACTCTTCGCGAATGAAATTTTACTATCGACTTCCTCGCTAAATTTGGAGTTAGAAGCCCCCTATGGTTCAACCATGGGAACGGCTATTGCAAACCCCCATTCTTATAAGCCCACCCTCATCCTTTAGATTTTTAAGGTTTTATGCAAAATATAAAAAGTTTTTATCATACTGGCCATGATATCCACTAGAAAACATCATTTTGAACAACTTTGTAAAAGAAAGTTTTTCCTAAATCTATCGTTTAAATATACTTTTTAGCCATTTATAGCATTTATTTCATTTTTTGCCAAAAAGTCTACTTAAACAATAGATTTTGGAAAAACTTTCTTCTGCAAAGTTGTTCAAAATGGTGTTTTCTAGTGGACCAAGGGATCGGTTTTTGCAAAAACCTTTTATATTTTTCATGAAATCTTAAAAACCAAAAGGAAAGGGGTGGGCTTATAAGAATGGGGGGTTGCAATAGCCGTTCCCTTCAACCATTTGGGATGTTCCCCCCACCTGAGCTCAGGCCCATTTAGTTTGCTAAATTTTCAGGAGCTGCGATTCCTAGGTTTTGAGGCCTTTTGGCCATCACTACATCCAAAAATAATTTATGAGGGCGGTTATTGCAACCCTTTGAGTTTATTTGTAAATCCCAGTGTTTTTGAAAACCCGTATTTTTATATGTACACCTCACAAAATTCCCAAAATACCCTAAACCTATATACCCTTTTGATTTCCACACCCCCACCATAACCCTAACCATTTTATGTCAAAGTGTTTTTTTCTCCTTTCTAACTTCCCTCTTCTCCATAGATGTATAAAATAACCTAATTTTTTTAGCATTCAATTTTTTTAGGATTAACAAATGAGGTTCCATTTTCTTTTCTGTCGTATGTGGAACCCTTTCTCTAAATTAAGTACAAAAAAATAATGAAAAATTCTTATTCTCACACTGTTCGGCATACCAGAGTCGAATAGCCCATAAATGTTCGGCCATAAGCAACTGAATAAACAACAAATGTTCAGCCACAAGCAATTGAACAAAATTGCTTTGTTCAATTTTACATAGCCGAACATTTTTGTTTTGTTCGACCGTCACTAATCGAATATATTAATCTTGTTCAGATTTTCAAAGCCGAACAATGGTGATTCTAAGGGGGGAAAAAAACGATAAGACCCTACTTTTAAGGCAAAAATACGTAGCTAATTGCTTTTAACATCATCCCAAACATCTCTTTCCTTGTCCATTGTTCACACACAACATCAACAACACTTGAACAGAGTGTTTTTATTTCATTTGTGCTTAAGGGTATATTTGCTTAAGGAGGGTGTATTATGTTGAGTTTGATGTTTTTGGGGGGGGGGTTTAAAATTGGGTTTTATATCGGGGCCATGCATTTGGGGTTGTACTCTTTGGATTGGCCCAATGTAAAGATTGAAAGAAGAATCTTGAAAACAAGAAATGGCTGAAGTAGAGTCACTTTGAAGGGGGAATTACAAATTTGTCCGACTCTTAGCTGGTAAATTAAATATCAATACAATTTAGTAGTCATTCTTAGTTAAGTTAGTAGTCATCTACTATTAAATTAATAGTCATTTGTATTAATATGTGATTATTCGCCCATAATCAGATCAATCTGTAATTCCCCATACTTTGAATCCACGTACAAACAATGCCACGCACCCAGGATCCCAAGCAATAGAAACGGCAAGAATAATACTCATAAATAGCATTATTAAAAAAATTAAAATCATCACTAAAATTAATGGTATGTGATTAATTTTAGAAAATTTATGAATGCCTCTACTTTGAATTTTTATTTTTACTCTATTCTTTATTTTCTGTAGGGATCTGCGTTTGGTCTGGGTTCATTTGAGGGCAATTATGTAAAAATATGCTCATTGCGTTCCTCTTTGGAGCCACCACGAGTTAGGGGAGGGTTTTTCATATACTAACCACTGCTTGGTCATGTGACTGCGCTGTCAGCTGACCATCAAGGAATGTCATGTAATAATACAAGTTGGCCAAAAGGGAAGAAAACAGTACTTGTACGAAAAATGGGAGAATTAGAGAAAAACTTATACTTAGCTGTAATATGTCCGATGCGGTATCATGATTCAATAAGAATGGAGTAAAATGAGATTATCAAACTATTTTTCAATCCCACAATCTCATTTTGCTAAACTCTTATTGAATCGTGAACCCATGTGATTGTATCACAGTTATACTAAAGACTTACTTGTGAGGGCATCTTTACATGTATATTGGCAAGCTCTTCTAGTTTTAACAACCAGGAATAATGGTCTGGTGATAGAAGTGTAGGAAGTCAAGTAATCAAGGTTTCATGTGTCAGGAACATTGGCATGACTTATCTCAAAAAATTTGAATTTGCTAAGCAGCCCCTTTAAAACATCTTTTTGAGGGTAAGCATGGCAATGGACCTAGCCAGCCCCATTGCTATCCCTAGTTCAGGGCCTTGGTAATATGCTACGTCCTGCTTCTGCTCTTGAACGTCATGTTAGGGATCTAAAAGAACCATATAGGAGAACTTGTAAAGAAACAATAGTGAACCATTTAGGCCACAAGACTCGTAACTTTACCAAATACTTCATCCATTGACACATACAACACTCAATATAATCTCCTATTTTGTTTGCAAAATCACGGTCCAGACACTCCAACTTGCCAAAACCCTTCATAGTAATGAGCATGCGCAAGATTTCAACACTGCATACCCCCAAAATAATTACACATGACTCACGCAACGAATACAATCAAATCTTTAGACACAATGACCTCCCCATCTAACTCATCATTAAATCAAGTAAGAGAAGAAACAGAACTATGAGAGTGAAAGTCATTGGTGTCGTAGCAGAGGCCGGCTTGGGTATTTGGGCTCCAACAAATAAATATAAAAAAAATTGATGAAAGAAAGAGACTAAACAACCACTGATAAAAGGAATTAGCAGGCTGGCTGTTTGGGTAGCCGGATTAGAGAGCCTAATAACCTGAAAAACCGCTCAAGCGTTGTCTTCTCCAGACAAATTTATCAATCAATGCTCTCTTTGATAATATGCCTTTCTACAAGGATTTCCATTTATTGCTATTTAAAATCCAGAACAAATTTCAAGTGATTGGGGGTACAACGATGGGATAGACAAGCCTAAAAATGGAATACATTTGTCTTTTTGACCACACCATAGCTATTAATTGTTGACCCCATACTATCACTTAATGGCAGGCCTACTTTCTTCAATATATAAAACTTTGCAGAACTACAAGTTAACCTTAATATTATTTACATAGGAGTTAACTACAGAAGGAAAAATGAAAACAACAACAAACCCATCAAGGGAACAAAGGAAGCTGGTCAAGAATAATCATAACTCATAAGTAACAACTATTCTCTATTGCTACTGTCTCCCACAATGGAGATCAAGACAAATTTTTGGGACTTCTACTGAAACTCTGCTGCATTTTCCTCAGAATTGAAAGAGAGAATCTTACACACCTTCATGCAGAAGCTAGAGACCTGAATACAATTCAGTTCTTTTCCCTCCACCGTACCTATGCTACTGCCTACTGCCACCCTTGGTTCCACTCCCTCCAGTGGCCTCGCTCTCCCCTCAGGCTAAGCATCTTCTTGCCATATATCGCTCTGCAAAAAGGACATGTCATCACTACATCAATAGGCTATGAAACTAACAATGCACCTAAGTATTGACATCCACGACAAAACGCTGTACCTTTTATCTAAAGAACATATACCCTTCAACAACATTGATCGAAAGACATATTTATTATGGATACCTTATGATTTTATCTTCGTCCTCTCAATATATACCAGTAATACAACCGTAGAATCGACTCTTTCCCCAATAAATTGACTTTAGTATGGTCCCTCGACTAGTAAGATGTCAGAATGTCAGCTTAATTGATTAGATAAATTCATTAAAAATCAGTTTGATTAGATGAATTCATCTATTTATACTAATCAAATTCCTCGAAGGGGGGTTACAAAATATTTGGGTCATAACAAAGGTAGAGTGTATATTAGATACTTGGATCTAATATAATCAAGTTGATTCTCTTCTCCTTTTTTTCCCCTGTATTGTAGACTTGATGTATCTTAGATACTTGAATCTAATATAATCAAGTTGATTCTCTTCCCCCTTTTTCCCCCTGTATTGTAGACTTGATGTTTCCTTTAATAGAAAGCAGCAGATGATGGGTCCTTACATGACGCCATGGCAACATTTTTAAAATTATTTGACCATGCTTCACCAGATGTAGGATCTACTAAAACTTTCTTTTGAAATATAGACGAATATCTGATTTAAAACAAACTAAACAACATAGGTATACAACTAAGGGGCCAAAATATATATATATATATATATATATATATATAGATATATAGCAAAATATCAATTTGATATTTAGGGGGAGAGAGAGAGAGAGAGAAAGAGAGAGAGAGATTTTGGTGTGGCAGAAACCACTTGGTTTCAGGGGGATCTATTCTGGAGTGGCTGCATACCTTAATTTCTAATGAAGCTTGAATTACACAGATAGAGTTTAATGCAGTTTTTTTAAATGATTTGAGTTTGTTTCAGTAAGTAGATCCTGTGTTAAAAGGGCTCATAACAAAGCTATCTTGGTCAGAGGTAAGTATTGTAACATATTATGGGCTCCTTGGTTGTGTTCTCATTCTGGTTGATCAATCAAGTTCTTACTCATTACCAAATGAGAAAGGAAAAAGAAACGTCAATTTGATCCCAAACAAAATTGGATTTATTTCAATTAATTTTGATTGACATCATCAGCCATCATTTTTGGGTCAACAGAGTAAATCCTACACGAACATAGAAATAAGAATAAAATAAAATCCTTAAAAACTTCAATTTGATTTCAAAACTTCTTTCATTAGACATAAAATTAAATTTCAACAACACAAGAATTAGCTTCAGAGAGAGAGTTATAACCACCAAAAAAATGACAGAGAAGAAAAAAAAAAAGTAAACACAGAGATTAGTTCTTACCAAATTATCAAAAGGCTTGATCATCAACATCAAACTCTAGGACATGAGCGATCTTGGGCCAATCCTCGCCTGTTTCCCTTTTGCATCTTCTACTCAATTGTGGACAATTATAAATCTTCAATTTTCTCAGTGCAGTGAGGCGATGCATCTCCTCCGGCAAAGCCAACAACTCAGGGCAGTTACCAATTTGTAGTTTTTTAAGCGATGAGAGATTTTGCAACCACATTGGTAATGTTGTAAAGCTCTGGCAGTCTTCAATACAAATTTCCTGTAGAGTGTTTGCAGCCCCTTGAAGCCACTGTGGCAACACCGCCACTTGTTGTGAGTCTTTAATCATTAATGATCGGAGGTTTAACTTGAGGCCTTGAATGTCTTCTTCCTTCTCCATCAAAGTAAGGTTTCCACAACCCGAAATAACAAGAGTCTCTAATGCAGTTAGGCATTTCATATTGTGCGGCAAAAACTCCAGATTTTCGCAATCCGAAATAATCAATGTTCGAAGGGCAACGAGGCGTTGCATTCCTTCACCCAAAGATTTAAGATTGCCACATTCACTAATCCACAACATTCGAAGAGAGATTAAGTGTCCAATTTTTTCCGGAAAAAACATTTGCCCTGAGGTCAATATCAAACACCTAAGGCTAATCAAGTTCCCTATGTCTTTGGGCAACTCCTCAAGTTTCTCACAGCTCTGAAGTAGTAAAGTTTGCAAGTTTAGTAGCTTGCAAATGGAATCGGGGAGCCTTGTAATGGTATAATTTCGACATAGGTCGAGATATCTTAAATGCTTCAGCCTACCAATGGATTTTGGCAATGCCTCAAAGTTCGAATCACTCAAATCTAACACCCGCAGGAACTTGAATTTTGAGATGCATGTTTCCACAAAGGATTCACTAGTATACCCAACTTTAATAATGGTTCGCAAGCTGTCTAACTCAAGTAAGAATCTTGGAATTCCTTCCTCAAGCCAATCATAATCAGGAAATGACACATGTCGAATCCTTTTAGAAATTTTATGAGTACAGAAATTTAGGCTTAAGTACTCGGTCTGTGCCACTGATAATGCAAGATCGTGTACAAGATCATGCATTTTAAAAGTTAAATTGAAGGTCTCATATTCAACATCTTCAATGAAAGATCTTGACCACAACTCTTTGATATACTGTTGCCCGAGATCTTCCAATTCTTGGGTTTCACTAGGCGACTGAAGGAGGCCTTGTGCAATCCAAAATTGGATTAATTCCAAATCAATGAATGCATAATCTTTTGGAAAGGCTGAACAAAACACAAAACATTGCTTCAAGTATAATGGCATCGCATCATAGCTCAATTTCAATGCAGGTAAAATGTCGTTTTCCTTTTGTTCTAGTTTCCATATCTCACTATCTCTTACCAGGATCCAATCACGTTCATCGGTTTTCAAATAGAGTAGGCTCCCTAAGGTCCTCACTGCTAGAGGAATCCCTCCGCACTTGTACACAATTTGGTCTCCAATAATTAATAAGTGGGGATATTGTTTCTCTTCTCCTTCCCTAAATGCCCATTTCACAAACAAAGACAAACAATCCCTGTGGGAAAGATATGTTAGGATGTATGCAGGAATAATGCTCATAATGGAAGCAACCAAGAGGCCTCGTGTAGTCACGACAACTTTACTTCCATTGGCCCCACCCGACAACAAATCCCTCAGCTCAATCCATTTACCCTGGTCTTCATTCCACACATCATCCAAAACAAGTAAAAATTTCTTACCATCCAAAGTATCGCGCAAGCGAGATTGCATTTGATCCATTGTCAAGTCGTCATAATTGGTACCATTTGCAGAATTAATAATATCTCTTCCCAACCTTCTAACATCGAAGTTCACCGAGACACATACCCACATTCTTAACTCAAAATGATTAACTACCCTTTCATCATTGTACACCAATTTAGCAAGGGTTGTCTTCCCAAGACCTCCAATCCCAACAATAGGAATAACAGAGACATTTTGTCCATCACCTGGTTGCATTAGAAGTTGTACAATATTTGCTTTATCAACGTCTCTTCCTATAACTTCTGAACCACGGACAAAGGAATGGGTCATCTCTCTCTCCACGTGTACGACACGCCTATCTACAAGTCGCTCTGTGAGGTGAAATTTAGTCTTCTCGGCTGCAATTACATCTAGTTTCCCTCTAATATCTCTAATTTTGTGACCCATCTTGAAACGGAAAGCAAAGGGATTTGAACACGAAAAGAAGTTGCATACCTTTCTTTTAATGCCCCCACGGTTCACAACCTGGCTCCGGAGAGCTTCATACTGAAATTCATCAAGCATGTCATCTGCATCATATAAAGCATCTTTGATCTTCCCCAGCCAATCAGTCAGCTGATGGTTGTTTACTTGCTGCTCCTCCGCGTCTAAGAGCACCGCTTGAATGGTGGATATGGTGCTCTTAAGCTTGTCCAGCTCGCTTTCCGTATCCCATGCCAACCAAACTTCTTGGAGAGCGAGGGAGCTTAACTTCCCCAAAACCCTTTGAGCAATGTTGAAGAGAAACATCTCCGCCATGTTTTCAAGGAGATGGAAAGGACGTACTGTAGTAGTTACTCCAAAGCGTGCCAAGGGAAATGATATGAGAACAATGATATATAGTTAGACAATACTTGGCTCCTCCCAATGGAGGAGCAACTTCTCCTCCCTTCCATTCATATTACACGACGTGTCTAACAAAACAAATAAAAATTGATTATATTTATATATCCCCATATTATGTTATTATAGACATGCGTTCATGTGTCCATGTATATATTTTTATATATCTAAATGGATGTGAATATGTATTCACGAATTTGTATTCATATATTCATATTTTTTAAAATTAATTATGACATGTAATATAATATGGGTGAAAGGAAGAAGGAATTGGTGCTCTACTATGAAGAGCCAAGTATATTCCAAGTATATTCCAAAGAGTATTACGGAGTATATAATAAGACCTTGACTTGATGCATGGGCACAATGAGTAGTAGGAGTCAACCCAAGTCACCAGCAAGGTTTTTTTTTTTTTCTTTTTTGGCTGGAGGACCCATTTCAGAAAAAGCAAAAACTATGGCAAGTATCCTGGGCGGTTCTGAGTTCTCTGGACCTAAGCAATCTCCCAAGATGAGGCCTCTATACATATTTCAAAAAAAAAAGTTTTAAAGTATTCTTTTTTTTTTCCCTAATACCAATATAAAGTTTGATTGCATATAAAATTACTAAAATTCGCTTTTATAGATTAAGATGACAAAAGATCATTACAAAAACTTAAAAAGATGAAATGCATACTTCTTACTTCATAATTGCTCAAAATCTACTTTTACAGAAAAAACAAAAAAACAAACATAATCTAAAGCTATAATACCAACTAAAAAAAAATCAATTACAACAAAGAGTCACTTAAACAGCACTCTTCTTGTATTTTTAGCTTTAAAATTATTAATTAAACTAGTAAACCAGTATAATTATGCTTTCCTATCAAATATTTTTTAGTAGATAATATAACTAATTTGGTCAATATCCAAGATATTTTAAAAATATATATTAATTTAGGTTTACTACAAGAGTTAATCCCAAAATAGGACTCTTGATTTTTATCCTAAATGTGGGACCTTAGGCGGCCGCCTACCTCAAATGCTTTCAGATTTGGTCTTATAGGTATCTTTGAAAAACAAAACAAAAAGCGAAAACAAAGAAAGTTATACTGCCAATCAAAAATAAAATAAATAAGGGTAGGCGGAACATCTTTGTCAACATTGGAGATTAAATTAACGAATTTTAATATAATTAAGAGAGTAACTAATGGGTATTTGGGGTAGTTGAGATGTCTGGCTCAAGCTTGCAAATTATAATAACGAGTTTAAAATTCTTAATATGCCCATTAATGGGTCTTTGGGTGGAACTATTTTCTTATCATCACGATGATTCGAACTGTTTTTGGGTGCCAACATTTGCTTCCTCCCATTTATTTATTTATTTATTTATTTTTTATTTTTCGATTTGATTTTGTTATTTTCTAATTGGGTGAGACCTGAATTCTAGCATTGCCCTATTGTAGTTGTTGGGTCGGGGGGGTCTATGGTGGAAAGTAGTTCATTACTTTCCTATTATTTTCAAGGACCGAAGCCTGGAGTCGTAATTCTGAATTTGGGTGTTGATATCAAGCATTGTTGAAAATAATTCACTACTACAAAACCCAAAAATAATTACACCCAACTCGTGCAGCAAACCCAAACGAGTCTTTAGATGCAAAGATCTTCCCATTTAGTTCATCATTAAAATAAAGTAAGAGAAAAAATAAAACTATGAATGCAAGAGTGAGTGTACGTGAAGCCTCATTGGTGTCGTACCAGAAAAGCCTAAATTCAAAATCCGTCTTTCATGCTAACGGTACTGACACATTGCTCGAATCACACCCATGTTTTTATCAATTCTCACTAAACGCTCCATTGCATAGCTGTGCTGTTTTCTAGTATGTACAAAACCACAAAAGATGGGGAAAAAGAAAGGATTGATATTTTTTATCCCCCTTCTCTGGATCTGCCTTTCATGCTTGTGAGAGGAATTAATAGAAGTATAAAATGGGTGCGACAGGGCCTCTCACCGAGAGTGGACCTTTGTAATCGCACTTTCTTATGGTTTGACAAATGGGTCGAATTCTGTCTAGAAATGGAATTTGACAAAATCCATCTTCAAAAAAAGAAAATGACGAAATTTCATTTAAAAATTCCTAACTTTTAAAAAGTTTAAGCAAACAAGGAACTTAAAAAATCTCACTTAAAAATTATAAACTTCGAACATCTTATCATTTTAAAAATCCCAAGTTTTTTCTAAATTCCTTGCCCAAAGGCAAAAAGTCACTGATTTTATCAAGGATTAGGGGAGGAAGGAGCTTTTTCTGATTTCCTGCCATCATTTGGTTCATTAATTTGTATAGACAGGAATAGAGAGTGAAGCCTCATTGGCATCAAGCTGGACGCCGGCTTGTGCTTCAAACCCATCTTCAACTTCATGCTAACCAACTAACATCCAACAACTATGCAACTGCCCAAAAAAAATAAAATAAAATTCTCACACCAGTTAAAAATGAAAATTGATGAAAGAAAAAACACTAGTCACTACTGATTAAAGGATTTGGGTAACCAAATTAGAAAGCCTTTTTTTTTTTTTTTTTTTTTTTTTTTTTTTTTTTTTTTTTGTGACAATCGATAGAATTCACCCTACCCCTAACCCCCCAATATCAACAAATGGATATCAATGCTTTTTCATAAGCTTGTACCCGAGATCACTCACTCAAAAAATGAGAAGAATGCCACTAAAGGCTATCATGCCTAGGCTCTCTTCAAATTAGAGAGTTTAATGACCTGAAAAACACTCAAGCCTCCTGTTCGACGAAAAAATTTATTAATCAATGCTCACTTTGATAGTATACGTTTCTCCAAGGATCGCCATTTGTTGCTATTTAAAATCCAGAACGAATTTCAAGTGAATGGAGGTACAGGGAGGGGATAGACAAGCTTAAAAATGAATTTACATAATCGGTTTCGACTATGGCACAAGGCCGCTGTTGACCCGACCCCTATCACCCAATGGCAGGCATACTTTCTTCAAGATACCAAACTTGGCAGAAGTACTGGTTATAAAAATGTGGCTAAATAAACTAGTCAACATTAATCTTATTCATATATAGGTGTTAACGAGAGAAGGAAAAATGAAAGAAAAAACTAAAACAAAAACAATGAAAAAACAAAACAAAACCCATCAAGGGAACCAAGGAAGCTGGTCAAGATTAATCGGAACTCACAAGTAACAAGTAACAAGTATTACCACTATTTCCCTCAATGGAGATCAAGTCAATTCCAATATGCCTAACAACTAATTCAGCAAATGGGAAATTCTAACACCAGGAAAGATCCAAAATCAAAGCGTAGAAACTAATTGCAATGGTCCAAGCAGATTAAAATATAGTAACAGATGCAGGAAAAAATTATAAATCTCTTCATGGTTGATAACATCAACAGAGATAATAGACTGGGTGAACAAGGATGGACTCTCATGGATAATACATAATAAAAGAAGCCTTAGGCTAATACAATCATATTTATTTGTCAAAAATAAATAAAGGAGGCCTTGGAATTGAATTCACACCATTCTTCAAGCTAGCCTGCTAAAGATGGTTCTGGAACTAGTTTTTATAGTTTAGTACCAAAGTTACATAAGTAGAAATCTTAGTATGACTGGCATATACAAATGTGTATATACCTATATATAATATAGCATGTTTCTGACTAATGCCACGAACCATCAGATATGACGAATTCCATTCCAAAAATGCAAGAACAAAACATCATACATAAGACTTGAAAACTTATTGTTTTGGCTGACAGCATTCTGTCCATGAGTGGAAAGGGCAGTTAAAGTCATCAAAAAGCTATGAAATGTAGGACACTTCACCCAATCGACAATGGGTGTGTTGATTCCTTATCCACATGATACCCATGTCCACAAAAACTAGACATGGATTTGGATAGTTCCAAATGAGTCTTCCTTAATTTATCTCAAAAATATGGAGAACAGCATTTATTAAGCATTTTTGTTGTAAGCCCTAATGTGTAGTTCTAACTCTCCACATTATTTTATAATTTATCCAGCATGGATGGTAGTATGTGTTATACTGTTTACATTTTGGCCAATGCACTTTCATTTGATTATCAAAGGCAACTCACAATAGGTAATCCACGTAAAAATGAAAACGCACAGTAAAACCTAGATAACTATATATGTCCAAACTAATACATTGACAACTAGATTTCTGAAAGTTGTTGCATAGTGAAAAAGAAATGGTAGAGATAAAGCATATTGATGAATTTTATATATATATATTTTAATGTTTGGTGGGGGAGGGGGAGGGGAAGGGGAAAGGGAAAGGGTTCTATTGTTGTCACTGCCACTCTAACAAGAAGATCCTGAGCAAAAGTGTCCTAAATCCACCTCTTAACCCCTCCAAAAGGAAGTCTTATCACTATAACTCGTACAGGAGGATAGAATTCCTTTCCTTTCAACAATCAAGTAGGAACAGAATGATAAGGAATGGAATAGATCCATGGCAAACAAACATTTAATTCAGACTTTCTATTTAATTTCTATGTCCTCTATTATCCAAACAGTCCATGAGTTAAAAAAAAACACTAGTGGGGCAATAAATGTCACATCACAACGATTCTAGAAAACACATTTTCTTTTACACCACCACATCACATAAATTAATCTAGGGGGAATTTTAGATTGGTCGGGCTACAGTAAAATAATTACAGGTAGTAGTCATTCGTAATTAAATTAGTAGTCATTTACTAGGAAGTTAGTAGTAATTTGTGTTGAACTATAATTATTTTCTTGTAGTCCGACCAATCTAAAAGTCCCCCATTAATCTATGTTAAAAGAGCCAATAAATTACATTTCCCATCCCAAATATTCAACATAGAAATCTAAGTTCAACAAATGTAATTTCCACCTTGATCAAGAGATTGACGTAAAATTTTTTTTAATAATAATCCCCTCGAGATAAGACACACAAATGAAGGCTTAGTATAATCAACCCCATTGTATTCTTTGATCAGCACCCCCATTGTATTCGTCATATGCAACCACCAACCTAAAATAGCCAACCACAAATCTACTCTAACTCTGTACCCAATGAATGCCAAAGCTCCCAAGACGCAACTCGTCTCACAATTTAAATGAAGATGGCCAACCAATTCAAATTCATCTCACACGTACAATATCTATTCCTAATTACCAATTTTCTAATGATATAATGATCTTATAATAATAAATTGATAGAAAATAAAAATTGATTGCCATCCAACAAAGATATGGATGGACTTTGTCATCAAGACATTGTTGGCAAAGATTGAAGTTCCCCAACATGTCACAATACCTTTACACATCCCCACCCCATCACTTCCCTCACCTCCTTTCAAAGTCCCAAATTTCCATATATGACGCTCCTCCAAAGGCTCTTACCCACAACCGTGAATCTCCGCAACCATTCTTTCCCTTAGGACTTCATTCATTGACACCCCCCCCCCCCCCCAACCCCATGCTCCCTCTCCAATAGAAGTAAACATGTATCTAGAATACCTCCTACCCTAAACCTTCCCACGAAAGCCATTGATGGTAAAGCATATAATAACATCACGTATTATGAGAGACTTGCCAAGATACTTCTGAAAACCATTAATATACCTCCATTAAATAGATATCACTCTTCCAATCCACTAGCCTCTTATCAAAATGTTCCACCACAAGAATTTACAATGCCTTGGATTTGATAAATGCCCCAAAGACAAAACAAGATAAAGCCTAGAAAAACTAAATACCAACTAAAAGGGTTTCCTTTTTCACTACTAGATTTGATTAAAGACAAATAATCATTAGAAGGTGGTGATTGGTAAATTCAAAGAAATTGCAAGATTATTAACCAATGATTTGTCCTAACTCCTTAGAGATGCAAAAAATTTGGAAAGACACTTGCTAGATGACATTCGCATGATAAAGTTATTGATGTATAAATAGTTTTCACCACACCCTAGTATTCATTCAAATTCAGGTCCAGAGTTTCTTATTATTTTTCCATAATAAACTTCTACGGTTCTACCTATCTCTGCCAAGGTTGTGTTCTAACAAACTAATTGATGTATTCAATACTCATCGAGTTGCATCAAAACGGCCAACTCATAGTTGTGCCAATGGAACCAATCATAATTGAAAGTTTAATATACAACCAAATAAGAAATGTCATATGCTAATCACCAATATGACTATCATTTCCATGAAAAAGAATAAATAATAACTCTTGTCCCTTGACTCTGACCATATAATGCTAATCCCATCTTTACTCAACTCAACAGATCCAAGCTATTGGAATTCAGCCACACAAATAAATGATTTAAAGGTGCAGCATCATGCTTTAATTAGTTTTTAACAAATGTAGAGGGTTGGTTCTCCAAACACAACAATATTGAGTTCTAAGCAATGCCTTAAAGACAGAACCCCTCTTTTGATCTCTTTGCAGATTCTCTTAAGTTATAGACAAGGGTTCTTCTTTTGGCAAGCACTTGTATAGATCTTATGTACTTTTCATCAAAAAAATGTCTTATGTACTTGGGCTTTGCCCTTTTTTTCTAATACAATTTTATTTCATCAAATAAATAAAAGACGAAAAGGCAACGCCTTAAAGACACAAACCCTGACATCGCACTTCAACCAGAGGAGGTTGGGAAATATGGCCACTCTTTAGAAGCTTGTCAACACGTGGCTATGTGTATGTGTGTGAGTGTGTGCATGCATGGGAGAATTATCTTATGATATTCATGTACAGACATGAACTCATGTCAAAATGTACAACCACAATATATTTGCACTAGAAATATCATCTTCCACACATTTCAAGAGCATACAATGGAAAACATTATCCACTGTAGCTGGTCCATGAGACATGTAAGCAATGCTCAGCACACTTCCAAGTTCAACATGCTAATTACATAAGGGTAAAAGCGTTTTACATATCTTTAGCTTTTGACAATAATCTTGCCCCAGCAAAGAGGGGGGAAAATTATCTAGTTTGTGACACTTATTTGCAGGATTGTGATTTTCAAGATAACATAGATATTCCTCATGACATACACTGAAAACATTAACAGCCTATAAGCAGTTGAAAATTTATCAAAGGAACAACATCAGAAAAAGGAGGATAATTAAAAGCCTACCAACCTCATTGAACATATTTTGTATTTAAGACAAGACCCAAAGCTTAGTGTTAATAAACCAAGTTGATCACTATAATAATCATGTGGAACGTAATGTAAGTTGAGATTATGAGGCTATAATTTTCTCAGGAAATTATCATGTCAAACACCCCGTTGCAAGTTCCAAAACACATGCACACAAGTACAGACATCCAGCACATATATACATGTGGGTGTGGGTGTGTGGGTGTAGAAGTTGGTGTGGGTATGTAAAACATATGGTTAGTGATTACCCAATAAGGCAATAACCTTTAAATATGAACTAAATTTAAACTACATCCAATTCAAACAGCTAAGTTCTAAATGAACAAAAAAATTGAGAGAAACACAAATTCTTCAAGACATTATCACGTTATAAAACCAAATAAACAGCTAAGCAGATAACAGTATCCCAAGGTTCAAAAGGTCCCAAATTCAACAGTTAAAACCTTATCAAACTACAGCACTCTCCACACCTCATCAACACAAGTCCGCAACCCTCCAACTGCCACCAGGCCTTGGGCCTAGTGGCATGTCTTCCCCTACAAGAATGGAAGGGCTTCAGGATGTCATGGGTTTGACTCCCCTTGGGTGCGCGTGTCCTCTTACCAAGCAAAAATACAAAATAATAAAAAATAAAAACCCTCCAACCCCAAAACCTCATTCCTCAACTCCCATTAACCACAACACATCAAAACCAAAAGGAGGAGATCCAAGTAACCCCCACCATATATATATATATATCATCATATACCAAATTAGGGCTATAAGATGAACCAAGCTACTCGAGATCGGCTTGATAAAAAGCTCGTTCGAGCTTGCTCGTAAGATAAGTGGGCCAAGCTCAAACCTCATTTTTGAGCCTATTAATTTATCAAGCCAAGCTTGAGTAGAGTAGTACTAGACTTAGCTCAAGATTGGCCGATGCTGTTTGTATTTTTTTGAGTTCTGTTGGGTAGTTTGGTCTCCTTGTTGGACTCCTTGTCCAATTTGTATTCCTCTTTTTGATTAATACAATTGTCTATTATAAAAGGAAAAATAAAAATAAAAATAAAAATAAAAGGCTCGTTCGAGCTTGCTTGTGGGCTAAACAAGCCAATCACAAGCCTTAGTTTTAACCTTGTTACTTTAGCAAGCCAAACTTGAGAAACCTAGAACTCAGCTGGTCTCATTTATATATATATATATATATATATAGGATGACGATCAGGTGAGCACATGCTGACAGAACTTATATCAGCCCCCGCATTGGGGATTGTACCTTGTGCATTAGTGGGTTATAGGGTACATGGGGCCAATGCACACAATACAACCCTTAATCCACGGTGCTGATATAAGTTAGGTGACCACGTGCTCACCTAATCGGGACTGATATAAACATATTTTATCATTATCATTTCAAACAGCCAGATTAACAGCTATAAACACAGTAATTAAGCTCTTAATGCAGCCGAATGGGCTTTCTGTTGAGCCCTACACTCTTTAAAATGAATTAATTAATTCTTAACAACATAAATACATTGATCGACATTAATATATAACCATTCCAACCAGAAGATTTGTGAATTCTGCAAGAAATCATCATTCAAAACATCCGGAGGGACATATATGATAAAATAATCGGTTATTAAAATTCATAGATTCCTAATTAAACAGTTAAAACCTTATCTGCAGAATATGTGTGTGTGTGTATAATGATATAAAAATTCAAACAATTAAGATGAGTTGAGAGAATTGTAAATTCTTTGAGACATTATCACGTCAACCATCCAAATTTAACAGCTAATTACGCACAGTTAAGCTTTAAAAAAAGCCCCAATTGAACAGTTGTAACCTTATTGAACTACACCCATATCAACAAAAGCCCCACCATTCTCAAACCCCAAGTTCAACCCAGAACCACAATCCCATTAACAAAAAACACATCGAACCTCAAAAAAGAAAAACAGATTGGATTACCCATAAATACCCAGATCACGAATCACTCGGATTTCTGAGCTTCGAGCCGTTCGACTGCCTTCTGGTGGGCCCAGGTCTCGATAGTGAGATCGGGCTTGGCGTTGAGACCAACACCGAGGATGACGATGGTGAGGAAGCTGGTGACGTAACAGGGTAGCTCCCAGTCTTCCCATTTACGGGACTGACCCGGTGGTGGTGGTGGCCGGTTGAAGAGGTAACCGTTGGGCCGTTCTTGGTGCCCCGGGCTAGTCCATCGGCTCGGACCCTCATGTCCACCTCCACCTCGGGTACGGAGGGCCGTGGTGAGGCGGTGACGGAGGGTCTGTGCGGCGGTGGCGAAAGGGGTGGGGGAAGGCATGGTTTTGGTCAGAGAGAGAGAGAGAGGAAGTGAGGTATTTCTCTGCTTTGTGGGAGATGGTTTCGACAAGGGAGTGCTCATTGGGAGGAGTCAAGACGGCGTCGTTTTATCAGAGTTTTCTAGCACTATTGAAAATACGATGTCGTTTGATAAATTGTCAGTGCTACATCACGCTCAAACGTTGGGAATACCTGGGATTTCACTGCTTTCAAGCACACTAGATCCGTTAGGTTCACACATTTTCCCTTTTTTTTTTTTTTTTTGTTTTTTTTTTCACCCAAATAGAGTCATCCTAAGCCTACTCTCACCGAAGTTTGGGCTTGGATTAGGGTTCGACATTTCCTTGCACATCCCTGAATGTGAGACATTATTTCATATATCTGACACATTCCATGATGTGTTGATATGGCGTGCTGAAGTATTGAGATCACGCCACTAAGTGCCTTCCTTGGTACGTAGTTAGGATTCTTAATATCTTGCCCCAGTTTTAGTCGAGCATTATGTAGTTTGGGTTAGGCTCACCCATTTTAAATACAGAATTACGAAGTATTATGCCGTAAATGTCAAACAGTATTTCAATCTCAAAATTCCTTGTTGATATTATGCCAGTTCCCTGTAACTCCAAAAACATAAAATCATATATAAATTTCTAGTGTTTCATCAGTGTTCCAATGTTTGAAAAAATTTACACTGCTGAGGCAATGGCTAGTGTTGTCCACAGATCTCCACAATGACCTATTCCAGAAACATTATCTCAAACTGAAAGCATGATGCAAAATGCCATTATCTGAGTCTCTGAACCCAAACTCGTGTAGCTGAAAGAAGTAAGAGTCTTATGAAATTTTATCAAAATCAACCAATCAGAACACGCAAAAAGACCATTGACATGACAGGGTGAGTGCAGCTTCTCCTAATCATCCACTTCTTAATATCATAAGATTGGGTTTCAGACCTTTTACATAAGCAACAACAATTGGTCATCTATTTGTAGTTGCTGCATGTATATCAAAAGCTAAATGTGCATCCCGCTATTTGGTTTCTTGTCTATCTCTAACCAGGAGGAGTAGTGAACCTTCTCTATTCAGCACCGGTTTGACAATATATCACCAGGACAGAGAGAGCCAAAAAAATTTAAGTCTAGTGGTCAGATAAATCTTCCCCTGCTCATCCAACGTAACCAAGATACTCCCATCTTTGGTCAAGTAAAACACTGACACCCATGTCATAGGTACATTTTATTTCGGTTTTTTTGGGGTTCTACTGTTTTTTAACTAAGGTTTCCTCTTCATCTTATCATTCCTGGAAAAAATTGGTATTGCTATTCTGTCCTTAAATAAGAATTGAAGAAAGCAATGTACAACAACCCCTAGTGGACCCTCAAAGTAGCAGAAAAGATAATTACTGCTTCAAGACTCTTCAAAGCTCACCAGTAGTCTCCACAAGAACAGCTTCCCCCAACAATATGATGGAACCGGTTTTTATCTCTCAGGGACACTTCTCTCCTATAAACCTTTGACACAAACTTGGCAAAATTGTGGCAGTCAACACAAATCCGGAGGTTTTTTATGACACGTATTGGGGATCCTTCAGGAGTATTAATGAGCCCAAAAGCCAAAGCCAGTTTCTCGCTGTGGCCTAGGAGCATCTTCTCCTTCTGCTCATTGTCCACGTCGTGTAACACGCAACTCAGATCAGGAACATAACCAGATTCCTGGAACTTGACTGACAATTTCCTCACCTCAGCAAATGCCTCTTCCTTTCTTGGATGGGATCGATCACTTGCATGAAAAGTATGAAGGGTTTGGTCTAGCTCAATCCAGCTTTTTCCAGGCTCCTTTACTACAGATTTTTCCTTCATCAAAACCCTTATATTTCTAACATCTTCCCATCTCCCAGCAGAAGCATATAGATTAGAAAGAGTAACATAATTCCCAGCATTTTCAGGCTCAATTTCTAAAAGCCGACGACCCACAAGTTCCCCGATGGGAACATTTGAGTGAACTCTACAAGCACCTAAAAGTGAACCCCAAATAGAAGCAGTTGGTTCAAAAGGCATCTGTTTGATAAATTCAAAAGCCTTTTCTACTTGGCCAGCACGCCCAAGCAAATCAACAATACACCCATAATGCTCAATCTCTGGCTCAACGCCATGTTTTCCTTTCACCATTGCATAAAAAATTTCCAGTGCTCTATCTTCCATCCCTCCATGGCTGCAACCAGATAGAACAGCCAAAAAAGTGACTCTGTTAGGTTTAAGTTTATTTTCTTCACTCATTAATATGAAAAGCTCAACCACCTCTCTTCCCATCCCATGTTTACTATACCCCACAAGCATTGCATTCCATGAAATAACAGTTCTCTCTGACATGTTATCAAAGATCCTTCGGGCGTAGGTGAGCTTTCCACATTTCGAGTACATATCAATAAGAGAATTCTGAAGAACCACATAGAAGGGCAGTTCAGACCGAAGGACATGGTTGTGAACTTGCCTTCCATGATCTAATGCTGCAAGTCCAGATAATGCAGTCAAAACACTGGTATAAGTAACATAATTTGAGCTCATTCCTTCCCTTTGCAACCTGCGAAATAACTCTAATGCCTCTTCATCAAGACCCAGTTGGGCATAGCCTGATATTATAGCAGTACAAGAAACAACATCCCTTTCTGGCAAGCCTTCAAAAACTCCTCGAGCTTCATGAATTCTACCAGCTTTGGCATACATGTCAAGAAGTGAGCTCCCAACATATATACGGGATTCAAAATTGTTCTTGATAATGAGAGAGTGGATTTGCCTTCCCAAGTCAAATCCAGAAGCACCAGTACAGGAAGTAAATACAGTCGCGAAAGTAAAGTCATTAGGCTCTGTACCTGCAAGAATTCCATGTTACAATCGGAACATGAAGACAAGATGGAACAATTAGTTGTCAATTCTCTCTAGTGACCAGTAGCAGGAAACAAGTTCAGTGGAAAGAATAAGGTAGAAAGCAAAAATCAACCTTGCCTATCAAACCACCACAAATGGGCTTACAGGAAATACTGTTAAAATTATTAGAAATTTAGAACTGAAAGGTGACTCAGAAACCAAATGGAAATGGACTCAGTCCACGTTGTTCATAGGATTTGAATAGATCCATTTTTTGTTAGAGAATTTGAATTAGGCATAATTGTTTTAACATATTCTTACTTAAAAAATAGATCATATTATTCTTTTGACTGACACCATCTCGCCTCATTATTTCATAATACATACCGTGGAAATTTCAAAATAGCATAATAAACTCAAATGGCAAAAAAGAAAAATTCAGGTTATTTCTTGCACAGTTGCACAAAAAATTTCAGCCAAATCCTAAAACGCCCACTTCCATAAATCAAACATAAATTTCCAAGAATACCTGATCTCAACATCTTTAAAAAAAGATTCAAAGCTTCAGAGGCATACCCCCTCTGAGAATAAGCCGAAATCATCGCGGTCCATGAAACTACATTCCTCTCTGGCATTTCATCAAGCACTCGTCGCGCATCATCCAAACACTCACATTTATTATACAAAACAATAAGCCTAGTTCTAAGGTACACAGGTGGGTGATAATGAGTTTTTATCATGTGGGCATGGACTCTTTGGCCTTCTCTAATGGCTTTCTGGTTTACACACTCTGTTAAGATCGAATCATACCCTTCAAACTTCACTTCAATGCCTAGAACGGCCATTTCTAACAAGGCCTCTTTCAGTTGACCGTTAGAGCACAGGTGTTTTAAATTTGGTGAATTTGGCGGGAATGAGGAGAGGGTTAATTGGCGGGTAAATGTGTTGGAGATGGAAGAAAAAACATGTTTGGGGTGATGGAAAAGGAAGGTGATTTTCCCAAGCATTTTTTGATCCCCTAGTAACCGTTAATGCCTCTCTATTCTTGAATACTAGGCTTTTATGGTTTGCCATACATAAATCACCAATCCTATCTGGAAGATACAGTGACTGAATCCATCCATCTTAGAAGTCCATGGTCTGTTGATTTTTATTTTTATTTTTCATTCAATAGATTAAGTGAGCCCCACTAAGTTTCTTAAATTTAATATTTAGGAAGGGTAGTTCTGGAAACTAAAAGTACAACTAAAATAACATCATATTATTTAGGAAGGGTAGTGCCACAAGCTAAAACTGCAGTTAAAATAATGCTAGCCTAACTGTTAAAAATCCTTTTTTTTTTTTTTTTTTTTTTTTGGTTCAGAACTGTTAAAAATCTTGACCAATACATCAAAAGCCCTAAGACTTCGCAATAGAGGTCCTTGGTGGGTCACTTTGGATGACTCTTACTCTATATTGGGAAGTAACCCTTGGCCCTCTACAACGTACCATCTTTATGACTCGAACGAAGGGCCCATTTTGATGCCAATTATTAAGAATTTTGACTAAAGCCTTATATTTTTTAAGATTGTAACAAAATATAAAGTCATTCATTACAAATTTAACCAATCTTAATTTAAAATAAAAAAATAAAAAAAACCAGCCCTTATAAGAGCATCTCTAGTCATGTGAGTTAAATTACTTGTACTATTACTATTTTAACACATTCTACAGTACCAAATGCTATAATTTGGCATAAAGTACTCCAATAGTACAAATGACATGGTGTGCTATTTTTTGCCACAACATCTACTCACTTCATTTTTTTATAAACTATCAGCTACCATCTTCCAACCTCCATTGTTCCTACCACAAAATTATGATATTAACTATATTTGCCCGTGTGCGACTTTTTTTAAAATCTAGTTATGATGCTAATTAGATTTATCCGTATGCAACCTTTTTTATTATTATTTATTTATAAAAGATTTTAATATTATTTTTGAAAATATTGTATTTATTTATGGACTGTTTGATTACTGAGAAAATTTTGGAAGATAAATATTGTATTTTTCACAGTTACAGATGTGTTTGGTTGTTGAGAAATGGAGGGAGAGCTGGCATGGCAGATATAGCAATAACTCACCCTTATGCTATATTTGACATAAGGGTGAGCTATTTCTATTTTTAGCACAGGTTTTTAACACACCATTGAAGCAACTCAACTTGTGCTAAATGCTATAATATAACAATAACACAGGTTATAGCTCATCGTTGGAAATGTTCTTAAGTAGACTAATCCTCCTGCCATCAACTCTAACCCTGCATGTAGCCATAAAAAAATGTAGTTTGAAGCTGAAAATTTGAAACTGGTCCTCATTCGAGGACTCTAGACAGATCTGGCGCGTATTGAAGAAAATGTCACACAACTTGAGAGAGAGGCCCCATGGCAAGCACAGAAAGGCACACTCCTGTTAGCATTTTTCACTTTTTACCCACACATTGACATGGAATACAATCCACCTCTACAATTGCAGTAAAGAGTTCAGGGAGCTCTTTCCTTCTTCCTCTGCAACACAGTTGGTACCTACCCTAATTGAATTAGATGGGAGCTAATGTGGGGAGAAGGAAGTAGGGGCTTAATGCCCACCAATCATATATATTATAAAATGAAAATGCCATCTTTATTAAACAGTTTACAGAAACAACCCTCACAAGAGATTTCCAAAGAATAATATGCACCCAAACACTCCGTGGAAAAACCTTGACTCTGACTCCAATTCTCCATCAAAAGAATATGTAAGGATCAAGCTCCTTCCCTGACTTTTCTCTTATTGCTTGTATGTACCTGAATGAAAATTCAGCAAATTAATGTTATTTACAGTTGAAGGCCTGAAATCCAAAGGATTATTCCACCTTCGCAGTCGATCATCAGACCATCTCATCTTCATGTTTTCAACCTCCAAACCATCAATGTGTTCCATGATTATCCCAGCTGTGCTGTGATTAACAAGCCCCTGGCATCCTGGTCTGTAATCAACCAATCCGCCTGTATAATTTGTCCATCTTCTGTATGTGAAATTCATGTTAATGAATCTCAAATTTCTCAGAACCCCACCTTTAGAACCCGACAAGAAGACACCATTTTCAGAAGTTGCAGTGATGTTAATGAAGAGAATATTAGAGATTGAACCCGCCTTTGAATTTGAGTCCCGTGGGCAGGTTGTCACATAAATTGGCTCTGCTCTTCCCCACCATGATGGGTGATAGTATCTTGTGCTGATGTTTATGTTTGAGAAGGTAACGTCGCTTACGTTTCCTGGAGAAGGGCACCATTCTAGTTATCCATGGTATTGAAAAAAAAAAAAAAAAAAAGTTTTTAAATTGAAACTATCAGGACCATAATTGAGAGCCTACATTTATGAATACTAAAATGGGTAGAGTTACAGTTCAAACTTGGTTTTCATGCCTGTTGAATCAAACACTACAGTCATACCATCAAAACTAAAAGTTGAGATGAGTTCCAGTGTAAAGAACTTCAAAGACCAAATGGGCATGCATAACCAACTCATTTTTCGGGACACAACTTCCAAATAAGACAAAAAGCGCATTTTCCTTTATTTTCTAGAGAAAAGTTTGTTTCAATAATGCATCAACTTTTTTGTAATCAAATCAATGAAATAGTAGGAGCTTTCTAATCTTCCTGCATTTAAATTTTTTTTGATGAAGATCTTCCTGCATTTAAATAAAGGGAAAATTAGCCAAAAGTCCAACTTTTAGTTAGAACGGTAGTGTTTTTGCAAAGATGAGAACATGTTTTTTTTTTAATGACAAGATTGCCCCGTCCACCCTTCCAACTACCTCACTCGCTCGTCAATCAACACCCCCCCTGCAGATCTCTCTCTCTCTCCCCCCCCATCACAAGCTTTGCCTTTCATCAATGGTGCTTACCACTATCAGACAACTTGCAAATCCATTGATGAGAAGGAAGAGTCCTATCATAAGCTTTACATTTCATCAATGGTGCTAACCACTGTGGAACAATTTGCAGATCCAACGATTAGAGGGAAGAATCATAATGCTCAGCGAAAATGGAAGCAAACCCATCCCCTTTCTCTATTTTTTTTCTTTTGCAGATTTGATGCCCACAGTACCTCCCTTTTTTTTCCTCAAATCTGATGCAAATGGCGAGAGAGAGAGAGAGAGATCCTTTTTTTTTTTTTTTTTTCCAGATCTGATGCCCATTGTAGGAGAGGGAGGGAGAGAAGAGAGAGAGAGAGAGAGAGAGAGAGAGAGTGTGTGTGTGTGAAGAAATAAATAACAGATTTGATGCCCATGGTGTAATAGCCCTAAGAAACCATTGGAGTTGGATTCTATCAAAAAATCGAGTTAGATTTTACAAATTTTTTATCAGTTCTTGGCATAAGGGGTTGTTTTCCTTTATCTTGGGGCTTACTCCATCTTTGAGGGTATTTGCACCAACCATAGTAGTGGACTTTGCTGAGTATTATGTTTTTGGAGAATCACTATCCTCACATTCTTTAAAGCCCTTCTCTGCATTTTTTTTTTTTTTTTTTTTGGGTAGATGAAGATAAATCAACACCACTTAATACAATATCTTCCAACTAAATCTTCCCAGAGAATGACTAAAAAAAATATATATTTGAATTTTTCTAAAATATTGACATTGAGTACATGTAATTGTCTTGAAGCAGTTACATGTAACTGTTTTCAATTGTTTATAATGTTGGTGTGATGTGTAAATTATAATTTTTATTGCATTGTTTAGGTAAAAAAAATTAGTTATATTTATTTAGTTATAATTGCTTTTAACATTGGTTTTTTTTTTTTTTTTGTCAATTTTGAGCTTTCTAGTGTTTAATTTGACTTAGATTAAAAAAGTTGTGTGTAACTGTTTTCATTCATTTATAATGTTGGTTATAGATTATAGCTTTTATTACATTGTTTGTGTAAAAATTTTAGTTGTATTTATTTAGTTTTAATTGCTTTTAACATTGGTTTATGTCAATTTCATGTTTGTTAATATAAAACTTGTTATTTTTTTACAGATTTATGTGAATGAAATGATGAATGTAAAATAGTTACATGTAATTGTTTTGCTGTATGTAACAGTTTATAGATGTAACTGTTTGCAGATTTGTGTAGAATAAATGGTGAATGTAAACAGTTACATGTAACTGTTTTGTTATATGTAACTGTTTTTAGATGTAATTGTTTACAGATTTGTGTAGAAAAAATGGTGAATGTAAATTAGTTTATGAACTTATGTTTTTATGTAACTGTTTTTAGACATAACTGTTACTAAAGAGGTTGTTTTGTAAAACAGTTACACGTAACTGTTTTTAGATAAACTTAAAATTAATCTTTGTTTTTGTGTGTGTGTGTATGTGTTTATGTATGTAGATTCAATTGCTCAAATTTAAAAACAGTTACACAAACACAAAATAGATTAAACTAAGTGAAATTGGCTAAACTGATTTCATTTACTTTGTCTGAGGTTTACAACTGTGTTTGATATGGTACAATATAGGTGAAGCATATTGATTTGAAAAAAAAAAAAAAAAAAGAAAAAAAAAAAAAAGAAAGAAAGAAAGAAAGAAGAAGACAGGTGAAGCTTCTAGATCTCAAGTAACGTTTTCTTGGATCTTCAAACTCACGAATCAAATCAAACTAAATTTGGACACAAAGATCAATGAGGGGGATTCGTCGAAGCTGGATATGCAAGTGGAAAGAGCAAAGGAAACTTAACGGTTGATAGAATAAGTGTTGAACCTAGTGGATAAATGTTGGAAAAGCAGGAATAGAGGTTGGCAAAACTAATGTAAAATCTAGTGGTTTTACCCATGGATCTCATGCAGAAATTGATGATTTTACCATCGAAGGAGGCATTGGAGAAGCTAGAGCAGGGGTTGGCGAAGTTGGTGCAAAAATTGGTGGTTTAACTATTGAATCTGGTGCAGAAACTTCACTGGAAGATGCCACCACCAGATCTCATACAGAAACTGATGGATTCACCATTGGAAGAGGTGTTGGAGAAGCTAGAGCAAAGTTTGGTGAGCAGGTGCAAAAACTAATGGTTTCACCACCAGATCTAGTATAGAAACTCACCGGAAGGGTGCCAAAGAAAGAGGAGTAGGAGGTTGACAGTGTATTAGATGGCAACAACTTCTCTATATAGAGGATGTAGAACAATTACGCTAGCAGCCAAAGGTTATAACCACAGGTGCATGGTGATGGGTATTTTTGTCTGAGCCTATTTTATTGGACTTGAGGCTATATAACTATTTTTCTTGGACTTATGACTGCACAAGTCCAAAATTGTGGAATTGTGGCCAAAGTCCCTTTTAAATAAATCTCAGAACATCCTTATCAAAAAATAAATAAATAAATAAATAAATCTCAAAACATAGTCTATATGGAGAATTTACTTAAAATGTTTCCTAAAAAACACAAGGGAAGCAAGATGATGTTACCTCCATCACGTATTTGCAGTCCAAGCCCTCTGTGAGAATTTACGATGGTGATATTGTCAAACAGCAGACCCTTATAATTGAACCAACTAGCGCTACCAAGTTTGATTGCTGAAGATTTTGTTCGAATCCAACAGTTTGTCACAGTTAAGTTATAGAGGGGACCAGTGTATGTCTTTGGACAGATTGCATCATCTCCTGTATCAATGTCGCATCTAGTAATGACTGTATTATTTGAATCCTCAATGTCTATCCCATCATTGTTTGGTGTATTGAAGTTTCCATGAATCGAAACATCATGAATGGACGTGTTATCACACCGTACTACATGCAAACTGCAATTACACGGTCTGTTCATTAGATATATGAAAAGCATGAAAAGACATGGAGAGATGGAGAACAAAAAAGCAATCATAAATCATAAATCATGAATCAAATTCAACTATACAATCTGTTTGAAAGATCTGCATGGATAGAATTAAGAACAGGGAGGATCCACAAACAACAATTAAGACAGTTACTAAATCTATTTCAGTTCAGCACTTCAGCACTTCAGCTCGTTTCCTTGATAACTCGATGACTCAGAATTTTCTTCGAGTGGCAAGTTAAATGACTGACATGATTGATCTGAATCCACTCAAAACTGATAAGTGAACTGTCAAAATAACTATGCAACCACTTACCCAATCCAGTTCCCTTCTTTTTTTCTTTTTTGGGATGAAGTAAAAATTGTAAAATAAAGAGAGAAAGGGGAAAATAAAAAATGCCTCGGTACATGCGAGGTATACAAAAAGGCCCCAAGAGCAGGCTACATCACAGTTTAAGGCTGTTCATAAAACTATCAAAGGGCAACTTAAATTCCATTTTTCCAGAGTTCCCCCAAACAAAAAGAACCTATAAATCTCTCCTTTTAACTGTTGAGGATAAACTTCCCCGCCTTCAAATCTCCTCTTGTTTCTCTCCCACCAAATGGACCAAAACGTCAACTATAACCTGTGCATGTAGACCCATCTAAATATTTTTTTACTGCATTTATATAATTAGATGAACTTGATGTAACAAATATGATAACATGACAAGTGTCTTGAATTTTCGGCCCAAAATAAAATGCAAAAACTCATGGATAAGGGGATGAGGTTGCCCTCATCATTGGTAGATTATTATTATTATATGGCGATGGATATGCTCAAAAAATATATATTTAAAAAAAAAAAAAAAAATTGGAACCCATTCTAGACTTGCCCATGTATGCAAAGATTAAACTTGCTCTCTAGGAAGAACAAGTTCCTACCTATAGGACCAATGAGTACGAGCAATGGGTAGTATAAAACTTCTCTTAACCCCTAGGGGTAGCTCATTTGGCAAGGGATCTAGCCTCAAGAAGTCGAGGTCCTGAGTTTGACTCTTGCTAAACCCTATAGGGCCACCCACATAAGGTTCCATGGTTCTCATGGGCCTTGGACTTACCTGGTCCATATGGGTTGTGGATAGGGATGTCAATGGGGTGGGTTTGGTACGGGGAGCCCTTTCCCACCCCCAACCCATAGGGATTTATCCCATCCCAACCCCATCCCAAACCCACTTTGAATTTAACATCCAATTCCCTTTCCCATCCCATTAAAATTTGAAAATCTCATTCCCATCCCGCCCCGTCCCATTTATACTTTGTGGGACAAGACAGGATAAGAAGGGATGGAACAAAAAATTGATTACGTTCTATAGCATAAATTTGTTTTGAAGAAAAAATAATTGTTTTATTTTTTCACATTTACAATAAGAAAATTTTTAAAATTTGTTCATTAAATTCATAAAACTACTTTCAATTTTCCTATATGAAGATTAATAAAACACAATATATAACAACTAAAAAGGAGTCACTTAATAACAAGAATTTCTTTTTTTTTTCTATTTATTTTACCAAGTGAGAGAAAGATGGTTCACTCTACTTTTTAATGGTTGCAAGGTTGTTCTTGGATCTTCTTGGTTGCCGACAATGGAGATTGGAGAGCGTTGCTTTTCTCTGTGAGTCTCTAACTTTTGTGTAACAAAAAACGGGCTAGGATTTAAGGAAGAGAAAATTAGAGGCCTTTATATATTAAATGGCATAAGTGTATTATTATGTATTAAAGGCAGTATAATAGTAAAAGTGAGTAGATAATTGGGGCGGGTTCAAGACGGGTTTTTAATGAATATCCTAACCCTTCCCTAAACACTTAACGGGTTCTTAAAAAATCCCCAAACCCGCCCCTACCCCATTAAATAGTGTCACAAACCCTTCCCACTAGAAGTGGGATGGGGTGGGGCCCCAAAAAAACCCACTCCGTTTACATCCCTAGTTGTGGAGTTTCATATGGGCCAGGGTTTGCCTGAAGGGCTTCCACGTTATCAAAGATAACACTACTCTTAATCTCTTATTATAATAGTCTTCCAAATTTTGCCACAATAGCATTGAGAAAGAATATAAAAAAACACAATCTGCTAAACCCTACTTGCTTAAACAATTTTCCATAAAATCACCATGACCAAATGAGTTTTGATTTTGCCATGTCAATATGATCCCACATGTACTTAGTAAGATTAGGGATGATAAGACAAATTTGGAATTCGGGAATTATTCAACATAGTTGGTAATTTGGGAGTTATTTGGGAAAATATTAAAAATAATTCAAAAAAAGAAAATCTCTATAAAAATGTGCGCATAAGAAAAGCAATGCTAGTTGACCTAATAAGAAATAGAAAAAAAAAAAAAACTTGTCTCCACAAAACTCCTCTTTAACCCCCTTATATTCCACCATTTGTCCAGATAATCAAGAAAAATTGATTCTGTACATGTATCCTTGTGTTTACATATTTATGAACACAGCTTCAGTTCTTCAATTGTCTGTGTCTACATATTCATATGTTTATGTGAATATGGATGCATATCCATGTCTTTGTGATCGTGTATTCATTTGTTCGTGTCCTTGAATTCATATTTTTAAAAAAATTATTTATGACGCATTGCAAAAAATGGAGTGTAGGAGGAACTCCTCCATACCAATGTGGAGGCAAGTATTGTCCATGAGAAATATTCATTGTCATGTCATAATTATATTCAGCATAATTCAAGAATTTTAAAAACAATTCCAGAAATATTTGGTTTATTCATTGTAGATTGATCCTTGTTTTGTGTTTTACCTTACTTTATTATTATAATAAAAAAAAAAATTATTTACTGAAAGTCTGAAACGTATGCACATAACAGTTTCGATAAGGCGCAAGTTAGCAAAACATGAACACAAAGAGAAGGGGAGTAGTACGCACCACCAATAGGCCGGCTCCGTCAACTTAACATTCCAAACCCTAACGTTCCTACAACCAAGGAACCCGACGAGTCTCGGCCTACACTCGTCCCCATAACACGCACCCGTCCGATTCCAACTCACCATCACGTTCTTCCTCTCATCCGCCTTCTCCACGAATTCCAATCCCTGGCCGTCGATCAATCCCCCGCCCGTGATCCCCACGTCACTCGCATTCTCCGCCACCACAACGTACCATTTCTTAGCATCCCAGGGGTAGTCTTCCAGTTTCGTGCCTCCCAAAACCCTAGCTCCTTCTTCAATGACCAAGACGACGCCAGATTTGAGGTGGATAGTGGCGGTCAAGTAGGTTCCGGGTGGGAATATAACCTGGCCTCCACCGGCGGCGAAGCAGGCGTCAATGGCGGCCTGGATGTAAAGGGTGTCGTAGTGGATGCCATTGCTGGTGGCATTGAAGTTGGTGACATAGAAGGTGGGTTGGAGGTGGGGATGGGGATTAAGATGGGAAGATCGAGGAAGTTGGGTGGTGGTGGTGGTGGTGGTGGTGAGTGAGGGGTTTGGTGATGTGTAGGGATGTGATTGGGCGGTGAGGAATAGGAGGAAAAATAAGAGTGTAGGAGATTGGAAGAAGAGGGAAGTTGCCATTTTGCCTGCTCAAAGCCTGCATTTATTCCTCTTCTGGTATATTGACTCTTCTTGGCACAGGAACCATGAAATATGCCAAAAGTTCATTTTCAAAAGACAATCAAACCAATAGTCTCAACATTTTTTTAATATAACCTCAAGTCCATTTCCAGCCTCAAATGGTAACGTTTATATACTTGCTGGCTAATCGTTTTTCACAAATACCACTCATGATCCCCTATTTTGTTGTGATTGATTCTTGATTTTTTTTCCTTGTGTTTTCCGATGCAAATAACAGTTTCCTATTTTTTGGTCAACAACAGATTTTTGCTTTGATGATTCCTCATTTTTCTCCCGGTGAATTCCATTTATGGCTCTTCACCTCCACAATGTGAGCTCCTTAAAAATAACCACGAGGTGTGGGGATTCGGATTTGGTGCAGTTGCCGCTAGGGATTGCACTGTGCAGTAGCCGCGCGATGAGCAACACTTTGCAAGTGTTAGAAATTGAGGGCTGAGATTCGAGCTCATGGCGTTATGCATTTGACGTCAAATTTCTCTCTCAAATCCCAGCTCTCCATTTCTAACACTTGCAAGGTGTCGCTCATCGCGGAGTCTTACATGGTCTCGGGGTTTGCCTGAAGGGCTTCCGCGTTATCAAAAATAACACTTCTCTTAATTCTTATTATAATAGTCTTCCAAATTTTGCCACAACAGCATTGAGAAAGAATATAAAAAAACACAATCTGCTAAACCCTACTTGCTTAAACAATTTTCCATTAAATCACCATGACCAGATGAGTTTTGATCTTGCCATGTCAATATGATCCCACATTTACTTTGTAAGAATAGGGATGATCAGACAAATTTCAGGAATAATTCAACATGGTTGGTATTTGGGATTTTTTTGGGAAAATATAAAAAAAAAATTCAAAAAAAAAAATTATAAAAATGTGTGCATAAGAAAGGCAATGCTAGTTGACCTAATAAGGAAATGGAAAAAAACTTTCACAAAACTCCTCTATAACCCCCTCATATTCCACCATTTGTCTAGCTAATCAAGAAAAATTGATTGTGTACATGTATCTTTGTGTTTAAGTAATTATGTACACATCTACAGTTTTTCACATGTCTGTGTCTACAGGTTCATATGTTTATGTGAATTTGGATACATATCCATATCTTTGTGATCGTGTATTCATTTGTTCGTGTCCTTGAATTCATAATTTTTTTCAATTATTTATGATGCATTGCAAAAAAATGGAGTGTAGGAGGAGTTCCTCCATACCAGTGTGGAAACAAGAATCGTCCATAAGAAATATGCCTTGTCATTTCATATAATTATATTCAGCATAACTCAAGAATTTTAAAAATAATTCCAAAAATATTTGGTTTATTCAACATATTCAAAAATAATTCGAGAATTATTAAAACATACCAGATAAATTCGAATTTCATTCACTCGAAGAGAGATTCAAAAATAATTCAAGAATTTTGTTACTACAATCATACTAGATTTCCCTAACTATCCGGAAAAATTAGTAAAAGTCAAAAAGTGTGGATTAGCTATAACCTAACCGAACCTAACCTAAAACTCAAAAGCTTAGCTCAGTCCAACTAATTTTCTGACACCTAAACCAAAGGGTACATTGTCTTCAACCAGAAGCGTTAAACAGCGCAAGTTAGCAAACCTTTGAATAGAGTGAGAAAGAGAATAAGCACACAACAACCAGTTTAATTAGTTACCGACACGTATGCAGATAATGGTTTGGATAAAGCGCAAGTTAGAAAAACACGAACACAGAGAGAGAAGGGGAGTAGTACGCACCACCAGTAGGCCGGCTCCGTCAACGTGACATTCCAAACACTAACGTTCCTGCAACCGAGGAACCCAACGAGTCTCGGCCTACACTCGTCCCCATAGCACGCACCCGTCCGATTCCAACTCACCATCACGTTCTTCCTCTCATCCACCTTCTCCACGAACTCCAATCCCTGGCCGTCGATCACTCCGCCGCCCGTGATCCCCACGTCATTCGCATCCTCCGCCACCACAACGTACCATTTCCTAGCTTCCTGGGGGTAGTCTTCCAGTTTCGTGCCTCCCAGAACCCTAGCTCCTTCTTCGATGACTAAGACGACGCCGGATTTGAGGTGGATAGTGGCGGTCAGGTAGGTTCCGGGCGGGAATATGACCTGGCCTCCACCGGCTGCGGAGCAGGCGTCAACGGCTGCCTGGATGTAGGGGGTGTCGTAGTGGATGCCGTCGCCGGTGGCGTTGAAGTTGGTGACATAGAAGGTGGGTTGGAGGTGGGGACGGGAAGATCGGGGAAGCTGGATGATGGTGGTGGTGGTTGTTGTGGTGGTGGTGATGAGTGAGGGGTTTGGTGAGGTGTAGGGATGTGATTGGTTGGTGAGGTGTAGGAGGAAGAGTAGGATTGTAGGAGATTGGAAGAAGAGGGAAGTTGCCATTTTGGCTGCCCAAAGCCTGCGCTTGTTCCTCTTCTGATTTATTGACTCATGTTGCCACAGGAACCACTTTTTTTAATGCTGTAAAGTGCAACCTAACAATCATTTTTAATTTGGAACTTATGACTCATCCTTTTCTTATCCTCTTAATATATTGCCTTTTTTTTTTTTTTTTTTTTTTGGGTAGAATTCAGAACGTCATAGATTAAAAAACAAGCAAACCAGGTCAAGTACAAAGCGCAATACAAAGACAGGAAAAACAAACAAAACAAAACATAGCACAAAACCAAAAGAGAGAGCTGCCACCACAACCAAAACCAAATTAAGCACAAGAAAAGGATAAAGCGCCAGTACCCAACAAGATCAGTGGCCAATCTGCAAAAACACAACTACAATCACATTATGCTTTACTTTATAGAAAATGCTATATGCACCAACTATTTGCCTCAGTTTCTTAGCGAATTCGTGATTTCATGTGACACTCGTGTGGGCATTTACAAAAACACAAAAATAAACAAATTTGGCTATGGCAACTTGTCACAACAACTAGCACATTGGTTAGGGGAAAATAGTTTAGGTGAAGTGTTGGAGAAAAATAGCACTACTCTTAATTATTCTTACGAATAGATTGACAACATCTTTATTTTTTAAGATCTTACAGTTGGACAAAGACCCTCCAAACTCTTGTATGCAAAATTTCATTAGAAAAAAATACGTACAATTGTAATACACTGATCAAGGTTTGATAATTGATGTTTTCCATCAATTTTGACCAACTACTACAAACACACTTTATACAAGTGAAAAGTGTAAAAGTTAAAAGGCACTAATCACTCATCACATGATAGCATGTGAGAGTGATTGTGTCTTGGCATAAGCCTGCCTAGCACACAAAATAATTTTGCAATATGATAGATTCAACATAGTAAATGTGCTGACATATTGCATATCTCGGATTGTATACTCAAAATAGTAGAAAATTTCGAAAAGCTTATGCTAAGAGTGATGACAGCAAGGGAGATACTAGGTAGTCTCACACTTTGCTCTATAAATCTTGTCCTACTAAGAGAATAAGGGGTAAAGTTGTAAGACTTACTGATATGGTTAAATCCTAAAAATTGAAACAACACTAAATCCACATAGTAGGGTAAGATTTGTAGGACAGAGTGTGGGGCTAATTAGCATTTCCCTAACAGCAAAGATGAATCCAAAAAATTGAACTTTGAGGGTCAAGACATTAACTCACTAAAAGAAAGGTTTTGCCTATGTAATTCATGGAAAAAGTGTAATTTATCTATAAAAAATGAGTTTTCTCAACGTGTATCCTAAAAATACATGTTAAGCCTCATTTAATAAGGCAATCATTGCGCGGGAAAATAAGTTTGCACAGTTTTATAAGTATTTTCACATTTTTGTAAGCAATTTTCGTTATTCTCTATACATTTTCAATTTCTCATGTAATGATTGTCTCATTAAATGAGACTAAACATATGCTCTTAGGAGCACATGTTAAGTAAAACCCAAAAAAAATTAGAAAACAAAAGGGGTTTTTTTTTACCTTTGATTTTTGTGAAAAACGTCAATTATACAAAAGTGTAAAATTTTTAGAGCAGAATAAAATTTCTCCCAAAGGTGAATTTATAACAATTAAAGAGTTGCATACAAAAAGTAATTAAAAAAAGGTATCTATGAGAGAGGAGGATCGTTTGACCCCTCTCTCCACCCATGGATGAGAGGGCGCATGCACCCTCTTACCAGCCCTACTATGAATAAAAACATTCACGGTATAATTCCTTGAAAGCAAGATTTTCAAAGTTCAATAGAAACTGCAAAAAAGAACCCAAACCCAAAAAAAAAAAAAAAAAAAAAAAATGCAAATTAAATCAGGCACGCAGTAAGAGGGTGACATCAGTTTCTTTAAATCTATCGTGATGATGAAATCATTAAAACCTTGTCAAGAGTAGGTCCCAGCATTGCAAAGCCTAATCCAACATGAACAGAACAATTTGGCCCTAAGAACCCCAAAACTCCGTACCTGTGCCATCAATCTGTATATTTATTACAAGAGAGGATTCATGCTCATTGAAAAATGATGAGAAGGGAAAGATGAAAGGTGCTACCCAGAAGAGGGGGGGGAGGAGGAAATGCAAATATTCTGAAAGCAAACGGTGAACAAAAAAGCTGAATTCCATAATAATTGATCCAATATCTTCTTCAATGTCTTTACAATTAATATGAATCAGACAATCATCTCGCAACTGAAGTATTAGATTGAATGATTCTCTAAGTTAGTATTAATAAATACATAAGAATAGCATTACCGAATTATTCCCCCTAGTTGAGAGAAATCTGGGCTTCCAACTGACTCTGGTAAATAAAAGACATGGAAACCCATGCTGAATGTGAAGCTTCATCCCCGCTACTTCCTGCCTACTAAAATCATATTTACTATATACACTACTAGTTACCACTAGACCTTCACTCTGCCTTCATAGCTCCATTTTCAATAGATTCACCCGAAGAGACGATGTGCCTACAGAAAAAGTTGAAGTTGAATCACATAGTTTCGAAGTGTTCTTTCCAGGAAAGAAAAAATATTTTATGCCAACAGGCTTTCACATCTCATAGATATGCAAGAAGGCTGATGCTACTAATAATAATTTATGCCAACAGGAGTTTGCTTTGGTTTCCTTCATCGATACAAAATAAAAATTCCATCAATTTTATCCATCAGGAAAAAAAAAATTTAAATTAAATGACACAATGAGTTCTGAAATTTAAGGCACCGTTTTGCGCTTTTCAAAAGATCTTTTTATATGTAGGAAAAGTCATTTTTTAATTTTTTGCCTTTTGCTATTAAGTAAAAGCAACAAAACCAGAGGCATATTTGGTAAAATTGATTCTTACTTTTATGTTTCTTTACAAAAGCAAAAGCAAGTATGGCAGAAGCCGTTGGAATACGGCAGATGTCATCACTCTTCTTGCCATTTGTTGTGAGACATGGTTGGAGAAAGTTGTGAAGTTGAGAGGTTGAATTGGGTGAGAGAATTTATAAATTTTGCTTTTTATTGCTTTTTACTTATATAAAAAATAATTATTAAAAGCTATAACCAAACGTTATTTTTTACTTTTGTAACTTTTTACTTTCAAAAGAAAAAAAGATCTTTTAAAAAGCATAACCACATGGTTACTTTTTAAAAAAGAGATTATTTCTTTAGGAGTTAGGGAAATGGTTCAGTTTTTTGTAGCAGTAAGAATTCCTTTGAAAACAATATATTGTGACTCTGAATGCTATGAACAAAAATTGGTATCATTTTGGTACTGTACAATTTCAAAACACTACTTATATTTTTCTAACGCACTATATGGGAGGCTGAGGATGGTGGATGATATAAGAGGCTTCTCATTCTTTATCAGAAAAAACAAAAACATAAACAATAAACAAAACAAAAAACGAAATACAAAACAAAACACACAAGAGGCTTTTCAATTAAAAATTATGCAAATAAAGGTTTATAAAGTGAACCTAGGGAGAGAGAATAGTAACAGTGATCTGAATACACTAAATTCTTGCTTACCTGAGTTTGCCGAGGAGTCATAACTCAATAGTGAGTTCTCTGGAGTAATGAAGTTATGGTTGTCTTCTTCCCTCCCCCAAACTGGCTGGTTATACGCATCATATTGCCATTGCTGTTGATACTGTTGTCTGTTTCCATTGACCTGGACTTCAGGCCACACCAGAGGAGTAAACATGCTGCTGTCCATCAAAGATCCACTCTGCAAGTTTTTGAAAGTTAAATGAAAATTTTAATGAGCCCCGGTGAAGATAATATTCAAAGGTGTCTTAATTAATTAAGGACAGGACTTAGCCTATAAAACAGTGAAGCTTCTCAGTTTCCCTCCTCTTTTATTTTTTATTTTTTATCTTTTATCTTTTATCTTTTATCATTTTGTGGGAGCCTCTACAAGTGAGGGATCTCCTTTTCCTATATAATCCCATGGTTAGCCACTTTGCTTCATGTAATTACCAATCACATTGCACCAAAGCATGTACTAAGGGGAGTTCTCAGTCATTTCAATGGAACATAAGAGTAATTTAGTGAACCAAACTTTTATTGTTTTCACAAAACAACTATACAGAACTGTAATTTGTGGGGCATGATTTGAGTGGAACTGCATGAATAGTTTTGCACATAGGTTCATTGTGACGGATCCACTATCCCATGTGTAGGCGACGATGAGAGGTCCCACAATTCCAAGGTCCCATTAATGTAATTAGCATGGCAAAAAAGATTTTAAAAAAAAAAAAAACTACATTGGCTGATGGTAATTGTTTTGATCAATTGCATTGTACCGAACATTTGAAGATGTAAATGTACGTGGACTGATGGCATGTGGCATGGGTAATCCAAGTCTGAATCACTACCCTGAACTGCTGAACACATGGATAGTGCAAAACTGTCCTTTAAGATCTTAAACAGGATGTTGAGCCAGGAAAAAAAAATGATATTAATTAGGGGTCCTAAGAAAGAAGCCATATTACATCTCCAAAAACTTCTACATCTCACATCCTACCAACCTAATTAAGTGTACAAATATTTTCTGACCTAAGCTAGTTTAATTTAGAATATAATGAACAGCAGGGCCAGAAGTGTTTTGAAAAGGTGAATACACAAAGGACCTCTCTTATAGAATATGGTGCTTGCTCAAATTAACATTGGTAGGCTTTTACAGCACATTTTGTTGCAGGCAATGAAAATTCACCGAGAGAGCCTTATATTGCACCTATTTTACCAACAGAGATAATAAAAGAGTAATTGATACTTACTTCTGCAGCCAATAGACTGTCAAGGTTGAAATCAATTCTTGGGTTAACTGCGGCAAGCCTCATTGACAAAAACTGAAACCAAAGCAAAACTCAACCAGAATAAGACTATGGCAATAAAAGATAATTTACAAATTATCACAGTAAGATTCAAACACCCTTGAAGCTTGCAAAGATTCATGGAGCTTTACACCATTCTTCAGGCTTCCTTCGTAAATTTGGGTTCACAAAACAAATCTTTTAGTGTCATTTTAGCAACTAAACTACTTTAGACTATTTAAATAAAACAAAAAAGGGAAAGTCAACAGTGCCTGAATCCTCAAACCTCAAAAATCTGTAATTGGCATATAAGTAAAGCATGGAAACCTGCCCAGTAATGCAATCTACCTAAGGCCATGTTTGTTTAGCTGAAATGGAATGGATGGAATAGAATCTCATTCTAATTCATTCTAAATAGCATGTTTGGATGAGGTAATTTAAATGGGAATGGAATCAAATAGTGTGCTTAAACAGCCATTTCAAATCCATTTCCATTCCAGACTACTTCAAGCATGGAATCACATTCCATTCCCATCCATTCCATTCCAGCTAAACAAACATGGCCTAAGATTCTTAAATGTAAAAAGACTAAGGTGATTAATTTCAAACCATCTATCTTTCTATGTTTATTCTGACAGTGTAAATTCTGTTGTAAAAAGGTGGAAAAAGAAGATGATAAATCAGCCACTCCTAAATTGTATGACTAGATCAGTTTTGGCCAAGCAATTTTCTATGGGGCCTATTCGGTGGTGGGACCTGCATCCTCATCCATGTCCCCCTATTCAAGTTATGGTGCTTAAGAGCCCAACAATAGTTCATTCAAGGTTAAATTATCACAATCCATTGTGGAAAGGATTATCATTCTCAAATTTGATCACTGGGATGAGTTAAGTCTAACCTCCACTTGACGTTGTAGGGACTGTACGTGGTTGATGATCTCATCCAGTACTAAAGCTGTACCTGAAATCTGCATAGAAATATTGTTCTGGTGAGAGATTGATTACTTACATATATAGAGACAAAAGCTACTGATACTTTTCACTTGCAGCACTATTTCCAGGTCAAATTTCAATTGATTGGAAGTGTTCTGCAGAGAACACCTGAACAAGAAGCTTTCTAACTTATCAAAAAAGAAAAAAGAAAAAGAAGAAAGTTTTCTAACCTCTTTCAGCCCAAAGAGATGAATGAAGCACAGAGGTTCCAGGGAACTCTCTGTTATGCTGTCATGTATCAGCCCCTCAGATTGAAAAAGGATTGGAACACTTTGGGTTGGGTTCATCAATTTTGCTAAAAGAAAAGGCATTTTCAGATCTAGAAGATCCTACACCATAAATCCGTAACAATGAAAAGATATAAGATAAAATTTTCATCCAGGTCATCAAGAGGCCCTCCAATCTAACTCTCGTCAGTACATGCCATGAATATTTGTGCATGCCACATGTGGATCCAACTACAATATTTTTTGGTCCAAATGACATAGAATTTGCAAGTATGCATCAAAGCTGACAGGGATGGAACGAGGATTTCAACTTGAGGGGACCAAAGCATGAATCAAAAAAATTTTACAATTCAAAAATGAAAAATAGACTAAGATTCAAGACTAAATTAATACATGGAAAATAAAATTATTATCTATTCACTGCTATCAAGAATATAAATAAAAGAATTATCAATAAATAAATAAATAAAAGAACTATTTTGAATTTATTTTTGTCAAACCACTATATGAACAATTTTAAATCTTAATAATTCATTTTTTTCGTCATCCTGTGCATTGCACCCATTTTTTTACTACTAGTAGATTGTACAAAGAAACAAATTTAAAACCATTTATTCAATGTTAGGATTACTTGTTGACACAAATACACTGAATTTTTTCATCATGTTTTACTCAGTATGCATGACATTTGGATTGACCTTTGTTTTTTGAATCTAAGGTAGCCCAGTTGCCATTTGTTTGAGTTAAGTAGTAATTATGATGTATTTGTTTCCAGGAACAAGAAATAATGCTTTTGACAAATCATTGCATCAGGTGGGGAGGGACAAGTGTATAGAAAACGTCTTTCAGCTGGTTATACTGTGATTGAGTCTGCTGCCTTAACCCTTAAAAAGCTAGGGGGGGCATGGCCCCCCTTGGCCTAAAGGTGGTTCTGTCCCTGACAGTTGATGAGGTGCAATTAGTCGACTTTATTACAAGCTAGAAACAATTGAATTTTAATAAACTGATGTAGCCCGAGAATACATTTAAAACTGTACATTGGTATAGAAATAAAACTCAAAATTGGTCCAACCCACAAGTGGCTCCCAAATAATGTTCAAGCATTTGTCGAAAACTATGTCATAAAAATAGAGATTGAGGAGAGACCTCATGGTCAGCATATGGCAATTATGCAAATGAGTACACTGTATAGTGTATTTACGGACTCCGACTTAAAAATCTGTAGTGAGATCCTACCCTACTGTGTCATACATGCCCAGTAGATCAAATAATCCAAAGAGCTATTATTTGAATGCAAACCATGGCTGACAGCAATTTTTCCGACCATTAATACTCTGGCCCACTTTTGAACCATCAGAACATTAAGATCAGTGGTCCCAAAAAGGAAAGTTATAGGTTGACTTCAATCGTCTGGCCTTACAGCTAATTTGGGATTACCTTTTAAAGTAATATACTTATAATTATATATATATATATATAATTAATTAACTGATCTGGTTTATGTTTAAACTTTATTTAACTGATCTACCTATGGGCCGTGTTCTTCAGGCAGTTTGGTTGAGGCTTTTGGTATATATGCTTTTGTTAAAAGAAGCGACTTTTGTCTCCCTTTTTTTGTCATCCCACTAAGGATGTATATACCTAACACAAGAAATGTTATTACCAATTTACCATGCACCCTCTCAAAATTAGATCTAACATGGCCACTTCAAATGTCCCCCAAGCGCTTCAAGGCAACATATTAGCTTGGCTAGTGTTCCCTCAAAACAGAAATTTAAGCGCATTTTTGTCATTTCAGAAGATAACTAGCTAATGCAGTCTAATAATGTTGATTTTCAATACTTACGACCTCTCAGGCATTTCTAATAACTATATAAAATGTTCAAACCACCACCATGCCACAAAATTGATAGAAACTCCGACCTAAATCCCTCAATCAAAACTTATAAATTAAATTAAATAAAAAAAATAAAGATAAAAAATGACAAGGGGGTAAAGGATGGGGACCATAATTTAAAATGACCAATTTGACCCCAAAAGGCCAAAACGGACTCCCAACAAACCATCTCAAAGGACAACCGAAAAGTGCGAAATTACGATACTGCCACTTTGACATCGCATTACACTTTTCTTGGTGCAAAAGCAACTACTTTCGTAAAAAGGTGACAATGACAAAACCGTTATTAAAGCGTAATCCAAAGATATAATTGCACTTTTAGAGACAAGTAAGACAGATATTCATAATTTAATCAAGCAACAATTAACTAATTAATTAAAGAATCCTGACTTACCCTATTGCAGCCAGGGACCAGTTCCTGAAGCAGCTTCATCCTAGCGTTGATCTTCTCTCTCCTCGCCTGCATACAAACACATATATCAATTTGTGTTGCCAACAGAACTATTCTGGCCACAGGTTAGGCCACCGCCGACCCCAGGATAAACCCGGCTAAACCGGCTGGTGAATGGCCTCCCTTGAACCGTAAGTTCTAGAAGCCACTCGTTCATCCTTTGGTGTTATTTTAAGCATAATAAATGAAGTTAATAATTAACAACGTGATTAGAAGATTAATTCGGGAGCTAATTATGGGATTACTCGTTCCGCGAGGCTATGGCTATCGGTAGCTTGACCACGACGAGCTCGAACGTGGACGTAAGGAAGCTTCTCGGCATCTTCAGAGCTCTCACTCGCAACATTTTTGTTCTTCTTGCTCGGTCCTTTAACCTAATTTACCAAAAATATAGATTGATTAGGCTTTCAGGGATTGTAATTAACAGAAATTATCGAAAAAGGAAACCCTGGAAACCCTATCTGGCGAGTATACCTTCTTCTCACGCTCCTTCCTCTTCGCCGACTTCAGATTCCTGTTCCCAACCGTTGGATCTGAGATCAACGGTGGCGGTGTAGTCGGGTTCGAATCAGTATCCATCGGTTCGTTCTTCACCCTACTCGAGTTCGACGGCATCGAGTTCGTGTCCGGCGAGTCCTCTCCGCTGCCGCCGGCGAAGATCGAAAACCTCGCCGCCCGTTCAACCAAAGCAGCGTTCGAAGGAAAACTCGGAGAACAATTGAAGGAAGGAAGGTAGGGTTTCTGGCACTGGTCGACTCGAGCTTCGCCGGAAAGCGTCGCCGGAGCCTCGTCGGATTCCGGCGAGTGTAGGAGCTCCATTGCTTGGGTAGCGGGAAGTCCGAGAAGAGCGGTAAAGGAGCTTCCACTCTCTGGTGGTACGGACATCAATCCCTGAATTTCTTCGCCGAATTGAAACGACTCGACTTCGGTTCCATCCTCTTCGCTGCCGGCACTACCGGATCTAATTACAGTTCCTTCCATCAACGGTCCAAATCGCTTCAAATCTTTGTCAAGTTAAACCTAAATTCAACTGGTAGCACTGTCAAAAACCAAATGAAGATCTTCGCGTAGGACCGTTACAGCGATGAATAAGTAAAGTGCAGAAAAGGTACTTCAGTGGCGGAGAAATTTTCTGCTGTGTCTCCGTAGAGAGCTGTAGAAGGTGCTTCAATGGCGGTCAATCTCTCACTCTCTCTCTAGAGGATTACTTCTCAGGTCTCACTTCTTAACCATTTGAGTAATGCGAAAGGAACATTGCTTCTGTGCCTGTTGATATATACGGTTCTCTACGGGGAGCGTGCCTCATAGGGCGTTAGGGGGAGAGTCTCGAGAGAGAACTTGAGAGAGAACCGGACCGTATGGGTGGAACCGCAGAAAGGGTGGGAGAAAATCACTGTTTCGGTCCCATAGGGCGGGGACCGGACACGAAACCAAACCCGACACCGTTTTTAATCGTAGAAGATGACCTGTCATTTTCTTTCATTAATAAATAACGGAAGATTTTATTTCATGATTTTATAGTTGAGGGGTTTGGATTTGGTGTGGTAACAGAACTTGTTTGTGATCGCATGGTTCATGTATTGTTAATTATATGATTATATACAATATATAGTGCATGATCGCATGACTGGCAACACATCAACAATGTAATCACGAACAACATAGTGCTATTACAGCATCAAATCCTTTCCTAGGGTTAAGAAGAGAAAAATAGGATATTTGACACCTCGGTGTACTTTGATGCTCTTATTTTTATGAGCTTCAAGTTGGACACGTGTTCACACAATGTTAGGCTTTGCCTCATGTGTAGGGATGGCAATTTTGACTTAATCCATAGAACCCCAACTTGATCCATAGGTGATTTTTTTGAATTTTCTGGGTATCGGTTCAGGTTTTGGTTTAATTTTGAATTTTTAAGTCGAGTACAAGTCGGATATGGTTTTCACATGCCCTAACTCGTAGACCCAACCTGACCCAACTTTGCTTTTATAGTTTTACCCTTGTGTATATTAAACTTAACAAACCCAAGGTCTAACACAAGGTCAACATGCATATATATTCTTCCTTTTTCAATAGTGCATTGTTTTAACACTTAAGAAATAGTATAGGATCTACTTAAAGGCTACGATTGGTATACGAATATGTAATAGGTGGTAAGTAGCAAAAATTGAATTTTTTTTTTTAAAAAAAAAATTGAATTTTTTTTTTTAAAAAAAAATTTGCTAGGGCATTTCGAGTCATCATGATGGTTTTTTAGGTAGATCCTATTACATAAGGTCGATGATGGTTTTTAGTTCCTTGCCCTATTGGGTTTAGGGTTGGGTTTTGGTATAGGGTTTCAAAGTCGAGTCGGGTATGGTATATTCCCAACCCAACCCATTGCCATTCTTACTCGTGTGTGGTGTTGGCACACATGCTATGGAAAATGTTAATCTTATGTGGTAAGCTTGTGGGTATTAAGGAATGGCTACCAAATTGCTTAGCCAAATTAACGATGACAGAGATGGTAACGATGATGATGTTGTCGTCATGATGGAACTTAGGTCTGATTTGTTTAACCGGAAACGAAGTAAGCAGAATAAAATAAACTTTTAATGGTGAGCTGCTGCAATGAGAGAGCATCGATTCCATAATCAATATTAAAATTATATTCCATTCCTTTGATTTTAACCAAACAAACAAGCTCTTAGTACTACAACAACTATAAAGGTTCACTTTATAATTGGGCTTTATAAACATTTCACGTCTTCATAATTAATTCTTAAATCTTCTCATGGAGCCATGAGCCAAGTTTGAGAAGAATTTGTTTGAAGGAAAATTGTGAAGAAAAGCCCTTATGTTGATGTTTTCCCATTAGAAAGATTATTATAACTTAAAAGGATGATGCAGATGGCAAAGTATTACGATTTAAGAATTGTGTATAGGGAACGGCTATTGCAACCCCCCATTCCTATAAGTCCACCCCCCATCTTTTAGGTTTTTAAGGTTTTATGCAAAATATAAAAAGTTTTTATGAAAACCGGCCGTGATGCCCACTAGAAAACATCATTTTGAACAACTTTGTAGAAGAAAGTTTTTCCAAAATTTATCGTTTAGGTAGACTTTTTGGCAAAAAATGAAATAAAGGCTATAAATGGTTAAAAAGTATATTTAAACGATAGATTTTGGAAAAACTTTCTTCTGAAAAGTTGTTCAAAATGATGTTTTCTAGTGGACATCATGGCCGGTTTTCATAAAAACTTTGTATATTTTATTTAAAACTTTAGAAACCTAAAGGATGGGGGGTGGGCTTATAGGAATGGGGGGTTGCAATAGCCGTTCCCTTGTGTATAATCCCAGGCCTCACATTGGTCAAGGTCCTATTCGATCCCAGCATGCAACATGGGCCCAACAGAGGCCTCATAGGTTGTTGGCCTTAATTAGTTTTGCATCAAGCATTATTACAGGCCTAAAGCAGGTTAAGAAAGAACCCAGGATTCATCTTACGCTGAAATCATTACGGTAAGCCCCATCCAAAATGCACATTAAGCCAAGATTTCAGGCCATGGAATTTAAACTAAACCATATGGTCCATACATACAGCCACAAGAGAAGCCTCATAAGCCCATTAAACAACTTGAGGAATTTTTTTTTTCTTTTTTTTTTTTTGGGGGGTGGGGGGGTGGTGATTGGGGGGATGTTTTTTTTGGTACATGTAAGGACCCGTTTTATTTCTTATATTTTTCAAATTTTGATCCTAAGGGCTCCAAGTATAACAAGGGGAACCAACCCCTCCCCCCCCCCCCCCACGGATTTGAGTCTCGAATCTAAAACTTCTCTTATAAGAAAAGAAGGGATATCATTGATCAGAATTTAAAATGGCAAAAGACGAACAAGAAATTTTAAATCTACGTATCTTGGTATATATTTTTTGTTTCTCCGGTTGGTAACGATAATGTTAATATATTTCATTAGTTATCTATTTATTTCTTTTATAGCCTAACTTCACTCAAAGAAATCTAACATTTGTCACAACAAATTGGACTTTCGTATAATGAATAATTTAGGGTTAGAGATGTATTTGGGGCCTCATTTCCTCCAAAAAAATAAATAAAATAAAAATTTTCCTTTATCCTCAATTTGGTTACTTAGAAAAAGCGTGTGAATAAGCTCGAGTCTCGTCAAACCTAAGTGAACCAAGTTTGAATTTCCAAATTTAAGTGAAGATTAAACTTAGTACTTGGCTCATTTTCAGCCCTATAATCTCATAAAGTACATACTCTTTTAGGCACAATAGTTGCAGTTGTAGTTATGAGGACCATCTATCAAGGTGGCTACAGTAATATATGGTCCTCCCTTGAGACTCACCTTTTTTTTTTTTGTCCTTAAGAAAAATAAAATATCTATAAGTTGAATTTTTTTTTCTTTTCTTTTGTGCTAAAGTACAAACAAATGAACAATAGATCCCAAGAACTCGGACGTCTTACCTACGGCATAGGACTCTTTCCAACAAATTCTATATATATATATATATATATATAATGGACTAGGGATAAGCAATCAATTCCAAGAATTAGGACTTCTTTGGGTAAGTTTTTAGATGGTCTAAAATCACTTTTAACATCTAAAATCTTTTTTTTTTTTTTGTGTTTGGCAACTCAAATCATAATTAATTGTGAACCTAAGAAGTGATTTTATCAAAAGCTAGGCTCTCCCTAGCTTTTTGTCAAAATCATGGCGCCAGTTTATGCAAAGAGTTTTAATAATTTATCTTATTTCCAAAAATGCCCTTAATTCTTAAATGTGGAGACAAATTTTTCCACTCACATCCCATTAACATGATGATGGTGTCAACTTTTTTTCCTTTTTTTTTTTTTGGGGGTGTTTGACCTCCAATCCACATGGGTGGACTGTTGCAGCCATAGGTACATCAACAAAAACCCTTCCAACCTTAGGCACACATAATCACGCAAAGACCAAAATACCCTTCTAAACAACACATATAAGGGAAAGGCAAAAACCCAAAACCTACCCCATCAAACATGTTGCGTTTATTGTGCACACCATCCCACCAAAAACACATGAAGAGAAGATGGTGCCACTCCCCTCCCACGCATATCTTCGACGATTCTTCAGTACACATTCAACTCACCTCTCCGGTGCACATGTAACTCTTCCAACATCGTTTTCATCAATCAATTGTGATGCTGGCCCAATGTTTGTCGGACATCATTTACCGGAAAAAATGGCTTCATTGTCCCAATCAAGAGAAAGACGAACAGCGATCAATTTTAAGGTGTTCATCATGTAACTCTTTCTGCATCTTAGTTACATCAGGCTTATTTGATTTTGAGTTTCTGATTTTATGGATTTTTGCTATTTGAGTAACTAAACCTACAATTTGTATTTGATTTCTAATTTTGGGGCAATGGGGTTTTTGAAATTTCTTGCACTATTAGTTAAGTTGCGCTTCCATGTAACTCTTTAGAATTGGAAAATGAAGGATTCCTTCATTTTGGACTCATTTTTTGCTGTAACCAAATATAGGGTTCCTTCACAGTGTCTGTGATTATAATTACGGGCATGTAACTGTTATAGCAGGGTACAATTAGATGTAACTAATGAAGAAAACGATGTGCAGAGGACTAGTTACATAGTAAATAATGGATGAAGAAGATGAGGTGCAGGACAAAGAAGATGGCAATGAAGACACATACCTGATAACTACGAAGAAGATGATTGGGGGGAGGGGGAATTCGGCAAACATGGAAAGGATTCTCTTTATTTGCCACCAATTTTGGAAATCATGTTGAGAATCTGCTCAATCCCTTGCCATATAAATCACCAAGGGCACATATGGTATTCAGTGAAAGGAAAAACACAGCTTTTAAGCCAAACGTGGTCATTTGTTATATGGAGTGTACTTCTCGTAATAAAAGTTTCTACATATGACTTAAGGCTTGAACCAAACAATGGTAATGTACTTCTGGCTAATTTCCCCCTTTTCTTTTTCTTTTTTTTTTTTTTGGCTAAAATGATAGCGCCCAATTGCTAATGATATGACTATTTCGTTTTCGTTTTCGTTTTCGTTTTTTTGTTTTATCAACTCAAATATGTGATTTCTTTTGTTTTTGTTTTTATTTATTTAAAATATCAACTCATTCATCTTTTTTTTCTTTATTTTAGGAAAGAAAAAAAAATCACTTCTAGAAAATAACTAGTAATACCAAACAGAGAAAAAACAAAACATTTATTACAAGGATAATTCAGTCAATTTACGGTTATAGCAATTTCAACAAACGGTCTTCCTAAACAAACAAAAACATTACTTTCAACTCTAATAGCACTTTTGAAATACATTTCCAAACATAAATTGATCCTCTTCTACTACTCATAACTTTTGATTGTCTTTTACTGTGGCCTTAAAGCAAAAGTTACAGTTTTCTCAAATAGGGCCTTAGTTGGGTTCTTGGAATCCCCAATTTTTTTCTTCTTTTAAATTTTTTATCATATGAACTCCTGAGCTATATGATTAAGGGATATTTGAGGGGAACTTTCTCCTTTCTTTACACTTCATTTCCTTGTCAGGGATTCTCGAACCAAAAACTTTATGGCTTACTAATAAGAGAGGAAGATATCACTATTCAGAAGGACCAGTGATGAACATAAAATTTTAAATGTACGTACTTATGTTGGTATATATATGATTTTTGTTTGGGGGTTCTTCAACTCTATTTGCACCCCCCGCTTATTTTAAATTTTTTAAAGTTTTATAAAGAAATATATAAAATATTTTCATGAAAATTGGTCACGTTGTCTATTAGAAAACACCATTTTGAAGCTACATTGTCTATTGGAAAATATCATTTTAAACGATTTGTTGAAGAAATTTTTCCCTTTTTTTAATTTATCGTTTAAGTGGATTTTTTTGGTCATTTACAACTTTTATTTCATTTTTATAGAAACGAAAATTGTAAATGGCCAAAAAGTTTGTTTAAACAATAAATTTTGGAAGAACTTTCTTTTACAAAATTGTTTAAAATTAAGTTTTCCAGTAGATGACTAATTTTCAAGAAAACATTTTATATTTTTTATAAATCTTTGAGAAACTTGAAATAAGTAGGGGTGCAAATAAAGTTGAGGGATGGCAATAACCCCCACTTTCTTGTTTTCTTGTTGGAAACCATAATATGAATACATTTAATTATTTATTTGGCTGAACTTCACTTGAGGTAATCTAATTTTTGTTACTACAGTAAATTGGATTTTCACATGCGCAATAAGTAAACCTTAGAGATGTTTTTGAAGCCTATTTCCTCCAAAAATAAAAAATAAAAAAATCCTTATCCTCCGTTTGGTTGGTTAGAAAAAGCATGTGAATAAATTCCAGTTCAGCCAAACCTAAGTGAAGCAAGTTTGAATTTCCGAATTTAAGTGATGATCCAAATTAGTACTTGGCTCATTTTCAGTCCTATAATCTCATAAAGTATGTACACTTTTAAAAAGGCTCTGAGGAGTTTAGGACCATCCTTCAAGGTACACTACAATAATATATGGTCCTCCCCTGAGGCTCACCATTTAATAAAAAATAAAAAATAAATGGTTGTAAGTAGATTTTTTCTTTCTCTAGTGTGAAATTACACCCCCCCCCCCCCCCTCCCCCAAAACAAAAAATAAAAAATAAAATGCCCCATACCAAGAACCCCACGTCCTACCCCATAGGACAGGACTCTTTCCAACAAATCTTTTCAAAGGATTTGAAACAGCTTGAACCTACGATCTCTTATTTTGCTTGCAAGGTATCTTACACTTTTGGCCTTTTCTCATCTGATTGGGGGTTGGCGTGGTGTGAGACAATGAAAATCCTAGATCACTCTAAAAGAAATTTCCTTTAGTTCTCTCCAATGGCAATTTTTCACATATACATTATTACATACAAATAAAATCTATGGTTGTGGTCCATGGCCTAACTTCTTAAATAAGTACCATTACTAGTTGTAGTTGGGGTTTCACCCTCCGACCTAGTTGTTCAACCTGACCTGATTACGACCCAACTCCGCCCCCTATTTTAGAGGTGGGAAAAAAATAAAAAAGTTTTTTCATGTAGGAGAAGGTGCAAAATGTAATCGGCTGAGCATCTCAAAGAGAAGATTAAAGCCCAAACATGACAATAATGAGCTTGGTTAACATGAAAATAATGGGCCACATGCAAATGACCATATGTCAAGCCTCATCCAACAATGGGCTGTCCCATTCTGCATCTGCGCCAATTTTACCCACCAAAACCTTGCAGAGCATTCTTCTCCCACCAGTAAGAGTTCAAAATAAAATAAAAATAAAAATAAAAACCAGTTGCAGTATAAAAATTGTATATAAATAAATAAGAGTGATCATCACCCCTCAGCTCAATCCCATAAGATAAAATAATTAGTCTTGGTACCTACATTTCGGTAAACATAAACTCCCAACTTCGACTTTTATCACGACGTCAACTATCAGTCAAATTTTACAGGGTGTTCACTTATGTGGGGTGGGTGGTGACTTTATCGTTCAATGATTAATCCAAAAAACAAAAAAAAAAAAACGGATATTCCATTGGCATAAAAAAAATAGAAAATAATAATAAAAAGGTGGGGTGAGGGGTGAGAGGTGAGAGGTGGTAGTCAATTCTCAACCATATTTTCACCCTTGGGCCATTGGAATAATGAGAGGAGGGGAACAACAAAGCAAAGGAACCAGAAGTTTGGCAGTTTGGTTATGGCATCACTAGTTAATGTGTTAGAACAATGACTTGACAATTTGAAGGGTACATCCATTTTTGGAATTTCCAAAAGGGTAAAATTTTGGTGAGAATTAATTAAGGAAGTGTTTTGGTTTCATGGACTCAACTTTGTGATAAGGAGCCGTGCAAACCGGATAAAAGTTGAAAAAGATTGTTCAAAATACTAGCAATAACTCCGTTCGATTCTGGGGCCCTATGCTCTTTGATTTTTCAATTTAGATCTCTATGTTCCTCATCATAAAGCCAAGCCCATAAGATTTTTATCTAAGGAACTCTTTCATGGTCTGTTTGGCTTCTAGGAATCTAGAGTAAAACAAAATGAGTTGGAAGTATTGCAAGACATTTGGGGGCCATTTGGGCATCCCTATGTCATAGGATGGTTCCTAGCTCCAAATTAACTTTTCTAAACGTAGGGTCAAATTTTGACCCTTATACCCTTCCTTCCTCATCAAGAGGGAGGTCACTGGAGCTACTATTTATTTATTTATATTTTTTTTGAGCTACAAGATTAGCGGTGGAATGTAATAATTTAAGTAGTCATAAGATACATGACATGTTAAGGTTATAGTAGACTAGTAGCCGATGAAATTGTGACATAGAAAAGGTATGCTGTCTCTCCTTCTCCCTCTTTTCTCTTGAAAGAGATGGAATTAAGGTACTACATAAGTTACAAGGTTGACTTTGGATTATATTAGTTTAAACAATTGTAAGGTATGTGACATGTTAAGACGGTAACAATCAAAGAAAATGTGATTTTAGATAAGGTGTACTTCCCTCATCCCATTCTCATTTCATATAGTGGGATATGTACTCTTATGCCATATTCGTTTGATTGGAATGGAATGGATGGAATGAAATCTTATTCCAATTCATTCCAAACAACATGTTTGGATGAGGTAATTAAATAGGAATGAAATCCAACAATAGTAGTGAATTATAATGATATTCATTTCGCAATGTTTATTTCAATTTCATTTCATTTCAGATTATTTTAAGTATGGAATCAGATTCCATTCCCACCCATTCCATTCCAACCAAACAAACATGACCCTAAAGTCAAAGACTGATTATGAATTACTTAATTTACATGACCATGAAATACGTGACAAGTTGAGGATAGAACGAGAAAGAAAATGTATGTATGTGACAACACTAGAAAAGATATATCGTCACCCTTTCCTATGCCTCATTCTCATTTTATTTTGAAGAGAGGAAAGTACCACATAAATTACAAGACCAATGGAAAATCATACATTTTTTCTTTATCTTTTTTTCTTCTGTTGCTAAATGATAGAACACACCTACCCACATATACACCCATGTAGAGTCGAAACCCTATGCATATCCCATGCTTCTATTGAGGTGGGACATGTCATCAAGCTTAGGCACTATTAGCCATAGTTAATTATACTTAAATAATAGTAGGTAAGATGCATGAAACGTTGAGGGTATAACGATTAAAGAAAATGTGACATTAGACAAGGGATGCCCCCAATTTCGCTTTACATGTCAATGGCTGCTTGCATTAGGCCATTGCCGCACATCATTGTCACGTCTAACACTTTGCTGCCCTACACAACAAGACCACTATTGATTGTTGTGATACATTATTACTACAAATACATTAATGTCATGACCTTGACATTTTTTCTTTTCTTTTATGCCAGCTTTTGCTTGCCCATGTGATGATGAAAATTATTGAAGTGCTAGAAAATCTTGGGACTCCACAAGGGACACCATTAATCTATGGGATCACCTTAGCCCTCATAGGAGGAAGATTTGGAGTTTTGATTGCGTAGACCTCTTCAACCACGTGTCATGGTGATGCTCTATTGAACGAATCATCCTAGTACATTATTAATAGGTAATGGTTATTATAGTCACCACAGCCTCTTTATTGATTATAAATTTTGAGGATATTATAAAATTAAAATTAAATAAATTCAGAAGAGGCGGCTGCCCTCTCCCCTCAACTATCTATAGCTTCGTCCCCACTACGAGGGCTTATTCCCCAAGCTCTAGAAGCTCGTTTGTATTGGTTAGATTTGAGGAATTATAATGGATTTGAAATGAGATTTCAATAGTGAATGCCAATAGTAATGATATTTCAATGAGAACAACGTTCCCATTAAAATCTCATTTCATTCTGTTTTGATTCTCCTAATTCTAATCAACAACCATACCATAAACCAAATAACAGTGCCTCCTTCCACACTATGATAAGCATACTTTAGGGTCATTTACATCTTCCTTGAAAGGTGATGTTAGACAATATGAAGAAGAGAGAAATGAAGATTAAGATAATCTAAATGTTCTTTTCAAATATAAGCACGTCACCTAAGAGCCTCTCCAATCCAAGAGAGCTATTTTGGTGAGTTAAAGTTATTTTTAGCTTAAAAAAATATAACCTTGCTCTCAATAGTAAAAAATAGTATTGTAATACGTGATTGCATTTAATGTAGTTAAAAACTATTTTTTAGCCCTCGACCTTAATGTCTTTCTTTCCAACTCCCATTATTTAATATTTTGTAATATGATCAAATAGCTTATAACTAAATTAAAAACCAAATTTGACTCTGAACTATTTTAACTTTTCATTTAACTTTATCATTGGAAAATGTTTTCTAGAGAGAGGAAATATTTTTAATTTCAACTCACCATTTAACTGTCTTATTGGAGGGGAGAGGATTCTCTCCAGTAACTGAATTATGTCCAAGAAAATCTTAAACCATCCATATAAGGTGGGACCCACACATGAATGGTCCAAGATTGTATTGTACATGTCCAGTATCGGAGAGATCCAATGAGGGGAGATGCTTTAATCAATGCTTTTCAGATTGGCTTGACCCGTGATTTCCCATCGAGGCCCACAAGCCATACCCCCACCCCCCATTCATGATAGGCCAACTCATCTATAAAACATTGTCAATATCTAATATTGGTTTGCTTGATTGTGACCCATGACTAATCCCTATGCTAGAAAAATTGTTTCGGGCTTAGTTCCTCGGTTCCTCTTACTATATATTTATGTGATCATATTTCCACCATTTGACCAATCATGGTGTGCCATGTCATCGTGAAGAGGTTTTTTCCACATTAAAACCATTAAAGGATGGTGACAATTAGTGACAGCTGGCAATTGCAAATATTGTCGAAAAAAGGGATAGCAAGAAAGGGACTATAAAAAAATGAATTCCGACCTTTCATATTAATAAAATTGTCCCCCTTCCACGAATTTTCCTTTAAAAAAAAGAAAGAAAAGTTTATATTCCATTTTTCCTTCTCCAAATTCTTTGCCCATGAGAAATTATGTTATATGACAGGTATATGCACCATCCAATCATAAATCACCGATAATGTAATGAAAAATGAGGGAAATAGTTGTTCGTGTTGCGGGTGTACACACTGATTCCACATAATAATTTTTGCTCTCACACCATACTGCAATAGGTTTGGCAAAATACCTTACTCGTTTGTCAAATTTGGAATTCTGAAATATGAAATTATGTTTCCGATATGTCAATAAAGAATTAAAAGGTATTTTATTTTAGTATCATTGTTAAATTAACTCTAAAGACCAATGATTACTTTAAAAGCCATTCCGAACTGCAAAATTACATATATTTATTAAAATTTGAGTAAGTGAATTGAGTAAGGAAAATTTCACCACCGAAAGTTGGTCTGAGTGGAAGGGCTCTAGTCGCTTAAGTAAGGAGTTAAGAGGTTTCGGATTCGAATCTTTGTGGATATAATAAATTTTCTTAGAAAAAGTCCCTACTTTGGTATCTGATGATACCTCAAAGGATTAGTTCTAAGCGAAATTTTGGGACATCTTGAGAAACCCAAAAAAATAAAAAACAAGGGGAAAATTTGCTCAAA